>JADMLD010001013.1:0-622500 GCA_017589585.1 Phylloscopus whistleri
CCATTGGCTGTTCTGTATTTGACATCTTTTTATGCTATCAGAATGAAAGTCAGTGAAGAATAAAGGCAGAACCAGAAGCTCATAGGTAAACTTCTAAACAGCACAGAGAAGTGAATAGCACTAGTTGACTTCATCTGAATATCTTATTCCTGTAATTCCAATGTGGCTCTAATATAATTTAAAACCTGAACTCTTCATCCAAAAATAGATCTTTGGGGTGAATTTGGAATTAGCCTGTTTATAGACCTAGACTTCCACGGAACACCTATGTGGATTTATTAGCTTTGTTCAGGGAGAAACACTAACATTTTATGTAGCAGTATTTCTTTTTTTCTGTTACAATGGTCCTTAACTGAATTAGTCAAAGCTACTAAGGGTGATGAAAAATGAAATCATAACATCAAAGACATATATCAACAGAAATGTATAGTCCTGCCCAGAGAGAGGGAGATAGTGAATGTAAAAATTGATGGCTGGATTATACCTGTTTTTATCACCAGTCAATGTGGTTTCAGAGGAAAACAGAAGATTCGTAAGCTTGCTGTTAAAAGGACTGTTACATTTCTATCAAAACTCCTCTAGCATTCACTGGGCAATCAACACAGAAGCAGGACAGGATTATATCATCCCTTCTCCCCAGTAACTAAAAGAGTTGCCTGGAGAGTGGAGAGGGAAGCAGACTGTCCAGAAATGCTCTGCACATTGCATAGTGGACTTTCTTTTAGTACAAAAGGGTGTTTACAAGAAAGATGGGGACAAACGCTTTAGCAGGACCTGTCATAACAACAAGTAATGGTTGTAAGTTGCAAATGGGTAGATTCAGACTAGCTATAAGGAAGACATTTTTTTTACAATGAGTTGAAACACTAGCACAGGTTGCCCAGAGAGCTGGCAGATGCCCCATCCCTGGAAGCATTCAAGGTCAGGAAGGATGGGGCACCAAGCAATCTGATCTAGTTGAAGCTGATGACTTTTAAAGGTCTCTTCAACCCAAACCACTCTTCAGATACCTAACGAGATACAATATTTCTCTGAAATGGCTTGGTGCAGTGAGGCATCATATTGCCCTTTACTATTAAAGATTATTCAATCTGTCTCTAAGTTTGGGTATTTTGGGGACAACATATTATTGCTTTACTTTATGCATTGCTATCAGGAAAACAAGGTTATATTTTAAAATATGCCTACGTTTCGTATGTGACAAAATGTGAATTTTGTGAGTGACAGCACATTAATATAGTTAGTGTGAACCTCATAACTTAATAGTAACTCATAATTGCCAGTAAGCATTCATGCAGAGATGAGTTCTTTCTTGAGACACTAAATTAGATGTGTTTCAGATGATTTCTTTGAGGATGCTCTTATGCTAAAACAGTATCTAATTTGGAAAGCCTCTTGTCATTGAGCTCATGAGGAAACACAGCCTATTTCCGATAACATAGGTGAGATTTCAAGGTGAGATTCCATTAATTCAAGGTGAGATTCCATTAATTCAAGGTTATGTCAATCTTAAAAACATTTTTTTTAAACCACTCAGGTAGGAATGGTAGGAATTTATAATCCTTTTTATTAATGTCTTTCCTCTCTTCTGTCTCTTTTCATATATTAATAAATGGTTCATTCAGATTAAATTAAACATAATAAATAAAGCTTTTAAAACTGAGTTAACATTTTGTCAACATACAGAAGGTTGTTGATACAGATGATACTTTGACGTTGAAATGATGCAGGGCAAGGTAAGGCTCCCTAAATATGCTCACACAGCAAGTCATTTTAGACTTGGTGGAGAGAAGGTTGTATAATAAAGAGAAGGTGGAAATGCAATAAGCATGGGGTGAGGTAGGAAAACATCTGACACTGTAGCCTGGTGCAAAGAGTAGCAGAGACTCTATTTTCTTGTTCTGGGGAAAATCTCACAGATTTATAACAAAATCTTGAATAAATAGTAGGGACATTTTGTGCCAAATCCTAGAAGTCCAATGCCAGGGGACTCTCAAACAAAGAGCAGAGGGTCAGGAGTCTTTGCTCTTTTTCCACTGAGTTCCATGATTCATGTACTCCTTTCTGTTGAGTGCCTTGGCTTAATAGGAGTAATCCAGCCCTGAGAATGGTATTCAAAATATCACAGAGACTCAGACATTTGGAGGTAAATTCCTTCCTTCCTCACCCTTCTGCATGAAGATGAGAGCGAGACAGGCTTCCTACCTGAGGGCTTGAGCTAGATTATTATAGTAAAATCAGAAGAACCCAACCTCCTCTTCCAGCTGTGAAAGTGATAAGGACTGCTCTATTTGATGCCCACAACCATGTGGGTAGCAGATTGTCCAGAATGCAGTTAGCAGATAAAGTACTTTTTGAGACTTTGGTGTGTCCTTGTTATTTTTCCTCAGAGCGATGGGGACCCACCTAACCAGTGGAATATTTCTGAGCTTGAGGCCCAGGTCATCCTAATGTAAGTAGAAACAATGGTTGGTTTGAAGTATCTTGGGGCAGGAGAAGGAGATTGCACAAAACCAAGCCATTTCAATTGAGAATTTCATCAAATGATTGAATTGATGTGGTGATTTGGAAGCTGCTACTCATCAATAGATATTGTCCTATAGTGTGTTAAAAAAAAAATAACAGAACCAGAGAGAATAAAACAA
Source organism: Phylloscopus whistleri (assembly GCA_017589585.1). Taxonomy (NCBI): domain Eukaryota; kingdom Metazoa; phylum Chordata; class Aves; order Passeriformes; family Phylloscopidae; genus Phylloscopus; species Phylloscopus whistleri. The sequence continues at coordinate 2,646 of JADMLD010001013.1, forward strand.
AACAAAACAAAACAAAACAAAACAGACATAAAAACTGCTGTACAAGTCACCTATTATTTGCCTCTCACAGTACTGAAAGACTTAGCTTTCATTTTAAGCAACCTGAAATTTTGATAAAACGTGTATGAGTTACCCCACATGACACAAATTTTATAATGGCAATATAATTTAATTAGTGTCATGAGATGACTATTCAGGCCCCATAAAGGATGTGAGAAATGCAGGCATAGCCCAAATTTTTCAGTACTGAACAAGCAATTTTACACTCATCATTGCTCTTCGTTTTTGTGTAGCCTCAACAAGCTGTAACTACAAAGTGTATGAACACCAGAATGAATATATATAAACATAAAATAGAAATAAAAATTAAATGTGCCAAAATTTAGGAGTTACATCATGTGACAAATAAAAAATCATCTAATGGTCAACATTTCTTGTTATTGCCAGTCGTTTTTCTATATACTATGTAACAAGCAAGCAGAAGGATCATATTTCATGCCTATACTTGAAAATTTCTCTTTTAAGTGTAGATATTCACCACAACTGTATTGAATTTTATAGATGTGCAGCACTCAGATGTTCGTTCTCTCTATCAGATAACTGTGCACTGGGATATTTAGGTGTTTTCATGGCTCAACAAACCAAAGCAGCATATAGAAGTCACCAATGGGACAAAATCATTATCTACAAAGTTTACACAAAACAGATACTTTAATTTTGTGGCCACCAGGCAAATGTTTTTTAATCAGCTCAGATGTGGTGAACCTGGCTCCTGTCAACAAATTAAACCACTGTGGGATTGCCCCAGCTTAGAGGCTGTGATTAATCTTGAACTCTGACAAAAATCTGATTGTTTCCATGAAAGCAGCATAAGTTTGTTCACTGTTTGTACAAAGATGTGTACTTTTCATTGATTAAATGCAGAAGGAGTAACTTTACTGATCTGAGAGGGTTTACCTTTAAGAACTGTGACCCTCACTCCCTGTGACTTCTTCTCTACAACTGAACCAACAGCTCAGGAAAGTATTTCCATTTTTGCCTTCTAGCAGAAGGATTCTTATAGAGTTAAGGAAGGTTTCTTTACTTTCCTAGAGAAAACATCATCTTTGGCAAATTATCTTCCTGCAAATTTCACAGCAGCAGTCATCAAAGTTAGCTATTGCTTGTGCTTTGTCTAGTTATTCAGAATCGTGTTCACATCAGACACACTGAAGGACATGAGGCTTTGTTTTTGTTCATTGAAGATAGGTAATAATTAGCTGAATTAAGCTAGTGGGCATACAAATATGGATGGTTTGCTTTCATTCCATGATAAGAATTGAAGACTGGATCTACTATACTAAACAGAGTATAATCTTGAAATTTAAATAGTTGTCCACTAGTAGCTCCTCTAATAAAATTCTGATTCCCTGGACATTTATATATCTGCATTTCAGTGTGAAGTATTCACCACATTAAAACTAACAGAATTATGCAGGTCTTTTAAAAGAGAATTCGATTTTGTTTGGCAATGAGTCTAAATATTTTCCAGCATGATACATACTACGATTTTAAATAAAACGAAGTATTGATATCTTAACACCTAGAACTTCCTGTTGTGTTGTTGGTGCTAATCCCTAGGAGATATTACCAGCAGCCAGGATTGTTTTCAGAAAGATGGATAAAAAAAGTGAAAAATGGCAGGGAACATGGACTGAAATTATTTAGTGGTGTTTCTGCCATTAAATGCAGTGGTGACTCAGCCTTTGTGAAATGATAAGTTTATAATCAACTCTTTATAAAATTAGTTTATCTGAATTATATGATTCCTATCACAGGTGAAGTAGGTTGTGCTTATCACTAAATCTGTTATCTGCCCAATACTCACATAGCAGAAAATTATTGGAAGAATATCTCTGTATCCAAGCTTCTAAGTAGGAAATACTGCTTTGCAGTGGGAAAAACTTTCAGATACACACTTATCCAGACATACTCCCTAATTCAGTTCCAAATATATTGAAGAAGCATTTTTTAGGAGAAATTAAGAGAGGTCATTTGGAGCATCACCTGGGACTATAAGAATTCTCCCTATGAGAAACCAAAACTAGATTTCTGTATTAGATGATTTTCAGCTATTAAGCACATTTACACTCTTAATAGTCAACATTTGTGGGTAAAAGATTCCCCCTCAATATGAAGAACCAGCACAAAATCTTCATAGTGTCAGGCTTCATTTGGTGAAAGGGTAAATATTTTGTTGTTCTTTGGTGTGAATTGTGGTAAGATAGGGGATCTTGTCAATAGAAAGACATAAAAAAATATTAAAAATATAATCAAAAGGCCCTCCTATAGGGCCCTCAGGCTTGTGTTTTTCTCAACAGTTTTTTTTAAGATATGCAAAAGAAAGTTATTAGTAAGCACCTGTTTCTTGCTTGGGCATCCTGTCAACTGTTTGTCTTGAGACATTGTACAGCTAGAAGTAATAAGCATGCTGAGACACATTGCTTATTTTAAACATAATACATTCATTAAATAAGCTATGTCGAGGAAGAGAAGGGAGTGTATGTGATGTTACCTCCTGTGAGAAAGATCAGAAACCTCAGGAAAGAAAACTTTGGCATAACTTACCTAATACTTGGAAAACACTAAGTAAAAGACTATATTGGGCAACAATTATGTTTTTGTTTTGAGTAAGCTTTTGGCACCTAGCAACAACATTTTCTCCCTGTGTTCCCGTATGGTGCAATTGCTTGCTCTAGATTGGTCATTTTCTATATAATAAATTACACTACACTCCTCTTTTAGATTTTCAATAGAAAGTGAAAATCTCTAAATGATTGAGGTACAAATATGACCTCCTGCAAAAAGGAGTCACTTTCATATCTGACATAAGCATTACTTCCTTATTTGACGTAGAAGCATTAAATGGAGGTGCAAATCCTAGTGGTACAACATTGAACCTATTATTCCCAGTCTTGGTATACCATTTCTAGCTAGTGATCTGTAAACCTGCTTTTCATTCCAGACCTGATATTTACCTCAGCTAAAAAGCTATTACTCTTCACTTGCTTTCCATCATATTTTCACAAGGTAACAAAATTCAAACAAGATAACAAAATTCACTATGATTATTGTAACTTACATGTGTACCTCAGATACTATAATTAAATTTATGTTTTTGTTTTAATGTAATTAGATACATCTCAACTAGTTTGGAAATAGATTAATTTTTCTCTTTCCTTTAAAAGGATTGCTCTTCTGCCTTACAGTGCCTGGTGCCTTATTTATAAATTGTAGACAATTCATGCTTCTAAATGACCAAGTTTTTAGTTTCCAGAGGTTTCGCTTCATAGTTATTACAGGCTATGACCCTTGACTGATTAATTTTTCTTGGTTATTTCTCTTCTCTTTGCTGACTGTGATATTTTTGGGACTAGAGGCCATATCTTCATATCAAGCATTATGACAAGACATTTTGTGAAATTGACTCTTAATTCAGACATGACTGATCATATATTTTAGTTCACTTTTGTAACTCTCTTCAGTAGCATCATTGGTTATAGCAGTCAGAACAGCTTTACTGTAAGGCTGGTGCTCTGAATTGCGATACAGTGACACCTGAATTCTGGGACATTTGTGTATCTGAATGATACACAAATGTCCCAGAATTACACTCCCATGGAGAAGGAAATCTTGGCCGCCTGTGAAGGAGTCCAAGCCACCTCAGAGGTGATTGGCACTGTAGCACAACTCCTCCTGGAACCCCGACTACTGGTGCTGGGGTGGATGTTTAAAGGAAAGGTTCCCTCTACCCACCACATGGAGCAAATGGATCGTCCTCATCACTCAGCGTGCCCGTATTGGAAACCCGAATTGCCCTGGGATTCTGGAAGTAATCACCAACTGACCGGAAGCTGAAAACTTCAGTCTCACTGACAAAGAAGAACAAGAGCAAGTAACCCGGGCTGAAGAAGCTCCACCATATAACCAACTTCCAGCAGAAGAAACACGCTATGCTTTTTTCACTGACGGTTCCTGTCGCATCGTAGGGATGAGCCGGAAGTGGAAAGCAGCCATATAGAGCCCCATAAGACAGGTTGCACAAGCCACTGAAGGAGAAGGTGGGTGAAGCCAGCTTGCAGAACTCAAAGCTGTTCAATTGGCCCTGGACATAGCTGAAAGGAGAAAAGTGGCCAAAGCTCTACCTCTACACTGATTCATAGATGGTTGCTAATGCTCTGTGGGGCTGGCTAGAAAGGTGGAGAAAGGCCAACTGGCAGCGTAGAGGAAAACCAATCTGGGCTGCTGATGAGTGGAAGGACACCGCCACCAGAGTAGGGAGACTACCTGTGAAAGTCCATCATGTGGATGCCCATGTCCTCAAGAGTCAGGTTAATGAGGAGCACCGGAACAACGAGCAAGTAGATCAAGCCACAAAGATAGAGGTATCTAAGATAGACTTAGATTGGCAACATAAGAGAGAGTTGTTCCTAGCTCGGTGGGCCCATGATGCCTCAGGTCATCAGGGCAGAGATGCCACCTATAAGTGGGCACGAGACTGAGGGGTGGATCTAACCATGGACAGTATTTCACAGGTTATCCATGACTGTGAGATGTGTGCTGCCATCAAGCAGGCCAAATGGGTGAAGCCCCTATGGTATGGTGGACGGTGGTCCAAATGTAAGTATGGGGAAGCCTGGCAGATTGACTACATCACCCTGCCCCAAACCCGCCAAGGCAAGAACAACGTGCTGACCATGGTGGAAGCCACCACTGGGTGGCTGGAGACCTATCCTGTGCCTCATGCCACTGCCCGGAACACCATCCTGGGCCTGGAAAAGCAAGTCCTGGGGAGACATGGCACCCCTGAGAGAATTGAGTCGGACAACAGGACCCATTTCAAGAACAGCCTTATAAACACCTGGGCTAAAGAACACGACATTGAATGGATCTATCACATCCCTTATTATGCACCAGCTGCTGGGAAAGTTGAACGGTGCAATGGACTACTTAAGATCACCCTGAAGGCACTTGGCGGGGGGACCTTCAAAAATTGGGAAGTGAACTTAGCAAAGGCCACCTGGATGGTCAACACCCGAGGCTCCATCAATCGAGCTGGTCCTGCCCAGTCTGCCCCCTTGCACACAGTGGATGGAGATAAAGTCCCTGTGGTACACATGAGAGGTATTTTAGGAAAGACTGTTTGGATTAACCCCACCTCAGGCAGAGGTGAACCCACCCATGGGATTGTTTTTGCTCAAGGACCTGGTTACACTTGGTGGGTAATGCAGAAAGATGGAAAAAACAGTTGTGTACCACAGAAAATCCTAATCCTAAGTGAGAACTGAGTGTAAGGGTTCATTCTGTATAGTAAAGTTTATTGATTTAGGTATGATGCAGATGATAATAGAATAAGGGATGGGTAATGTCTTGGGTTATGGAACCTAAAATGTGTATTCTATTTCATCTGAAAGCAGCTGGGGAAATGTTCTTCTTTACCTCTTGTAACTCTGGGAAGAGGGGGAAGGGGGCCTTTTGATAATGGGCCAACTGTTCAAACCAGGTAGGGCATTGTTTCTTACCTCTTTCACCACCTGTCCTGGCTCCAGGGGAATATTTCTGCTAATGGACCATTAAGACACCCCCAAAAGCACACATCCCCAAACTTACCCTCCCCAAAGTAGAACATCCACATTCCATCATCCTATTGTGAGATGCTCCACCCGGTGGGGAGAGCCAACCATTCCTACCTGGATAAAACTGAGACGTAGGAACAGAAGGTATCTGGCTTCACCCGATTCCCGGAGGAAGACTGGACCCCTTCTCACCATCACTGGAACCTTTTCTACAGGATCATCTCTACTCCAACAGAACCAACTCTGCCATTCCAGGAGGACTTACTTTTGGACTGCTTCCAACACCCTGACCAACAGAGTGTCAGGTTGTAGCTCTGACTCTGTCCAGGTTTTTCCAGGATTGTCTATTTGTTTGCTTGTTTGGTTGGGTGGTCTTGTTTTCTACTACATTTGTATTGTTAATATTCCTAGTAAAGAACTGTTATTCCTATTCCCAAATCTTTACCTGAAAGCCCTTAATTGATTGCAAAATTGTAATTGGCGGGGGTGAGGGGTTTACATTCTCTATTCTAAGGGAAACTCCAGCTTTCCCTGGCAGATACATGTCTTTCCAAACCAAGACAAAAGGGTAAGTACAATTCTAACAGGATTGTTATACAAGCAGTGTGGTGTGGTGGACATGCTGGAGGGAGGAGATATCTCCCAGAAGGACCGTGGCAGGCTTTAAAGTGGCCTATGTCGACTTCATGATGTTCAGCAGGTCCATGTGCAAGGTCCTGCACCTGGATCAGTTTTTAGAGGTTTAGATTTATAGCTGGGTTTGATCTTAAGGGTTTTTTTCTAACCTAAGTGAGTCTGTAACTCTATGATTCTATTTCTGTCTTCTGTGTTAATGTCCAAATTGTACTCATACTGTTGTTTTGCCAGAGTTTTTATATTTTTTCCCTTTTCACATTTTTTCTGATCAAATTGGAGAGTTATTTCTTCAGCTCTGCACTAACCCCTAATTCTAAAATCTCTTTAGGTTTTGGCAGAGCTAGTGTGGGGCTGAGTGTTCACAGTAAGGTTCTGTATTCAGTTTCCAAGTTATTTACACACCATATACTATGTTTGCTGCTATGCTTGAAAAGCTTCAGGACAATGTCTGTGCATTTTGGCAATGTACACCAGTTGATTATTTCACCAGACTCTTCATTAGAGTATGGTTTTCAAGCTTTCAAAGTGGTACAAATACTAAAAAAATCTGAGTGTCAAAATACTGCTAGAGTCTGCAGCAGCCATTATCCATTTTCAGTAATAGTGTCACACTCTCACTTCAAAGTTGTCTTTTTTTCCCGATCTTTTCCTGTTTCCTTAGTTCATAATGAGAAAACTAGAAATGTTTAGTTTCTTATTTGTGTCTTAAATACACATAAATATATATTTAGAGGAAACTGGCAGGGAGTCCATAGGCCATTACTTAGGTTTGAAATGGGGTTTTTGTTTAGATTTCAGAAGCTTGCAAGCTTGACTCCTTGTTCAGTGCCAAAGCATAAAAAAGAATGAGTCAAAACAATTACAATGTTCCTTTTTGGTTTCTCTGCTATACAGAATAATTTTTGGTCATTAATAAGAACTCTCTTCCTTCTGAAAGAGTTGTTCACACCTCAGGTAGTCTCCCAGAGGATGGATCCTCATCCAGACTCTTGCATTTTTGTCATTTTATATTTTTCATCCCCCTTTTGCAGTTCTCCTATAAAAGAAAGCAGCAACAGAGTTGAAGCAGCAACATCCATCAACCACATGCTTGAGCTAGGAGGAAGGTCAGTCACAAGCAACACCGCATGCTCTAGAAGGCTGTGATATGGAGAATCAGGAGCTACACCAGCACACGAAGGCAGCTGAGATCACAACCTCCAGCTTAACCATAGCTTACATGTAAGCACAGCAAATTCACTCTCAAAGTCGAGGTGTGAGCATCTCTTAAAATTCTTTCATGCTGCTCCAGCCAGGCACTGTATGAGAAGCCAGGACAACCAGCTACAGCTGAGGAGAAATAATTTCTTAAGGTACCTCTCAGCTGACTCCAACTGTGAGTGCTGCTCCTTCTGCTTCCCTCCCTTTCAGCGCAAATCCAACTCGTTAACTTCAAGTAAGCTGTGTTTTGTGCTATACTGGAGCACAACTTTGTTGCTGTTAACCACAGACCCTGAGCAGCGAACAGGACTGAGTTCTTCCCTCTGTCTCAGACCAAAACACTGCGACTTTAAGCTGAGTTGTTTATTTTTTTCACAGATACTGAAAGAAAGAAGGAGAACTCATGTCCAATTGGTCTGAGGCCTGCTAGCTTCTGTGTCTCTCTTTCAGTATGGGAGAGACACAGAGCCACTGTTCCCACCTTGGATGGGGCAGGTGAGAAGCTGTGTTTGCCAGCTTCAGCCAATATCAATGATAGAATACATGGATGACCTTAAGTCAGTGGCTAAGATGTTTTTTTTTTCAACCCTATTGTAAAGGCTAAATGAACGAGGAGCATTTATGTGATCAGATCACTACCCTTAGGTGGTAGATGGCTGATCTTGCTTCTCACATTGAAGATACAAGCGTTGTCTAGTTCATCTGAAAAGGAGTAGAAATACTCACACCATCTCTAATTAACCCATTGGGAGACTTACATTTACAAAATGAGAATTCTTGCATCATTTCCTTTACCTTGAAATGGTAGGAATGAGAAGATCAATCTTGGGACAAACACACAGCCCTGATAACTGCAGTAATCTGTGTAACATGCTGTCAGATGCAGCATTGCCCTGCTTCTGAGTGCTCTCTAATGTTGGAGTGTTGAACGTCACAGTTTAATTTGGACGGATGAGACCAGGCAGACACACTGTGGGTATATGAAAATGTTTGTATTGCAATATTTTGCAATATTTCGGTCAAAATAATATTTGAATCACAGTGTAGCATCAGAATATTTGCTCATTTCATCTTCTCTGATGACCACTAAGTTTTCTCCTAAATCTTGCCTTCCTGTGGTCAGATGAAGATCCTAGTAACCGAATTAACATTTCTCCTCTTTTACCCTTGCTCAGATTTGATAGATGTCTCTTTTATCTTGTTATGTGATGAGTTCCCAGGTCTGAACAGGGCATGACCAGTGGCTGTAAGCTGAATTAAATAGACATTATCCACACAGTGCACTACAGTGAAAGAGCAAAAATTTGGAAAGAACATTTGTTTCAGCTTCCACTCCCACAACTTGTCATGGAGATAGAAATTTTTACTATTTCTACCTCCTAGAACATAAGGGTGTTTGGATGCAAAGTTTACTACCAGAAATACTTAAGAACTTTATTTGCAACAGGATGAAGCCAAGCCATAGAAACTTTTGCAGTCATATTTTTCCAGTGGGGAAATAACTGTGATGCCAAACTCCAGTGACAGCTGGTGGAGTTTGCTGCACATGTTAATTAATAAAATCATAATGACTAAGCAAATAAAAGATTAATATATAACTTTGTGCTGCTCCTTAAATGCTAGGCTGGTAGTGTCTGCTGACAAGAGAATATACACCCTGGGCTGACTTCAGCAATTACTGCAGTCCCACATTGTGGCTGCACCTACCGCAAGTGTGACAATCATAGCTTCAGAGATGGAACACAAATTGTGGTCCCCAGGGGTCGCAAGAGGCCACGGAGCACACTGAGTAAAAGAGAAATGTCTGACAGCACAGCAGAACTATTAGGAGTTACACAAGGTTTTTCTCAGCACAGGAGAGTTTTCATACCTGAAGCTCTTCATGAGCATTTTATCCTGAGCAGGTTCTGGCTAAATGATCCTTATGGTTTTAGATTGATAATAATAATAATAATAATAATAATAATAATAATAATAATAATACAAAGTATTTTGACAGGTTCATATACTTTCTTCCTTTCTGTCAAATTATTAGAACTGAATATATCCAAAGTGGGGGAAAATAAGAGGCCTAATGGATTCATAATGTCTGCCGACTGGACCTTTCCCCAGCTTGAACATGCAGAAGTTCTATGGAATGCATCTGGAAAAAGACATGGACCTCTTACAATTTTTTTTTGCAAAGCATTCTACAGAATGAAGAGTCAATGTGTAGTGTTCTTTCCCTTAATTACAGGGTATGTTATATTAGTAATTTTCAAATGAAAATAGCCATACACAGAGAATGAGAATCCATCTGGAAACTCACTTGTAGGCAAATTTTAAATCAGTCTTACAGCTGGCCAGTCACTTCGCACTAACTCATAAGTGTGCAATTTCTAGCTCAAATCATGTGCTAAAATACAACAAACTCAGCGCAATACTCCTTAATTAAGGATGTTAAATTACTGGCATGCTTTCCAGAAATCTGGTGTGATTATTTGAATGGAGTGGAGGAATTACCTTACTGAGGTGCCAAAATAGCAAATAGCATACAATTAAAATTTCATGAGTAGCATTTTCATATTTGTCTTTTGACCCTATTGTCAGAAATTTATTTTCAAGAATAGACTGCATCCCATATTAGTGGATTTTTAGGTTTTTTTACATGATAAAATCTCTTCACAAATAAATAAATAGCTAATTACCTACCAATGAGTTCTATGGATAATAGGTATTTAGATGGTTTCCCTGACATACCCAAATGAGGTGTTAATAGCCAGGAGATTATCTCTTTTAGCCTTACAGAAAACAAAAGGCAAACCCAGCAGCAGGATTAACACATGGCCCAAGCAATAAGGGAGCTGCATGATTTTAAAAAGGGATTATCATTAAGAAGAAGGAGATAATGAAATCCAAAAGGTATCCCAATCTGGATAAAGAGATATTAAAGGTGATAGTCAGAAATATTGTGAAAGGACTTCAATCTATCACTGTTCTAATTATTTTCTCATACCTAGAGATAACTGAAGATTTCTGTGCTGCTGCAAAAGAGGAAAAAACAATCCTTACACCTTTTTTTGGATTTCAGCCATCAAATAGCATGACTAGATTATGTCTCAGAGATGGCAGTTTCAACTGGATGCTCAGGTTACTTCAAGTCACCTGTCTCAGCCTCCATACTGTGAGTGCTGAGCCACTAATAACTCAGCCGAGCATCTGGAAAGAGTTTGCATCACATCTCTAGGCTGAAGCACCACTTAATGTTAAAACACTATCCTGTTAATGACAATGCTTCAGGAACATCTGCACAAGTGTCTCAGATGTCTGACTCTGCAGGCTGAGGGAACAGGTGGAGGCAATATTTTCAGAGTTCTACCAAGCTACATTGTTCTTGCTTTATGGTCAGAGCCATGAGCGAGATGGTTTTCTACCTTTCTGAAACTGGTAATGTGACACTGTTCGTTGTGCATATGTGAATACAGTGTATATTTATTATCAAAAAAAGAATCATTAAATTCTTATGATGACAAGTTACATCTATTTACTTGTATTACTAACTTCTACTTCATTAAAAATTCAAGATTCTTATTACTGAACTAGTCAGATACATACTTATATGAATGATTACAGGGGATACAACTACTTCTTGATAAAATATTAATCCTAGCTGGCATGTCACATAAAACCAAAATTAATAGAACCTCATAATATAGATTAAGCAGGAGATTAAATTCCTCTTCATAATAAAATATAATTTATTTTTTTGAAAAATTAATTCTGAAGGGTTTGCTGATATTAAAATTATCAGAGGGATAATTTTAACACAGAACAAACAGTCAAACAAAGAAGATGCGCTGTTTGCACTGGCACATCCTTAGGCAGTCAGCTATTAATCAAAATTACCAGTTTATGGCTCAAAAGAAAAAGTAACAATATTTGTATTTCTACAAAGCTAAAAAGGCTTATCCCACTTAATGTAGGGGAATTAGCAAGTGCTTTTTCTGGCCTTTTCAAATCTTCTTCATTTGATTATCTCCCCTTCATACCTGGAGGACATTTCCTGCTGTTAAAATCAGAAAGTGGAGTGTTCTGAGGAGCCAATGCCTTGCAATTGCATTTTGAAGTGTTGCGTGTTTGCTTATTTTTTGAAATACAATTTAATTATAAGCAGTGCTTCATGCACTTTAGTTAGTGGATCTTATGAGGCCTGAATAACCTTTCTGGGTTTTGTCTGACTTGTGTAGCTTGTGTAGCTTCTACGGGTCACTGCTACATATCAGGGGGAAAAACGGTTCAGAACACCACATTTCAGCTGATCTATGTTAACTTTCTGATCACATATGAAAAAAGAAGAGCATTTTCCCCTGAGATCTGTCTGACCTTTGTTCTGTCTAGGTAGACTAACACATATCCTGCAAAGGAGAACATGGGTCACACCAGCAGCATGAACAGACTGGGCTGAGTGGCCATGATGATAAAATGTGGGAAATGGATTTGTAGAGAATCCTTAAAGCCTGACAGAAGGCTCACATAGTATGCATCTGTGTGCAAACTTTGGGCTAAAATATGCTGACTTAGAAAGACTTTCTAAACCTTTTAGAAAATTAAAAAATATTGATGTGTCTGTAAACACTTTTTCAAGTGCAGTTTTTGCTTCCATACACACAGAGAAAACAGCCAATCATACTTGCCAGCATTTTTTACAAGCTTTTGCTTCACTATGTGTACCCCAAAAAGTAAAAACAAACAATGGCCCTGCATGCACAGCTCAAAAATTAACCACATTTTTAATAGGTTAGTGTTCACCACACTTTTAAAATTCTCTATTCTCCCACAAGTCAAACAATAATTTAAAAAACACACCACAATCTAAAATGCATTCTCAATCAACAAAAAGAAGTAGCCCAAGCAACACCTCAGATAAAGTTAAGCCTTATATATCTTTAATTTTTAAATAACTTTTTAATTTGCAGAACCTAATCCTCCAATTTTTAAGCATTTTTCTAATAACCCACAAGCAAAATTAAAATAAAATCCTCCAATTTTAATCCAAAACCCTAAAACAAGACAAATCAAAAGACCGTTTTCACTAATAACCTGAAGCAAAAAGTATGATTGTGTTTCCACAATTGCAAAACCTAACTTCAAACAAAAAACATAAAACCATATCACTCATAAAAACGCACCAGCAATTCTACAAAGAAACAAACACTCAGACGTAAGCAGCAGAGACTAAAGTTCATACCAAACATTCCCTATTCAACCTGCAAAAACTACAAATCTTAAGTTTCATGTTAATTTTTAATGTTAATGCTATAAAAATTGTTAATATTGTTAAATTCTTTTGGCAAAAACTGTTCATCATATTAACAAGAAACCTAAAATATCCAAATTTGTAAAATTAAATATAAAAAAACCAGCTTAGTGCCTTATAGTTATCCTGTCCCTAAACAAATTTAAGAAAATATAAAAGCAAAAAATACTAAAAAAATTACCTAAAAGTTAAAATACATAAAAAAGCCTTTTACCAAAAGAAAACCTAAACAAAAACATAGAGTTTAATCAAATAATATATTGGCACTTGTTAGTTTTGCTTACTTACTTTTACAGTGCAAATATGCCTGTAAATCAGTTAAAACCAAATATTTAGGTTGCTTTAGACAAGTCAGCAGACTCAAACAGCATATGCTTAATTAAGTCTAGCCCAAACAAATAATTTGCAACCTATTTAATCAGTGTGCCAATCAATACCAACAAAGAGTAACCAATACCCAACTGTGACAATTATTAGCATAAGTCTACCAATGAAACAAATCCCATAAGCAGTTAACATCATCAAGCCCCTAATCTTCTTAACGCACCTTCTAAACCTCAAAAATTAGAAATTCTTAGTTCTTCAACAGTAGAACTTCGGTACTGTTTCAGTACCAAAAAATTCCACAATTAAATGTTACTCCCAATCATCCTGTGTACAGAATCTCAAGTTTATAGTGCAATTCTACTACCCCTGTGCCTGCTAAAAGTAGTTACTGACCTTAAAAAGTTCCTACAGCAATTACCAAAAAGATATTAGCTCATTTATAAAAATAAAGCCTTGCAGAACACTCCCTCAGAAATTAAAAGTAGTCCATGTAGTATCAGACAACTTACTGTATAGCACCTAGTGTTAAAAAACCAGTAATAAAAAAAATTATAATAAAATCATTATAATAAAATCATTATAATAAAAAAACTGTAAGAGCAATTTCAAATCCTAAAGCCCTACAAAACAAGTTACATCAAGTTTATTTGTACCTCAACATACCTCAACCATAGCATTAAAACAATTAGACCAGTTAAAATGTTAACTAAGCAAAAAAGTCAATACTATTTCCACTGTAATTAATAACATAATAACAGATGTTAGTACTACCAAACATACAACCTTGCAAAACAAAAGCACCATCAATTTTTTTACTAGAACGTAAGCATAATTGTAAAAAACTTAAAGAACTATGTTATATAAATTTGTCTAACCATTCAAAGTCCATCCACAAACAACTTCAAAAAACCTAGAACATTTAACAAATCAGATTTAAACAAACAATAAATCATAGTTAAACAACTTATTTTAAAAAGAAAATTTGCACCTTAACTAAAAAAGCTTTACAAAATAAGTTTATATGTATTAATTCTTATTATAGCAATACTAGTAATAGTGCCTTATGTACTTCACTATCCACAAAAAACAACAAACAAAACCATCAAAAAAGCTTTATCCATTCAAGAAAGAGGGGGAAATGTGGAAAATATGTTTGTAGAGAAATCTCAAAGCCTAACAAAAGACTCATATCGTATGCATCTGTATGCAAACTTTGAGATAAGAAATGCTGACTTAGAAAGACCATGGAATAGGACAGACATTGCTGAGAATGAAATAGAACTAGAAACAAGTTTCGAAATTATGGCCTTGCAAATAGACTAGACACTTTGGAGAAATAGAGCTATAAAAGATGCATTGTAGTAGGACCCATGAGGGGTAATGTTAGATGATTGGCTTTAGGGCATTAACAGCATTGTGTGGCAAAAGCTGATAGGCCAAGAAATGTTTATAATGTATTGCAATTAGGAAATAATTTGGCTTCTGATTGTGATGGCGTGAATTGTAAGATTGGTACCATCTCGCACTTCACATGAGAGAGAAAATGGAATAAAAGTTTTTAAAAACATCTCTCAAGAGTCCTATCTCTGGGTCAAAAAAGGGGATAATCCGACAACAGAATGATGAACAACATTAGCCATGGGCTCTGATGCCAATTACTTTAATTCTGTGGATCTGCTTAATTAGTTTTTTCATGCATAAAATTAATTTTGCCCTATTCTGTCAGCTTCCAGCACTGAAGTACTTAAAATTTTGTCAGATTTTATTTATATTTGCAATAAAGGAGATCAGAACCTTTATGAATGCCTTCATTGATAAGCATGGGAAGCACAGAAGAGTTAAGACAATTGCTGTGTCTGCTTTTAGTTATGTTTAGAAATTATTCGTGAGATACTAACTACTAAAATAGATAAATGAAAATCCATCCAGGCAAAGAAATAATTTTTCCAAGATCAGGGTTTTGAATGGAATTCAGTCAACCCCAGCAACATGAAAACAAAACAGTTACCAGCTTCGTTCATTCATTGTGCTCAAAAACTAGCTTTCTCATTCTCTCAAGTTAAGACTATTGACCTCAATATGGCAACGGCAGGTGGCTGTATTGACTGTAATGTTAATACATTTACTTGCAAAGCTTTTCGCTTTTCAGTCTGAAAGAGAACTAAATGCAACCATTGCTGCTGCGCAACTTTCTGTAAAGCATATCCTTCCCCACACTGCAGCTGGCCAACTCTTTCTTGTTTCCAGCCCAAAGGAACCTCCAACTCTGGGCCATGACTTTTTCAAACAAACTTAAATACTGAAATTCCCTCTCAATCAAAAAAATTCATGAAGCATTATACCTCCACTGAGGTATGAGAGATACTAAAGACTGGGGAAGAAGGCAAACTTACAAGTTTCATAATATTGACTGGCCTACAGTTCAAGTGCCTCCCTGAAGTTACCAAACCAAATGGTACTGGACAGACTACACACCAGAACAGCTTCAGCGGAGCCCAGAGAAGGAAAATGATTCTGTGTCCCCTAACATGTATCCCCAATATGGCAAATACATCCATGTTGCCTTAGTCACACAATCAGTCATATGAGGGAACACAGTCTTCAGCTTGTTCTGTGAAAGGAAATGACTAGAGGGCGTGAAATCCAGATGCTCCTTGACACCTTTCCCATGCTTCACATGCCTTTGGCTGGGGACAAGTTGTCACATCATCTTCTGTGGCAGCCACATTATTTGTTAGTTTGTTTTCTTGCCCTTAAAATCTCCTTTTTAAAAAAAGTAATTGATAGAAAAAAACTCTGAATACATTTGATATTCTTCTAGACAAGGGTGCCAAAGGACTTGGATCAAAAAATTAATCTTCATTTATTACAGGGTGTCTTGGTTTGGAAAGACAGGTATCTGCTAGGGAAAGCTGGGGTTTCCCTTAGAATAGAGAATGTAAACCCCTCACCCCTGCCAAAATTATGATTTTGCAATTAAGGGCTTTCAGGCAAAGATTTGGGAATAGGAATAACAGTTCTTTACTAGGAATATTAATAATAGAAATGTGGTAGAAAAACAAAACCACCCCACCAAACCAGCAAACAAACAAACAACAATTCTGGAAAACCCTGACAGAGTCAGAGCTACAACCTAACGCCCTGTTGGTCAGGGTGTTGGAAGCAGTCCAAAAGTGAGTCCTCCTGGAGTGGCAGATGTGGTTCTGTTGAAGTAGAAATGATCCTGTAGCAAAAGGGTCCAGGAGTGGTGAGAAGGGGTCCAGTGATGGTGAGAAGGAGTGGCAGATGTGGTTCTGTTGAAGTAGAAATGATCCTGTAGCAAAAGGGTCCAGGAGTGGTGAGAAGGGGTCCAGTGATGGTGAGAAGGGGTCTGGTGATGGTGAGATGGGGTCTAGTGATGGTGAGATGAGGTCCGGTCTTCCTCCCAGAAATCGGGGTGAAGCTAGATGCCTCCTGTTCCTGAGTCTCAGTTTTTTCCAGGCAGGAATGGTTGGCTCCCCCCACTGGGTTGAGCATCTCACAATAGGATGATGGAATGCGGATGCACCGCTCTGGGGAGGGTATAGTCCAGGGAGGTGTTAATGGCGCATTACAGAAGGCATCCCTTCCCCCTTGAGTTACTAGAGATAAAGAAAAAACATCTTCCCAGCTGCTTTTAACAGATGAAATAGAATACACACCCCTGGCTCCACAACCCAGGACACATGGAAAGGAAAAACACCCACTTTGGTTGAAAACCATATGTCATAACTAGAAATTTATTTTATGATTTTCTGTGCTTATCTTTGTAGTTTTTTTGAAACTACAAAGATTGTATTTGAAACAGTAGAAATGAACATTCTCACAAGAATCCTATTTCTCTGCAAGTATGTTCAACAGCCAATCCTCCCAAAACAGGATTACTTGATAAACAGATTCATATGGAATGGTAATTAGGTCTTTAAAGGATCCTAAGGGGATAGATACCTGCTCATCTTTAGAGTTAGTCTGTGTGATGGTGCAAGTCAATTCAAATTGTATTGGATCAGTTCAATCATGATGGAAGGATCTAATATCTGCATAAATAAAGTGCAGTTTTAAACACCAAATAAAGGAGCTAGCACTTTACTGACCACCAAAATGCAGGAAACACACCCTCTCCTCCCCAAAATGCTTACTGGGCAGTCATGTGGCTCTCATGGAGACAAATTTATATGGAAACATGAAAAATTAGAGTTGGAATTGTTGTGTTTCTCATGAGGGAGAAATCCCACCCTGAAGCACTGCTTCAGCTGCATGAAACCTTCCACAGAACTGCCAGGTAATAAGTATTAATCTGCTGTGCATTCAGAAAAAAACATGACCATATGAAGACCAGAATTGTCTGTCCCAGTGTGTAAGAAGCAGCATGTCCACACCACAGTACAATGCAAAATTTATTCTTTGATCTTTTTCAGATATTTTGCCTCAAACAAGCAAGATTTTGGCCAACAAAATCTTTGAGCTCTGATCTATATGAAACCACTGCTCAGAGTTGTTTAACCAAACCCATCTCTCAATGGCTGATACACTATCAAATTGCCTTCTATGGTATCACTTCAGGGCCTCAAGGAGGCTGATCTGATTTACAGATAGGATAAAGGAGAACCATGAAAACAGATAATATCACAATAACAATGTTTTCAGCCCTGCACTGAGGAATTTTCTTTGTGTGCATGTGATTTTAGTACTGATTAATAGTTTCCTTTAATGAAATCGTTGACACAGAAATGTGAGGGTTTTGAATGTTATTGTGAATATTTTACAAATACAGTGATATCTATTCAGCATACACAGCAAGAGTCATAGGCCTGACATAGGTCATAAATACATTTTAAAAAGTGTTTTGGAGATACAACACAATTATATCGTCCTCTAACAGTAAAATGGATAAGCTGGAATGGCATTACCACCTGGAGAGCCATTTTCTTTTGAAATGTGCATCAAGATTTTCCTTGACTGCTGCACTGCATTTGTTTCCCTATTGTTCAACTTCAAGAAAGTCTCTTTTATGTACGTACTCTTTTCTTTCTCACTGGACTTCTCATTTCTAGCAGTAATTATGAAACTGGAAACAATCTTACAGTTTTCCACAACATGCAGATATGGAAGCACAGTTACAAGAATAGTGAATGTCTTCTCTACTGTGTATTAACAATGCCTGTGGCAGCAGTTTGTATACATCTTTATTTTATTGACATTTTACACCCCAAAAGTGAAATGATCCAGTGCAAAAAATCACAGCTCTAACTTCATCAGAGCCTAAGAACTTCATCCAGCTATGAAACCTGATGGAATCTCATTTTATTTGGATGAGGCACAAATCACACACAGAAAGTTCTTGCTTAATTGATCGAGACACACAAATATACTTTGCATGTAAAAAAATACTTTGCTATCTTATAATAGCAAACATCTTGGCAAACCTCTGGGAATATCTTTTAGGCACAAGGCCATCTTCAGCCCTCATTTGCATGAAGTGTTGTGTTCTAAATATTATCTCTAAAGAAGAATGGAAATTTCTTTTTTTTAAATTTATTGTTAATGGAATGATCCACACTATTGGAGAGTACATGCTGGTCAGCTTCAAAGCCAGCTGAACTGTAGAAAGAGATGAAAAAAATGGGCTTTTGAGGCATTTTTCTATGTTTGTGTATGTGAACATGTACGGACCAGAATCCCAGAATCAAATTTAAAGAAAGTTAGGGGCAAAGCAGCCAATGACATGAAACCACATTAATATACGTTTTGGTAGTTACACATCCAGAGAGGTGCATTCCTAAGCTGCAAAAATATGCATGTTTAATAACCTTTTCTAGATAAAGAAAATTAATACTAAAAAGTTATTCTAAATTTGAGGTGCTTTCAAAGTTGAGATTCTATGTATGTAAATCAAATATTGATAGACCCTATCTCCTAGATGTAAAAAAACTCTCTTACTTCAGTAGTAGCCATTTCTATCTGTATAATGCTCATCTACCATAGATATATTACAGTCTAGTGATGATATCACGCATTGGGAAAGCAGGACTCTGAAGTCAGTGATGAGGTAGGAAAACAGTTTTGCCTGATACTCATAGCCAATGATAAAATTTCCTGAATTACCTCTACCAAAGAGGTTTTTAAATTCTCTCATAGTTATTTAAACATCTGTCCTGGTTTAGGGCAAATTTGGGAGGAAACCTCCGAAGGGGTTCCTCTGGAAGAGCAAACCCAAACGGCCCCTCTCCCCAGCCGGTCCGGGAAAAGAACTTCCTCAGAGAAAAGTGGAAAAAACCTATTTATTTAACAAACAAAATGCCCACAAATGTAAAGAATTAATAATATGAAACAATAAAACCTCTGCCCGCTCCGAAGAGAGATGGCAAACAGAGACAGTCCTTGCCATGGGTGTAGCTCAGCTCACTCAGTCTCTCCGAAGGTCCAGGCCCGGCGGGCCGCAGGTGCCAGCCCTCGCTGCTCCTCTGGGTTTTTCAGTCCTGAGCAGATTTAAACAGTCCCAAGAAAAAGGAAAAAAAACAGTCCAGGGAGTCTTCTCTGCCCTAGCTAGCTAGCTAAAACTAACTAAAAGCACAGGAGATCTCTGTCCCACCGCTGTCCGTGCCTCAGACGAACGCCGGAGAGCAGCAACGTGGGGGAGTCAGGCAGTTTCCTCAAAACAAACTGCGCGCTGTTCTTTCTCCCCCTTCACTCCCAGAACAAGTTTTAAAGGTACAGAACTGAATATACAGCACAAACAGAACAGACGATTGGGGATACAAGCAGCATAAAGTCACCCTACCACAACATCCTACAGCTTATCTGTGGCAGGTTTTTACAAAACAGTTAGCAGAAGAGAAGACTGTGCACACTTTCTTCAGTCTCTAATACTGCAGGTGGCAAGCAAGAAACTGAAGTGCAGACATCAAGAGATGAGATGAGATGAGATGAGATGAGATGAGATGAGATGAGATGAGATGAGATGAGATGAGATGAGATATGAGATGAGATGAGACGAGACGAGACGAGACGAGATGAGATGAGATGAGATGAGATGAGATGAGATGAGATGAGATGAGCAAGAAGGCAAGCTGGTGCACTGGGATCAGTGGAGTTGAGGTCTGGAGAAATCAAAGCTAATGGAGAGCTTTTCCAGCTGCAAAGATTTAGCTGGAATAACTGAATTAAACTTTCCAAGGGTGAAGCCAGGCTATACAGAGCAGACAGTGGAGAATCTTACCCCCAGAAATGTTAGCTATTGGATTTTACCCCAACAAAAAAATCAGTTACATACTAGAGTTATTATAAAAAAGAAAATAAGTATTTAAGGACACTTTATAGTACTGGGATACATGATGCTGGAAAGAAATTTAAGTACTCCAGGCTCTGGCTCTTACAATACATCATGGTGGACTAGATTCATGGGTCTGAAATATACTACTGAGGAATTAAATCATTATTTTTTCTCCATGACATTGCATTTTTACATTTACCTACCAATAGGTACGTATGTATAAACTTCTGGAAAAACATCTAAGAATTTTACTTGTATGTACAATAAACACACTACATTTTTAATTTATACTGTATGTGTAAGAATGTGACACTTCAGTCATGGCTTTTGTGCACATACAATCAAAATCTCATGTCTACCTAGCCAGCAACAGAGCAGCTTATTTCAGCTTGTGCATAATGTATTGCTACTGTCCCATCTTTCAAACATTTAGGAAGGCTACCAATAAAAATGCTATATTTTCCAGATTGAAAGACTGTACTAGTATAGGAAAGTGAGATGTTAGAATGCATGTATGAACAATGAAGAAATTGCTCTAATACCTAAAGCTTCATTATCGTGCTGAAGGGTGCATGACAGAAATATTGTGACAGAGAGAGATGATCTTGTTACCTTTTGAAATAAGCCTAAACATTCCATTCCTGAAGACAGTGACTAAAGATGAAGACGGATTAAAGCATTTTTCTAAGAAACTTCATTTTGCTTTACACCAAAATGTGTAACTTCTGCTACAAGAAAATTCAATGTCCTTATTATTATACCGGTCCTTTCACTTGCTGACTGCATCTTATAAAGAAATCAAGAGACAGGAATTCACTTTCTATCATCAAAGATGTGTCTCCTATCAAATCTTGCTTTCTCACCTCAAGCAAGAAGGCTGAACAGGGTCAGAGGGTGATGTACATAGGTATAGTGTGAGCAGAGTCAATATTCCAGGAAGTAGAAGAGATAAAACTGCAATGGTCATAAATCTAAGAAAATAAATCAATCTAAGAATGAGCACATTGTATTTCTCCTGAATTATGATAACAATTGCCACTAAATAACCACTCACCAGCAGAGAATAAATAATTATTCCATTCAGTTATTTAAGCATTATAAATTAAATGTAATATTCTGAATCTACCAGTAGAACAGTAGTGCTTTAGATGAATACTGAGAAGTGTGAGGGCAGACTTTGATCCTAAGGAGTTATTACATCAAATCAAGCAAAACATGTTTCTGATTAAAAGACTTGAAAACCTAAACTACGTGAACTGCATTTAATCTGTTTTCCTCATCTTCTCTAGTTTGTCTCACCTACAAATTGAAAATGTGCTAAACCTAAAATATGTGAACTTAAAGGCAGAAATGCTGGGGGTGAGAAGCAACAAACATGTAGCTTACACTGAAAAAAAAACCAAAGAGGAAGGGAAAGGAAACCTGAGAGAAATAAGTAGGAGTCAGGAATTCTAATACAATTCTGAAATTTGGAAAATAAAAACACACACACACAAAGGGAACATATTTTTCTAAAAACCCAGCCCAAAGTCATGGCATTCATAATGTTTCATTTCAATTTAGCAATCTGGATTTATGCAGCTAAAGCTTTTAAACATACTGGAGCAAAAGGGAAAAAGTAAGTATCATCACCTTAATTACTCACACTATGCACACATTGCTGCCTGCCTAAACAGAGATGATTTTCCACAAACTGCAAGGGAAAGTTTAAATTAAAGTAGGGAGTTGTTAATAAAAACATAAAATCTTCAATTTACTTTTAGGTAGATAGTGCATACTTTATAAATAACCCAAAAAACCAAGAGATAAGAATGAGGTGATCTGAAAAAAATTGTCCAAAAAAATGTTTTTTAATATGGTCGTTTATTTTATACATTTTCTACTGTAAGAGGGAGCAAGGCACTTGAAGTCAATGGTTGAGTTTTCATTCCCCCACTGACAGTAGAATACAACTTACAAAGTGGAGTGCAAGAAAATTTGATCAGAATAGAACTGCTGCCTTTAAACACATAATTTGTGTGCTGCAGTAGCCAGAGGTAATGCGTACAGCAGGGGAGAAGTGGAGGTTTTCTGAGAATGTCAAATCCTGTAGAAGAAAACAAACCTGGTTACAGCTGCCATGAACTGCAGTCCGAGGACTTGGGAGTCCAATTCATAGCAACTACCAGGATATTACATTGTGTGTTGATATAATGCTACTGGAGGACAGAGGTTAATCATCCTCCTGTTATGAATTTGTATACTGGATACATGCTGCCCCTCCAAAGGGAGTGCTAAATACTAGGGACTTTCTGATCTTTTTCCTTCCTATTCGTTGTTAAGTTTCAAAAGCTTCTTTTGCTCAAACTTCTACATTCTGCTTTTGTGAAAATTAATTTTTTTATCAGGAGCACACATTTCCCAAATGAAATCACAGAAACTCGCTTCCTACCCCAGCACTGTCTCTCTGCTGAATATTCCCTATACAGTTCATTTTCTGCAGCATTCTTGCTTTCTCATGAGGCAAGAATCTGACAATAAAAAGTAGCTGTTTCATCATGAGTCTATGTTTAAGGAACATTAGTAATGAACACAAGAGCAAAACAGGAAGGATGCTATCTACCTCACATTAATTTGAGCCTTTTTTCCAAATATCTAACTAAATAACCCACCTAATGCAGTCATAATGAATACCAACACTTAGTACAGTTTCATATTAGTTTTGATTACTACAAACCATACTTGCTGGCCAGAAATTATGAAGTGCCTAAAGAAAGGATGTGGAAATTTAAAAGCACAAACAGATTCCAGGAAATGGTCTCTGCTTAATAGTGAAACAAACTGATGAATTAATTCAATACATTTTGCAGAGAATTACAGGTTCTAAAAACTGCCTCTGGTGAGTGCTGCCCAGGATAACATAGCTAGCAATATATTTTTTTAGGATCAGTTCCTCTAGATGGGAATGGATGGAATGGAGGCACTAAACTGAAACTCACACACTTGCACACCAACATGGGATGAATCTGAATACAGCTTTGGAGTTTTTGTCTCTGTATCAAAGAATATAATTTCAATTCTTCCTTGGGGAAATATAGAAAAAGATATCTTGGCTGCATTTCTCTTTCCTTACACATATCAATCCATCCGATGGCTTAAAGAAAGAAAACAGAGAAGAGAGTGAGCTGCTGGGATTATCATCGTCCATTCAGACTTCTACTTAGTTGTCTTATTTAAATTACACGTTAGCCATAGTGAATTGCCAAGGTTCCTCTCCTAGATTACATGCTCTTAATTTCTTCCCCTCACAGAATGGTTTCTTATTTTCTAAAAAGCAAGTCTGATTCATTATTTCTAGGCTAGATCTTCCAGCAAAAGAGAATGCCACTGAAGAAGGTAGCCGGAGGCCAAGAAGAGAAACCTTGCTGTCCCATCCTTTCTGAAAAATATAGCAGAAAACAACTCATGAAATTTATAAGCAAACTATGAGTGTCTGAAGGATGGTCGTCCTGTGGAAAACCTCATAATAATAAACCATAGTTTATAAACCTAGTAAAAGTTTTAATTTTTCATACTTTTCACTGAATGTAGTGGTTTTCCCTAAACATAGTGATTAACTTCATTTTTGCCAAAGCACATCTTATTTTGGCACTATTGCCCTCACTGTAAAAATTGGACAGAACTTATCAATTGATATAAAAAACTATTTCTATATTCAAAGTTATTTTTCTATTCCAATATTTTTATTTGTCCTAGGGTAAAATAAATGGCTGGCATAAGCGAAACAGCTTTGTCATGCTCTCATGGCTACAATTCAGGGTCATAAGCAGCCCTGCAGACATCTGCTTGACTTTCATTGCAGTGATCATAGTTTTGAGTCTGTTTCTGAAGAAACCATCAATCCCACCTTGAAGTTACACCAGCAATTGCAGACAGCAATGGAGCTTTTTATATCTCATCCTTTGCTACTTCAAACATTGAGAAATATTTGCGTGGAATGCATCTACAAAGATTTGGATATTTGGCTCTACAGTTGAAATTTATCTTTACAGAGCTTGCAACAGAGGCTCTAACCTTGGGGAAAACCCCTACAATGTGTGTAGTTAGGTAGGCCACAGAGCCTGAAAAAAAAAAGACAGAAATCCAGATGACCAGAATTGTTTTTAGATTCAAGATATGACCAGTGACAAATAGCTGATGAAAGAAAGCATTAATTAGATATTAGCAATGAAATTCTGTTAGTTTTGAGATTATATGGAGTTCTGCAAACAGTGCAGAAATAAGGGCTGCTGCAGAACTTTTAGTGTGTTCTTCATTCTCAAGATATTTGTCATACTGGGTTGGTGGTGTCAGGGAACAGAATGGTCTTCCTGTTATCCAGGAGGAGGCAGTCAGAGAAATGTTGAGCTGTTTGAATATCCATAAATCTATGGGCCCAGATGGGGTCCATCCCAGGGTGATGAGGAAGCTGGCAGATGAGCTTGCGAAGACACTCTCCATCGTTTACCAACAGTCCTGGCTCACTGGTGAAGTTCCAGATGATTGAAAGCTGGCCAATGTGATTCCCATTCATTAAAAAGGTAGAAAGGAGGATCCTGGTAATTATAGGCCAATTAGCCTGACTTCAGTACCCAGTAAGGTAGTGGAACGGTCATCACTCAGCACCTACAAGACGGCCAGGGTATCAGACCCAGCCAGCATGGGTTTAGGAGGGGTAGGTCATGTTTGGCCAACCTGGTCTCCTTTTATTACCAGGTGACTTGCCGGGTGGATGCAGGGAAGGCTGTGGATGTTGCCTATTTGGACTTCAGCAAGGCCTTTTGACACTATCTCCCACAACATACTCCTGGAAAAGCTGGCAGCCCACAGCTTGGACAGGAACACTCTTTCCTGGGTTAGGAACTGGCTAGATGGCCGAGCCCAGAGAGTGGTGGTGAACGGTGCTGCATCCAGCTGGCAGCCAGACACCAGTGGTGTACCTCAGGGGTCTGTGCTGGGGCCAGTTTTGTTCAATATTTTTATTGTTGACATGGATGAGGGTATTGAATCTTTCATTAGTAAATTTGCAGATGACACTAAGCTGGGAGAATGTGTCGATCTGTTGGAAGGTAGGAGGGCTCTGCAGAGAGACCTGGAACAGTTGGATGAATGGGCGGAATCCAGTAGGATGAGGTTTAACCCAAGTGCCAAGTCCTGCATTTTGGCCACAATAACCCCCTGCAATGCTGTAGGCTGGGGATGGTGTGGCTGGACAGTGCCCAGGTGGAAAGGGACCTGGGGTTTCTGGTTGATAGATCAGTGTGCCCTGATGGCCGAGAAGGCCAGTGGCATCCTGGCCTGTATCAGAAATGGTGTGGCCAGCAGGAGCAGGGAGGTCATTCTTCCCCTGTACTCGGCACTGCTGAGTCCACACCTTGAGTGCTGTGTCCAGCTCTGGGCCCCTCAGTTCAGGAAGGACGTTGAGACACTTAAGCGCATCCAGAGGAGGCAACGAGGCTGGTGAAGGGTTTGGAGCAGAAGCCCTGTGAGGAACGACTGAGGGAGCTGGGTTTGTTTAGCATGGAGAAAATGAGACTCAGAGGTGACCTTATAACTCTCTACAGCTTTCTGAAAGGTGGTTATAGTCAGGTGGAAGCTCGCCTCTTTCTTCAGGCAGCAACTAAAAGAACGAGAGGACACAGTCTCAAGCTGCACCAAGGGAAATATAGGCTGGATATTAGGAAAACGTTTTTTACAGAAAGGGTACTAAAGTATTGGAATGGTCTGCCTGGGGAGGTGGTGGATTCTCCCTCTCTGGATGCATTTAAGATAAGATTAGATGTGACACTTGGGGCACCAAGTGGTTTAGTTGAGGTTAGGGTTGGGTTGGACTTGATAAGCCTGGAGGTCTCTTCCAACGTAATGATTCCGATTCTGGTTCTAATTCTGATTCTGATCATTGTCATCAGACAATTCAAAGGTTCACACCCTCCAAAACCTCAGCAGTAGTTCCTCCTCTTACGCATATCTCTATTTACAACAAATCAGCCCAGATGTTTCAATTACACTCAGCAACAAGGCACTTCAAAATGCTTTCTTATTTTTAATGCACTAGAGGACTTTGGAAATCTTGCAGCAACATCTGAAATTCTAACCATGTATTTTCAAAGACTGTGGGTAGCAAAGGACAAGAAGGAAGTATGAGGTATACCAAAATATCTTTCAAATATTTGCCTGACCTTGATCTGTGTGAATTTCATAACAAGCAAACATTTCCTATAACCATCTTTCTAACTATGAGCAGACAAGGAATATGACAAAAGCCATGGTTAATCTCTGATTAGCCCAAACTACTGAAAACTCATTGTATCTTCTTTTCAATGTGAAAGAAATTTGCACCAGAGGTAACAATGGCAGTAAGGTACTTGTAGCTGGAGCTTTTTGTGCTTGTCTTTTCTTTTGGCTTTGATTACAGAAATAAAATTTATAAATGTACTAGAGGTTTTGGACAGCAGTGTTTTAAAACACCAATTAAATGAGCTGGCATATTTATGAGACACTCAGTGCTATCTTGTTGAATATAAGTTAAAATTAGCATTCATACATACACAAAACCTATAGAGAATAACATTATACTTTCAAATAATGCAGTGAATTTATATCTAATGTCGAGTTTGAATGGGTGTTTCTTTTAACTGTCTGAATTTCATTAATAACGTGAGTTTCAATCTGTCATTTTTGTTAGAACAGGACAATATTGTTTATATAAAAATAATATTTTTGAAACCTCCATATCCAAAATCTCAATGATTGTCCATGTATACTTAGTATGGTGTAAATGTTCTGTTGTTTAAAAATATTTGCTTGCATAGTTATGTAATGCCCCTTTAACATAACATCAAAACCTCTTTTTTAAAATACAGACTCATTTCTCAGAAGAGTTTTCATTCACCCGCCACAGAAATGAAAAAATATATGAAAGACTGACTTTTGCAAACTTTGTTTAAAAATGGAATTACTATTAAATTAATTCAAAGGGAAAACGGAAAATCCAGGCTGTAGTTTACCAGTCAGTTTTATGTAACCAATAATGAACTCAATAATTTCAACTGCATCTTCTGATGTTTTGATGAAACCCTTCATCCCTATGTACTCAATGTTCTGGATGTTCCTAAGAAGAGGGCTGATAAGGTTGCCAGATTTTTTCATGTTTTACTTCAGACTTCCACAAATGGCTTTGTCTCTGTGCTGGTTTTTGCTGGGGTAGAGTTAATCCTCTTCACCATGGATGGTGGGAGTGCTATTACTCTCTACAAGTTTCTTCCTGAGCTTACTTAGAACACTAACAGTGCACTCGCATGACTGTAAGCACTAAAACCATATTCTTAGAATGCAATGGAGCCTAACACAGAAGGTCTTCGTAATGCACTGTGAAAAATAGGGAATCAGTGCTAAATCAATCCTGTTTAGGCCAGCATGGGATCTTAGCATCATTGCTCAGGGATAGCACATTATGAGGCCACCAACTTCTTTCATACAAGTGTTGGATTTGTGGTGGCAGTGATTCTCGTTTCCTGCTTGTTAAATCTAAACTAAAAATCTGCAGATGTTTGGGTTTGCAATTACAATTGATGTTACATATTTTACTTCTTCATCATGCGCAGAAGTGAGGCTCAACCAGGTGTAGCGACCAGTTATCAGTGTATTTGAGCAGAATTAGGAGAAGTCTGAAAAATCAATCAACAAAGAAAAGTCTTTAGTAGTATGATAGGTATTTCACACATTAAAAACGTGGCCTGAAAAACTGTAGATCAGAAATATGTGAGTGCAATTAAATATTGCAGAAAAGAACATGCAGTGTCATAAACTGAAGGCTTGCTGCTTTTGTCTCTGCATTCATAATGTCTTTATTATAGCAGTTCTGAAACTTTGCCAGGAGTTATCTCCAATGTAATGCAATCTGCCAATGTCTTGGGTTATGGAACCTAAACTGTGTATTCTATTTTCATCTGCTGAAAGCAGTTGAGAAATTGTTCTTTATCTCTTGTTTTATTCTGAAAAGGGGGGGGAGGGGGGTGCCTTTTTATAATGGCCCAACTGTTAACACCAAGTAGAGCATTGTTTCTTATCTCTCTTCACGATGGGCCATTAAAACTCCCCAGGCTATTTTCTTCCTCAAGCTGTTCCCTTTCCCAAAATATACCCACATTCCATCATCCTGTTGTGAGATGCTCCACCCAGTGGGGGGAGCCAACCATTCCCACCCGGACAAAACTGGGACTCCGGAAGAAGAACGCTCCTCTTGCTTCGCCCGATTCCCGGAGGAAGACTGGACCCTTCTCACCATCACCGGACCCCTTCTCACCACCTCTGGACCCTTTTAGCTGCAAGATCATCTCTACTTCAACAGAACCACCTCTGCCACTCCAAGAGGACTTACTTTTGGACTGCTTCCAACACCCTGACCAACAGGGCATGAAGTTGTAGATGACTCTGTCAGGGCTTTCCAAAATTGTTGTTTGTTTGTTTGCTGGTTTGGTGGGGTGGTTTTGTTTTTCTACCACATTTGTATTACTGATATTCCTAATAAAGAACTGTTATTCCTATTCCCAAATCTTTGCCTGAGAGCCCTTAATTGCAAAATTATAATTTGGTGGGGGGTGAGGGGTTTACATTCTCCATTCTAAGGGAAACCCCAGTTTCCCTAGCAGATACCTGTGTTTCCAAACCAAGACAGCCAATTGACTCAGTTTAGATTTTAAGAAAAGATCAGGAGAAAAACAGTTCTTTTGTCTTGAAGATCAGGCTTTACCGCACAAGCTCTCATGTCAGATCTCTAGGGGTAACATGAACTCTCTATAGGGATGTGAATTTAATTTTTTTAAATTTATTTTTTGTCTAAGCCTCTAAAACCAACAACAAGAGAAATAGGTATCATAAGATAAAAATGGTAAAAATAGACATCTCTCTGTCACAATGAATGTGATAGCATTCGTTTGACCAGAGATTCCATGGAAAATTTCCGTCATAATCTGCATGTCCATTAGATGCAGACTCATGTACCACACTCAGATATGCCTGCACACTTTTAAAAAATCTGCCTACATCAAACCCACAATTAGTGAGCAACAGTCAAAAAAGGACTTCTGGCCAAGGAACTGGATGAGGATTACATTGTATAGATTTATTTACCTTTCCTTACCATCGATTCAGCTATGTCAAAATTCTCTTAATATGCATGCAAGAAAGTAGAGAAAGTGAGTCAAAGGACCATAGATCCAGCAGCCAAGACGAGTCTGGCACTGAGGGACTCAGGAGAGGAGAGGAGCTGTGCTAGGCTTGCTGCAACCAGCTGTGTATAT
This sequence comes from Phylloscopus whistleri, assembly GCA_017589585.1. Lineage (NCBI taxonomy): Eukaryota > Metazoa > Chordata > Aves > Passeriformes > Phylloscopidae > Phylloscopus > Phylloscopus whistleri. The sequence goes on from JADMLD010001013.1 coordinate 32,331, forward strand.
TTTCCACTGGGGTGAATGCTCAAAGAACCTCTGATGGATCTGCATCTAACCTCAAATATGCAGTGAATCTGAGGCCATATCTTCAATGACACAGATGTGTGCCTAGACTCAACAGAAATTTGTTCTCATAAAAGAATCATGGGACATTACAGCACATGAGAAAAACTTTGAGATACTGACCAATTTATAGACTTTGCCTTTTCCTACCTAAGCATCTGTCTCTTAGCTTAAAAAATGGTACATAAATGGCTTCTTTCATTTGTCAGTATTCATATATACAGACTTTAATGAAAAGTAATAACATCTGGAGTTTCTACAGTTCTTGGTCCCTATTATTAAAACAAATTGAAGGACTTTTTTACAACAGAAGTAAACAAGAACTGACATTAATTCAATATGATGCTTTCTCACTAAGAAATGCCAGGTTTGTGTATAGCTACACTTACTATGATTTTAAAATGTAGCAATAGAATTTTACTTTTTAAAATGAACTTTTTCAGTATTGCAACAATGTAACAGTTATAACGTAAAGCAACATAGCATTACATTACTGATAGTAAAATTTTATCCATTACTTTTAATGTCATATGTAGGAGGAATAACAAAATCCATGACACAGAAAAAAAAATTAAAAAGGCAAATCTAGGCAATCCCAAACTATTACTAATGGCAGTTCTAATTTTATCCACTGACATAAATATATTATCATAAAAAGTTGCCACATGATACAAGGCAGGAGGACACTGTGGCATTATGCTAACGTAGCCCAGCACACTCATGCTAACACACACCTGCTTAAAGATGACATTTGCCAGACAAATGCAAATCTTCCCTCCACCATGATGCTTCAAAACAACCCTCTCTCCTGTTTCTACCACTCCTTCATAAATGCCTACCAACCTGTATGACCTGGGAAAATGAAAAGCTCTGCTCAAAAACCTGCTCAGATAACATTGCCATCAATGCAATAGAATATCCAAACCCAGTAATGCTCTTCAATAGCAAGAAAGAAACCTTATGTCCTAGCACTGTGAGGTATAAAATACAAAGGCAGCTCAAAGAGGTTGTACATCATTTAGGCAGACTCCCTACTCCTCCTCAGGACAGAAACATGGCAGGAATACCCCCTCTGAATCCCTATGCCAGTGACAGCAGCAGAAGATTGTTTATTAAACCTGCCTGTGTGAGAGGGAAGGTTTAGATTGCATATTAGGAAAAATTTCTTCACTAAAATAGTTGTCAGCTGGAACAGGCTGTCCAGGGACATGGTTGAGTTGCTGTCCCTGGGGGTATTTAAAAGACCCATAGATGTGGTACTTAGTGACATGGTTTAGTGATGGATTTGGAAGTACTGGGATAACAGACTCAATGGTCTTAAGGGTGTTTTCCAACTAAAGATTCAATTATTCTATGATGATTGCAGGCAGCAGCTTTTCCTAGCACAACTCAACATAATGTGTTATTACTCCCTAGTGCTTTGAAGAAGAAAGGTGAGTTTGTGTGATGCAGATGATGTGTGGTCCTAAAATTTTGAATCAGTTGGAAAATGTACTTAGGAAGTCAGAAAATACTTCCATGAGGCCTGGACATCGTATCTCTCATATCACTTGAACACCTTAGAGTAAAGATTCAGGTAAATACTGAACAGTAATTTCACTCGTTGTGCAAGAATCTTCAAAATAACAACAACAGCAACAACAACAATAATAACAGCAACAACAATAGCTACAGTTTAGTAATTAAATACCTTGTACTTTCTGTTTATGAAAAAGTATAGGCACCCTAATTTTGAAAACATTGCCTCAGTACCCACTTGTCAAAATATGTGGACAAGATTAAACTATTGTTCACACAGACTTCTCTGTTTTCATTTAAGTATAGACAAACAAGTTACCATATGCATCTTTGAAATATCAAAGACAAAGTGAAATTGGACTTAAATCTCCTGCCAGTGTATCTAGAGATAATTATAATGAATGACTACAGTGTTAAATGTTATAACAAGGCCATATTAATAAAATTTTCACAAAGGCCAGAGACCTAAGAAGCAGACTGGATGTTCAACAACTTCTTCCAATATAAGCAAGAACTGAGAGACAATATTAAAATTAAAATATTATCCAGATGAAGCAAATTTAAGTGTTATTCAAATAAAACTGATTACATACATTAAAAGCATGTAATGGAATTGTCAACTATTGAAATAAAATATCACCAAAGATGTATTAAAAATTCATTAATTTTACTAATAGTGAAGAATGTATGTACAGTATTAGTGAAATCCTAACACATTACTAACATAAAGGACAGAAATTTCAAATGTTTTTATTTCAGATCTTCAGATTAGAGTAATTTTATAAAGACTTCCCCTACTGAAGTGTTCAGTGAATTGCCTCTATAGTTTTTAATAAAAAGGAATTTTTATTAATTCTTTGATAACAGAAAAAAATGATGATTTTGAGTTACACTTCTTACATGAAAGAGGAAGATCAGAGCAAGACTGTCTTAGATAATGCTTGCTATTTCACCTCTATCTGTTCTGTACACTCCAGTCCAGTTCTAATGTCTTTTCAGATGACTGGGATTACAAATACACTATTTGATGCTGTTCTTCAAGTGTCTATTACCTGAAACACTCTGGGAATTCCCAGAATGTCCCTGAAACACCATGCTAAGCTTTTATTTAGGAAGAGACTTTCTTCTTAAGAACTGAGACATGACTTTCTATTCAAGGAAGTGCACAGTGTTGTGAACGAGCCTCTGAGAAATCAGACACCATGGTCTGAAGCAGTGTGCTTTCTATTGCTGCTGTCTTTCTTCATACTGTGCAAATTTCTCTATTGTGGCTGTGTGTATTTTTTCAACAGAGCCCATGGAACCTGCAGTAACTGAAGTAACCTGAGACACTAGAGTTATTCATTGCCTAGGAGCATTGAAAAACACAGGGTTTTGGCACTGGCAACCATGTCTCCATCTACTAAATAATGTCAAAATGCATCTGATGTCAGGAAAGCAAGAAACTTACCATAACAGGAAAGGAAATAATTATAGAATAAATAATATTTTTTTGCTAGACAGAAAAGACAGAGCAGTGTCTATTCCTTTAATTATCCCCGTATCTGACATTTTTGTGCTTTCCCTTCCTTCTTTCCACCTGAGAAATATAAGCAACTCTTCTAGTGTACAAAGAGAATAAATAAATTTCCCAAGACAAAATCTTGCAAATTATCTTTTATCCTGCAAAATTTTATTTGTGGCTTATAGCGGGACCTCAGAACCCAAGCAGAATGAGACATTTTATCTTGGCAGGGAAAAAATATACCCTCAGAGCTTACTTATATTAAAACAAGCAGTAGCAGTTTAAATTAATTTAACCATGTCTCCAATTTTGTTTTCTTCTATTAAAAATTAAAGAAACTGCTATCATATCCTTAAACAATAATTTACAAAGAGACTTAAGCTCAGTTTTCAAGAGGTAAGCAATGGCGAAGTGATAACCAATCCTTGGCACCTTTTGCCTCTAATCTTTGCTCTCCAATAGAGAAAAGATGCTCTTTGTAATGAGTTTTTCTCCTCCTACCAGCCCTCAGTGGTATCCAGGGAAAAGAGTAAATTAAAGCTTGTTCCTGTGAATTATTGAGCATTTCCAACCTGGCTGAGACAAAAGAGATTTATGCTATGAAACCATGGCTTTTTCAGCTAGTCTTTAGAGTATATGTTGTCTGACACACTAAGGTGTGTCTCTCAAGCTTTCTCTCTCTGTTATATAGCCTATAAAGGTCAGAAGAGCTAAACTCAAACATAATGGCTCGCAGAAACATCTCTATAGCTGAATGACTACTAGCTGACTATGATAGCATCACTTTAATAACACAAAATAAAATTACTCAGGCCATATAGGCTACATACTATGTTTCAACATGAAGCAAAGAAATAAGCTTCAAATTAGATTCTGTTTATGAGTTCTAGGAGAGCCCTAGTTTTATTTTGGATGAGAGAAAGCAGTCAGGCTTTGTCTCCTTCATTTAACTCTAGAAGGAAAATGTTTTGCTCTGATGTAATCCCAACTGCAAAATCTTCTCTATTAAACGAAGTGTCAAATCCTGATACGTATTTTATAATTGTGCTAGATCACATGGCACAAGGAGAATAATTAAACTATGAGATTGCTCAGGCACATAGTAATTATGCACTACCTCAAAATCCATTTTGACAAGGACTTTTGTCTTTCTATGAAGTCTGAGAGAAGTTTTTCTTTTTTAACAGCATAAAGCTAGAATAAAGTTGCAAATGTCAAGAAGAGACAGCACAAATTGATATGTGTGAGGAGAGGGCCTTGGCTCCCCCCTACTGAGTGTCTTAGTGTCAGTCACAGAACCATAGAATGGCCTGAATTGGAAGGGACCTGAAAGATTCAGTTCCTACACCCCTTCTGTGGGCAGGAACAACTTCCTTAGACCAGGCTGCTCAGAGATCCATCCAGCCTGGCATTGAACACTTCCACAGTGTTCAATGGGCAGCCACAGCTTCTCTGGGCAACCTGTGCCAGGGCCTTACTGTGGTGATTCATTTTTCCTAAATGGTTCTGTTCTCCCCCAACACGTATGGTTCATTACCAAGTTGTTGTAAACCACCCCCTAAGTTGCCATTGTAACCCAATTGTTACCTGACCCGTCCTACCCTCAGTATCCCATTGGTCCAAGCCTTAGGTCTGCCCCCTTGCTGGAAAAGCCTATTTAAGCTGAAGACATGAGGGGGCAGGCCTCTTGGTCTCTTACTTGCTCTTGCTGCTCTTGCTTGCTCTCACCTCCTCTCTCCCTTCTTCCCCTTTCTCTCCCTCCCCCTCTCTCCTGTGGGAGCCCCAAATAAACCCTGTCTAATCAACACCCTCGAAAGCTGTGTGGTGTCTTTCCTGCCTGCGTGCTGCCATTAGCTGCTACATGCTGCAAAGAGAATCCTCCCTAAAAGCGTTGGTAAGGCTCCTGTACCTCACCTCCATTCCAAGACCCAGAAAGACTTGTTGCCAGTTCTCCTGCAGAGCTAGCCGGGCAGGAGGAGAAAGCAGGAGAAAGCAACTCCTTACCACCCTCACAGAAAAGAATTATCTCCAAGAACCACCTCCTCTTTGTTGTGATCCAAATCTACTCTCTGTCAATTTGAAACCTTTCCCCTTGTCCTGTCACTACATCCTATTGTAAAAAAATTCTTCTCTTTCTTGTGACCTCCCTTCAGGAACTAGAAGGCCCCAATTAGGTCACCTCAAAGTCTTCTCCAGGCTGAACAACCCCAATTCTCTCAGCCTTTCATTCTGTGAGAAGTATTCCCTCCCTCTGATCGCCTTGGTGTCCCTCCTCTGCACTCTCCAACAGCTCCATGTCCTTCCTGTGCTGGGACGCCAGGGCTGGAGGCAGCTCTGCAGGTGGGGTCTCACCAGAGCAGGGCAGAGGGGCAGAATCCCCTCCCTCCCCTGCTGCCCACGTGGCTTTGGGTGCAGCCCAGGACACACGTGACTTTCTGGCTGGGAGAGAAAGTCATGTCCAGCTCTCACCCCCAGCACCCCCAAGTCCTTCTGGACAGGGCTGCTCTGGGTCTGTTCATCCCCAGCCTGGGGGCTGCCCTAACCCAGGTGCAGCACCAGCAATTGGCCTTGTTAAACCTCATGAGATTCCCAGGGCTGCTGCTCGAGCTTGTCCAGGGCCCTCTGGATGGTATTCTGTCCCTCAAGAATGTCAACTGCACCACAGCTTGGTGTCCCCTGCAAATGTGCATACCTGGTGAAATTGTACATCAGTATATTGGAATGGCAGCATGCACTTTCTTCAGATGAGTGATGATACAAGGTCTGAGTGCATCAGAGTTAAATCTCACCTTCATCCTAGGCTATGTCACAGGCACTGATTTCTTGTTTAAAGAACCTGACACCTGTTAGCTGAAATGCACTACAAGATGAATAAATGATGTAATGAAGCTATTGGAGATCTCTTAGCTAATCTCAGATGTGCTAATTAAAAAAGAAGAAGTGCATAAAATATTTCAGAAGTATTTGATATCCTGGGCAAAACCCAGTGTTGATAAGGTTGCAATCCTTCTGGTGTCCAGGCAGCATACACAGCACAGCTCTCTCACAGCTCTCATGCAACCTAAAACTCTGAACTGTAGCTGGTAGCTGTGTTGGGGGTGGGGAGGGGCTGGGGGGGGTGGGGCAGGGAGGGAAATATAAAAATCTTCTATATTTTTTCCTAGAAACAATTTTCAGTATCAACACTAAAACAGAGTGTTGGGTGTTAAACTCACAAAGATGTTTTAATGACACGCAAAAGATCTTTTCCTCTTGCTTGCTACTTCTCCCAGCCTACACGCACACCTGATTTAATGGTACTGTAAAGGTTGAATAGTTACATGCTTCACAAATAGCACATTAAGCTACAGTTCTGGGGGAGAAATAGCATAAAAACACAATCCCTTTTAGAAGAAATTTTTAACCCCTATGGTAAAACAAGTATAAAATTGAGAAAAAGATATATTTTGTGTCCTAAAAATGTATGCACCCCGTTAAATACTTAGGTTAGGAATTGTATCACAACACCTGTGGTGATACAAAAAGAGATGCTGCAGAAGGCAGTCTCCCCTCTAACAGGTTACAGCTGTGTTAATTATCTAAGAGTAGAAACACCTTGCCCTCACAGCCTTGGGCATGACAAGTAGTGAGTTAACTGAGTTGGAGTTAGTTGGAGTCTGCTTGTCGTGCTGTGAAGACCCAGGGACAGGAGGTCGTGGCAAGGGCCAGAGAAGGTAAGACACTGTAAGATATTGTACTTAGGATAGACAGGGTTAGGTGGCCGTGCTAGGGGCAGGATGGAGCCGGACAGAGAACAGAAGAAGAGAGACAATGCCGGAGCTGTGTGGAGCTGCTCTCAGAAGCTACAGAGGGAAGATATAGAAGACTTTGTGAATAACAAGATATAGATATGTAAAGCCTTCTGATGATTTCTAGTGAAGCACCTCGAGTGCCGTGTCAATGTTGACTGGCACACATGCCAGCGACTGCGACAAAAACCAACCCAAACAATAGCACGTACCCTGCTTTTGCTGAATGTTGTTAAGAACAATGTGCCCAGGCTCCCAAAGAAGAAATAACAGTAACATGCTGAACAGAGGATGTCACATGTGGACATTGAAAGCCTTCCAGACACAATGAGATAGTTTTATACAGCTTTGAATTTACTTCCTCAATTGAGTAGTAGTATTCTGTTTTGATTTGGTTTGATTTTTTTAGTATGTTTTTTGGTTGGGTATATAATTAATGACTTTTTATTTCCTTACATGTTGAATAACAGAAGCCCAATTTTGGGCAAGCAAATAGAGAAAAATACACACTCTAAAAATTAGCCACATTATCCATACCTTAACTAACCACTCATCTTGCTGTGAGACCAATGGCAGGAACAGAATTTTCCTATACCATTTATAATTGTACAGGAACTGACTAAATATATTTCTTTAGAGTACTGCACAGATAGCACGGCTTCTTTCTGCTTGTACAAGGATGTTTGGGTTTATTTCAGCAGGAGATCAGATTCACAGAAATCAGAACCAGAAAGTACACTGGATTATGCTTTTAGACTGGTCTTCCACATGTTATGCATGTACATGCAACATGGCCAAAAATTATCTGTGCAAGAGGTTAGTTATTGCTATCACCTAGAAAGATTAAAGGAAGTTACTATTTTGTAGAAAGGCATTATTATTTAAAGTGCCATAGAAGATACAAAATTAAATTTTTAGAGAAAAATACTGTTAACATGGGAATAAAATTGCTGTCTTTCAGAAAACTCAGTCTACACCTTTACAAAATAATTTAATTGGAAAAGCACAAAGCTAATGATCTAAGTCTTTTTTGTGTTTAATTTCTATTATCTTGTATAAAAATGGATTTATACCTCTAAGGAAAGAATTGGTTTTCCACACATAGAAGTAATTTTACAGCATAAACATATATTCAATGCTTCCATAAATACACATTCCCCAAATACACATTATCCACAAGTTATTTTCAACTGACAACCTTCAAAATTTCTCTGATTATTATACCTCTGCAAGAGCTCTAAGTAACTTTATCAAAGACAACTGGATTTGCAGATTCAAAATATTTTGTGGGACTTTTTTTTTTGCCTTTGTCTTCAGAATTTTGCAGACTGAGACAGGTTTTCAAAATCTTTCCACAGGCCAGTTTTCCCCAAGATTAGCCTTCTGTTGTCGTGCTACCTTTAAGCAATGAATATTGCTCTGCACAATCTCTTCGAGCAACATAAATCACAAAAGCAAGGCACTAATATATCCTGAATGAGCAAAGATTAGTTTGTTGCATGGTATAACCTATTCTGTTCATGCTTAGAAAAAAATTGTTGAAATAAATAAATTCATTCCCCAAAATATTTACTTTTTTATGGAAGAAACAACAAAATTTTACATATTTATCTATTTAAAATCCTGAAATAATAAGCATAAAGGAGAATTAATTTTTGCTGCAGGTTTTGTCATGGCGAGTAGACGATGAATTAACTACAAAATAAAAACATTCACATTCACTGACAGATCAGAGTCAAAAATAAAGTGAACTGTGGGATGTAGGGACATAGCTATATATATTTTGATCTGCAGCTGGATTGCTCAGTGAAAGCTAATATTAAAAGAAATCTTCTTGTGAGAGTAGAAAAAACTGAAAATACAGTTAATGGAAACCCCTGACTGTAACACTTATATAGTCCAGCTGAAATTTTGATAAGCCATGTTTTTATTCCCACTAGAAACCTTTCTTATGTTCAAAAATTTTGAGTAACTGAGGCCTGAAGGTACACTTCTCTAGTATTGATTCAACTATACTAATTGTCCTTATGGCAATGTTGCCTACATCAGTTTGGGGTCTCACTTTTCTTTCATTTGGGATACTTGAAAATGCCTCCTGGTGTTGTAGTAAAGGTTTGACACACCTTTTCTGAAGCTGAGTTCTTTTTTCTTTTCAAATGAACTCCTGCTGAGCAAACAGCTTTTTCTCTCTTGCTTGCTCTCATGTGTGATTGGAAAGAAGTCATGCAAGATGACAGATTTAGTTTTATCTTCTGCCAAGTGACAATATCAGATTTATAATTAACTCTAGTTTTTTCAACAAGGAAAGAAATAATCTGAAGTCTTATTTTCCTTATAGGGCAAAACCAATTAATTAGCTTTCATATAAAATTACAATAGAATAAGGAATTTTTTTCCCTTCAACAGTGATGAATTCAAAGCAGGCATGCACAGGGTGAATGCAGCTTGAGTTCTCATACATTTTGTTGAATATTTTGAGAATGTCTTTTCCCTCTCTTCAGTATAGCTGGGGAAACTGAACAAAGGGGTAATTTTCCACAATCACAAGTTTATTTAAAGAGTAAAAAGGCAGGAGTAGTACCTCACACATATTTGTAAAGAAGTCCACACACTCTGTCTACCAGGGAGTCTCCTCTAAACTTGCTTCTTTTTATATCTGAACTCTGTTTGAAATTCTATTTCTGCTCTTTGTCTATTCATTTAACCTCTCTACTAATTATTTAATTAATGAGAATCTGGGGGTCTGTGTATTGCTGGAGATCCAAACAGTTATTGAAATATTTCAAAGCACAACATTCAGCAGAGGAATAGCTTTCTCAAAATAAAATATTAATGACAAGAAAAGAGGAAAGTACCTGTGAGTTAAAACAGAAACCAAAAAAATATGGAAATGTTTGAGCAGACAAGATATATCATATACAGATTAGGAGTGTTAAACTTATTTAGTAATAATAGATTCTTCCAGGAAGATGAGGTGGCAAGGTGTAATAATGGCTGTACAATTGGTTCCTAAGTGTCAGCATCATCTCAGATCCATGTTAAGAAACTCAACAAGCAAGGATAATCCGTCAACATTATGCTGTATTAATATTATTACTGTATGTCAGGTTAATAGCTGGTTGACCACATAATGGAGTTACACTTTTCACAGGTTTTCTATAGGATACTGACCCTAATATGTATGTAAAAAAGTGTGCTGTATGCTGCTGCCCGACTGAGATGGGACTTCAAATGAGAAGTGCAAATAGTAGTCCAAGCAAGAAGCCTAAGCTAAAAGAAATCTAAGGCCCAAGCAAAAAGAGGTCAAAGTTGAAGCTATTGAATTCCAAGTAAAAAGGGGTTGAAGTAGTTTATTTTCCTCTCAGTTCAGTCTTATATACTGTTGCAGCTCTAAGCAGTTACAGCTCTAAGTAGTCACTTCCTTAAGCAAGAATTTCTCACTACTTACAGAATCAGCCTATTGTTTGTGTTACTTGGCAGCCTTACAAAACTACATAGGTTCAAAAACTTTGATACCTGCATATGCTGTACTTACCCAGTTTTTCTCATATCTGTGGTCACTTATCCCAAGGCCTTTATCCCACCAAGGCCAGGATATCATTAAGCTCCATGATGCTCTCTATTCTGTCTCCCATTTGTTCTCTCAAAATATACTCTCAAAGATATCCTGGAGATCTCCTGAAGAGTGTCCATGAATTTAAGACCCACAATGTGTTTACCTTGATTTATTACATAATTTATGTCATCTGTGGAGTAGCATTCTATTCAAAGTCCATATAAAGCCATCATAATCCTACCCTTAAAGGGCAAAAGTATTTGAATACATTTGAAGAGACTTCAGAAAAGTATTCAAGTGTTTTAGTAAAATTCAAATCAACCTATGAACAATTTTCTATTTGCATACCATTGGTAGCCAGTTTTAATTTTGTAATCCCCACATCCATCCCTTGTTTCAGAGCTGCAGATGCTTATCATTTAGCTCAAAACATTTTTTATTATATTTTCTAGATGATATGCCAAACAGAGGATCAGGGCCTACAAAAGGTACTCATAAAAACATATTTCCCTCTGAGACTGAAAGCAGCAAATTGCATTCCACACAAAGTGAAAATATGTCCAAGGTCAAAAGGGACTTCTCGCACTCATACGCTTCAGGCAGACTGAAATTAAGAAATCTGGAGGCTACGCAGAAAAGGGACTGACATGACTGTTACAGAGACCACAGAAATTAGAAAATATTTCAGAATTTGCTTTACCCCAGCAAGAGCCATGTGTCTGGAATGCTTGAAGACAAAATCAATAAGCTTTGGCATTAGTTCTAAGCAAGCACTGATTCAATATAGAAGAATATATATCATTATAAATTAAAGTACGGAGTTCTTGCTCTTATGTAAAGGATCATTCATGAAAAAGCCTTAACTGTCAAAGTATTTTTCAAAGGATGAAAGGTCCATTATTGTAGCCACAGCTTGTGCCTGCCATGTTTTGGTTTCGGGAAATTCTTTTCCCACAGGCACCTGTTGTAAACAAGAGCATGTTATTATAAACTATCTTGTTTTTCTCATTCTTTCCCAAAGGAAGGATTTCGTTTGATGGCCCTTTAATTTCGTTTGGGGTGACCAATGGGTCAAAGGATCCCACCTCTTAGGTGGGCTCATTGTAAAAAGGTATATAAAGCAAGTTTGAAAAATAAAGTTCGGAGACTTCAAGTCTCACACAGCCTTCTGAAAACCAGAGTCTGTGTCCTCATTTCGTGTCCCACAGCGACACATTATTACCCCTGCACACATGGAAAAATAAACCATGTGGAGACAAATTTTGGCAGACATTTTCAGGAGCTAAGATTAATCATGGATTCTTACACAGTTCAGCAAAAGCCCTGCACCTCCTGCTCAATACACTTTTAATTGCTCTGCCTTTACTACAGGGTTTGCTGACTGTGGGCTGAAAATTATCACACCGGTCTGGCAATTTTTAAAATCCATTTGTTTACATTTGGTCTCCGCAGAAAAACGGTCCAACTGCTTCCATAGTCCTTGGCAGGTTGGACATCATTCCTGATTCCATTGATCTCTTGCCTAAGATCTAACCCAAGACATTTAGGAGAACACAGCAGTGACGCTGTGCTACAGCATTATGCCCTAGCTCTAATTTGAGGATGAATTTCACGATGACTCCCCAAAACATTGTATTAATTCACACTGGATACCAGCCCCATGGATTTATAGGGAAAAAAAATAGCGGAAGATCATAGTCAAAAGTCACTGTAATATGATTATCTCAGTCACAGAGCTGAGATATCTTTCTTCCCACCAGAAAGAAGTAAATACTTTTTAGCAGGTCAGGAAACATTAATGAAATTGGCAGTGGCCACTATGGTGACATGCTCAGCTTTTGAAAGTTGCCTTCATTACAACAGATTTTCATGTGTAAGAGATATAACCAGGGACATAATTGACTGCTATTCACTATTTTCCACTTTCTCCTCCAAACCACATGCATTTTCTGTGGATTGCAGCAGTACGCTCATCACATGCTCTTACATCATCCATATGGTCATGTTCTTCCTTGATTAACAAGAAAGCACAAGGACGTATGAAACCAGAACAGTCCAAATTCTTCAGACAGCCTATTGCAAACAGTTGTCCTTGAAGATATTTTAAAAAGCCAAAAGCAAACAAGCACAAAATCTTTCAAAGTCAGGTACTAGTTTCCTTGTTACTACACTTGGCCCTTGAAACAGAAATGACGTAAGTCCAGTGGTGATTTCTGTGCCTCCTAAGGATTATGCGGTCACAACACCATGAAATATGTGGAACACTTCTGTAGAAGAGAATATTAGGCTTGGCACATGAAGACGCTAAGAATTACCATTGCTCCTATTTCACCCTAGGATGTTTTTGAACATTTTAAATTTCATTATCGTAAACGCCACTATAGTGATGAGATCAATGTCCTCACAGCTTCATGAAATAGTGATATCAGGACCTTCTCTGGTCATTGAAACTATCATGATATAAATTTTCAAAACTGAGCAGAAAAACATCCAAACTCCTAACACTAAGGACTTTATGTATCATTAACTTTATGTACAGATTCTTTTTCAAAATTTTGCTCCCTCAAATGTGTTTGTTAGAAGAGGGTTCATGCAGTCAATCCAAATCTTTGAGCTCTGCAAATCCACTTTAATCTGCTTTCCAGATTGCCAGGAGTCACTTTTTTCTTACTCTCACTGTTTCAAAATAAGCCTCAGATCCTTCGTCTGACAGTTTCTTCCTGCTTCTCATGTTCCAACCTGCCATTGCTCAACTTTCTTTTTATTTCTTCTCTTTTTGTAATTCCTTTCATCACATGCTTATTCCAAATTTACTTTTCCTGTAAAAAAACGTGACCTCCAGTGACATTTTCATACACTTTTGCATTAAAATCTGTGGGTTTCTGAACCCCCAGAAATGCATTAGATACGCGACCTTTGCATGAACACTAGAGAGGTAACACGAAAGAGTTCTATGTAACCGGCATTCTTGGGGGGTAACTCAAGCTGTTATAGGAAATTAGGCAGAAGATTAACATTTTCTGTGTTTGAAGAAAAGTTCTGTGAAGACAAAAAAGGATTAAAAAATATTTTCCTTCTGGAAAAACCTTAAAATTTTAACTTGGAATTTTCAAACTGAAAGAACTTTTAAAGTGTCCTCTATAATTTTTTTTTTGTCATTTCTGAACCAGACACAGCTGTTATCAATCCTCCACAAATATAGTTGAATTTTTTTTTTTAATTTCATGGTTTTCCATCTCAGCAGATTTAATTCATTTTTTCAAGACCAGTGTCTCGTTTAGTGGTAGAAAACTAGAAATCTTAGAATGTTTCCATCAGATTTTGTCCCAGGGGTTCTAAAACACGTGTTACTTCTCTGAGATTTTATTGAGAGCACATTAAATTATCAATACAACTTCTTGTTTAACATGTAAATCTATTCTGTTCTAATAAGTACTAGAGCCCTTTCAAGACAAGTGTATGTATAGCATCAACTAGTGAGTCAAGGCAGACCAGTCTCTTTTTTTAAGAAGAATAAAAAACTTCAACTGTTTATAATTAGGTAACTAACTGGGTAGATTTTCAAAATTCGTAAGTATTCTTTTTTCACAAGGAGGAAGATGATAAGAAGCAGGGTATTTTATTTCCCGCTTCTAAAAACCTTGCATTTTTTATGTTTAAATTTGAAAAGATTCTCACTTCTAAAACATCCTCAATTAAATATGAAATATTTAGAAATATCTCAGAGAAATATTTCAGAGATATATGAGCAAGCCCTTCAATCACAGTCAGGGAAGACAGAGAGGTCTAAGGTAAAGAGAATCAAAAGATGCCTCTGATTTTACAAGCAAGTAATCAGCTAAAAATGTTAGGAATCTGTATCTCAGCTGCACTTCAGTCAATACTAGATTCATTTGTCTAGCTGAGTACCTGGTACAGTGTGAAGATAACCAGGTTAGCTCAGAACAAGCTGCTCTGCATACAGAGGTCTTGAGGTCACACTAGTTCAGCCCTTTGGCTTCAGTAAAGTTAATTAAATGCAGGAGAACATTCGTCTAGTGGAACTATTAATCTTCTGACATCACTTTGTTGAGAGTAAAGCTGTCTCCACAAGCAATCAAATGCAGCTGGATGAATACAGTCCTCTGTGAACTTCTACAGTGAGTAAAGACCTTCAATCTCTGGCCTCTAGACAGAACCTTGAGTGTGAGGTGATCAAGTGACAGTGAACTGTCAGTTAGACATGAATTCTTGTTCATGCAAGTCTTGCATGAACAGGAGAAAATAATAACTTCAATGGCCTTTCAGAAATTCAGTAGAAACCAGGAGAGAAAATTGAGCATTATATTAAGGAATAAAAATAAGAAGAAATAAGGAACACATGGGCATACATGCATGCACAGACACTTTGAGAATTGTAAAAAAAAAATTTATATCTCCCTAACAGAGTTTTGCTTCTGACATGAATATTCTCAAAAAATTTGATACAGTCCAGACTTATTCTAAATGTAATATTTGTGTGGCATTATTAGGCAACTAAATAAACTTTATTTTTTCTCTTTTATACCTTTGAGCCTGTGGTAGGGTGACTTTATGCTGCTTGTATCCCCAATCGTCTGTTCTGTTTGTGCTGTATATTGTGTTCTGTACCTTTAAAACTTGTTCTGGGAGTGAAGGGGGAGAAAGAACAGCGCGCAGTTTGTTTTGAGGAAACTGCCTGACTCCCCCACATTGCTGCTCTCGGGTGTTCGTCCGAGACACGGACAGCGGTGGAACAGAGATCTCCTGTGCTTTTAGCTAGCTAGCTAAGCAGAGAAAACTCCCTGGACTGTTTTTTTTCCTTTTTCTTGGGACTGTTTAAATCTGCTCAGGACTGAAAAACCCAGAGGAGCAGCGAGGGCTGGCACCTGTGGCCCGCCGGGCCTGGACCTTCGGAGAGACTGAGTGAGCTGAGCTACACCCACGGCAAGGACTGTCTCTGTTTGCTATCTCTCTTCGGAGCGGGCAGAGGTTTTATTGTTTCATATTATTATTTCTTTGCATTTGTAGAAATTTTGTTTGTTAAATAAATAGTTTTTTCCACTTTTTCTCCGAGGAAGTTCTTTTCCCGGACCGGCTGGGGGGAGGGGCCGTTTGGGTTTGCTCTTCCAGAGGAACCCCTTCGGAGGTTTTCTCCCAAATTTGCCCTAAACCAGGACATATATTTATTTTGGCGCCCAACGTGGGGCCTGAGAGAGTGGAAAAAACTTACATTGATTGCATTTTTAGTTGTATTTGTGTGGGAATAGACTACTCAGTAGCCATGTTGCTTGTTGAATTCCTAATGTCTCTTGGGATGGAGTCCTTTCTGTGTTTCTGTTCCCTAGGCTTTTTTGAGGTTTTAATACCTCTCTGGTCCTTAGGTTTGTTTTCTCATTCAGAGATAGCTCCGATGTTGTCTCTAACACGTAGCTTTTACACTAGAGGTGCACAAATTAAGATTGTTATTGTCCTGGGCTTAATGTTCATGATTTATAGGAAGCTTATACAGGTACTGGAGTTTGTGCCTGGTATGTCTGGTTTATGGCTTCTTCGTCCTACCCTGCATCCTAGTTCCAGTAGCATGTTTTGGGGATTTATTAATAATTGCACCCAGTTTGTTAGAGAGGATGAAGCTTTTCAGTCTTTTCTTTATTCCTTCTCTTTTGAATCAGTTACATCACTTTTAGAGAATGTTCAATGTCCCCTGACTGTTAAAGAAACCACTTTTCTAGTACTTAATCTGGTAGGCTTCCTCTATATGTTCTACAGCTTGTCTAGAATGAGGTCTGAGTCCTCCAGAGGGGCTGATGAGACTGCTGACCTAGAAGTAGACCCAGGTGTGAAAAATCCTGAATGGTGTGGAAAATGGGAGAGAATAGGCCAAACCTTGAAGGAATTTTCTGATCCCCCAGCTTAGGAATTTTCACATGAACAAATTCAGAACCCAGATGAGGTGGGGAAATATCTGGAGGAGAACTGCCATAATGATTCTAAGGAGAAAAAGCTCATTGCAATAAGCTGGGCCCTGGCATATGCTTATCGTACGCTGCTAGATACTGTAGGGCAGCAGGTAGAGGCAGGGGGGCAGGAAGATAAATCAGCAGCTACCCCAGTCACTGGGGCTGCAGCCAATACAGCAGCTACTCAGACAGCAGCTAAACCAGAAAGTGAGCCTAAGACACTGGCAGTCGCCCCAGCAAAGAAGCGCACACACAAAACTAATCGACCAGTAGATGATGATCCAGGTGAAGGACCCTCAGTGCCTCCCAACACCCAACCAAGTGACACCCAATCAGACGCTGAACCAACTGATACACAATCAAAAACCGAACAGACAGACACAAAATCAGAAGCCAAACCAACTAGCATAAAGCCAGAAGCCCAACCAACCGGCAAAAAATCACAAGCCCAACCAACTGGCAGAAGACCAGAAGCTACTACTGAGTCCTTTTCCCTGAAGGACCTTCGAGGCCTAAGAAAAGACTACACTCGACGACCTGATGAATCTATAATTAGTTGGTTAGTCCGTCTTTGGAATGCTGCAGGCGAGGCTACAATTCTGGACGGCACCGAAGCAAGGCATCTGGGATCCCTGTCACAAGATCCAGTTATTGACCAAGGAATGATGAGAGAGGCTAATCCACGCAGTCTCTGGGAACGGGTCCTGGGAAGTGTAGAACAAAGATACCTGTGTGCAGACGATCTCTATATGCAGCAAACCCAGTAGAAGACCATAGAACAAGAGATTCAACGCTTAAGAGAAATGGCAGTAGCAGAGATCGTCTTCTCAGATGACCTAAACACTAGGAACCCAGACCTGGTACCGTGTACAACCGTAATGTGGCGAAAACTTATACGACTTGGGCCACAAGAATACTCATCTGCTTTAGCAATAATGAAACGGGATGACACGGGAGAGACCGTGCTAGATATGGCGAAGAAGCTCCGAGCATATGCAGATGCTGTGCACGGCCCAACACATGCCGGAATTGCAGCTCTGGAAACACGTATGCAGACATTAGAAAACAAGATAGAGGAGAACCACAAACAACTCAAAGACATTCTCCAAATCTCCGCAGTACAGGTCAGAGGTTCTGGTACCAAGCGCAGACGTTCCCCAGATAGGGAAAGAAGTGGTATCTCACGAGCTAAGCTGTGGTCCATTCTGCGTGATTCTGAGGAAGACATGAAGAAATAGGATAGAAAATCTACTGACGATTTAGCACAGCAGCTGCGTGAATTGTTGGAAGGCAAGACTCAGAGAGGAAGTTCCACCAAGAGGGAAGTAGCTCCGGTTACCCAGGGAAAAACGGATAACCAAGCTTAGAGGGGCCCTGCCTCTAGCCAGGTAGAGGCTAAAGAAAACCGTGTTTTTTGGACTGTGTAGATTCGTTGGCCTAGCACATCTGAACCACAAGAATATGAGGCCTTGGTTGACACTGGTGCGCAGTGCACAATAATCCCATCAAGACATGTGGGGGAAGAATCTGTCTCTATTACTAGTGTGACAGGGGGATCACAAGATTTTACTTTAGTGGAAGCTGATGTGAGCCTAACTAAAAACGAGTGGAAGAAACACCCTATTGTGACAGGCCCAGAGGCCCCATGCACTTTAGGCATAGACTTCCTCCGAAATAAATATTTCAAAAACCCAAAAAATCTCAAGTAAACATTCGAAATAACAGCTGTAAAGACAGAAAGTGTTAAGCAGTTGAACACTTTGCCTGAGTTATCAAAAAACCCATCTGCAATAAAACTTCTAAAAGAAAAAGATCAACAAGTACCAATTGCCACTTCGGTAGTGCACCGCCAGCAGTACAGAACAACTCGAAATGCCGTGATTCCCATCCACAAGTTGATCCGTGAGCTAGAAAGCCAAGGAGTGGTCAGCAAAACCCACTCACCCTTCAACAGTCCCATTTGGCCTGTGCGCAAGTCTGACAAAAATTAGAGATTGACTGTAGACTATCGTGCATTGAATGAAGTGACACCACCACTGAGCGCTGCCGTGCCAGACATGCTGGAACTCCAGTACGAGCTGGAGTCCAAGGCAGCGAAGTAGTACGCCACTATTGACATTGCCAATGCGTTTTTCTCCATCCCTCTGACTGCAGAATGCAGGGCACAGTTTGCCTTCACATAGAGAGAGGTGCAGTACACCTAGAACCGATTGCCCCAGGAGTGGAAGCACAGTCCCACCATCTGCCATAGACTCATTCAAACTGCACTAAAAAAGAGTGAAGCTCCAGAACATCTGCAGTACATTGATGACATCATTGTATGAGAAAACACTGCAGCTGAAGTGTTTGAAAAAGAAGAGAAGATCATCCAGATTCTCCTGAAAGCCGGGTTTGCTATAAAGAAGAGCAAAGTTAAGAAACCTGCTCGAGAAATCCAGTTCTTAAGAATAAAGTGAGAAGACGGGCGGCGCCAGATTCCCACCGATGTCATTAACAAAATCACAGCAATGTCTCCACCAACCAACAAGAAAAAAACACAAGCTTTCCTAAGCGCCATAGGCTTTTGGAAAATGCACATCCCTAAGTACAACCAGATTGTGAGCCCTCTCTACCTGGTTACTCGGAAGAAAAACAATTTCCACTGGGGTCCAAAACAACAACACGCCTTTGCCCAGATCAAGCAAGAGATTGCTCATGCAGTAGCCCTCAGCCCAGTTAAGACAGAACCAGATGTGAAGAATGTGCTCTACTCTGCAGCTGGGAGCCATGGTCTGTCCTGGAGCCTTTGGCAGAAAGTGCCTGGTGAAACGCGTGGCCGACCACTGAGATTCTAGAGCCGAAGCTACCAAAGGTCTGAAGCCAATTACACTCCAACAGAAAAGAAAATTTTAGCAGCCTATGAAGGAATTCAAGCTGCCTCAGAAGTAATTGGTACTGAAGCGCAACTCCTCTTAGCACCCCGACTACCGGTGCTCGAGTAGATGTTCAAAGCAGAAGTTCCTGCTACCCACCATGCAACCAATGCCACATAGAGTAAGTAAATTGCTCTTATCACACAACGCGCCCGTATTGAAAAACTGAATCGTCCTGAGATTTTAGAAATAATTACAAACTGGCCTAAAGGTAAACACTTTAGTCTCATTAATGAAGAAGAACAAGAGCAAGTAACCCGGGCTGAAGAAGCTCCACCATATAACCAACTGCCAGCAGAAGAAGCATGCTACGCTCTTTTCACCGATGGTTCCTGCCGCATCGTAGAGATGAAACGAAAGTGAAAAGCAGCCGTATGGAGCCCCACAAGACAAGTTGCACAAGCCACTGAAGGAAAAAGTGGATCAAGCCAGCTTGCCGAACTCAAAGCTGTTCAATTGGCCCTTGCCATCGCTAAAAGAGAAAAGTGGCCAAAGCTCTACCTCTACACTGATTCGTAGATAGTAGCTAATGCTCTGTGGGGCTGGCTAGAAAAGTAAAAAAAAGCCAACTGGCAGCGTAAAGAAAAACCAATCTGAGCTGCTAATGAGTGGAAAGACATTGCCACCAGAGTAGAAAAACTGTCTGTAAAAGTTCGTCATGTAGACGCCCATGTTCCCAAGAGTCAGGCCAATAAAAAACACCGAAACAACGAGCAGGTAGATCAAGCTGCAAAAATAGAAGTATCAAAGATAGACTTAGATTAGCAACACAAGAGAGAGTTGTTCCTAGCTCAGTGAGCCCATGATGCCTCAGGTCATCAGGGCAGAGATGCCACCTATAAGTGGGCACGGGACCGAGAAGTGGATTTAACCATGAACAGTATTTCTCAAGTTATCCATGACTGTAAGACGTGTGCTGCCATCAAGCAGGCCAAGCGGGTGAAGCCCCTCTAGTACAGTGGACGGTAGTCCAAATATAAGTATGGGGAGGCCTGGCAGATTGACTACATCACCCTGCCCCAAACCCGCCAAGGCAAGCGCTACGTACTGACCATAGTAGAAGCCACCACTGGGTGGCTGGAGACCTATCCTGTGCCTCATGCTACCGCCCGAAACACCATCCTAAGCCTAAAAAAGCAAGTTCTTTGGAAGCATAATACCCCTGAGAAGACTGAGTCAAACAATAAGACTCATTTTAAAAATAGCCTTATCAACACCTGAGCTAGAGAACATGGCATTGAGTGAGTCTACCATATCCCCTACCATGCACCAGCTGCAAGCAAAGTGGAGAGATGCAACAGACTGTTAAAAACCACCTTGAAAACATTAAGTAAAAGATCTTTCAAAAATTAAGAGCAACACTTAGCAAAAGCCACCTAGTTAGTTAACACCCGAAGTTCCACCAACAGAGCAAGCCCTGCCCAGTCTGAGCTCCTATCTACAGTAGATAGAAATAAAGTTCCAGTAGTACATGTGAGAAGTTTGTTAAAGAAAACAGTTTAAATTAAATCTGCCTCAAGTACAGACAAACCCATCCGTGAGATTGTTTTTGCTCAAAGACCAAAATGCACATGGTGGATAATGCAGAAAAATAAAACAACACGATGTGTACCTCAAGAAAATCTGATTGTTGAGTGAAAACTATGAGTAAATATCATTTACTGAATGTTACTACCATTTTCTGTATATAGCTGTATACTGTATATATATACATGTATAAAGTATGTGTGTGTAAAGTTAGAATTTTAGTTTTAGTAGTAAGTTGACGATATAGGGATACAGGGGTGGAATGTGGTAGGGTGACTTTATGCTGCTTGTATCCCCAATCGTCTGTTCTGTTTGTGCTGTATATTGTGTTCTGTACCTTTAAAACTTGTTCTGAGAGTGAAGGGAGAGAAAGAACAGCGCGCAGTTTGTTTTGAAGAAACTGCCTGACTCCCCCACATTGCTGCTCTCGGGTGTTCGTCCGAGACACGGACAGCAGTGGAACAGAGATCTCCTGTGCTTTTAGCTAGCTAGCTAAGCAGAGAAAACTCCCTGGACTGTTTTTTTTCCTTTTTCTTGGGACTGTTTAAATCTGCTCAGGACTGAAAAACCCAGAGGAGCAGCGAGGGCTGGCACCTGTGGCCCGCCGGGCCTGGACC
Source organism: Phylloscopus whistleri (assembly GCA_017589585.1). NCBI lineage: Eukaryota > Metazoa > Chordata > Aves > Passeriformes > Phylloscopidae > Phylloscopus > Phylloscopus whistleri. The sequence continues at coordinate 53,770 of JADMLD010001013.1, forward strand.
TTCGGAGAGACTGAGTGAGCTGAGCTACACCCACGGCAAGGACTGTCTCTGTTTGCTATCTCTCTTCGGAGCGGGCAGAAGTTTTATTGTTTCATATTATTATTTCTTTGCATTTGTAGAAATTTTGTTTGTTAAATAAATAGTTTTTTCCACTTTTTCTCCGAGGAAGTTCTTTTCCCAGACCGGCTGGGGGGAGGGGCCGTTTGGGTTTGCTCTTCCAGAAGAACCCCTTCAGAAGTTTTCTCCCAAATTTGCCCTAAACCAAGACAGAGCCTATACTTTTCAAAACTATGTTTTGTAAAAATCAGTCTAGAGAAACACTTAGATAGTTATGAATTTTCAGAGGAATTCATTTTACTGCACAAAAGACACTGAAAACTAACAATATGCTCTTTGTAATGGTGCAGAAAGTAGTACAATGCAGTAGAGTAAACTCTCCCCTGTCTGGGGAGAATCCCAACACATGAAAAGCAGTGTGTTTTGGTTTTTTGTTTTTCTTGTTGCTTAAGGCTGCCCCTCTAAAGGATTGTCTACTGAAGAAACAGCACTGCTGCTATCTTCCTCTCATGAAGACTCTCCTGAGAAAAGTAAATTGAGCTCTCAGAGAAGGCAGAGGCTGTTGAAGGCAGCTCTAGTCAGCCAGGGTTATATTTCATTACCAAGGTAGATGCCAAGTGTGCCCAGACCCACAGCATATTCAGCATTGCTAGGAATTTCTGGCTAGGAATTCTGACAGCCATGCCACTATTTCATGGGCTAGCAGTAGAACTGGGGGTGCTCATTCTGCCAATATAATGCCTTTAACAGTCAGCTCATTTTCTTTCAGCCCTGAAACATCTTAAAATATGTAGGTCAAATCACACCCAGAGAGGTAGTCATATGGTGTTTTGAGTTTCTTTAAAGTCAGATAACACTTAACTTATGTACTACTAGTTGGAACTTAATCCAACTCTGTACTGCGGTATATTTTATAAACATAGATAATGTAGAAGATTTTATGGAAAAGAAATTTCCAAGCTTCTCCTTACAGAAGCACCTGCTCGACATTTCCTATTTTGTAGGTGGCACACAATCCATATGAACCCCTGCATGCATTAAGTGCATTCAACCCTTTTGTTTAACCACTCAGCTATTGTTGTATATGATACAGATTATTTTATAGCCCTCGACTCATGAAGCACAAATTACTGAGTGACTGCAGTGATACTTGCTGAGATGCTAGACTGCTGACTGATTGTAACTATGTCAGACAGACAGCACCATTTCCTCTGAATCCCTTCAGGCGGTTCTCCCAACAAAGGCAAATGATTTTGAAGTTTTGCTTTTACCTGCTTGCTTCCAAGACAGCTCGTAATAAAATCCATGTTGTTAACCCATGTTAGAGCTGAAGCCTGCAAGCTGTGAGCCAACAGTGCTTATAAACTGGATGAACTCTGATGAGTAAACTGAATATGTTCAAGTATATGCACACCTTCAATAGATCAACCATTTCAAGGTTAATTACTCTATCAAGTTCTCTAAAATTTTATCCAAGCAAGACAGCTTAAACTTATTTCTCCTTCAAAATAGTTGTCATGAGTGTGCACAGATTCAAAACTTGAGCTTTTAAATAGACAATTTACCTAACTTTTAATTTTCAAATAGAGCTGTCTTTTCTGTCAAATAGAGCTCAGATTTCTTTTTCTTTCTGAGTATCTGTGACTCCTACCACATTGCTGAGAAAGTATTGAGGCCAGCAGATACTAAAACATGCAGGCCAATATTTTCAAAGGAAATTCTGTCACAACCCCCAAAGGAGTGCAGCTGGTTCTCTATGCAGCCTCCTAACAAGGTTTTCCATGCTGTTTTCCATAATCCTGTTTCTATTTTTATATGTAAACACCTGATAGTGATTTATTATTTTGGAAACATATTTTCCTTTAATGCATTTTAAAAAATATAAACAGCTAATAATGTTCTGTAAATATGTACCATCCAACCCAAAATCTCGCCTGACTGAAAAAAACTTCCAAAATAACCCATGATCTAAAATATACCTCACATGGCTTATCTGCTTTGCAGCAATGAACTGTGATTTAGAATTGCATGCATGAAAATGCAAAAATGAATGTAAACTGTATCATTAAAAAAACAAACAAGCAAACCAAAACATGGAAAATATTATTTGAATTCCTTGTTGTTCTCCCATCAGCAGTTTTCCTTTTTTCCTTTCCCCACTCCAGACCTGTGGACTGTTGTCATTTTTATGGTACATATCTAATTCACTTAAACTACTGCCCCCAGACAAAGCTGGTCAAGAAATTTCCAAGCGAACAGTTTTTCACTGAAAATACAGGAACACCGAACCCAGAAGATTTCACAGAGGCACTTTATTTTCAACAAATTTCCACAAGATGACTGCCTGCTTTGAGCCATCTCAGTTATCGGGCTTGGAAAGAAGCCTGACCGTGCAAATGAGCTCCCAGCGGGGTTCCTCAGGGAGTCCAGAGTCCCAAAGTCAAGAGCCCCAAGAGCCTCCATCTCTGCAGTGTTTATTTCATGTGACTGCTTTGGCAGAAGGAGGAAAGGGGCCTGCAGTCCTGAAAGCTGATATTTGAGATATTCTCTCAGGGCTTTCCACCACCCCACCACACGCTCTGGTGGCAATTTTACACTTGTAGAGTCCCTGGAAGGCACATTCAGTCAAAGGTCTGCCAGCTACTGGGATTGCTTTTTTTGTGTTGTTCAGTGTCGTTTTCTTAAAAATCAAGCCAGAATAGTTCCTTCTGTGGAAAAATTCAAAGTGTCTTTTCTTATTTTTTTTTCCTAAGTCAATACTCAAGCTTTCTTATGGCATTAAACTTCCCTTGGGAGGGAATTTCAAAGCTTTGAAATGCCATTCTCCAGAGATAGTCCGACATTCAGGGAATAAGATGTTACAGCATGACAAGCACAGACAGACCTCCTCATCTGAGCTGCAGCAAAAGTATTCTAAGTCACAACAGTCCCCATCCCTTAAAAAAGGGATGAAAATATCTCTCCAAATAATCTTTCTCTTTTTGTACTCTCCCTAGGCAGACACACCACAGAGTCAGCCTTAACCATTCAAGAGACATATATGAGTAACATTAAATAATCTTAAGGAAAATGTCTGTCTTCTGTACAGCAAAGCTTCATGCAAATGTATTAAATCCATGAATCTGGCGGAAGAGATATTTCTGGTCTGTGGCCAAATGTTTGTATTTTCAGATTAGGTATCTGGATATACAAAGAGATCAGATAACATGTAATTCTTCAATTTGTTAAAATAAATGCCATGTCTGTAAAACAATTGTGGGGAGCTTAATTGTGTTGCAGGATCTGCTATATCCCAGTAAAATGGTCCTTTGGTACCCATAAGCTATAAAACTTGCTCCTGATGATCAGAATTAGGAAAACAAAAGTTTCTCTTTAATTTTCTTGAAATCAGAGTCTCATGCACACACATGCAAATATAGATAGATAGATAGATAGATAGATAGATAGATAGATAGATAGATAGATAGATAGATATTTGATAGGTAGGCTAATTTTAGAAAAACTGTCCTTCCTATCTGGTTCACATTTTTCTGCACTACGAATTCTTATTACAGAAGAGTTGACACTGATTGAATCAGTGCTTGTTCACAGAAAATAAGCAGTAAGAAGTGATGCTTCAAAATACAGCACTGAAAATTTTTAGAGACAAAAATGCCACTCTCATATTAATATTTATTTTATTTTAATTTAATATTTATTTTAATATTTTTTAATTTTAATTAAAATAATAGCAAAATTCCTTTTCTCATGTTTTGAAGAAAATATGCAAATATTTATGTGTAAATATCAGAAAGTTTTTCTTTCAAAAAAGTGAAGAGGAATTATAGACTGTTTTCCAGTCAGATCTAACTATAAATTTCCATGTGGTAGCTCACTAATCCAAATCTCAGTGTTCATTAAGAAGCTAATTTTGCATGTGAACAAACAGGAAGTTATTTTAAATTCAAAACAATATTAAGAAGGTTTTTAGCAAGTAATTATATGATACTTATTCCATTCATACCTACTTCATATACAACGAATAGAATGCTCCCAGTATTTATGCATAGGCAAGCACTGCTCTGAGTAAGATGCAAACATGGTGATTAATCAGACCCTTCTGATAGGTAATGTAATCGTGTATGACAGCTACTGTTTGCACAAATAGCTATGATGACTGGGCCAGATTACTTTCTCAGCAGTCCCAGTGGATGTCTAATGTGTTCCATGCATAATTTTTAGGTAGATAAATTGCAGATTACCACCATGCCTTAAAGAAATTGAAGGGACAGCATGGAAGCAAACAGGACTCCTACTGCTGCCCTTTCCTGGCTTTCTGGCAGCTGGGAAGCTTCTTATTCCCTAATCTTCCATGAACGTTTTCTATTTTCTGTTTACAAGACATATTATTTAGAAGCTTCACCTAGGTCTTGTGCTATTTTCCTTCCCAAACTTTAAAGGGAGTTTCATTGTACGATCAACTGTTTTGCTGAGAGACTAACTTAAGCGAAAGACTGATTAACTACCACAGTAAACTTCATCAAGTGGCTCCTCTGTTTTCAAATTATAAGTAAAGAAAAAAGGGAATAATTCCTACAGTATGACTTTCCTGAATATGTTAAACGTCCTGCCATAAAATATTTCCAAAATAGAACAAACTTTAATCAGTTCTCCTAACACTCTAAAAAAATGGTAAGGTCATATGTGAATAAGAAGACTGTCCCTCTATTAATAATGAATTGTTAATTTGTATTTGACAAACTTGTATTGTTTTCCCTGGACCCCACATATGCATCTCCACACATTAACTATGCACTCTGTGGACATCCACCCCTTCCTGTTTTAAATTGTGTGTGTGACAAAGTCATCTGGTTTTGGCAGGTTCTTGTATAAAAAGTGAGTAAAAGAAAGTCCCCAAATCATAATGCACCTCTCTTTGCCACCATTCCACTTATGATGTAATGGCTTTGTCTTAAAAGATCTTTAGGTACCCTTTTCCATCCTCTTCCAAGGAAAATCCTTACTCTATTCTTACCACTTCTCATACAGAAGGAATTCTGTATCTTTGGGTCTTTCACAAAATCTTTGTGTAGTTCTCCTAATTTAGTATTCATCACTGCTTAGAAGAGGGAACAAATACTGTAGGGAGTTTTCAAGGCACAAATGTGCAGCTTTATAACCTCATGTGACAATGATCTACCTACTTTTTCCTAATAATTCCCTACACACTGTTTGCCCTCCTCCATTTCCAAATGTACATTTGGAAATGTAATTTGTCATTTGATTACCCATTCTCTGTATGTCTTCAAAGTCAGCCTTCGTATTTACTTCCCTGATTCTTCTACTATCATCAGTAAACTTTGTCCCCTTCCCATTCACCCCTTCTCCTTTGTTATTTACGGACAAAGTTGGCCAAACACCTATACTGCAAGGCCCTATGGCCAACCTTCCCTCTTTGAGGATACTGAAGAGTTACTTCAACTCTCTGCTTTCCATCTCCTAAGCCAGTTGTTTAAAACTATGATGGCCTTCCCCCTTATGCCATGACAGCTGAATTGCTCTAAGACCCTTTGAGAACAGCTTCTTGAAATCCAAGCAGAGCATATCAGCTGCAGACCCCCTGTGTATATGCTTACAATCTTCTTCAAAGAGCTACAGTAGATTTTCCAAAACTAAATCTGCTTAACGCCTGCTTGGTGTCTACTATTCATTCATATGAATAATACATTTTTTACAGAAGAATAGCTAGCAATATTTTTGTACAAGTAGTCTGTCATTAAAATGATGTCTCCTGGAACCTCCCTTAAAAACTAACATTGCATTAATCATCTTCTAATTCTGTGACACTAAAGCAGCTTTAATTATGCAATTACATATTACAGATTACTAGCTTAGCTACTTGGGTTTTAAGATCCCTTAAATGCTCAACAAATTCACATGATTTTTACTACTCATTTTAGTGACTTATTGTATGCTGGTTCTCATAACAATCCAATTTGAAAACATTTGATGCTGCAGTACATCTGCAAAAGAAAGTGTTCTGGTGCAGAAAACACAAGATCTTTCAGGATGTCCCCTTTTTTAGAAAAAAAAGGTTGGATTTTTTTATTGGTTTTTTGAGTTTCTTCGCATTTGTCTCCTGAAACAATTATTTGTTTTGTTTGGGTATTTTTTGTTGTTATTGTTGGTTTTGTTGTTATTTTTGTTGGGGGTTTTTGTCATTGTTTTTGTTGTTGGTTTTGTTTTGCTTTGGTTTTGGTTTTGATTCTGGTTTTGTGAAGATGACAGACACTACTGTGAGTGCTTCACTGACTGAGTACAGCTTCATGATAAACTTCCCTTGTGTCCAAGTGTTTTCCAAGTTATGGTAGTAACCAAAGCTTTTTGCCAGTGGAAAAGCATAAAACCACAGGGAAAAACAAACAAAGGAATAAAAAAATCCTTCAAGACACGTGACACTTGATCAAAGTGTCAGTCTGGATTACATTTGAAAGGTCTCACTTTCTCAACAGATGTAGCTGTTGAGATGTAAGATTGCATACTGCACTCTCCTGGCATATCATTTGCCTGTGATAGGTTTTGTGTGGACAAAGTCAAACTGTGTTGGCCTGCCAGTATCACTGCTCCAGAAAAGTGAATGCAGGAAGGTTTCTAAATACCAAGGAGCTACCTTTCAAAATTTTGAAAAATCCTGAAACATCTTTTACCATTATTTGTCACATCAGAGACATAAGCGGGGACTAGGTATTTAATTTATTTCCAGTCTGAAACATCCTAAACAACTGCTTCAGTAAAACTTTATGAGCTTACTAGTCCTATGGCTTCTTCTGTGGCCAGTTCATAAACAAGCAGCCAGACCAGCCACTTAAACCATCCAGCCTCCTCTCAAATATATTGCCAGCAGCATGAGTTTTCAAAATCCCTTAAAAACATTTTGGATGAGCAGAAAAATAGGTCTGTTTCACCAACTTTCCTTATATGACTTCACACTTCACCTGCTTTACAACACATGGTTTGAAGCAATTTTCAAATTAAAATAAAAGAACAAAAAAATCCCAAACCCAACTCCAAGGTTGTAGGTATCTCAAGCTGCTTAGACAAAACATGAAACTATTGCAGCTGTAACACATCAGCTGCAATCAGTACAGGATGCTCACCAAAAATGTCAAAGTCTTGTCTTTCCCCTTCTGACAGCCCTGAGTGCCTCTGAATGTATACAGCTAGCTTTTCATCAAATGCCTCAGTGTTCACCGTTTCTGTGAAGATTATAGTTATTTGTAATCGTTACATGCAGAATGTTGGTCTCTGCTCAGTGTTCAAATGAGTCTCAGAAACCTTGGCTTGTCTCTGTTGATGCATGTTACTGTGCAGTTTTTCAAGCACCATATCAACCTGTCTAACTGTCTGCGAATCTGCTGAAAGTGATAACATTTTGCTCTTATCTGTTATATCCCCAGCTTGCAGACAGGATGAAGAAATTCTTTGATAATTTATTTCTCACTGTTTGCCATCAGTACCTCTGTAGGGCCAACATTGCCACTGAGGGCAGTATTCAGATGCCCTCACTCCTACCACACACAACCTTATTCTCCAAATCCTTCCAGCTTGCTTGATCAGCATAGAGAACAATTATCAAGGTAAAGAGTTTAGAAACTGTTCTTAATTTGCTGAGAGAGAGAGAGAAAGAAAGGACAGGAAATGATTTCTAAGCAGAGATCCCTTACATCAGATTTTACCCAGAAGCTGATATTTCCATTTGATCTGTCCACTACTAGCAATGAGAATGATTGGCTTCCTTTTTTTGATAGGACACTGCAAAAGCTTTAGTTGCTCACTATTGTGCCATTCAGTCATTTACTCTCTACTGACAATTTAAAGCAGTACAAGGGGCTGCCAAGCACAATGCATAACTGATGCATGAAACAGCTCTTCTTCTCCTTCAGAACGTAACCAAAGATGGCAAAGTAATCCTTATTAGCAGTGAGGCCCTGATATTGCAAACTCTCCGTGCATAGAAGTTGTCATAGATGGGGCTAATTCCAGTGGGCAACTTTCAGCACGTCAGGTAAAAAGCATCAGGAAAATTACATAGCTCATCTCAAAACTCCAGTAGGTAGAAATGGAACATGATAGGTACATTGTAGAAATCTCTAGTCAGTACTGAAACAGAAAAATTCTCACATCCCAGTTTGTAGTAGCAAAAAATTTTTTTTTCACCTGCATATTTTTTATACACCCACCACCTCCTTACAGAACCTTCATCTTTTTCTTGTCAGAGAAAATTAAGGATTAGGCTAGATAATTAGAACTAACTTGATCTTCATCGAAAGAACATTAAAATACCTCTTTCAAGACTCCAGACTGTCCTCATCTTACATAACTTGTGACATATATGTCTACTGTTACGTTTATCAGAAAACTCTTATGTGTTAGCAGGGTGACAAGTGAAAACACAAAAAAGGAGACTTTTTAATACTATTACAAAAAAATTCCTTTATACCTGTTAGGTACAATGGATATCTATTAAGATCGAAAGCTACAACATTATGAAAAAGTCCCTCTAAAACAAACACAAAAAAGAAATCATTATAAATGAATAATGAATGATATGAAATCATCAACAACTAGGCTTAGACAAAACAGGTGTCTCCAAAATAACAAAATAAATATCACAACTTAATATCACATAAGGGAAAAAATCAAACAATCTTTGTCACAGCTTAGAAATTTACTAGGATCACATGACTGAAGGAAAGTAGTCGTCATATAAAATAAAGTCATCATTACTTTTCAAGATGATGAATTTCCATAACTTGCAAAACTTTACTGTTGCAAGGAGCACATATCTTTTTGAATAGTCCCATTACAGTTAACAGACTGCTCATAGGAATATTTGCAGGGGAAGGCCCTATAATTATTTCAAAATAAGACTATTTCACTCACAGGAAGCTATATGGAAAATTGTCTTTTAAATGCCTCAAAATCCCCGAACATTTTATTTGTAGTGAATTTCCAATTCACTAGGGTCATCACAGTAGCCCCAAGATTTCTACTCAATTAGTGAATGCTCCATCAATCATTCATTGATATTTGGCATTTAATAAATGTTTTATTGTGTTTAAAGTACATGCTTCTGTGATGTTTAAGTATTTAACATTAATAGGCTTGCCAACAATTGATCTCTTTCAAACTGTTAATAATCAAGCCTGTCATCAAACAAATCACCAGTAGTAAAATAAGAGATTTGGCCAACTTCCTAGCACATCTTCACCCCATTACATGATTCCAAGAAGATCACGTGCATCTGCAAGGCAACTGTGTGGCTGAAAGAAATCTGTTTACCCATTCTGCTGTCATTTTTGGAAACAAATACACTAGAGACAGTTTAAACACAGGGGTCTCTCACTTTTAATGGTGACAGCTCTGTGGTCCTCACTGAAGCAGTCTCTGCAGAGGTACAGAAGAAATTTCTAAAAGTTTGACTACTGCGATCTACCATTAAACCTCTGAGGCACCAAGGAAAACACACAAGGATTACCAGTGACAGGTCTGAGACAGAAAAAAAAAGCTTGAAATCTAAGAGGGGATAAAAAGAAAATCCTGCACAGGTATGTCACCATTGGTCAGATAAAAATACCAGCAGAATGAATGATAAAGCAAGATTTGAAAAGCTGCTGTTTCTGTGAGAAACCCAATTAATTTATTTTTACTGGAAACCTCACACTTCAGTTTGTTGCAACTTACAGTATTAAAAGCCCACTACGGCTACAAGCTCAGCAATAAGAGTGAGAAAAAGTTCAGAGAAGCAGTAGGCTTAACAAACTCTCTGGCTCCTGGTTTTGCACACATTTCACCTACTGTATATCAAAGAGATGACACGTTTCATTCAAGCAGCTGTTCAAAAGATGGCAAAATTTAATTTGTCCTAAAGGTGCCATAAAGAATGTATAGACATAAATAACATCAGTGATTAAATGGTTCGATATTTATTAGATGTCCATTGCAGCCTTTTAATGAAAGATGTGAACATTTAAAAATTTAGGTCTGTGACCTTTTGATATATCTGTGACAATATTGTATAAATATCCAAAGTTCCACATCCTCAACAGGCATATTTCCCATTTTATAGACTGATATTTCAGATTGTCAGTCTCTGTACAGATAAGATTAATCTTTTAAGAACTAAATGAGAGTGAAGTAAAACAAAAATTATGGTGAAAAGCTTTTCCTTACTTACCAACAGTTTTAATTCCAACCAAAATAACTTTAGATCTTAGTTCTTAGAAGAGATACCAAACCTTACACACTTGAAAAGCAAAACAAACCCTATCAAAAGGTATAGACGGAACATTGCTCTGCTTGCAGCATATTTGGTGGTATTTTAAGTGTGACTAAAGGGTTCCCTCTTATCTGAAGGGTTTTCTCTACTCTGAAGTGAGACTAAGAGCAAAAGAGAGGGTTTTTAGCATACGCTGTATTATGAAAATTCTTAATCTACCTAAAGGCAATTGCAGCAAATGTCATTAAAAGTCGTACTGAAGTTCCTGTAGGAGCATGGGATGTGAACTTCCTCCAATACATGGGGAAGGAAGGGAAATGACAGAATAAGGAAAACTCTTGGGCAGTTAATCTCCTTTGATATTGAATAGTAATGGCCCTTGGCTCACTGATGATTCATACACACACGGGGAGGGGGGCATAGACTAACCTTCTCCATCTTCCTATCCTTTCTCCTACCTCAAAGGTACGCTAAGCCTGACAATGTTGCTTAAATAAACGGGGAGGAGGTGTTGGCTCCCTGTAAAGCAGGGAGACCTCAGCAAACTGGAGAGCTGGACAATCACCAGCTATATGGAGTTACACCAGGGATTCTGCACCTGGGATGGGGCAACCCTGGATGTATGGACAGACCAGGGAATGAGATCCTGGAGAGCAGTGCCACAGAAAGGGACCTGGGGGTCCTGGTTGATGGCAAGTTAAGTGTGAGCCCTGGCAGCCAGGAATGCCAACCATGATGCCTGGGGGCATTATGCCCAGCATCACCAGCCAGACAAGGGAGGGGATTGTGCTGCTCTGTTTTGCACTGGAGAGGTGTCACTTGAGTCTGGGAGGCAGTTTTGGGTGCCTCAATGTAGAAAAGATCTGAAGCTATTAGAGAGAGTCCAAAAAGAGAGCTACAACCCCTGATCAGCTTAATAGTGTCAATTGTTCCTTTGTCCAGTGAGCTTGGGTTGCAACTACCCATGGGCAGAGCTAGGAGCTTAGGAGCTACTGCCAGGGTGTATCCTTCCAAACAGTTTTGTTTCAAATAAATTTCACCTTCTCCGAATTAATCTTCTGAATGAACTTGGATTTGATTCTGGTGAAGAACATTTAAAGAATTTTTTGCCTGTATATTAAATAGAGAACAATCTCTCACTTAATGTAATTATCAAGCACTTAGGTATCTGTAGAGCCCAAATTAAACAAACCAAGTTTTTCTTGCACATGTGTGCAATTTAATCTTATCTGAAATTAACTGTTTTTCATCAGTGTATTTATGTTTGTGCCCTACTAATATAACAACCATGAGAGGATTTAATAAAACACCTGTGTAAGTGTGTTGACACTTACAGGATTATGACAAAAGCAACACATATGATCCATGGACACAGTAGATTGCCATCCAAAGTATAAAATATTATCCACAGCCAGAGGCTCTTAACTAAAAGAAAAATAAAGCGAGAGGTTTATAACATGGAGACACTCTGAAGTCTGCAGGCAAAGCATACACGATAAACATGCTAGTGAGAGTTGCAGTATGTGTCAAGATCACTGTTGGTACATTACTTAAGTAATGAAAAATACCAACAATTCTTTATTATACTGGGTATCTGTAACTGGGCAAAAATAACATTTTCAATGGGAAAAAAGCCCCTATATTTGAATATAGATAAAACAGAATGAAAAGAAATAGACTAGATTAGAAATGACCTACAACAATCTTCTACTACCATCTGAAGGATTGAGGACTCATCAAAAGTTCGGGTACATTATTAAGGACATTGTCCAAATGCCTCTTAGACATTGACAGACACTGACCACCTTTCTAGGAAGCCTGTTCCAGTGCTTCACCCTCTTACGGGTAAAGAAATGCTTCCCAATATCAACTCTGAACCTTCCTTAGCTCAGTTTTGAACTGTTCTTTCAAGTCCCACGGCTGAATCCCTGGGAGAAGAGATGTGCACCTCTACAGTAACATTGGTTTATCTTGTTTAATTCCGTTCTCAACATGCCAGTGCGAAAAAGCAGCCTGGAAATGGGAGAATGTGGCAGTGGGAGGAGGGGGTTATGCCTTCAAAACTCATCCCAGTTTGGTTTCCTTTGTAGCAAAATCTTAAGTATCTCAGAGGCAGGTTTCTCTTCTGTCCTACACAGTTTTTTTTTGGTCTGTATTAATTATTTTAAATGTAGTAATGTAATTTTACAAGGAGTCTGAATACAGTGACACTTGCCTACATTTATTTAGTTTTGTAACTTTTCTTTGTAGCCTCAGTATAATGTCCCACAGATCATATCCTACTGGAAAATCCTCAATCATACATTGTTTAATAGAGGTAAAGATAGCATGGAAAAGACTCTGGAACAGAATTTTTACAGTTAGGGATATCTTCTTGGCTGAAATCTAAACCTCCAGACAGCTATGATTTTGCGTTCAGTTGTGGTAACTTCCAAAATTATGCTGGAGATGAAAAAGCAAATTTCTCTTTGCTAGTCAGGCTGATGACAAAACAGAAGTCATGTGAGTGTCATGTGAGATAAATGTGCCTCCACACAATGTCCTCCGCATATGTGCACTAAACAGGTGATCTGAGGAAGTGGAGTGCCTCAGTCCAAGCTGTCTCGGTCCAAGCTGTCTCAGTCCAAGCTGCCAAGGAGACGATATGGAACAGTCTTGAGTCTGCAGCTGGGGTGGTGAGCCACACTGAAGCTCCATTTTAGCCTCCACAACCTAATTACATTTGCACAGAATTGAAGCATGGGAAGGGGAATTGTAAGACAAGTTCAAAGCACAGCCTAGCATGCACGTATGAGCTTAGGAGCTGAGGTAACCGTGCCTTCCTGCTAGAAATTTGGCCTTAGAAGTCATTCATTTTTCTGTTCTCAAACAATTTCATAGAGATGTCCTTACTTTCTACACCTTCCGTCACATGGATTAAAAATAAATCTGTCAAGATTTCTCTGAGCAATAATAGGTCTTAGTGTAAAATTATTTGATTTGTTGATTGATGTTATTCTTTGTTTGTGAAGTACAGGTAAACATGGAAGTACCTGGATCCTTGCACAGTAAACTTTCATCTGAGTACCTAAACCAGCTCTCTGTTGTGGTCTTGTTTGCAAAACTTTCAATCTACCAGGGAAACCAGCGTGAATTTGATGACTGGTAATGCAGAGTGAGCAATGGCTCACTTCTTCTGTATGGCTAAAGAGTACAGAGACTATGTCTGAAAACTATTAACTGTTGATGTTTACTGGCCAGTAGCTGTTACAGTCACAGTAGCTGTGACTAATATGTGAAGAATTTTATCTCTAAGACTGGTGCAACAGTAAATGAGTATTATTTTAAATGAAGGATTCAAGAAGTTTCTTTTTACCATTCAATCAACCAATTACTGGTTCATGACAATGGTTTCATAGTGACATCATTGTTTTAATAAATTTCATCCAAATCAGAAACTAATTTCAGAAATAGGAATTTTTGATATTTCTATTAAGAACCTATTCTTCAGGTAGATTGCAAAATGCATGTCTTTGTTAGCCCAAGACATCTTTCAGCAGAAAAGGGAAATAAAATCACACTGACAAGATACAAATCTAGATTTCCTTTATCAGGTTATCTTTTATCATTTATAGACAATCTTAGGGAAATATGAGAACATTTAATATACAATTCTTCTTGTTAAATGCCCACTTGGAAGGCATACTGAAAACATGGTTTATAGAGAAGGAAAAAAAATGAAGCAAGGTTTACAAGTGACGTTAATGAGAACAACATGGTAATGGCTGCTGTCATAGAGACACACATTTATAAGTATTTTTTTATTCAGGTTGTCTCTGCAAACCGTTTTGAAAACTTCCAGGTTTTTATAGCCTGACCACAATAAAGTCAGACTTTCAGCAGGCCCAGAAAAAGCAGTCAAAAATATTTTTCAGTCCTTGATGTTGACCCATTGTCGCAAAATTGCTTGAAAGTGCTTGAAAGAAACTGAAGCTTTCAGTTCAAATTCTGTGCTTCTAGAGGTTAGGATGATGCAAACTGATGTCTGTGAACACATCTGCGACGTTTTTTGTACACTGCTGTAATGCATGTGGTATTTTTGGTTACTATGAATTAAGACTGTTAGCTATGTTTATCATCATGCATTGCACTTAAAGTAAACACAAAACGTCACTGCTGAGTAGTCATGGCAATTTCCTTTTCATAGTAAATATATAAAAATAAAGAAGGTCAAGTGTAGTGGTTTAAGGCAAATTTTGCAGGAGAACTCCTAGGGAAACCCTCCCTCCCCTCCCCCCAACCGGTTCGGGAGAAAACCTCCTCAAAGAGAAAGTGGAAAGAAACCTGTTTATTAAACTGGCAAAACCACTCCCCCAGCACAATAAATTGAACAATACCAGATGACAAGAACTTCATGCTGCCCAGGACAGATGACAAATTAGGGAAAACAAAGTCTCTCCTGTAGATGGTTTCTGGTCTCAGCTCTTCCTCGCTTCCTCACTGGGAAAAAAGGTTGTGGAACTGGAGAGATCTTGGTGAGTCCCGGTGCAAACTCCCCTGGAGCCTCCCCTCCCAGGTCTTCGGTTTGTGGAGGTTTGAGCAGTCCAAAAACAGGCAGAAAAAAGGAAAAAAAGGAAAAAAAAAAAAGAAAAAAATGAAAAAAAGAAATCTGAAGCTGCTCAGCCCTAAACTACGCTAACTAGCTACAAAGCAAAAGCAAAGCGAAAGTGAGTGCCAAAAAAAAACCTTCGCTGTCTGCATGCTGACGACTCCCACTCTTCAAGGCCAGTCCAAGAGGTTTCCGAAAACACACTGTGCATTTTTCTCCCCGCTTCACTCACAGGTCCAAATTAAAGGCACAGAGTACAATATCCAACACAAACCCAACAGACGATTGGGGATACATCCTACCGTCACCCCAGGACATCAAGACAAAAGCATATCTGGAGACAGTATCTTTGAAACCTAGAAAAAATGTTTCAGAGTTCTACCTTCTTTGGCCATTTGAAAAGCACTCTCCTGCTGGTTTAAGGTTTTGGCTCAGCTGGGGAAGACTGCTCAGTTTCTCTGTCCTGCTCCCAACTCAGACAATAATTTCGGCAATTTTTCTCATGGAGGGAAGAGCTGTGGTCTGTAAAAAGTACCAGAGTGCCTTTTCCTAACACACATAGGGCTGTCCCAAGTTAACTTATTATATTAAACAAGCATTTAGTTTGGCTTCTCCAGCATTCTTTGTGGATTAAAGTGTGTGTTTGATGAGCAAGCTTTCAGACTTCAAGTGCATTAGTCTCTTTTTCTACTTATTCCCCAATTATTATTAGCAATTTACTAATAATTAGACTAGCAAGAGAAGAACTGAGATTTTAAACAGAAGTGAGTGAGAAATAGATGCTTGAGCTTCTCAAGTTCCAGTTTAATACAGGTGAAAAAGGGTTGGTATCATGGTAACATGGAATGATTTGGGTTGGAAGGGACTTTAAAGATTATCCAGTTCCAACACCCCTGCCATGGGCAGGGACACCTTCCACTCTCCCAGGTTGCTCAAAGCCCCACCTGACCTGGCCTTGAACTGACTCTTCAGGGATAGGTCATCCACAGCTTCTCTGGGCGTCATGTGCCAGGGCCTCACCATCCTCGGAAGAATTTCTTCCTAATATCTAATGGAAACCTGCTCTCTTTCAGAGTGAGGCCATTCCCCCTTGTCCTGTCACTGCATGCCCATAAATAGTCTCTCCATCTTTTGTGCAGAATCCCTTCAGGTACTGGAAGGCCACAATTAAGTCACGAGAAAGATTTCTCTGTTCCAGGCTGAAAAATCCCAATTCTCTCAGCCTATATCCCTCCTTACAGCAAAATACATACAACTGTGCTAGTCACTATATGGAATTATCACACAAAGCCAGATGTTCAAGTATTTATAGATTCATACAGATATTCAGAAAAGAGATTATAGACAGCAGTACTCTTTGAGTCAACAATGTACCTTGTTGGTACAACATGGAAGCCAGCAGGGCTAACCATGTCCTGGGGTCATCAAGCATGGCATTGTCAGCTGGGCAAGGGAGGGAGGGGATTGTCCTGCTCTGCTCTGAGCTGGGGTAGCCTCACCTCTAGTGCTGGGGTGCCACAAAATTAAGAAGACATTAAGCTGTCAGAGACTGTCTAAAGAAGGGACACAGAGATGGTGAAGGGCCTTGAGGTGAAGCCATATGAGGAGTGGCTGAGGGCCATTGGTCTGTTCAGCCTGGAGGAGACTGAGGGGAGACCCCATTGGGGTCTGCAAATTCCTCGTTGGAAGGGCAAGATGAGGGGCAGACACTGATCTCTCCTCTGTGGTGCCCAGTGACAGGACCCAAGGGAATGGCCTAAAGTTGTGTCAGTTTTAGGTTGGGTATCAGGTAAAGGTTCTTGCCCCAGAGGGTGTCTGGACACTGGAACAGGCTCCCCCGGGCAGTGGTCACAGCACCAAACACAGAAGTGTTTGGACAATGCTCTCAGGCACATAGTGGGATTCTTGGGGTGGCCTTTGCAGGGACAGAAACTGACTCAATGATCCTGATGGATCCTCACATTTTATGATTCTATGATTGAGATAGCCATAAAATATTTTCAATTCAAACTGATACAAAGTTAGATTTTAAATTTTACCCATCACCTGCAAGTGAACTTTTTGCATTTATTTCCATGGACTTTAAAAAGTACAAGCTTGTAGCTTGGACTATACTAGAAATTATGGTTTCTGTTACATAAAGCAGATAGCAACTTAGAAATACAAGACTTAAAATAATAATTAACTCTGAAAGATTTTACACAGATGTTTGTGCCTTCCATCTTCTTTTTAAAAGAAAAAAATCAGTGTGAAATATTGTAGGTTTTTGTCAATAGTTAGAAAAGCAAATGTTCCCCTCTTCATCCTAGATGTGAATGCTTATCAATCAATTCAAGAAAATATCAAAGGTATTAATTTTCTCAAAAAATATACATTTTTTTAATTTTAAAAGAGAGAGAAAAATCTATTTTAGTTTGAAAGACACATTAAAAATGTAAGCCCAAGAGTATGGAATATACTAGATTGTAACTCCTAACTTTTTTTTCCTCATCCATCAGAAGAAATCAGATTAAACAAGCTTGCCTCTAGGGTTTAAAACATAATTACAGTTTGTCTTGGTTTGACAAGACAGGTGTCTGCCAGGGAAACTGGGGTTTCCCTTAGAATAGAGAATGCAAACCCTCCACCCCTGCCAAATTATAAATTTTCAATTAAGGGCTCTCAGGCAAAGATTTGGGAATAGGAATAACAGTTCTTTACTAGGAATATCAATAATACAAATGTGGTAGGAAACAAAACTACCCCACCAAACCAGCAAACAAACAACAACAATTTGGGAAAGCCCTGACAGAATCAGAGCTGCCACCTGGCACCCTGTTAGTCAGGGTGTTGGAAGCAGTCCAGAAGTGAGTCCTGGGATGACAGACGTGGCTCTGTTGGAGCAGGGACGATCCTGTAGCCAAAAAGGGTCTAGGAGTGATGAGGAAGGGTCTAGGAGTGATGAGGAGGGGTCCAGGGGTGAGGTGATGGTGAGATGGGGTCCGGCGATGATGAGATGGGGTCTGGCGAAGATGAGATGGGGTGCCGTCTTCCTCCCAGGAATCGGGGTGAAGCAAGTGAAGTCTGTCCCCGGCCGGCTCAGTTTTCCCGGCAGCAATTGTAGACTCCCCCCACTGGGTGGGGCATCCCACAATAGGACCATGCATGCAAATGGGGCTTCTGGGGCTCTGGGGGGAGCGGGTATAGTCCGGGGGTATAGTCTGTTGATGGCCCATTACCCAAAAGGCACCCGCCCCTCCCCCCCGTCCCCCTCCTTCCAAAGTTACAAGAAATAAAGAACAATTCCCCAACTGCTTTCAGCAGATGAAAATAGAATACACATTTTTGATTCCATAACCCAGGACATTATCCACCCCTTATTCTATTATCATCTGCATCATACCTAAAGCAATGAACTACTAGCAGAATGAACCCCTACACTCAGTTCTTACTTAGGATTAGGTTTTCTTGGGGTACACAACTGGTTTTTCCATCTTTCTGCATTACCCACCAAGTGTAACCAGGTCCTTGAGCAAAAACAATCCCATGGATGGGTTCGCCTTTGCCTGAGGTGGGGTTAATCCAGACAGTCTTTCCTAAAATACCTCTCATGTGCACCACAGGGACTTTATCTCCATCTACTGTGTGCAAAGGGGTAGATTGGGCAGGACCAGCTCGATTGATGGAGCCTCGGGTGTTGACCATCCAGGTGGCTTTTGCTAAGTTCACTTCCCAGTTCTTAAAGGTCCCTCTGCCAAGTGCCCTTAGAGTGGTCTTAAGTAGTCCATTGCACCGTTCCACTTTCCCGGCAGCTGGTGCATGATAAGGGATGTGATAGATCCATTCAATGCCGTGTTCTTTAGCCCAGGTGTTTATAAGGCTGTTCTTGAAATGGGTCCCGTTGTCTGACTCGATTCTCTCAGGGGTGCCGTGTCTCCACAGGACTTGTCTTTCAAGGCCCAGGATGGTGTTCCGGGCGGTGGCATGAGGCACGGGATAGGTCTCCAGCCACCCAGTGGTGGCTTCCACCATGGTCAGCACATAGCGCTTGCCTTGGCGGGTTTGGGGCAGGGTGATGTAATCAATCTGCCAGGCCTCCCCATACTTATATTTGGACCACCGTCCACCGTACCAGAGGGGCTTCACCCGCTTGGCCTGCTTGATGGCAGCACACGTCTCACAGTCATGGATAACCTGAGAGATACTGTCCATGGTTAGATCCACCCCTCGGTCTCGTGCCCACTTATAGGTGGCATCTCTGCCCTGATGACCTGAGGCATCATGGGCCCACCGAGCTAGGAACAACTCTCCCTTATGTTGCCAATCCAAGTCTATCTTAGACACTTCTATCTTCGCGGCCTGATCTACCTGTTCGTTGTTCCGGTGCTCCTCATTAGCCCGACTCTTGGGAACATGGGCGTCTACATGACGGACTTTCACAGGTAGTTTCCCTACTCTGGTGGCGATGTCCTTCCACTCATCAGCAGCCCAGATTGGTTTTCCCCTACGCTGCCAGCTGACCTTTTTCCACCTTTCCAGCCAGCCCCACAGAGCATTAGCTACCATCCACGAATCGGTGTAGAGGTAGAGCTTTGGCCACTTCTCTCTTTCAGCGATGGCAAGGGCCAATTGAACAGCTTTGAGTTCGGCAAGCTGGCTTGACCCACCTTCTCCTTCAGTGGCTTGTGCAACCTGTCTTGTGGGGCTCCACACAGCTGCTTTCCACTTCCGGTTCATCCCTACGATGCGACAGGAACCGTCAGTGAAAAGAGCGTAGCGTGCTTCTTCTGCTGGCAGTTGGTTATATGGTGGAGCTTCTTCAGCCCGGGTTACCTGCTCTTGTTCTTCTTCCTCGGTGAGACTGAAGTTCTCAGCTTCCGGCCAGTTGGTGATCACTTCCAGAATCCCAGGGCGATTCAGGTTTCCAATACGGGCACGCTGAGTGATGAGGGCAATCCATTTGCTCCATGTGGCATCGGTGGCGTGATGGGTGGAGGGAACCTTTCCTTTAAACATCCACCCCAGCACTGGTAGTCGGGGTGCCAGGAGGAGTTGTGCTTCAGTGCCAATCACCTCTGAGGCGGCTTGAACTCCTTCATAGGCAGCCAAGATCTCCTTCTCTGTGGGAGTGTAATTGGCTTCAGACCCTCTGTAGCTTCGGCTCCAGAATCCCAGTGGCCGGCCTCGAGTCTCACCAGGCACCTTCTGCCAAAGGCTCCAGGACAGACCATGGCTCCCAGCTGCGGAGTAAAGCACATTCTTTACCTCTGGTCTCGTCCTGACTGGGCCAAGGGCCACCGCATGAGCGATTTCCTGCTTGATCTGGGCAAAGGCGTGTTGCTGCTCTGGGCCCCAGTGGAAATCGTTCTTTTTGCGGGTAACCAGGTACAGAGGGCTCACAATCTGACTGTACTCAGGGATGTGCATCCTCCAGAAACCTATGGCACCTAGGAAAGCTTGTGTTTCCTTCTTGCTGGTCGGTGGAGACATCGCGGTGATCTTATTAATGACCTCTGTGGGGATCTGACGCCGTCCATCTTGCCACTTCACTCCCAGGAACTGGATCTCTCGGGCAGGTCCCTTGACTTTACTCTTCTTGATGGCAAAGCCAGCTTCCAGGAGAATCTGGATGATCTTTTCTCCTTTCTCGAAAACTTCCACTGCCGTGTTTCCCCACACAATGATGTCATCGATGTACTGTAGATGTTCCGGAGCCTCACCCTTCTCCAGTGCAGCCTGGATCAGTCCATGGCAGATGGTGGGACTGTGCTTCCACCCCTGGGGCAGTCGGTTCCAGGTGTACTGAACGCCCCTCCAGGTGAAAGCAAACTGGGGCCTGCACTCTGCTGCCAAAGGAATGGAGAAGAAGGCATTGGCAATATCAATGGTCACATACCACTTTGCTGCCTTGGACTCCAGCTCATACTGGAGCTCCAGCATGTCCGGCACGGCAGCGCTCAGTGGTGGAGTCACTTCATTCAATGCACGATAGTCCACAGTCAATCTCCATTCCCCTTCAGACTTACGCACAGGCCAAATGGGACTGTTGAAGGGTGAGTGGGTTTTGCTGACCACCCCTTGGCTCTCCAGTTTACGAATCATCTCATGGATCGGAGTCACAGAGTCTCTGTCAGTACGGTATTGCCGACGGTGCACTGTTGCTGTGGCGATTGGCACCTGTTGTTCTTCAACTCTCAGCAGTCCCACAGCAGAGGGGTCGTCGGAGAGACCAGGCAGGGTATTTAGTTGTCTGATTGCTTCCGTCTCTACAGCAGCTACTCCAAAAGCCCAACGATATCCTTTTGGGTCTTTGAAATGTCCATTTTTGAGATAGTCTATGCTGAGGATGCACGGGGCCTCTGGACCAGTCACAATGGGGTGTTTCTGCCACCCATTCCCAGTCAAACTCACTTCGGCCTCCAATACAGTCAGTTGCTGGGACCCCCCTGTCACTCCAGAAATAGAGATGGGTTCTGCTCCCACATACCCCGACGGCATCAGGGTACATTGGGAGCCAGTGTCAACCAAAGCCGTGTATTTCTGTGGGTCAGATGTGCCAGGCCATCGGATCCACACAGTCCAATAGATCCGATTGTCCCTCTCCTCTACCTGGCTAGAGGCAGGGCCCCTCTAGCACTGGTTATTCCCTCCCTGAGCATACATACTAGAGGTTCCAGCATCCTGACTACTGACAGCCTGGGCATAGGAGGTTGAGGATACTTTCATTTTAGTGGCACCCCTTTGGTGAGTGTTCCTCTCCTTGAGCTCACGCACCCGGGCTGCCAGGACATAGGTGGGTTTCCCATCCCACACTCCCATGTCTTCCCCATGGTCACGCAGGTAAAACCACAGGTCAGCTCTCGGGGTGTACCCTCTCTCTCTGGCTGGGGGTCGTTGGGCTCTGACTCTGGGGCCTGTGACTCGCACCGGTGCCACATTGGAACTGCTCTTCCTCATCTCCTCCCTCACCTCCCTCATTTCCTCTTTGAGCTCTTTCACCACGGCAGAGATATGAGCCTGCAGCGGGCCATTGATCATGCTCTCATAACTCCTAAGCTTATTGGCAACAGCCCCCACTGTCACTCGGTTGTCCTCAGCATTAATGGTTGCAATAAATGTAGTATACTGAGATGGCCCCAGATTTGCCAGGTTCCATAACATCTGCGCTGTGCATCTAACCTTGTCAGGATCATTATCATGCTGTCCACTCCTCCCAAAAAGTACCTCTAGTACTGCCACTTCCCTCAGCTGTTGGATTCCCTCCTCCAGAGTTTTCCAGCGCATTCTATGGTGGTGCTCCTGCATTCTTTCTCTGTGGACAAATCTTTCTCTCACACTCGTTAAAAGCCGCTGCCAGAGGGAAAGAGGTCCAGGCTCCCTTACAAATACCTGATTTATACCTGAGTCCTGGGTCAAGGGTCCCAAATTCCTTGCCTCCCCACCATCTAGTTGGACACCTGTGCCCATAAGATCCCAAACCCGAAGTAGCCAGGCAGTGTAAGCCTCACGTCCCCGCCGTACAATATCTTTTTGCAGATTACGGAGACTTTCATACGACAGGGTCTCAGTGATGATCTGAACATGTGATTCCCTTGTGTCTTGTGAGGGCCCTCCCTTCTTATCTTTACTCTCTGGGTTTGCTGTTTTCACTTTAGATTTCCTTGTTTCCACAGGGGCAACTGCTGCTGGCTGTGACTGCCCCTGTGTGTCAGCTGGAACCTGGACAGTTGTAATGTCTGCAGGTTCTGTATCAGATTCTCTTTTGTCAGGGCAGGGCGAAGGTTTCTCACCAGCTGGGGAAATGTACTCTTTCAGCATCTGGTTCATCTCATGCATTTCTTTTATCAGAGCCTTCACCCAAACCGGGTGGTTTATGCCTGAGGCTGGCTGTGGGACAGGGGTGGGCTCTTGGGCAGCATCATTATTCTTTGGGGTAGTTATCAGAGTGCTTACCCAGGCCAGTCTCCCTTTATCTCTGAATACCAAATAGAATAGGCCTATAAGCAGCACCAACCACTGTATGACGTCATTAGCATTCAGAGGGAAATTTAACCCTTGAAAAGCTGGTGGAGTAGACCCAAAAAACTGAGTGAAGGATTGGGAGAAAATTTCCCCAGGTGCCATTTCCTCACAATATGTACCATTATTAAAGTAACCCCAGAAACACAGAGTTAGTCTATGATAGCCCTGAATCCATGTGCCTGCTTTCCAAAGGAAGTTAAAAATCCACGAATTCCTCACCTTATTAACCCACAAAATAAACTGGATGCCAGCCACAGTAGCCTTGGTTATAGGGCCCATGTTTAGATAAGGGCCAGCAAATGGCAGAAATACAGCCACAACCACGTGCCAGCCAAACCAGGGAAAGCTGGACCACATGATTTTGAGCAGTAGACTTCTATCTAGTACACAAGAACTGTTATTCCTCTGTCTCAATGCCCTTGTGCCCCACACTTGGGCGCCAAAATCTGTCTTGGTTTGACAAGACAGGTGTCTGCCAGGGAAACTGGGGTTTCCCTTAGAATAGAGAATGCAAACCCTCCACCCCTGCCAAATTATAAATTTTCAATTAAGGGCTCTCAGGCAAAGATTTGGGAATAGGAATAACAGTTCTTTACTAGGAATATCAATAATACAAATGTGGTAGGAAACAAAACTAACCCACCAAACCAGCAAACAAACAACAACAATTTGGGAAAGCCCTGACAGAATCAGAGCTGCCACCTGGCACCCTGTTAGTCAGGGTGTTGGAAGCAGTCCAGAAGTGAGTCCTGGGATGACAGACGTGGCTCTGTTGGAGCAGGGACGATCCTGTAGCCAAAAAGGGTCTAGGAGTGATGAGGAAGGGTCTAGGAGTGATGAGGAGGGGTCCAGGGGTGAGGTGATGGTGAGATGGGGTCCGGCGATGATGAGATGGGGTCTGGCGAAGATGAGATGGGGTGCCGTCTTCCTCCCAGGAATCGGGGTGAAGCAAGTGAAGTCTGTCCCCGGCCGGCTCAGTTTTCCCGGCAGCAATTGTAGACTCCCCCCACTGGGTGGGGCATCCCACAATAGGACCATGCATGCAAATGGGGCTTCTGGGGCTCTGGGGGGAGCGGGTATAGTCCGGGGGTATAGTCTGTTGATGGCCCATTACCCAAAAGGCACCCGCCCCTCCCCCCCGTCCCCCTCCTTCCAAAGTTACAAGAAATAAAGAACAATTCCCCAACTGCTTTCAGCAGATGAAAATAGAATACACATTTTTGATTCCATAACCCAGGACACAGTTCATCTTACTAATGAAGTTAAAATTAACAGAAAGAAGGCAAAATTTAAAAAAAACCACCAACAACGACCACCCTCAACCAAAAGCCTTTTTCCCCTACCAACACATGGGTTAATTCAAGAAAAATGCATAAAAATGTATCTGCTAGATATATTTAAAATGAACTTTGAGGTATCAAGAGCATATGTGTCACTGGATAAATGAAACACAAGACTGTGTAGACATTCTCAGATACATTTTCAAAAGCAGTAAGTGTGTGTTTTCCAAACAAGACGCAAGGAATACAAAATATAAGAACTAAGATATGAAGCTTTGTAATAATTGTGTTATTAACATACTTGCTCTGAAAATATTTGGCTCCAATTAAGCCTTTTTATTTATTTATCTATTGCAGCCCGGCTCACTGCAGCCTGAATCTGGTCCAGCTGGGGGAGCGTGGTGAAATAGAGGGGTGGGAATGATGGAGTTGCCAGAAAAATAAAGAACTTTAATAGTGAAAATAACAAACTACACAATCTGAGGAGCAACATCCAAAGACGAAGGGCATGGCAAACGTAACAATACGTAGGGGTGTTCTGAGGGCAGGGGTCCAGCTGTGAACACGGACTGGGAACATGACCTTGTATGTAACAGGTCCCAGACCAACTGAGAACAAGAACCAGAACCATTGCCTGTTATGGGTTAATTCCACTAACATACGAATTCTCATGGCTACACTCTTCTCACCATAACTTAACTAGGTATCTCCCATATCTCTCTTCAGTATCCCAATATCTACAGTATCCCGCTTCCCATGGTCTCAGGCTGAAACCTCCTGCATAAGTGTAGAGGTTTAAGGCAAATTTGGGAGGAGAACTCCTAGGGAAACCCTCCCTCCCCTCCCCCCAATCGGTTCGGGAGAAAACCTCCTCAGAGAGAAAGTGGAAAGAAACCTGTTTATTAAACTGGCAAAACCACTCCCCCAGCACAATAAATTGAACAATACCAGATGACAAGAACTTCGCGCTGCCCGGGACAGATGACAAATTAGGGAAAACAAAGTCTCTCCCGTAGATGGCTTCCTCGCTTCCTCGCTGGGAAAAGTTGCGGCACTGGAGAGATCTTGGTGGGTCCGGTGCAGACTCCCCCGGAGCCTCCCCCGCCCCAGGTCTTCGGTTTGTGGAGGTTTGAGCAGTCCAAAAAAACAGGCAGAACAAAGGAAAAAAAAGGGAAAAAAAAAGAAAAAGGAAAAAAAAAAGAAATCTGAAGCTGCTCAGCCCTAAATTACACTAACTAGCTACAAAGCAAAAGCAAAGCGAAAGTGAGTGCCAAAAAAAAAAAAAAAACAAAAAAAAACCACCTTGCTGTCTGGTGACTCCCACACTTCAAGGCCAGTCCGAGAGGTATCTAAAAACAAACTGTGCATTTTTCTCCCCGCTTCACTCTCAGGTCCAAATTAAAGGCACAGAGTACAATATCCAACACAAACCCAACAGACGACTGGGGATACATCCTACCGTCACCCCACGACAATAAGCCACTGAGGCTAAACCACTACTCATCCCAGCCAGTTTTGTTGTCACATTTATCTGCAGAGAAATTAAAGTATAGTGCAGAGGTCAATAAGAGCATCTAATCTCTCCAGGCCCCCCCGAAGTGCTTTAATGAGTTTTCTTGCATTCACTGACCTTGATCATAAACCATGCTAAGAGCTTTCAATTCCTCCAGTGTATGAAAGGCGCCATTACAGTGTTAAGCCTGCTGCCTCGCATTCCCTTGGAATGTGCATTAAGCTTATTAGAAATGTTTTAGATCACAAATTAAATCCTTTAGGAGACGAAAGTTGTCATGTCCCAGCTATGATGATGCTGACAATACTGGATAGTGCTGTAAAGCAGAACAAAGAGAGAGTGCTGGTTGTTTCTCCAGCTATCAGGAAAGTTCCCCATCTTGCTAGCTTTTTACCTGGACTGACTTCAATTTTTGTAGCATTGAATCTTCATGTATCCATTTTAAACATTCTGCATGCTTTAAACAGACCTGTGGAAAAAACCACAAATGTATACTCTGCCTTGGTGAAAAGTGTAAACAGAAAGGAATCTGACTCTAGGAGATATTTCCACTTGCCCTTCTGCCCTTGCAGCCTAGAAGAAATTTTGTCAGCTACAGCAAAACCAGCAGGGATGTCAGAAGTAGAAGTTTATATTTGCGGGAGGGAAATTGCCCTCTTGCAAGCTTCTCCACAGATTCTTTCTGCCTGAGAGTTGCAGACTTACAAAGTGACTGAGTCAGCCCAGCTAAATCTGAAATTACAAACTTCAGAGAGGGGCAAGTTATAGACAAGACAACACCAGGGGCAATCACTGGAACTGCAGTACACTTTCTATGCTTCCTCTCCATTTTGCAGCAATGTCATATACAGAAGTAAAAAAAGAGCTTGAGTTTAACCCCACTGGAAAAACATAGAGATCTACAAAGCTTTGCAGTCATCAGTGCAAGTGCTTGTTTTGTTATCACCTTCTCACTCTCTGATTATCCTGATAGATGCTATGCCATTAAAGACTGTTGCCAGTCTTCCCACTTACTTGCCTGCTTCACACCTCTTTTCAACACATGATCTCACTCTCTTTTCAAGTGTCTTTGTAGCAACTGTTCCTTTCAGTATGCAGGACAGGTACTATCTCTGTGGAATTTCTTGCTTTAGAATTATTTGGATTATGTGTGTCAAAAAAAACCCTAACAATTTTATGAAAGAGTAATCCATGCAATCTATTAATATCATGGGACCGCATTAGGAAATTGCTGAGTTGAATTGCTGAAGACAAGAAAAAAATCTGGGTAAGCATTTTTACACTTATTCCTTATACTCTTCTCCATTCATAAGCGAATGGTTACTCTCTGAAACACGATAAATTGCAGGATGAGCCCTCAGTTTGGCTGGCGCTAGTTGCTTTTCTTTTTGCCTGTGACTTTTTGAATTGCTGCTTACTCTTACTAATGAAAGCAGAATTAAGATAAGTGAAAACTTTAGCTGAAAACTGTGTCCATAAATGATCACTGTTCGTTTTGTCTTCCCTGGCCAGCAGTTTAGGTATAATACTATCATTACTTTTGCTGAGACATTAAGCGCTTCACAACTGTAAGATTTGCTTTAGTGATATCTATGCCCAACAACTACAAGGGATCCCAATCTCATACTCACATCTAGGTATCATTATACTACAAACAAAAAATATGACTGTAAATTCATTGTTGTTCTTGTTCACTAGGGTGAATGTCTAATTTTTCTCTTCTGAATCCCCCCAGAAATTGAAAATAAAACTTCAAGAAACACAAATCACAGGTTTAGCCAGTTTCCCTCTTGAGAATGTGGGCAGGCTCTTTGAAATGTCTTCCATCCTTTTAGATTCTCTATTTGTTCACAGTACTTCTAACACCTTTGTGGTTTGTTTCACAAAGTGAATGCTTGGAAGAGATCTGCAAATCAATGAAATATCTAGGAGTATAAAAAAATGTTGCATTTTAATCTGCCTTTTTTATTTTTTAAATTAATATACAACTTTTTTTGGCATTTTCAACTTTACAAAAGTAAACTGAAAACTCTTTTTCTCGGATCAATTTTTTTTCAAATTATTGTTTTTCTAATCCATGTTGCCTACAGCAAAATACTACCTGAAAAATCTGAAGAGGCATAGCAGAGACCAAGCTGTTAGCCAGAAGAGTAGATCTCAGTGGACTGAGAGGCTGGGTTTTGACGGAACTAGCATAATGCATGGAGATGTCCCTACAGATCAGGTACTCATGTGCAGTAAATATCCAATGTATTGGTCTTTGCAACTGTTTGGCAGTATTGCAAGAGCAGAGACTCTTAGTAGATAGAGAAAAGGACTGCACATTTCAAACACTGAGTCAGTAGTGCTCATGCTAATGGCAAAAGGGGAAAAAAATGCTGCTTCATATTTACCAAACTTTGCTTAGTGGATCGATATGATTCTGTCACAATTTTACACTAACTTCATACTCACATTTCAGGTAGTCTAAAAGGAGGAAAAGAGGATACAGCCCATGACTGCAGGGAATTATAATTTACAACAGAAGAAGCACTTATTAATTTCATTCATCTTTTCCCAGGCAGTTATGCACGACAAATAAAGCAGCAGCAGTGTGTGGATCTCTTTCATGGCAACTAGTTTATTGCTGTTAACTACTTTGGAATATTGGAATGGTACTTCTAACTTTATTATCAAAATAATTGAGGGCATATATAAAACTAATGAGAGTAATGCTGTTCTGGACAAATCAGAACATAAACCTATAATTCTTTATTAGAATCACAGAATCTATTAGGTTGGAAATGACCCCTGAGTCATCAAGTCCAACCTATGATTGAATTCTACCATGCCAATTAGACCAGGTCATTGAGTGCCACATCCAGTCTTCCCTTAATCACCTCTGGGGACAGTGACTTCACCACCTCCCTGGGCAGCCCATTCCAATGTCTAATCACCCTTTCCAGGAAGAAATTTTTCCTAAATGCCTGACCTAAACCTCACTCTGTCCAGTTTGAGATGATGTCCTTTCATCCTCTATCTAGATCCCTGGTAGAAGAGATCAACCCTCATCTGGCTACAATCTTCTTCCAGGTGGTTGAGAACAATAAGGTCACCCTGACCCTCCTTTTCTCCCTCAGCTGCACCTCAAAAGACTTGTGCTCCAGACCCTTCCCCAGCTCTGTTTCTTTCTCTGAACTCCCTCCAGCATCAACATCCTTCCAGAATTTAAGGCCCCAGAGTTGGACACAGGATTCAAGATGTGGCCACACTGGTGTTCAGTACAGGGAAAGAATCCTTTTCTTGGTCCTGCTGCCCCACTATTCCTGACATAGGCTGAGACGTCCTTGGCCTTCTTGACCACCTGGACACAGCTGGCTTGTGTTCAGACACTGTTGACCAGCACCCACATGTACTTTTCCACCAGGCAGCTTTCCAGCCTCTCTGTCTCAGCCTGTAATGCTGCAGGGGTTGTTGTGGCCTGGGGTTATTTTTATCCTGACATTTCCCTCATCAATGTTATCACTGCACAATCAGCAGTGGGTAGTAATCAGTGGGCTGTATTAGTCCAGAGAATCTTATGGTAGTATACCTTACTCCAGGGAGGTAACAGACTTCCCTGTGGGTTGAGTCTGGTCAGCAGAGAGGGCCCTCATTTCCACTGGAAGGGAATCACCCACTATAACCATTTTTTCCTGTTACCTGTAGTAATGATCCGTCTGGTTGCCTGTGCTAATCTGGGAGACCCCTCGGACCTTCTTCTCCATTGTCATCTGTCTGAACTCCAAGATCCAGGGCCTCACACCTATTTTCTAAGAGCTCCTGGGAAGGCAAGGGAGACTGGGAGGGGATTCTTTTACCTCTGTGAGTGGGGACCTGTCTCCATTCACCACCATCTTTCATGTCTCCTCCTTCTGATGACAAAAGGGTCGCGGCTCCTCCAATCTATGCTGAGTTTACATCCACTGCATTTCTCTTAGGGTGGAAGGGTGTGACTTTACCACTATCTTTCTCACCCCCTGACACTCCTCAGTCTCTCCACCTCCTCTTCAAGCTCTGCCACCGGGCAGAGCAGATCATCTGCTGTTCACTCTGCACAGAGGTGTCTTTTCTATTGTTTTCTAGTGCTAAGGCTTGAACACTTCATGCAGCCACAGACCTGGGCAGCTGCTGCTTCTTGGAGAGCTCTGTCTGGGTCACCATATTCCCACTAGCAAAGGCTTTCAACCATTTGTAAAACACTGGTGGGTCTATTCGAGTCAGTTCCAAAGGCAGAGGGCACGCAGCATCCCTTGTAATGATCAGTTCTTCTGGTACAAACAGATGTTTAATTTGTAGCAAAGTGACATTCTTGAGTCTTCCAGAAAAGGTGTATCCAGATTTAATCACCTTCAACCTAAGCAGTAAAATAAGCAGAATAGAATAAAACCAAGTAAGCGGCCAACCAATATTTTTGCGTTAGCAGGCTTTGGGTTTTCTCCAGGCTACCAGAAGCAAGGAAGGTGTTGGTGCAGGAAGGAAGCCATTCCCATGTAATTACTGACTCTGGACTCTGTGTGACGCTATGTTGCTTCAGAATATCTAGTTACTGTTACATTTCTAATCTTAGGAGAGCAGGGTGCTCTGTTTGCCTGGTAGCTGGCTCAGCATGACAACAATTCTGATTTGAGCACATAAAAGCTACTGTAATATAAATATCCAATAGGTTTGATTTGATAGCTATGCCACCCATGTCTAAAATGACTGATGTTCTGTCTTTACACTCCCAGCAAAAAAATTGTTAATGCATAGTAACCAAGGGCCTGCTTAATGAAACAGATCTGATTATTCAGTGAAAATTTACTTTTCTTGTTAACAAACCTGAGGAAATACAAGCTCTGCTTTGTAATACAGCCATGATCTCCGATCTTAATATTTTAAAACATTATATATAGTACAGTTCAACACCTTCCAAGAAGCAGTTGTAGTCTTTTGTGTAACAGTAACAGCAACCACTGTGGCAAAAAATGCTTAGATGTCTCTGTTTCAGACTTGGAGAGGGTTTCTATGCCTAACAGCCTCTACTTTCTTCTAGTTATATTGTTTCTTCTAATAAAATATTTTTCCCTGTAAGTCTCACCTGCTTTATAAGTCTTTTTGATATTCACTAACCTGTTACTGGTCTTGCAGACTTTAATCTACATTTTCAATACAAAATGTCAGGTCAATCACAACATGATAAAAATGACAAAAGAAGGCAAAGAAAGGTAGCAAGAATGGGTCCCCATCTATATTGGAGTCTTAAAGACAACATATATACATTTGTACATATACATGTATGTGTATTAAAAAAATGTGACTTAACTCTTGAAATCCTTGATCCTGTGGGCAAAAAGAGTGGGAAAAAAGAAGTGCTTATATTTAGTGGGACCAAATAATTGAATCCAGTGAACTATGACAGGCTTTAATGCTTTACACTGCTCACTGATATATTTCTTTTATTATAAATGGCCAGAATCTATGAAAAACCTTTACTGCACGATATAGTGTTTGTTCATAAAGAGAGAATATTCTTTATTTTCTGATCTGCAGAGGATAAACCTGACATTAAAATCAACATGGCTGTATTCAGTTGTTTAATCCCTTGACTTACATTTAGAAGATATAGTAATATAGCAATACCAGAAAGGAGTAATAATGGTGTTTATTTTGCTACACATGAATGATTTCTGCATGTGCACGAGAGTCTGATATGCTTTTGATGTTTCATTAATTACTAGGGATTTTAGAGTTTTTCGTTGCACCATTGTTTTCAGTCTCAGATGAAACACTGAAATAAATTATCTGCCTTTAAAGTATGAAGTATTTGAAATGCTACTTATGATTGTATGGAGCAAAAATTGAGGGATTTTTTTTCCTGAATAAATTGAGGTGTGTGATCAGTAGGTAAGTGAGAGAAAGTCAGTCAAAGAAGGAAAAGAGCAGGAAGAAAAATTCCAAAAGTTCCCAGACTGCCTCAGCCTACCTCAAGTATAAATTTTTAAAAATAAGAAAAGTTTGTAAATGTATCTAAAAATATGAAATTGAGTGTAAGTTGGTCAATATTGATTTGAGTGAAAACCTCATTTTTCTGTATCTGAGTTACTTATGCCTTTAAAATAACATTCTGAAGAAAGAAGCAATGTCACTTTCAGCAAATACTTGTTTTGTTGCTAAACTGATAACAGTAGTTTGTGATGTAATTAGGTTATTTTTCCTGCAGGGATAGAAATATTCACTGGGTTTTGTACTCTATAGGCTTGAAAATCAATGATGAAACTTCAAGTGTGTGAATTATTTACTGATTTGAGTTCAAATTTTCTTGTAACTCATGTCCCTGTATTTTTAAATCACTTACAAATTTACTTAATAAAAGAAATCACAGTTTTGAAAAAATAATATGTATGCATATATGTTTTGGTCAACAAAACAAAACACAATAACATAAATTACTTTATACTGTAAGCAAAGTTTTATGTAGAAATATATTTTTTTCATTGCTATAATTACAAATGTTTAAGCACATGCATTAAGCATTATTCTACCATACATTCTAGAGTTGTATCAATTTTTTTACTTCAGCTGTTGTTTTCCATTATCAAAAGTAGTAATTGACACTGATTATCAAATTGCATTGGCTTGGAATTATTAAAAGAATTTATGTTTAGCCACATTCTTTAACTTTTGTTTGAATTTACTTACCATCTGCAAGAGAGATATATTTGAAGAATATATTCCTGAATAAAAGCTGAAGTATAATTCTTTCATCTTTTGTTTTGTTATAAGCTTATAGCAATAGACCCAGTTCATTACCTGAAGCTAGCCTTCACAGTTCATTATTCTTAAAATAAAGACCACAAATAATGAATATAATTTATCTGGAATTTTAGACAGAAAAGGATGAGTTTGTTTGGCTACTGTTGTGTTGGATTTTGTCCTCAGGTATATTGTTGAAAGTTAAATAATACGTTGAAAGACGGAGAATACTAAATAATGCAGGTTTGCAGGGTATGAATTTTCTTATGTTAAGTGAGAGATCATTCTTTGAACAGAAAGTTGTAACTGAAATAAAAATAAAGAATTTTTTATTTTAGTCAATGAAACATTTTACTAAGTTTCCAAATTAGCAATCCTACCTATATGCTAGATAAATATTCAGACAACTCTTAAAAATGCATTATGTATGAATTATGTATTATATATCAACACATCAACAAATACAGAAAAAGACAGTGATTTCTTTTTTTGCCATACTTGAATTACAAAATACTTATGGGAGAATTTACCTTCTTTATAATTTGATCAAGTAACATTGTATTGCTTAAATATAATTTCTTCAAGACCTTTGAACTGATCTGCACATTTTTTTAGGAATTCAGTGTCATGTCCCTGCCTCGGTTTGTAATAACTCACATAAAATACAATATTTAGAGAGTTAACTGCAGCAATATTGTTTGTATTTCTATTTCTGAATAAACAAAAGCATTCAATATTGTACCTAAAACTTTTTTTTTATCGTTTTAGAAATATAGGAACTATAATATGGGAATATAGGAAATATAGTAGTAGTAGATGGCTGAGTAATTCTTTCTTTCAACATAACACCTGGGAATTCATCAGAGTGGACTCTCCATACCTGAGAGGCCAGGGGCCCCAAGTGCTGGGCCATGTTTAGTCATACTGTTAAACCTTTAGGACACAACTCTATTTGGATGTTTGCTGGCTGCCAATGGATCAGAGAGTTCCTGGACAAAGCCAAGGGACTACGACATGCTAGGACTCATTCTAATGTATCTTGGTGAGAGCAGTGTTTTACAGCCTGATTTTGTGATCAGACAACAATCTCTGTTTTTTATTCTTTAGTAGCCCTTGAGTGTCATGCATTCATTCAGCATCTGCAGCTCTTTGGAGATGATCTCACAGCATTTTTAGTTACCAGAGTCACATGCTGAGACATGCATTCTGTCTTGCCCTGGCCAAGTTAACTATCGGTAACAATATAATTTTTAATTCAACATTACTGAAATATTGATTAACTTTCTGCAAAATTTTTGATTAACCTTTAAGGTGTCTCACTGATATTCATAGCCTGGGCTTCGAATTCTGGGTTTAAGGTTCTGATGACACTTATGTCTCTTCCAAATTTTATTTTCTGTTTATACTTTACACTTTCCTGTTTATTTTTTTAGGCTAATACCTGAATTTCTGTAATTTTTGCAATATTTTCCCACCCATCTGGCAAAAATAATACTAAATATTACAGTCCCACATGCTTTGTTTTATTTCCAGGAGGCAAAGTTATTTAAACATGCTTACCCAAATGAAGTGTCACAACATTCAGTCCAATACATAAAAGAATTCCTATTAGCAGTTCAGAAAGCACACTTTTCTAGACTATATGGTGTTGTTTCATAAGACAGCAGAGAAAGCTATTTTCTGATTTAAAGATAGTTTATCTTCTTTGACAGTTTTTTTCTCCATTAAAAAAAAGTCTTGGAAAATACTAGCATTTCAAATTCAGCACAAATTGTGGTAGCAGATAAGTATCTAAATATTATTGATCTCATAACTTTTTCTATGTTCATCAGGGTCAATTAGCAGAAATTAATTCACAGAGTAACACACACATCAGTTAAGCCTTAAATATAAAATGTTAAGCCTTAAAGTTAAGCCTTAAATGTAAAATGTTGGTTGTATGTCACTGACAAACAATAGATAAATTTTGCCTATGCTGATGATGAATCTTCAAGGTGTCAAAATATTTTTACCAAAGAAAGGATTTCCAAAAATCAATATCATCTGCTTGTCATGGGCATGATGACTATTTCAAGAAATGTCCTGATGCATAAATGAGATCATTCATGCAAATGTCCTTTTCAGTCTTCTTCCCCTTCCTCACCCTCCTCTGGGCACAGTCAAGTTAATTCTTAATTAATTAAATTAACAATGACACATAACTCAGATATGATGCATTTCTTAGAGCACTAAAAGCATCCGGTGACTATTAATACAATTAAGAACTAGACCTAAATAAGTGAATTATTTTTTCTGATAAATGTTGCTCATTTTTTTATACTTTAACTATCCCAGATCAGATTAAAACAGGAAATAACAGCTGCATAACCATTATTTTTTAGTTTTTTTAAATCATGAAGACTGGGAGTTTGCATTGATATATTTGCAGTAAGTATATGTATATGTTTCTCTTATACTGACTTGTGCGTACTTACCTGTGCTTCAGATTAATCTTCAAATTATTCAGTGCATGTTTGGTCACAAAGTGGTAATTCTCGACATTCAGCTACTGCATATTTTAAGACGTGGGAGCTCTGCTGCAATGGGCTAATGCTGCCTGCTTTGCTCTCAGGCAGAAGCTGCTGGAATTCATTAAAGCTACATTGCCAGATAAATGTAGCTATGCCCTGCATGCTGGACCACTTGGTTCCCAGGATATCTACATGTCTCCTTTTTACTTATGGTCTTCACACCAAAAGGGATATCCCATATCTGGCGAATAGGGTTTCATGAACTACTTTAAGGCCATTGAAGATGCCGAACGGCTTTGCATGTTTTTTCTGGTGCAGATAGCAAAGCGTTTTAGGGAGAAACACTGATGCTTCTATTGTCTCTGTGAGATGTTTTATACTTGAATCACACATCTGATAGAGCATTCATGGGTAACAGGAAATACATCTCAGTTAAGGATCAACTGATCAATGAATAGTCACTGAGGTTTATTACTATTAGGTATACCTAATAATTTATTTATTTATTATTTACAAGGGTCATGGATGATCAAGGTCATAATTTTGAGCACAGTTTTCAGGGAATGTAGCAGCTGAGAGCTACTACATGATGGGGTTTGTTGATGGGGTAAAGAGACTGTGGGAGCTGTTCCCATACTGCACAATGCTGGGACCTCAGTTTTATTGTGATTTCATAGAGATGATAAAACACAGCGAGGCAAAATGCATCAGAATTCTTCTTGCTTCCCACATTGACTGAGAGGAGCAAAGGACACACAGGTAGCTATTTTCCCTAAAAAGCTGTTAAGCCTGGTGGTAGCCTGTGAAGAGGAGAGCAGCTGTTGGTTCAGCCTGCCTCATTGATATTTTCTGTGGAAGACAATGCATAAATACAAATGTTTACATTTTCATTGTTATTTAGTTAGTCACATGCTTAAATATATCTGAAACATATTTCTGAAATGTTGGCAATAATAGCTGAAAGAGGACTAATTTCCCTAGAAACTTACTGAACAAGACAAGGATCTTCCCTAGAAAAAGGATCACAAAATTTACCCTAAGATGTAAAATTATATTGTTAAATTGTTACAAGGTTTTCTTTTTTGTGTTGTGTTTGTAATTTCTTACTCACTCATGTAATTTCTTTCTCACTCTAAACTTCATGGGCAATGAAGGGACTCATTTTGTATGCAGTGAAAGTCTTGGCTCTGAGTTTATAGATTGTCTTCCTCAAAGGGTCCTCTTCCAAATCAGAATTTCAAATAGGTTCACATTAAAGACAGATTTCAAACTGGTGAGTCTTCCTGTAATTAACTGTGATAACACAGGGGATGTGGAATGCCATTTAAAACATAGTTGTAGGCTTGCAGCTGTCTTTCTGGGATGTACTACAGTCACTGCAGTATGTATTATGATTTAACAGACCAAAACATTTTCGGGAGATGGACATGTGATATGGCAAAATTCAATAAGCTGAGAAAATAACCAGCTCTTCTAAAGCTTTTTAAAAGCATCAGCTGTAGTGTTGACATTACTAGAATTTGGCTAAAAGGTTGCAAATTTGAATTTTGTTACCCATTGAGTGAGGTTTAAAAAGACATAGGAATAGCCAATCAACTTCCACTTGGTATTTCACAGACTGATGCACTAAGGTTAAAAAGAATCTAAACAGTGATTACAGGAAAATGGTTCCTTTGCCTCCCAGCTTCCTCCTCCACTGCTTATAACAGACTGTCCTCAGCTTGTGCTTCAGCCTTATCAAATCTGTGTGGTTTCTCCATTCATAAGAAATAACAGCCTGCAGGATGAACTTGAAATTAAAATGATAGGTGAATTTTTTTTTAATCAAAGAAACACATGGCTGTAACAACAAAATTTGCAAATAACATCCACAGGGACATCTAGACAGTATGCTGAGGATTCATAAGATAACATAAGGAGTTCTCACAACAAACTTGGTGCTATTCAAGCCAAAGACATCCTAAGCACGAGTCTTTGAGAAAAGAAAGTATATATCCTTTCCTGAACACTGTAAAGGGAACTTCAAAAGATGGGAGCAGGCTGGTAGCAGAACAAAGAGTGTCAAGAGTAGATGGATTAATTGGCCATAACCCACTGCCTTATGAATGCCAGGGGACAGCACCAATGTTGGAATTGCCTTGAGGTTCTTGCCATAATGAGGAACTGTGGAATAAGTTTCCTGTCTGTGTTTTCCTCACAGGAGTACTTCACCCTCTAATGCTTTGGGAGGTTGATAAGACAATGACTGATAACATCAGACTCAAATTTACATCCACAGGCAACAAAGCCAAAGCTAAGCCTATTTTTTCTACCTCATTTGCATTGCAGTCTTACTCATATTTATTTGTAATTTCTAGAAAAATCCTCTTACCAGGTCTATGCTCTGTTGCATACTTTATATATAGAATTATAAACACTGAGGAAATAATGTTCTCCTCAGAGAGAGGTCAGGCAAATGAATAGAAAAAATCATGGTGAGAATTGCCTGCCTGAGACTCCTGAGGTAGCTTTTTCTAACCTGAGATACTGTCAGGCAAGACACTTTCCTCAATCGCTGTGTTAGTGCCTTAAAGAAAGCACCCATCTGCTCACCCATCTGTTTGACTTTTTTTCTTAAATCAGGAGGATATCCTGCATCTTTAAGATAGCACTAATCTCTGATCTGAAGTTCAAATTGCTGTGTGGGAAGAAAGAAAATAAAATGTCTTAGATATTGTCTCATTCAGATATTCACTTCAGAAGAATATCTAAAATTAGTTTTTGCCTTTATTTTATTTTATTCACTTCAGGTCCACAGTTGCAAAAGTATTTATAAGTAGGCTATCTTTTCTTTTGTTTCCCTTTTTCTTTTTTGTCTTTTGAATTCCTTATACCCTTTTTATTCATCGAAATGGTGTCATAGTTATGATTAAGTGCAACAAATATGCATTTTTTCCTCTGCTACACAATGTTTTTAATATGAAAAGAAACTCAGTTGAAACAGCAAGAATACAATAATGTATTTCCAATATTTATTTGAATAGAGTTACACCTTTTAATGACAATTTTCAGAAAAATTGGACATCTGTATAGACAAAAATAGTACTTACAATATAATACAAGGAAATTATGCATTATTCTGCATCATGATGTTTGGCAAGTTTATAATACAGAAAGTACCTAAGAAATAATTACATGAAATAAGCTTACACACTAATTTGTGGTTAAAGAAGCCTTTTTAAGTTTAAACAGTTTAAATAAGCCTTTTTAAGAGAACCATAAAGAAATATTTCTGTCTTTTTTCACTTCTTAATGTAGCAAGAATAACAAGCTATGGGATTTTTTAAAACCTTTATTTGGCTTAGTTTATTATGTGGCAACTTGTTGATGTTTTTTGTTTGTTTGTTTGTTGGATTAGGATTCTTTGTGGATTTTTTAAACTGAAACAATAGGACTTGACAAAGAAAAGCATAACTAATAGAAAATGTTGCAACTCTGAATGAATAAACAGATCAATATCTTAAAGGGTAAGACAAACCTTGCAATGCATTATCCATTACTCTTCTAATATCTCTTACAATCTATCATTGTGACAAAAGTATAAGCTGTCTTCATTTTTTTGAGCTGTGGACACTTTCTACATCTAGCGAAATCTAGCTCACATCTTAGTCTGTGCAAACTGCAAGCACTGCAGAACATGGAATCAAATGTCAGTGTCACTGAGAGGACTAGTAAAAAGGAGATTACATGATACTTAAAATGTCTGAAAATTGAAAACTTCAGTGGGGAAGATTGTAAATGCAGGTAAATGGAACTGCAGCCTAAGTGCAGAGACCCTTCAGCACTGAGGTGTTCAGCTGCATCCCTGGAAAGAACCTTGTAAGCCCTTTCCTTGAGGGGACGTGAGAGTCCCTCTGCTATCTCCAAACGCACCATTTCTTTCACCTATTAACAGGGCTGCAGTATATGCTGACTATTCTTTGGCTTGACAAAAATGTGAGGAAATCTTTCATTTTCACATTTTTTATCCCTTCCAGTCTTATCAATTTTCATATTACCAAGTCACTGCAGAAGAGGCAGCAGAAAAGCACTGTGGAAGAGGGCATCTGTGTGATAGAAGGGAACTAAGAAAGAATTTGGGGAAAGGTGACAATTGGTTTTGAGACAGAAAGGGGAAAAAAGAAACTTTTTCCCTCAGATCTGACAGAATTTTCTTTAAAATGTTCTTGTCCTCACTTCCTTCTTATTAGAACACTAAAATTCATCTTTTATCTTGCATGACACACCCAATTCATCGTGTTTATGTGTGTTCACAAAAATCTACCTGCATGCATGTTTGCAGGTGACTCACTTGCTACTTTATATTTCCCTTATTATCACTAAATATCCCAATGTGAATTACAAACACTTCTATAATTTCATGAAATTAAGCCAGTGCTTTTCATAAATTGATACCTACAGTCTCAGCCAAGAACAACTGTTAATTGAGAAAGACATTATTGTGTTAAACATTTTATCATATTATGTAGAGCTCCTAATTTTCCTTAATGGTCTCTTTCAATGGCTCATGTGATATTTGTATATTTGTACATTTGTATATTTATTTTATTAATTGCTTAAGTTTTAGAAATCTGAAACACAAATTTTCTAAAGCCTTGAAAGCCATATTCGTACAAAATCTGACATTACAGTCTGTTGCTTTTAAGTGTTTGTGATCCGAGTATTCAGAAATATTTAAATGCCTAAATCACAATCTGAAAAATATTGAGGTATAAATATAGAAGTGCAGCAGAAGCTGTGAAATAGGCAGCTATTGTGCTTATGCGTTTCTGTCAGTCCTATTATGGATTGCTAAATGCTTTTGAAATCTAGTCTCGTAATCTGAAACTTAGGGGTTTTTAAGAAGAATCTTCCTACGGGAAGCACAGTTACAGTGTATCTCCACAGATCCTGAATATATAATACATAACATTTTGATTCTCACTCTTAGTCCAAAACAAGTATTT
Source organism: Phylloscopus whistleri (assembly GCA_017589585.1). Classification (NCBI taxonomy): domain Eukaryota; kingdom Metazoa; phylum Chordata; class Aves; order Passeriformes; family Phylloscopidae; genus Phylloscopus; species Phylloscopus whistleri. Next base: position 93,715 of record JADMLD010001013.1, read on the forward strand.
TCAAATTTATTGCTTTTGGTTTGTTAAAAATCAACAACTTTACAGATTATGTTGCCTTTTAATTTTTTATCACGAAACACAGATGTCAGACTGCTATGCAGTAAGTGACTTACAAGCTACCAGCGGAGCATTGTTATCAACAAGATAATGGGCATTTGTTCTCTAAGGTCAATTTTTACAGTATTCATCAGTTCTAAATAAAATCAGAACGTTCTAGTTAAATTATATGGCCATGATCCAATGGCTAAAAAAACCTATTTCATACCAGCTGCTATGGTTTGGAAATCTAAAACAAAACTGACACTCATATGGCAAGCCTATTTACATACTCAGAGGGGTAAGCTTTGGCTCTTTTAGGCCATTTATTCAAAGAAAGAATTTACGGGAATATCTTGTCCTCTCCAATAATATTTCAAAGTCTTAGAATGCTTTCAATAAGAATGTTGGTAGAGAAGGTCTGAAATACAGCAGAATCGGTCCTTTGCCCTAATTTTATTCTTTTCACTTTCCACCTTCTCTTTCTCTGACAGAGGGGAAAAAAATAAGTAGTAATTTTTAAGAGTATGGAGACTGATTTTGGAGGGTTTTTCAAAGACTGTCAACAAATGCATGTTCTAAGAAGAACATTCCTCATCGAAGCACCAAATGTCTTCTGCCACAGTCTATTGGAATCCTCGTGGACTCCAACTCCTGTACAGTTTCTGCCCCCCTTCCAGTGTGCACAAACCACTCAACTACAAATTAAATCGGAGATAATGAGAAGCTTCTGCAGAGAAAGACAGAGCAGGAAACCAGAGATTGACACCAGAGTGAGAAGATAAGTATTAAGAACAATACCATTTGGGAACAGTATCATTTTGGGAGCTGGTGAAGGAAGAAGTCTGAGATCAAAGTAGCAAGATATCATAAACACAGGGAAAACAGGAAAACCAGTGCATTAAAAGCTTCGACTGTCAGAGAAAGAAATTTGTCTAAGAAGTCTTCAACAGGATGAGAAGCTGGAAAGGATAGGAAAGAGTGTAGGGAAGAAGCAGAAGGAGCAGAAAAACTGGTTCAGCTGAAATGGGCAATAAGAGCTCAAATTCAGTGAAGGACACTTTCCAAGATCTAATAGAAGTCTGTGTCCTGGAGCAGTCATCTAGGTTCTTACAGTTTACTGTTGCCATGTTGACAGTAGCACCTGAGAAAAGCATGGGAAAATCATGGATGAAGAGTCAAGTTGTGTTTCCTACCTCTCAGCTGTAGGGCATGACATACACAGTGCACCCCAATGTCCCACAGCTCTGATGACATGCTTTTCTGGATGCTGAAGAGGTTCTAAATCTGCTAATGACTTATTTCTGTGTCACTATCAACCCTAGGAACACATTTTTGGAGGCTTTTTTCCATTTTCATTTTCTTAAAAAAAGCAGACTGAAAAACTGTACTTCCTATCAAGAAATGTGAGTCCGAGGTAGCATGGTGTGTGCAAACTTCATGCGACTTTTTTTACCCTAGCATTACATACCTGTATCCTGAATCAGCACACAGATGGATCAGACTTGTTGCTGAATTCAGCTGTGTAATGAGCAAAACTGACCTGTAGAGCCCCAATTTCTTCTGTTACAGAATTAGGATTGTGCTACAGTGAATAGGAAAGACTGAACTGATAAAAGCAATGATAAGAACTGCAAGACGAAAAATGTGGAAAATAAGAAGAGGAAAGTAAATGGGAAATATACTTTCATGAGAAGATAAGATGTGGGGGGAGAAAGCAATCAGCTTTTAAGGTATACAAGGAATAAAGGAATGTCATGAATACTTCAACAGAGGATATAGTAAATTGTAAATTATGATACAGAAAAAAAGCGCAATACTTTATTTATTTATATTTATTTATAAAAAAACCTTCTGCTCAGGGTTTGGAAAGAAACACAAGGATTTACTAACAACATTTCACAGGGATCCAATGAAATCTATTGCAACCTGAGGACAATGTTAAAGAGAATCTATTAGAATTATGTAGTTTTACATAAATAGCCCTGTATAACTTTATCCACACATTTTGAATAAGTTGGCTGAAGGATTTTCTGGACTTTTCTTACTGCTATTACATTAATCAGCAAATCAAAGACATTCTAAAGGGCTCAGAAACTAAAGATTTCTCCAGTGGGAAATTGTGGATGTTTATGTCATACAAGGAAGAGATAGAAAAGTTAGCATAGAATAAAAATAAAATTAAAATAATATAATCCAGGTCAACTGGTACCATCTAAATGGAAAAAGAAAGCTCTCATAAATCAAATCAGATTCAATCTTTGGTGAGATTAGAACTTTGCTTGGTAAATTTAGTGCACAGATAACATTTTTATGAGACTTTTGACTTAGCCTCTCTTATCCTTCAATTAGCAAATAAATGATAAGCAGTACAACAAAGCATATATTAAAAGGACAAATAATTGGATAATTTATTAGTTGCAAAAACAACTGGCAATAAAGATTTCTTATTAAATAGAGGCTGTTCCTATGATTGAATACTGTAAACCCCCATGTTTCTAAGTGTGATTCAGAAGTATGTATTACATTAGCACAGAAGCCCATGAAGGTTTCACAAACTTCACAGACAAGGGTAAAGCAAAGGAGAACAAATCAGGAACAGAAAAAAAAATATTTTACAGAGAAAAAAAATTCTTTCTTTCTACGTCCCAAAGCCAAAATTCAGTAGGTGTTGCACAGTGAAAAAGCATTTCCTCATAATAGAAAGTCTGAAAAAGAAACTCTGGGTCATAACAGAAAAAAAAAAAAAAGAGTTAATTCCCAGTAAAAGATAGACACTACATGATTTAATGAAACCTAAGAAGGAGCAAACAAGGAGGAGTAATGAAAAGCAGTGGTGATTTTCTGCCTCTAGATAGCACTAGTGAGATTGATACTGGCAAACTGCCTCTTGTTCTGCATGCTGCACACAGTTCATTTTTAAATGTCATTGAAAAAATTGGAGATGATATAGGAAAAAAAGCTGCAAAATTATTCCAGGCTGCAGAAAATTCAGGTGAACAAGGACTTAAAAATACCAGTCTGTTTATCTTAGCAAAAAACCAAAAAACAAAAGCAACCCCAAACAAACAAAAAAACCCAACAAATCACACACCCCCCAGAAAAACCCAACAAAAAAAAAAGATGGCAGGCAGTATAAGCTGATTGCAGTCTATAAGCTCCCTTAAAATGCACTAGAGATGTCTTTAGTCTAGCAGGGAAAGATGGAAACCAGTGGCTAGAAATGGAAGGCAGGAATATTAAAAATAGAAATAAGATAAAAAAATTAACAGCATAGGTAAATAAAAGCTGGAACAAACTCTCAAGGGGAATGATTGTTTATTACCTGGTGCTCTCAAATCAAAGCTGGGCATCTTTTCAGAAAATGTGCTTAGTCTCAAGTCACTGAAAGAAATATTATGTCCAGTCAAATGCAGGACATATGTGACTAGATGATCTGATGGTCTTTTGGCCTTAAAATCTGTCAGTCAAAGGTAGGGCTGTAAAATATTGCTTCTCAAAATTGGATTGTAACCCTCTTCTACCACACAATATGCCTGGATTATGTCTCTCAAATCAGTCAACTCAAAATATCTGTAAGCCATTGCTGACATTGTTTGGTCAATGTTTGGTGCTTGGATCTCTGTGTTACATTCTTGTTTACTGATGGTTACCATCACAATTAAAGCAAATAAAAACAATAGAGAGAACTTTCCAGCATCTTTATCTGAATTAGCCTCTGGGAATTTCAGAGTAACAGATCTTACTAAATCTAAAATAGATCTAACTAAGAGCCTATGAGCGAAGCAGTGATTTTCGTACACTCAAGGAAGTCTAGATAGATTTCATTGAGTAAGACATGAAAGTGTACATTACATAATGACAGTTTAATGACCAAAAAATCCATCAGTTAGGTTGTAGATGATTTTGTTCAATGATCAAGGCAATGAATCTATGGAAAGTGTAAACTTACAGAAGTCTCTGTAAAACATACATTCAAAAATACATTAAAAATACTGATGTTGCCTCACTACACAGTAAGTTTTTTACTTGCAAGTAATACAGGCCCATATTTGTTGGATTTCACACTGGCCTGGTCATAACTGGAGGAATGTCCTCTTCTCCAAATCTTCCCAAATTATATATCATATGGAGAGAAGTATTGTATGTATCCCATTATGCTATCTGGAGAAACATGGACTATTCCAAATACAGAAGTATAAGCTGGTAAAAATTACAGGACTTTGCATAACAACATGGCACCAACTGACCTATACACCTTGTCGTGTTTGAGAAACCTCTGGCCCCTCTGACCAAGTTCCTATAGCTCTAGAATACACAGCAGTAGATAAGGACAAGGCTCGAGAGGGTGTCAACTGCCTCAAGAAACAGCAATTTAAGCCCACGCGCACTACTTGTCTGAACATAAGGAAAGTGGTAAGTTACCAGGTGTTTGTCCTTTCGATTTACTTAGCCAGAAACTCTTCAGAAGATGGGTAAAACATCCATTTGTTGTGCTTCTCTTCTGGACAGAATATCCTAGGGATCAAACTCAGATTCCCAAAGAAGGGGATAGGCTGCATGGACTAATACAGTTTTACAGCTCCATCAAGAGTTAACAGTGGTGTCTTCCATCCTGCTCAGACATGAATATAAGGTAAGCCCTAAATTATTTTCTCAGCAATGGATATTATCTATTTTGTATGCAGATAAAATTATGCACAGAAAATCTTTATCTATCACCTTGTAAGGGATTTTTGCTGTCATTCTTTTGTCTAGAAATCAAGTAATTAAGTGACAACAAATAATTGTTGCTTTTTCATCCAAAATGATGCTATTTTTAAGGTATCTGTGCATACAGTTGAACATTTTTGCTGAAATAGCAAATTGCATTTATGCAGCTATATTACTGAGACTGGGTCTGTTATTCAAATTCAAATATTCTAGCAATCTTCTCTTAGAAAGGCAATGGTACACTTGGCAGGGAGCCTAAGGAAATGTAAGAATTGTTCTATACTTAGTTTTCAGAACAATCAATCAAATTATGGCAAGTACCCGTGTACAGGCAACACAGGCTGTTAGCACACACAGCAGAATTTTTGAGACAGTCCGTACAGAAGTGTGGAAAAGGAGAGAGGGCTGTGGGTCTTTTCAGTACTAGAATAACAGGAGCTTTTCTTTCGTCCTTGATCAGGTACAATCTCAGCTTCTATCACTAAAATCATTCTAAATGTGGTGTTTAGTTCAGAGGATATTTGTTTGTTTTATTTTTTTTACTGGGGGGTCTGTTGTTCATTGACTATGAATAAAACTTGAGAAATTTTCTTGAATCAACAGCATAATATCTTTAAATTTTTTGCCTCTTGACAGGCTGGAAGAGAAGATTTTGCCCACCAGTTGTTTTCTGTAGTAATTTTTCTCTTCTAAAAGATATTTTGACTCATTTGTTACAATTCATTATGTCTATTTTGTCATGATGATCATCCAAGACTCCTGATGCCAATACAGAAGATGTAGTATGAGTGAGGAATAGAGGCATCATGTGAGAGCTTAGAATAATAAAACATTCTGTTAGAGGTTCTGTTCCTAGAAAAATAAGAAGTCTTGAGAAGATTGCATGCAAGTCGTCAATGACACATTTATAGATTGCATAGCTTTGAACACATTTAAAATGCGTTACGTGTTTAGATATGCACAAGATAAAACTAGTTTCATGTAACCTGTCATCTGGGTACCACAGAAACCTCCCCTCCACTTCCTTTTACTGATCCCCTCCTCCCACACATTCTATGCCTATTTTTTTCCTGATCTGGTTTATCAATAAAAACTGTCTTAAATTAACAATTCAGTCTCCTTTTGCCTTTTCTGAATAGAAGAAGCCAAGGCAGTATGAATTATCTACAGCCACATTGCCACCTGCTTCTTTTGTTGTAACTTTTCCATTAGTACCTCTAAACTAACCTTTCGTTTCATTAGTTTCATGACAGTTTTTTAAGTAAGGGCTTCAGCTATTAGAGACATACACTGCAAGACGACAAGAATGACATGTTTCAAAACCAAAATATTAACGATGTTATGTAAGAGACTCGCATAATCAGTTTTCCTTAGCAACAGCATGCACACCCTTGAAGCTAGACTTTAGTGGCTGAGCTGGCAAAGAACACTGGTATGTTCTGCATTCCACATCTTTATTCTAACAATCACTGAGAAACCTAGCCCTCCTTTGATACCATTCTTCTCCCATATTCATTTTTAAAATGACATCATGCAGTAGAGGGAGAAATAGGAATCAAAATAGAAGCCTAATGAAATTAGTCTTCCCAGTTTCCTGTTACTCATAATTTTTATTCTCATGGTAGATACATTACAACAGTAGAAAGTGACACTTTAGAATAAGTCTTCTATTAGGAACAATGGTAATATTTTATCCTAGGCAGCTTCCAAGCATAGACATACTGGTCTTGCTCAGTATAAGCAACTGGCAAAAAAGCCAAGCACAAGGGCCAGGCAAAATACCAAGCCCTAGTGCCCCTTCTTGCCTTTTAGGTTGTTACCATTGCGATGTGATAAAACATACTCAGGTGGGAATTAAACACATAAGCTTCTTATAGAATGTGGTTAACATCTGGTTCGCCTTGTTCTCAGGTCCCAGTGGGTTCATTTGTTTGCTTTTGTTCAGGAATTAAAGAAAGACTTGCATTTGAAAAAGCAGCAGGAAAATATTCTTCTGGATAGTTACATGAGTAGCACCAGTGAGTAATCACTCAAAAAATCCTGTTTCTGAGACATCAGTGTTCCTGGGCATCTCTATTTGCCAACAAACATTGAGACACTGCAAATGCACTTGGCTTGAGACCTCCCTCTGGAGAGCACAGGTCATCGTATAGCTCCTCCATAGGTATAAATCTTTATTCCCAAGTCCTTGGCATGTTACACTGCACACACAGCCCCATAATAGTAAAGCCGTGCCCCAGGGAAGAGACTGTTCAGTGAGGGATATTAAAAAATCCCCAACTATTTCTGAAGATGCAGATTCTGTGTCTGTTAATAAAGTAAAGAGATTTGATGAAAACAGAAATTTGAATTCTATAGACATGCCAGCAAGTGCTGCAATGCCTGTGCTGATGCTGCAGACCTTCATATAGGGAGCTGCTGAGTAGCAGAAGAAAAGAGAGCTGTCAAATCACTTCCTGTTTTTAAAATAGTACATTTTGCTATTTTAATATCTAAGGAAGCATGAAAATGAAGATAAAAACCCCACCTACTACACATGAAAAATGTCTCCTGCTTGTTCTGACAATCAGCATTTTAATATAAAGATTTGAAAAATCCCAAATCTAAACAAACTGTTCAGAGAAGGAAATACTTTCATCTGTGTCCTAATATGTTTAAATTGTAGAATATTGCAACATTTAATTTTCAGTTTTAAATGTTACAACAGGACTTCCAGTCATATGGGGAAATGCTCACCTGCTCACCTGTCCACCGCTTGGATCCTGAAGAATTTGGATTTCTCCTCCCTCATCTTTACTCCACTTGTGAAGGCAGTAGCGACATGAAGGTTCAGTTCTTTATTGTGTTAGTTGGCTGTACCTTTACATTTCTACCTGCCTGCCCTGCCAGAGGCAAAATAAAGTATGAGGGGATTTAAGTTGTCTTGCCTATAGCTGGTGAAGTAACACTGCAGAATAAAATCTGCTGGTCTGATGATAATACCAGTCCTTCAAAATGAAAAATTTTGTGCCTCATTCTTCATCAGACTGGTAATTTTTAGGTGCCCAAATTTAAACTCTTCAGACTTTTCAGATACGCTAAATAATGGAGCTACTCAAAATGTTACACTTCACACTGCCAGAATTAAAAGGCTCCTGCTATTTCTGAATTTTGAAATCTACACTTTCAAGAATTATTGAATTACCTCTGCATAATCTCTAATTTCATACTCTTAACTTAAAAATAACAGCTTAAGCACTTTTTCTCACAGTTTATATCTTGAGACTTAGCTGCAGTATAAAAGAAATGTTTTAGAAAAAGACTCAAACCCACAGGAAGCTTCAAAGGTTAAAAAACAAAATTAAAACTACAAAATTGAAACTGCAAAATTAAAACTGCCCCTCCTCAATGTCAGAAACCTCTGTGGTCTTTAAAAATAAAGAGTATTGTCTGTGCACACATCAACATATGTGGTACGCAGGTACAGATGCCTAAAAATTGCCATCATTGAAGCCTGAGGCTGGCTATAATAAAAATTACCATTTGCAAATAAGTGAAAAGTGCATTTTTGAAGGACAGAGATGAAAAAATTAGCAAAGCTAAGCATAAAAATATGTCTGAATATGTAGCCTATCACAATATGTAATTGGGCTGAAGAGGACATAGATAAATCATAATCTGGGACATTCCCAGCCATCAGCAGTGTCCTCATGTTCTTTAGGAAAACACAATGAAGACCTTAAGACTACAAGTGAACTGCTCACAGAGAACTGTAACTGTATTTTTCTGAATTCACAAAACCCACAAGTATGAAGCTACACGGACAATTTTTGCAATAACAGCCGAGTAATTGAAGGTTATTCCTGAATGTTCTGGATTCTCTCTGTGCTATCTGCTTTTTGTAAAGATCAACATTAATTGTAAGCCATGCAAGGAAGAAAAAGATGAGTGTATTGGGAGACAACTATATAAGGAAAGTAATATTTGCCAAATGGAAAATTGAAGCTGGCAATGGAGATTCTAGCTTTTTTTTTTTTTTTCTGAATAATAAAAAATCAGGACTTAGAATATTTTGGCAAAACTCTTTTTAAACCAAAACAGAACCAAAAACTCTGTGTCTTTTCTATTCTCTTGAGTTATTTTCATGTGCAGTTTAGGTTAAATAAACTGTATATACAAGATTTGACTTTCAGATAAGAAAAAAATGTTATCCCCAGAACTATGAAGGAAAAAGATTCAGAGCTACAGATCAGTGCATTGAAATTTCAAGGCTCTAGGTACTTCCTTAGCAAGGAAGAAAAAGCTTGCAAACAAACAGGAGAACAAGTATCTCCAGGGTATACTTCTAAAGAAAAAGAGAAGAGAGGTCTTCTTGGTCTCTTGTGATTCATCTTCATTATGCCTTTATTTAGCTGGTCTGGATATAGTATCATATAGTCTGACAAACTAGCACTCACCTTTATTACTTCAGTTCACAAGTGTTTCTCCCCTCCATACAGAGACTGAACCAATGTAATTATGGCTACAGTCTCAGGTGAAAGATAACTAAATATAAGCATTGTGTTTTCACATATGTATTCATCAAAAGAAAATTTAAAATAACTTTTTCTTCTGTGAATATCCCCCCTACAAAAGCAAAGTTTGGTCCATATTAGGCAAAAATATATTAGAGAACAAAGGACCAAAAAAGGTAAATGTACACATATGGGTTCAGCAGAGCAAGCTGTGCCCTGAATGGAGATCCATTCAATGCCTTTTGATGTGACATTCCCAGCACATGAAGGGATGCAATGTTATCTACAATGTCCTCTCTTTCCTTAATTTCAATTAATGGCATTTTAAATAATACTTCACGGGGCCCAAACTTCTTTATCATTAGGATCACAAAACCCCAGTGTAAAATCTGTGCAAAACACCTTCCTCCAAGCTTTCTGGGGAAGCCTCCTTTCCAAAATTTACACCTTTGAGGCAACCAGCTATGGCTCCAAGGCTGTCATCCAGCCATGGAAACTACCCCAGCACCAGGAACTTGGACTTTCATTGTTTTCACAAAAAAACCCAAACAAACAAACAAACAAACAAACAAACAAAAAAACCCACCCAAAATACACAACAACAACCAAAAAAACCCCAACACTTCAGAATTTGTAAGCCAAAGACACACACACCTTACATTTACTACCAGGTTTTTTGCTATGAGGCAGCTCAGTAAATTTATTCCATGACTATATATTACTCCTTGTAAGAACAACAGCTTTTTCTAACTTCCCCCTTGCCAATATCTTGTGAAAACAGAAAAATATCAAGATAGGAATCTTTCCTCAAACACTGACAATTAAGAGAGTGGTTAATTAACCTTTAAGAAAAATCTTCTTTGTTTAGCTTTTCCTGTGCATGTGCTTAATTTTTCATCTCTTCAGATTTTATATCTGCAAATGGTCTTCAATCCAGGAACTCCTTTATTCAGGTTCTTTTGAATGTTCCTCCAGTTATATGTTCCATTATGCATGCTTCTAATACTTTTAAAATCCAAACTATAGCTAGTTTTATCATGTGAAAACTTTAGAATTTCTGAATCAGTTGAATTCTGACAATGTTTAGTATATTTGTAAATACATTCCACATGAAAAGCAGTATTTTTTTATGGGATATTTGCATTTTCTGATTTACTCAGAGATGCTTAGATACATAGGTATGCTTACATGCATTTGGTGAATTTGAGGTTTTCAGATCCATATGGTTAAAAACAAATAACATATGAGCTGAAGATTCATGATGTGGTCTTCATGTTATTGACTAAATTCCAAAGCCTTTAGAAAAACTATAGGAAGTTTCTCCCAGATTCCAGCCATTATGTCCTGCTAAATATTTACACTGGCTCATCTTATTAGTAGGTTTATCTAGTTTAATTTGCCATCTTTTGTGATTTCCCAGACAGCTGAGAAAATGAGACACATGTATGCACATAAAACCAGGAAATATGCAATAGATGTAAAAATTGTGATTTGAAGACCTTACTTCATTCTTTCTTGTTTTGCTATTCCTCATAACCCAAAAGTATTGTCATAAAATTTTTTAAGTGCGTGCATCTGCTGTGTGTGAAAAAAGACATTAGAGGTATTAGCAAAACAAAGCAGTTTTATGAAGAAGGCAGGCTAGCTTGAAAATGTATAAATAATTTTAATCTTCTTTGACTAGAAAGACTTACGTATTTGGTTATGGAAGAGGAAATAAATCAAATGTTTGCCATCCAAAGAACCCAGGGTACCAAATATGAGGGAAACAGATCAGCAGAATTATCAGCAACTGTATATAATGAAATATATAATGAAATCAGCTCTGTATATAATGAAATTGTGACAGGACACAATGAATGGGACTTCTCTGTGTCACTAATGGGGAACTGCAGCAACTTCCAAAAAGACAATTCAGTACGACTGCTGAAAAGCAGTCAACAGTCACTTCTCTGTGTGTTCAGACACGTCTTTCACAATTCATATATCACGCCAATAATGAAAAGTATCAAAAGTACCCCGTTTGGTGTGCTCTTAAGACTACATGTGACTCTATGAAGTGCCTTTATGTATGGAATTCAGTTATCCATTTCAAGGGAAGATAGGTGTAATTTAAGACATTCGGTATTCACAAATTATTACTGTCAAATATCTACGGCTAGCAAGGACCTCTATCTTCAGCATGTCTTTAGTGAAATGACATTGGATAATTGACATGATGCTTTAAGTTCTCTCCAGCTGAAGGCACTTTGGTGGAGAAATACTGTTATTAGCCATCCTCAGGCTGATGTTCTATCACAGTCAGATTCTCTGTGGCAGATCTCTGAAGATAGTCTCTGTCCACAGTACTCAAACAAGGAATTGATCAATAGGTAACTTCTGTCTGACATGTGTAAAATACTTGTTCAAAACTGAAGGCAGGTTTGATTCATAAAATAAGAAATGGCAGGATAAGCTTTGACCCTTTTCCAGAGCACTCTCCTCTCAGTAAATTTATTGTGGTCTCTGATCATAGAACAGAACTGATTTGTATGTTGAGTTTCTGAATGAAGGAAAAGGAGATAGACTTTTTTTTAAGAAAGGAAAGACACTTCAGACTTGATTACAAATTTGTTTCTCTCTTAATCAAATGCTGTTTCACAAACACTGCTTCTTCTCATTCATTAGATCAGTAGTTGCTATTTGTCATACAATGATAACAATTGCAAACAAGATAATGTAAGTGCAATAGAATTTATTGAGTGCTTAATCATAGACAACTTCTCTCAATATATTTGCATTGTACTCACGTTCACATTAGGCACAGAAAAAGAAAAAATAAGTAAAGTTGACCCAATCCATAACAAGATTGTGTTGACATCTCAACTTAGTGGATCTGAATGAGAATAGATTAAATCCTTTAATCATGGTTTGAATTCAAGTTACCCATTTTGAAATAATCTGGAATCAAATATTTGTATATAACTTTGTCAATATGATAGTGACTTTTTTTAAACCACTCTGTTAATTTAATCTTTTAAATTTTATGAATCTTTTTTTAATCTTTATGAATCTGAGGAAAAAATATCTATAAGTCTAGATTGTATTAGGTATAAAATAGATTTATGTTCTACTTTGGTATTATCTAGAAACTTTTAAACTAATAAGAAATTATTAGCGTAATCTTGAATCTCTTCCTTAAGAAAACTTAGTGAAAAGAGCTGAAGATTTTGTTCAATTCCTATATTACAAGCATAGCAGAAGCTTACAGTGCAGCTATGTTCACTTTTATCTAAAAGGAAACATTCTGAAAAATTTTATGGATTAAAATAATATTTAATTCCCTGTATTTAGACCATATAAAACATGAGTAAACACAGAAGTCCCTGAGAAATTTTAGGCATTTTTACTTTTATAATTTATGACTGAAATTTTTAAAAAGGCCTGATTCATATTCCTTTGTTTAAAAGTCTACTTGGTAGGACTTGTACTTTCATAAGGAATTTAAAATTCACTATAATAAATTTTGTTAAAAAATATTTTCTGTAAAAGTGCTTTCTGTTAAAATTCTGTCCAAATTAGAGAATGAGTTATTACTTGAATGCCCTAAATAGACAAGCATAATGGAGCTGCAGATCTTTAAGGAAGTCTTCCACAGAACGCCAGAGTTAGCAATTCTCAGGAGAAAGAAACTGGGCAAGGGAGGCAGGAGAGTGGCTTGGCTGAGTAGGCAACTGCTTGTTAAACTGAAGAGAGAGAAGTAAATGCACAGTTGAAGCTAGGATAGGTGAGCTGGGAAGAGTTAAGTTGAATGTGAGGTACAATTGTGGGCAGCTAGGGTGAGGAAGACCAAGGTAAAGCTAGAACTGAACCTGGCAAGGGATGTAAGGAATAACAGGAATGGCTTCGACAAGTGTGTTACGCAAAAAGGGAAGGCTAAAAACAATGTAGGCCCCTGGATAAACAATGCTGGTAAATTGGTAACTGTGGGTGAAGAAAAGGCTGGGGTGCTCAATAATTCTTTTTGCCCTGGAAGCCTCTCTTCTCACACCTGTTGCATTGATGGATGTAGAATCACGTAACTCTCTCCCTGGCCCTACTTGGTGACTTGGGCCACTCCAGCTGCTCTGTTACGCTACCACACAACTGTTTTGTGGGACTTGGCTCAGAAAGCAGTCCAGACTTACGCTGTAACGGCTGTGGTTTAGAAAGAGGGGACTCTCCAGACACCTTAAGATTCAGAGGGTTTATTCAGGGGTTACGGGGTTCCCTGCCCTCTGTCCGGTGCCACTGGAGAGACCACGGGCAGGAGCTGCAGGGGGGTTTTGTTCATGGAGTTCAAAGGGCGGGTACATTGTCTACAAGCCAATAAAACAACTCTATCTAATACATTCCAGCAAAATTACCTAAACACTAACAAATCACAACAAGTTTGGGAGTGGTCTCTAGGGGCCCAGTGGTCTGACCCTGAGACCTTGACAGCTTCTAAGCAGAGGCTCCGTTGTCCCAGTAACCGTATCAATCCTGACAAAGTAGCTTCTAAGACAATGGGCCTCTTCAGGATAGCACTATCCTAACTTTACAATTAAAACAAAAGCATATTCATAACTAAAGCTTAACACGCATTTCTTTCACATCCACAGATGGACAGCAGAACACGGAATGGGGAGCACAGGGCTCACTGTAAGGAAAGGTCAGGTCTGTGATCACCTGAGGAACCTGAACATGCATAAGTCTATGGAACCTGATGAGATTCATCCCAGAATCCCAAGAAAATTGGCTGATGTAACTGCCGAGCTACTCTCCATTATATTTGAAATGTCGTGCTATCAAGTGAAATCCCAGGTGACTGAAAAGGGAAAACATTGTACCCGTCTTCAAAAGGGTAGCAAGGAGGACCCTGGGAACTTTGACCTGTCAGCCTCTATGCCTGGGATGAACAAAACCTCCTAGAAACTCTGCTAAGGCTCATGCAGGACAGGGAGGTGATTCCAGACATCCAACACAGCTGCACCAAGGGTGAGTCCTGCCTGACCAACATATTGACCCTCTCTGATGGGGTGACTATACCAGTGGACAAGGGAAAGGCTACAGTTTTCACTTATCTGGAATTCTGTAAATCTTTGACACAGCTTCTCTCTAAATTGGAGAGACATGGATTGGATGGATGGACTATTCAATGGGTAAGGAATTGGTTGGATGGTCATATCCGAGAATTGTGGTCAACAGTTCAGAGTGCTGATGGACATCTGTGACAGTCCAGTTCTATTGGGACCAGTTCTATTTAATATCTTCATTAATGATACAGATGAAAGTGCAGCCTTAGCAAATTTGATGATGAAAGTCGCATCTGTGGACCAGGCTGTATGAAGCTCTGAGTAATCCGGTCCAGTGGAAAGTGTTCCTGCCCACGGCAGCAGGTTGAAGCCAGATGATCTTTAAGATGATCCCTTCCAACCCAAACCATTCTATGATTCCATGATTCCATTAAAATTTTTCTTGTCAATTTCACTTCCCTGTTTTCAAAATCTTGCCATATCCAGACTTCACTGCAACTTTCAAATTATGGATAAAATTCTCTTTAAGAAAGATTTGGTTAATATCAGTAAACAAACAGTTCTCGTCTCAGTCAAGGCAACTGGAGAAACATGACTATTGTAACCATATAGGCTGCTAAATGACAATAAGGCAATTTTACATGTAAGTCTGGCAATTGAAAAATATTTCAGTTAAGTTGTAAAGGAAGTATCCTTCCTATCCGACTATCGTAAAAAAACCCCAACTGAAGCTGCGCCTGATGGCCTCAGCTCTCAGCCTCGGGGCTAGAGCCTCTGCCTGTCCCGGCTAGCTAACTGTCCCTGGCGACAGTTTCAAGCAGAAGGTACAGCTCAGTAGGCTGGCCAACCAAGCTGATCCTGTGGGCTCTTGTCAGCCCAGCCGCCTGATGGAGATCACGACCGCAGCGAGGGAAGAAAGAGGACTCTGTCGAGGGGTTCCACAGGAGCTTTATTGAGGATCAGCAGGGAACTGCCTCACTCCAGGGAGAGCTGCCTCGGCAGAGCGCAGTCTACCCTGTGCAGGCTGGTTTTATCCAGGGGAGGAGACAAAGGAGGTAACTGGGAAGGAACCAATGGGGAATGAACAGGGAGTGGTTAACAGGTTGACGGATTCCTCCGAAAACCAATCTCAGTCCGGAGGGGCGGACTTCCTTGGATCCTGTCCTATCACTCGACGCCTCTCCCAGAACTTTCCAGATTCTGGGAGAGGCCCCGAGTAGACAGACAGGTCCTCGGGGGTAGGGAGCAGGAGATTGACAATTAGGGTTAAACCAACAGTAATCAAACAAAGGGGTACATGGAATAAACCAACATCACGAACTTAAAACTTTAACACACCACTACACCCAACTGTTTTTGTTTAAGGGACTTGGTGATAGGTAAGCATGAAGAGCTGTTGCTCCTTACAAATCTGTTTTCCCTTCTGTCATATGAAGCTGTTCAATTAAGAGGATACAGACTAACAAAGACAAAGAATGCCTAAACAAGGAGAATCTTCACAAACTACTCAAAAACTGGATTCACGCTTATGAATCCAGAATTTATGCTGTGCATTTCATACTGTGATCATGTTTATTATTTGAATTTTACCATATGGCAGCAGCAAAGACATTACAGAAATCCAGAGACAAGAGCACAGATGTTTCTTCCCATCCTTTAAGCCAAATATAAAGTATATTTGCAAAAGTCTAGCAATTACATCCATGTTAAACAATATTATATTATGCGTGACAAAAATTAAAGATGTTATAAATTAGAAATCAATTTTATTATAATGGTTTAGTTAATTCATAACACACTAAATACCTTGCAGGAGTAAGAGCCCCAGAAAAACAAGGACAGTTCTTTTATGACATCTCTTTTGCTACACTCTCACAGGGTTAGTTAGAGTCAGATATTCAGACAACTAAACCTGGAAGAAAATGGTCTTAGAGATCTTGCATTCTGTCAGGGGCAGGGCCCAATAATTTTAATTGCTTCTTTAAAAAATAAACTCTATCATACAAAGATTGATACATACTCTATATAAAATATTGGATAAGGTTAGTCTCTATCTACAAAACCTTGTCAAGCTTCAATTATCAAAGTTTACATTTAAAAAGTCAAAATCCTTTGTAGCACTAATTGTATGCTCCACGGAGAAGGAAAACTACTGGCACTGTCCAATTTTTTATCAAAATGGGCTTTGTCTTATTTTACCCAATTAGAGTTCGGGTTAATATGTCCTTAAAAGCACCACTGAATGGAGTAGCAGTAGAAATGCGTTATGGAGGTTTTTGTGTGTGCTGATTGCCCAGAATCAGCAATATAAACCACAGTTGCCCAGAGTGGGCCAAAATTAGCTAAAAATGTGCAAAAAACCAGTGCTAAGATGAGACCTTATCAAGGATCCACACCAGAGCCACATGGCTAGATCTATTACCAGTGTTGTGTTAACCTAAGTCTCCCACTCATATTTCACAGCACTCGCCAAAAAAAAATAGGACAACAAAGTGTGTGCAAATACAGTCACCTGTACATGACTCAGATTCAACAAGTTAATTCAAATTCATCCTTTTACAACAGAAAACAAAATTACAGGCAATTGCCTTTGTAAATATGTCTGCCACAGAGAAGATACCTGAGTCTTCACCGTGTGTTAGGAAGGACTGACTGGAATACACCTCCTCAATTATCTAATGCACAGCCCTGGTTCCACAAATACTTAATTTATGTTCTGCATTTTGAAACAAATGGGGAGTTTGCTTCACAGTGGAAGGTTGCTCTAGAAACGGAAGCAACTAATTACTGAGGAGCTTAACATAATATCAAAAATAAATCCATGGTCTGCTTACCCCCTTTAGTATAAATATATTTCTTCTCTAGGACTAAGTCTTTGATGTCATGACATCCATGTCTGAGTATTGGTAGGCTAAACAACATGAAATCTTCTCATTTTTCTGTTCTCTAAGAATTCTTCTCCCATCACCTTCAGATCATATTTGCATTTTTCAAGGCTACCTCCTCCTGAGAGTTCACAGTTATTTTGTGATTTGTGGAGGATGGATTCCTCCAGAAATGGGGACATGTGAGCAATCCAGCCTATCTGGATGAAAAAGGCTTGTAACCATTCAAGGGCAGCAAACTCACGTACAAGAAGGAACAAGAGAAGACAGAAGTCACGTCCGAAGAGGAACAAAGGATGCTAACAAGCTTCAGAGTGTGAGAATCAGATAGAAGCCAAAAGAAGGACTGCATAAACTTGCTGTATGTGCGAAACCTGTTAACCAATCCAGGCTAAAAGGCTAACGCTTGCTTTTAGGGTACATCCAATTGCAAAGCAGACTGTAACGCGTGATAGAAGCTGAAAACTGTATAAAAGGTATTGTTACTTTGCAGTAAATGGCTCACTTTGATCATATTGATCATAGAGTGATGTCCCATTCTTAATTTTTCCGCAGTGATTAGTCAGAATATCCAGCTCTTTATTCACATCTTCCCTTTTTTTTGCCCTTTTTTACAAAATCCTGTTATATGGAAAAAATCTTCTGTTCTGAATTCCCGACACAGGTATCAATAAAGGTGCTGTGATGCTCAGCACTGGAAACACAGATAGATATTTGGGTCAGGAACATACAAAACTGGCTTCGGTAAACAAAAATTCTTGCACATAGTGCAAAGATAAATGAGGAGACAGAATGCAAACAGACAACATGGTGAGCATTGAAATCCCACAGAAATCGAAGAGGAAATGTTCAAGTTTAATACACATTTGAAATCTTATTTTCTGCATGGGCTTTTGTACCTATCTTGAGGCTAAAAAATGAGGGACCTGAGTAACAGAGATGAAACCTAAATTAATTTAGTACACTTTGCCAAGTAAACCTACATAAAATTTGATGTCAAAGGAATTCTTGATATTTGCCTTCAAAGAAGAAACTCTGAAAGTTCCCATGAAAGATCCTTCTGTTGTAGATCATTTATCACAATATCTGGCTTTTTAGCAAAGTAAGCAGCTATGATACAAAGGGAAAGGTTTTTGCTAAATAAACAAACAAAAACCAAACCAACAGAACAAAAATCATCATCATCATCACTATCATCATCAAAGCAACAAAAAATTGGTCAATTCTTGAAATGGAGGGAGGTTATCAGTTCCACAGGTATATGTGGCTGTTCAACATTTTTGTATGTGTCCTGAAAAAAGGGGGATGGAATGGAACAAGTACTTTTGCTGTAAGGTCAGTTATTTGGTATCATAAGAATGAGGACTGACTGAGATGAGCAGATGCATGACCAAGGAATCTATCTAAAATTGTAGAAGAGATTGAATGTGAATGAATATCACTGAGGCAGAGGGTGGTGTGGGGGACATGGGAAGATATAGTTCTCAATTACCCAATTAGCCCTAAGACCTTGCTCCTCAGTAGTCTGATAAGCAGTTTGGTGGTCATGAAAGATAAAAAAAGAGAACAAACAAGCAATTCAAATGTCAAGAAAGGACTAGCAAACAAAGCAGAGAACATGATTGCTTTGCTACATAAATTCATGTTGGATATGCACCATAAGTGTTATCTGCGGTTTTAGTCTCACTATATCAAAAAGGCTGTGGTAGAAGTGGAAAGTACTCAGATTTCCTTGCTGTTTTATCTGAAAACATAAAACAATTTCCTTTTGAACAACAGTTGAGAAGGCTCAGACTTCTTAGGCAAAACAGAGCACCTTGAGGGAATATGACAGAAATCTATAAAATCCTTTGTGGATCAATCAATGATCAAAGTATGCACAGGAGACTACTAAGAGAATAGTGAATGCCAACACAGTACATTAGTATTATGCTGACAAAATAAATGAAAGATTAAATGTGTTAATAATTACTCTCCCAGGTAACAATGCTTCCATTTCCACAAAACATCTTGCATGGTTCAGCTCCATGGAAAACTAGAACACAAAACTAAATGCCAGAATTAAAACAAACAAAAAAAAGTATTATTCTAAGCAAAATTATCATAAGCTGATCAAGGAAGTGTATAGATAATAAATAAAAAGTAAATAGCTTCTTATGGCTGTTTGAGCACAAACTAAAATACAGTATTTTAGTTATTTTTCTCAAGGTGAGGAGTACAGACTCTGACCTATAACAGTGACTGAGCTTTGCAGTCTGAGACACAATCTAGAAAAGGTTCATTCACACACTGACATAAAATGTACATTTAAGAGGTATATGGTGTAGCTCAGTGTCTCAATTTGCAAGGAAGAAATGAGTCTTAAATACAACCACACCCTGCACCAATAAATAAGCTTTTAAAATCCACAGAGGTGTCTACTCAAGATATTCTACTCTCCACTGTCAGCCAAAATAAAACAGGCCAATTATTATGTGTTCGCAAATGGACAAGTGAAGAACAAATGTGATATCCCATTCTGGAG
Source organism: Phylloscopus whistleri (assembly GCA_017589585.1). Lineage (NCBI taxonomy): Eukaryota > Metazoa > Chordata > Aves > Passeriformes > Phylloscopidae > Phylloscopus > Phylloscopus whistleri. The sequence goes on from JADMLD010001013.1 coordinate 113,402, forward strand.
AAGCTGTTAGTGGTGTAGGCATCATGACTGCAGGAAGAAATTACAAAAATAAGCCTCACAGTCAAACAATTAAATGTTGTTTCACAACTTTTTCAAGAGAACATTAGGATGACTGCTTATACAGATTTAAGATGTGGGAAATTTGTACATGGTAAAAAAGCAGATCTGAAGGTATAATCAGATTCTGAATGACCCTTGTTAGTGCTAAAATACCATCCTGAGAGAAGAAGAAAATCCTTTTCTCTCTTGCAAACTTTTCTTCTCAACAAATAATGGCCTTGAACCCCCCTTATAAGGGATATGTACATCCAATCCAGAAGAGGTTAACCACAAAAATAAGTAAACCGAGTTATTAAAGGTTAACCCGGTAAAGTAAGCACTATCTTGGAATGAGTAGATAGCATCTTTTTTATTTATTTGTGTACTATACCACAGAACACAATTTTAAAAGTCCACAAAAAGAGAGAAAAAAAAGGCAAAAAAAAAAAAAAAGGTGCTGCATCACATTTCTTAATAAAAGCACTCTTAGATGTCCTGACATACTCAGGGAAAACACACAATTTGTGGTTTTGTGCACTCTCTTTCAGGAGTGTTAAAAAAAGAATGCATGGCAATTATGTTTTTTGTAGGAGACAAGTAGATATTTGATGATGTGGGAACGTGAGAAAAACCAGGAGGTCATGGGCTTGTGCTGTCCCTTTGGTTACACATGGTAAGGATGAGCATACAATTGGAAAGAGGGAAAAAATATACATATAAAACATCATGCAAACATGGAGATTATATGCTGGAGAAAGAAGAGAAGGGGAAGAGAAAAAAAAAGAAGCATAACCTAGGGCAAAAGGTACTACAAAAACAAAAAAGTAAGGTAAGTTAAAAGGACAAGAAAGATAGGGGTTATGGTTGCATTGTGGCTAAAGTGCTACAATAAGCAAAACCAGGTATTCCCATTACCTCAGACAATACACGTTTATACCTTTATTGCCAGACTGTTCTTTCATATCTGTGGACTATTTTCTCATCTGGAATTGTGGTGTGACTATATTTGCACCTAATTTGGACAAAAAATATGCACGTTTGTAGGAAGAAAAAAAGCAAAAATAGGAGATCCAGTTAACCTCAGGGACTGGAAACTATCTGCAATTAAAAACTATACAAACAAAAACAAAACAAGAAAAAATCCTAGTGAAAATACTAGAGAGATACTCAACTCTGGAATTTATAAAGGTAAGCTGTTTTATATGGCATATGCTTTGACTTTTATATTACAAGAAAACATACCAAACATCAGACATTATTCTGCCACTGCTGTACATGCATATTTATTTTAAAATATCTCTGGAAAGCTACTTCATCTTCAGCTTTCTTTTCTACAGCAGGTACACCATCAATTATTTCCGAATAGAAAAAGAGAAATGAGCAGTCACCATTAGCATGTAGATATATAGATGATCAGAGAATATGCTTAACACAGGCTTAAAAAATTTCAGATCCTTGTAAGAAGTTTCTTGGCTGCCAGTTTGGACAATGCCAGTAATGTAAGGGTTAAGCAATGGATGTAAAAATTACAAGTCTTCAAACACTACTAAATTATAAGAAAAATATTCTGGGCAGCATTGACGTGACACAAACACAAGCACTGTCAAACACGACATAAAACACTTGTTACAGGGAAAAGGCAAGAAATGTTTAATGCAAACAGATGCTTCTGTGAAGGATGAGCAGCCCTGATCTTCAAGAAAAACAGTGAATAGGAAGCAACATGAAGTTTGCTGTCACCAAGAAAGAGAATACCTATCTGTCTTGCGTTATGGAACCTAAAATGTGTATTCTATTTCATCTGCTGAAAGCAGTTGGGGAAATGTTCTTCTTTATCTCTTGTAACTATGGGAGAAGGGGGGCGGGTGCCTTTTGATAATGGGCTAACTGTTCAAACCAGGTAGGGCATTGTTTCTTATCTCTTTCACCACCTGTCCTGGCTCCAGGGGAATATTTTCTGCTAATGGACCATTAAGACACCCCTAAAAGCACACATCCCCAAACTTATCCTCCCCAAAGTAGAACATCCACATTCCATCATCCTATTGTGTGTGAGATTCTCCACCCGGTGGGGAGAGCCAACCATCCACCCGGTGGGGAGAGCCAACCATTCCTACTTGGATAAAACTGAGATGTAGGAACAGAAGGTATCTGGCTTCACCCGATTCCCGGAGGAAGACTGGACCCCTTCTCAACATCACTGGAACCTTTTCTACAGGATCATCTCTACTCCAACAGAACCAACTCTGCCATTCCAGGAGGACTTACTTTTGGACTGCTTCCAACACCCTGACCAACAGGGTGTCAGGTTGTAGCTCTGACTCTGTCCAGGTTTTTCCAGGATTGTTGTTTGTTTGTTTGCTTGTTTGGTTGGGTGGTCTTGTTTTCTACTACATTTGTATTGTTAATATTCCTAGTAAAGAACTGTTATTCCTATTCCCAAATCTTTGCCTGAAAGCCCTTAATTGCAAAATTATAATTTGGCGGGGGTGAGGGGTTTACATTCTCTATTCTAAGGGAAACTCCAGCTTTCCCTGGCAGATACCTGTCTTTCCAAACCAAGAAAATATCCTGCAAATCTGAATAAAGCAATTAGACTATCTATTGCACACACATTTATGGATAGTAGCTCTCTACAAATAGATACAGGATTAGTGCTGTCTTTAGAATCACAGATCTTCTAGTTTTTTTTCCATAGATTATGCAAGCATGATTTCATTTAAAATCTGAACATTGATTTTTTCTTTTCTTTTCTTTATTTTTAAAACGTCACATTAAAACCACAGACAATAAATAAAACAATTTAAAATTACAATACATCAGGAGACAAGAGAGAATTCTTTAAAATTATTCAATATTATCCCCTTTAATGCACACAGAGTTTCTTTAGCTGTGAAAATATTTTAGCTATTTCTCTCCTCCTATCCTGTTAGCCATTTACAGTGTTGCTAGACACCAGCTCAAAAAATTATTCGAACCAGAAGGAAAGCCTAAGATTTTCAGGCTAAATTTAAAACGCCATTTGTCTGCATTACAAAAACCAAAACAAACCAAGCAAACAAAAAACCAAACAAACCCCAAAAACCAACAACAACAAAAAACAACCATGAAAAACCCCAAAACTGAGATATCAAGTAGAATCCACTTAGTTCAACGCTGTGATTTTGACCTTAAATGATCAGTACTTTCCATCTATGTGAGTTACCAAGATGCTGAGGAAGCCTAGAGAAGAATAATCTGTGATTGATTTTATCAACTACCTAATGACTGCAGGGTGTTACAGAGGCAAACTCTGATCCGAGGAGCGCAGACAATAGGCAAAATCTGCAATAATCAAAGTGCAAACCAGGGGAAAAGTTTTCCACAGAAAACTTCGGTAAGTGCAGAGACACATTGCTCAGAGAGGTTGTGGAACCTGCGATGCTTTTCAAAATTCTGTTACATAAAGTCAGGAATAACATTCTCCAGCTTGAAAGTTATCCCTGCTTTGCATTGGCTAGAGGGCACCCACAGATATCCCATCTGAACTAAGTAATTTTTTGATACCAAACAAATCTTAAAAACAGAATAGGCTGCAAAATCACATAAAAAAAAATGGGTTTTTTTCTGCATGTTTTTACAGCTTATAAATGTGAAATCTTCTGGAACTTAACTTTTAATCTAAACAGACAAATGTTAATAAAATAACGAAAAGAGTTTACTTGTAACACTGCTTTTAAAAAAATCCTGGATTATCCATGTGTAGGCTTTAATAAATAGAAAATGAATGAGTCAGGAGACTGGATGTTTTGCATCAACATTTAATGACTCAAATTTAGCTTAATTCAGTGATAATTAATAGATTCTTTCCATGAGATGGCTGCTTAGCAGCCTGAACAGAAATGAATTACCACATATCCAGGCCAAATAAATACACTTCTTTGGTAGATTCAGCACTCACACCTAAATCTCAATGAACATGAAATACTCCTATTTAGAGATTGCAGTTTCAGACCTTTCTTTAGTTGCACAAGGAAGCCAGATAAAAATTTAAACATTTCCTGCATTTGGTTGAGTGTTTTCAGTGAACGAAGAGAACATTCCAGCCTCTAGGAATATTGATCTATTCAGAAATACTAGATTCATATTTTAAAAGACAGTATAAGAGTTTTTCACACTGAGTATGTACGCAGAGTTGTGAAAATCAAAAAAAAATCAATGTAGTACAAGAGTAAAATACCTATTGATACATATATGGTGAACTACCAACTCAGATTTATTTAGTAAAAGGAAAAAAGATTCAGTAATGCAAAAATTATCACATTCTCTTAAAAAATTAGATATAAGCTATCTTTTCAGTTAAACAAATATACATTCAGAATAACCCTATTCCATGGTTTATTCCACTCTGCCACATGATATAACCTAGTGTAAACTTGCTATAAAACATAATCTGTCCCTTTGTCAAAATCAGGTGTTCATAAATCCAAATTTCATCATTATTTTTCTAAATATAGCAGAAATTTAAGACACACCCACAAATACTGAACTTAAAGTCAAGGCATATATTTCCAAGAAAGCATGAGGTATGCAATATAAGTTATAAGTAATATTAATTTAAGATGCTTAATTTCAGAGTTATTTTATACAGTTATTGATAAAGCACAAATAGATTAAGAAATCCCAGCTGTTTACATCTATTGTATGGAAAAAACCCAAACCAAAATAAACCAAAGGTGATAAAAAGAGGGACACAACATTCACAAACTGGACTCAGTTTGCGGTGTTGTCACTCTGGACATTAACCTTATCTTGTATATAATGTGAACATTCTAGCTACAGGAACAACAGACATAATAAAACCCCAGACTTCCTCTTTCACAGTGATGTTATGATCGAAATCTGCAGTATTCTGTAACTGCTGCAGCTGAAATAGGAGAATTCTATGACACACTTCAAGTTCAAATTATTTTCTGGGGTTGGCCAGCATCAAAGACCAAGCAGCTCCACAAGACTATTCAAAGGGTAAATGTCCTATCAGAGTAGGATACATTTATCAGAACGAATATTTTGCGCAAAGATCACAGTGTAAAAGTTCATTCTATCTTTGAAGAAGTCATAATTTTCAGTGATATTCAGCTTTTAGGTATTCTCTCCCAAACGTAGGGAAGCACCCAAAAGAGAATTACCTTTTTAGTTGCAGCCTCAACATCAAATCAGTCACCTTTCAGTGAATCACAATGAGCATACCAGCTACTGAATCAAAGTTATCACCTCCTAAATCATACCAGGATTAAGTCCGTGTCAGAAACTCTGCATGGTTGAGTAGTTATTTCCCTCAGAAAATTAAAATCCCAATTTCCTACAGCAGCTAACATTTACAAAAGCAATTAAATTCGGGACTGGCCTGGTATAACTCTTCAGGAAAAATCTCAATATGGTAGTCTTTTAGGTAATTATTATAATTGTTTTTAAGGGGAAGACACAAGCACTGAAAACAGAAGACACTGGACACATAAAGCACTGGATTTTTCACTTAGTACTAATTCTAACATGGTCACCATGCTTTACAGAGCAAAGCCTAAGTAACAATCACTGCACTCATACCATAATGTCTTTTTGCTTTATGTGGTTTACCCTAAAATAAAAAGATTAGCAGAAATGCATTTACTTATTCTTTAAAAAAATAGGTTTTACATTAAGAATATTAATTTAATGTGATATAATGAAGTTGCTCAACCACACAGAAGTAATTTGTACTATCAAATTGCCTACAACAATCTTTGTAACGTATTTGTAACACATCATGGTGTCTTTACAGATGGAAAATTTAACATATATAATTTGATTTCTAATTGTAGAATTTTTGATATTTATCTTTTTAAGGTAATATGATTTTTCAGTTAATTGAAAGAATCTGAAAAGGCCAAAATATCCCAATTTTGGGAAAATGTCTTATTGAGAGTGCTATTTTTCTTTGCTTTGAAATTTTATATTTATTATATTTTTACTTTATATTGTGACTTACCACATAAAATTAAACTTCCTCATTTTAATGTTCTTTTACAAACAACACCTTGTTTCAAAATTAAGTGTTCATTTTTTCCAAATCAGAACAAAAACAATTGTTTCAATATTATGATACTTTGAGGAAAAAAACCCCAACCTCTTTTTCCTATGTTACTATTCAAGAAAAGTCAATTTGAAGCAGTATTCTCAGGACCTTGATAATTAGTGCTTTTTGATTAAATACCATACAGTTGTTATATTTTATTTACTAAAAAGTATTTTCTACAACACTTCAGTCAAATGTTAAAAGATGTTCCCCTCAGAAACTAATTACTATATTGTTCCATTCCCCAAAATGTCAAAAACAACAGCGGTTGTCCATTATTTCCTGCAGCACTATTAAAATACTGTTTTTTCAAAGAAAAGAAAGTGAACATTCCAGAATGATAATTCAAGTGACAGAGAATTGATATAATAAAAAAACCCGATTTTTTTTTTAGACAAATTTCAGCCGTAGGACTAAATGAAAAAAACAGCAGGCAATATTGATATATGTCTTTTGGATGGAGATGTGGGGGAAAAGATAAATTTCAGGTAGAACATGCCATTATTTTAAATGGGATTTACAATAAACTGAATTATGAAGTTGATAGGAATCATGTAGTCAGCTCTGTCTCCTCCAACATTGATTTGGTGTCTGTGACAGTGAGAAATGAAGATGACTTTATGTAAATAACTTTGTCATCTACCTTCCAATTACTCACACAGATAGTTTTGAAAGTAAAAGCATGGGACTTTATAACTGCTGAAACCACATTGATGATGTAATTCCGTGGTTTTCCATATTTTTAACCTTACAATTTGAGAATATTCCCTTAAGTTGTAAATTTCACATCCTGTGTGTTGAACTAGTAGTATATATTTCTGTTTAAATCCCATGTAAGTGTGATTGAAATGGTATTCAATCTTACAGGTTAAAAAAGTCACTGACGTGATTTTGAGGACCAAACTGAAGTCTATAATAGTAGGCTATATTATCTCTGTTGAGATGTTAAGATTAAAAACTTTCAAACACTGTCTAGAGATTTTTCTGGTGCCAGAAAGATAGGAAGAATACTAAGAAAAGGTTCTAGTTAGCCCTAAAGAGTCGAGTTTATATACCATATAATCACAAAATCATAGCATCATTTAGTTTGGAAAAGACCTCCAAGATCCTCAAGTCCAAAAATTAATCCAGCACTGCCACATCCATCACTAGACCATATGGTTAGTGATATGGTAAATCATCCCTGAGCACCACGGTTTTTCAACTCTTCCAGGATGGTTTTTCCATCACTTTCCATCACTCCATCCCTTCCATGGGCAACCTCTTCCAGTGCTTGGTAACACTTCAGTGAAAGATTTTCCCTAATTTTCAATCTAAAACTCCCCTGGTGCAACTTGAGGCTGTTTCCTCTTGTCCCGTGGCAAGGGTGTGGCAGAAGAGCCTAACCCTCACCCCTCTACACCCGCCTCTCTGGGGTGGAAGAGAGGAAGGTGTCTCTTGAGCCTCCTTTAATCCACACTGAACGCCCCCAGCTTCCTCAGCTGCTCCTCATCAGACTTGTGCTCCAGACCTTTCTCCAGCTCTGTTCCCTTCTCTGGACATGCTCCTTCCTGAATTGAGGGGCCCAGAACTGGACACAGCACTCAAGGTGTGGCCTAACCAGTGCCAAATACAGGGGGGATGGTCACTGCCTGGCCCATGCTGCCCCACTGTTGCTGACACAGGCTCTTGGTCTTCTTGGCCACCTGGACACAGCTGACTCATGTTCAGCTGCTGTCTGCCAGAACCCCCAGTTCCTTTTCTGCTGGACATCTTTCCAGCCTCTGAAAATACATATAACTAACTGCACAGTAGTACGCCTTATATTTCTATATATTACATTAATATTGTGTATATTGGAACATACAATTCATATATAGATCTATGTTATATAATTATCTATTAAATTATTTATTAAAATATCTCAACATGAGAAAGTAGCAATTCAAATGAGTGCATAATGTAAGCCATGAAAATACATGATTCTATTAAATATTTTGTATGTCTAATATCAGAATATAAACATTGGTCCTTAGAAACTTCTGCTAAATAATCATTCCACAGCATCTGCTGACTTACATTTATTGGCAGGTGAAAAGTCCTCTGACTTTACAAAGTCTGTCTTGAGGAAATTTTAAGTCTGAAGTCTCTAAAGTAGTAGTAGACTGATAGTCTGAGGGAGCTCAGGGATTTTCAAAAGACAGATTTATTGAAGCCAACAGCATATCCAAGGAAAACAGACCATACAGTTCATTACAGGCCAATTTGTTTAACATTTTTTCCTGTTTCTTTTCAAATTGGCCCCTAACAAATTACAAGATTCTCAGACATCCATTATCCAAAATTATTGGTGAGAATGTTGAGTTAATAGCTTCTAATTAGCACATTTTTAAAGCTCTTAATTTTGTATTGTTTTGCTCATGACTATTGCAGACATTATAGTGTCCCTTTTCTAATGGAACTACTTATATCAATAATCATTACCTCTGTAAACTTTTAGTTACACACCTGAATTTTAGTCATAATTTTACAACATACAGGTGTTACTTTTGCAGATTGAAATTAGTTCTATTGTAATATTCAAGTTCATTTTTTTAAGGTTTCCTTAAATATTTGTGTTAGTGAAATTGGTGCTTTTAAGAAATTCAGAAAAGAAAATTAAAAAAAAATCCAAATAACCAAGCAAGCAAGCAGCCAACCAACCAACGAACTAAAAAAAACCAAAAAAATTTTCTTTCACATACAAAATGACTTAACTGAAAATTAGTATTCATCAAATATTGATCAGCAGTTTTACAGCATGTACCACATTCCACATGCAAAATTGAAAACAGAAAGCCTGTTCTCCTCAAACTGGGAATCATTATCTGAGAAAGTGCACCCTACATCTCAAAATAATAAATTTGTATACACATATATTTTTGCCTCTACAAAAGTAAATAAACAGTAACATAAATTATTCCAGAGGTATACAAGTATATGGAAAAATTAAAGTTTAATTAGCATAGGAAAATTATGTCCATATTACTCTCAAGCATCTAAGGAAAACATGAAAATATACTTATTTGTTAAGAATGGAGAGAAATGTTTGAAAGAACTCTATTTACCTCTAATGTATTCCTCATTTTTATTAAATCATTTTAGGGGGGAAAAAAGTTTAACCTTTTTTAGCAGGGAGGTAATCCAAAACATAAATTTCTCAAAGAGTGGTTTCTCAATACAGTCCTTTTCATATTTTCTTTAAGGTTCTTACATGATTACTACAACTCTTTAATCTAGATAAGTGATTTTATTTACAAGTTGTTTGGGTTTTTATTAAAATGCTATATGGATGGCTTGTGTCTCTCACTGGTTCTCAAAACCAAATGCAAAAACAAATAGAAGAGGTAATGAATTTTCTATGATTATGTTTATTTTCCCCTCACAGTTCCTCAAAGAAAATTTGTATTTCAAGATTATTTCTTTTTAGATGCTTATAATGCAAACTTCTGATACACCAAACACATAACCCCATTTCAAGATGGAAATGAGTGTTGACCTATCAGAACTTCAGATGCACCAAACATTTAAATTTACAGTCAGCTTGTATTGCAAAGATCAACAGCACAAGGACAGACATCGCATTGGAAATATGTGAGAGCATGTGAAGAGATATAGGAAGCCAAAGGTTAAAATGTTAACAGAATTCTATTTTAAATGATACACTAAACAGATCTGAACAAATCTAATAAAAGAGATGCAGTGAAAAATATGAAATTGGGCTTGAACACAGAAAGATGAGGGCCTTTGTACCTCGCCTCACTAAATATTCCAGCAAAACTTGTGTGCTGGTTTTGCATTGATTGACATTTGATGAGGAGGGAAGAAGCCACCCATGGAAGTGATTTTTCTAAGAGAAGGTGTTACAGCTTCCTCCATGCCTGATAAGCCAATCAGCGGCTAGTTTGAATACTGACAACCTGTTAAACCAATTAAAGAGCTGAATATAACTGTGTGAGGTTCACATTTTAAGATGAACAAACACCTGGAAAAGTCTCTTCTTCTTCCAGACTGGGAGCAGGTAACAGGCTGGCCTGGTCCAGCCCAGGGACCGGACCCCTTCCCGGGGAGCCCACTGGGCCCCATCCCAGCCGGACCAGGCCCCAGCAGCTGTTAACATCTTGTCCTGGGCTGGTTCCCTCCCCCCAGGTCGGGCAAGGCTGTGGCTGGAATTAAACACAGTGTGGGCCTGGGACCAGCCATGCGGCCAGAGCAGCTGCTGCCATACTGGCCAGGCCCCCTGAGATCCTGGCACAGCCCCAGCGTGGCCTGAACCCATCAACGTGACTGCTTTGGCCACCACCAACCATCGTGATCATCTACAGGCCCCGGGCGAGATATTAATTCTTTCATTACACAAGATGAAACTTGCAGAACACTGATCCTCTCTCAAGTGAGAGAAAAGGACAGAGTGAAGACATGTAGAGAGACAACATGAAGACACCAAGGTCAGTAAAGAAGGAGTCAAATCCCAGATGAGAGGAGAATGAGGTGATGCCTTAGTCTTAGGCTGAAACTCTTTTGCAAGGCCATGGTGATGGACTGTGATACACTAGAATATCCCTTTAATTCATGAAAGAAGTTTGGGGAGATGGAGTTCAAATTGCAGACATGAGTAAAGGCATTCATGTCAAAGCAAGTAAATGTTGAAGTAGCTGTGATCTCATGAGAAGCTTGAACAGAGAGAGAGAGATGAGAGTGATGAAGACCCTTTGCCCCCAGGGAAAGAAGATCATCTCTGTTCCCAGAGATGATCTCAGAAATAGATGAAGAGAACCTTTATTTTGAACAGCTCATCCTTAAAATAGTACCTCATAAGTTTGACATGGCCCATTAATGCAGTTGTGTGAGGGCTGCATGAGATGGGAGGGATTTCACGATTGCAGATTTCCATGAGGCTGCTATTCATGGAAACTGAGGTCTCTCAGAAAAGAGAGAAACTCTTTTTGGAAAAAGAGAACTCTTTTCTTGTGAAGAAGTCTCCATGGCATTTCAAAAGACTCCTCTCCCTAAGAGAACTGATGAAAGGCTATTTTAGAGGTGATAAACCGAGCTAAGTCTCAGGTTTTGTCTATGTGCGTTGTCAGTGGGAAAGAAAATAAGGTTGTGGGGGGAGGCAAAGGATTTTATTCTGATTGGTTTTTTTTTCTTTTCTTTCAGTTCTGTTTAAATAAAATTTTCGTTATACCTGAAAAGTTTGAGCCCACTTTGCTCTTCTCCTAATCCTAACTCACAGGAGAAGAGGAGTGAATAATTCTGGTAAGTGAATAATTCTGGTGTTTAGCCAGTGCTCAACCCACTATATTAACTGGTGCATTTTCCAGGAAATCTCAATCTGTCAAAACAAAACCACGACACTAAATTGGTGTTTCTGCCCAGTGTCAACCTGAAACCTTCACATCTTATTAGGGCTTTGTATACTCTTTGGATAATTTAGAAGAATATTTCTGTTCATAATTCAGAATCTCTGAGACCCTCCTGGTTAATAGTTAATTATAACTGCTACTGAATTTCAGTATTTTTATTTTGTCATGCAAGTACACTAACTCTGTCTTATGTAAGGACTGCATTTCAATTTTCATCTTTTAATGCAAACACTGCTGGATTCTAAGGATATAGCCAACAAATCCCATTTATAATTGCTTTAGTTTTGACAAGCTTAACCACTGAAATGGAAAGATTTTAAGTTGTCTACCTTCAGTCAAACAGTCTGAAAAATTTCAGATACATTTCCTCAGAATGAGATTAGCAACTAGGGTAGAGAGGACAGAAGAGAGAAAGACATACTAGAAAAACACGATGGTGGAAAAAACTAATTAGAAATACAATGAAAATTGTATTTCATTGCAATACAATGAAATGAAATTTCATTGGCATTTGAAATGAAATGAGGAAGAGGGGTCTGCAGGGAAGACTGGTGGGAGATGTGGGGTGGAAGGAAAGAAAAGGAAACAAAATATGAGGTTGGAGAAAGATATTGAGACTGGAAGAGTTATTAGTTGAGTTCTGCCTTGTGAAGACCTGTGTGGATAAAGGATAAATAAGGAGAGCAACTTAAGTGCACACACAGTTTGCAAAGGTAGCCTTTGTTTTTAAAAGTAAACACAGTATCTGAGCATTCAGAACCAGAAGTGTTCAGCATTTATTCTGCCATAAACTGCACACAGACTGAAGTCACAACCTTTATGGAGGATTTTCACCGAAAATTAACTCTTCTGACTGCACAAGTCTCTTACTTATCATCTGCATAGCAGCATCCTGTGCTTTAATAATTCTGTCATTCTGTGGAGAAGCAGACTCTGGACAGATGGGGGCTTATTCAGGAGTAAATGACCAGTGTTTATGACTGGCCATATCACATGCAAAAGTTTGCTGACAAAAGATTTGTATGAGATGAATATCCCCTTTTCTTCCTCAACAGCCATTAAGTCACCATCACTCTTTGAGCCCTCAAATCTTTGCACAGCAGGATAAACACAGCCTAAGAATACTGGCGTTTGCTTCCTTCATTCATGACATATCTCTCCTAAAACTGGAAAATGGTTTCACATTACTGTAGTCTTCCTGTATTTTCCTATAGTGTTCCTACAGATATTTTCCTGTAGTGTTCCTAGAGGATTCTCTAGTCTGCCTCCCCATGAAGAAGGAAATGCTTCCTTAACAAAGATTAGATTGGTGCATTAGATTCATGTCTTAACAGCTCTGCTAAAGACAGTATGGCAAAAAAACCACAACCCAACCATACTGCAAATATCAAATATCAGTTAAGTGTTGTCAATTTGTACAGTCTAGCAGTGCCACTGAGCTGCAGCTACCAAAATTTTTGAAAAATGCACATTGTTCTTTCATACTGGTTTTAGTCTTCTAGCATACTAACAGCGTGTTTCTTAATCAGTTAATTTGATTGCAAATTAATCAGGCCCTCCAGACAGAATCTGTTCATGTGCAATACCGCATTACTGTGAAAGCCAGCTGAAAGGCACTGTGATCTGTACACACTCTGATTTCAGTCTTTCAACACCCATCAATCCACTATGAGCAGCCAAACCACAAGCTTATATCTGTTCCAGAAAAGCGCCTCACCTTAGCCACCAGATCTCGGCAGAGATAATCAAGCTTGCTGTTTTCCAAATATGTATATATAGTGTGCCATTTCAAGTCCAAGTCTTCATAACACTGCTTGGCCTCAGCCTATGCAGCATTGTTTTGCTCTCATTCCTGAGAAGTCTGGGCATTCAGCCCAGCAACAAGCCCAGCTAGCCACTATTTGGTAGCAGCTACATAGGGAAGAAAATGGCACTGTTAACTTGAGTGCAGGCTTTTTTGTTTGTTCAATTATTGACTGAACAGGCTGGTACAAATTTTAATAAAGACTGAAGTGATTAAAGTGTAAGAAAATTGGTATTTGCAGTGACAAGATCAAATGGTTTAATATGAGCTGCAATAATAAATTAAAAAAATAGTAGCTAACCTTATCTAAGTGCAGTTTCCCATCTAACTATAAGAATATTGGCATTTTTCCATACTGACCTCAAATTAATGTTTAAGGAGTGAATTTGCATAATACATTACACAGCACATGCACAGACTTACTAACAGGTTGTTGAAACTGTCATGTTTTCTCACTTAGGCAGAAGTAGAACAGCAGCTGCTTGGATACTAAACTCTCTGCTTGGTACTCTGTTCCTGCAGCTGCATGTAGGGAACTGATTCAGCTTCCTCTGAAAGGCAGAGGGGTGACCTGTTGATTAATGCTTTTCATTTCAAGGTATATCTGTTTCAGTAAATGTGTATAAGCAATGACATTTGAGCAGTTATCTATTAAATGATAACAATACTGTAACAATTCATCTCATTTTATGTTATTACTGAGATGCAATAGACTATTCTGCACCTTTGTCTGGAATAAAGTTAATTTTCCTCACAGTTGCTAGCATGGAGCTGTGTTTTGGATTTCTGCTGGAAAAAGTATTGATAAAGTGGGGATGTTTTAGTTATTGTTGCACAGGGCTTGCACTGAGCCAAGGCCTTTCCTGCCTCTCACCCCATCCCAACAGATGCAGGTTGGGGGTGCACAAGAATTTAGGAGAGGACACTAAAGGATTTTGACAGGATTTAGACCGGAAAACTAGCCCCAATAGACTAAAGGGACACCTCATACCATATGGCATGAGTATTTAAAGCTGAGGAAGAAGGAAGGGGAAGATATACAGAGTGGTGACAACGGTCTTCTCAAGTCACAGTTAGGTGTGATGGAGCCCAGATTTCCTTGAGATGGCTGAACACCTGCCTGCTTATGGGAAGGGGTGAAAGGATTCCTTCTTTTGCTTTGCTTGCATGTGTGGCTCTTGCTTTACTTGTTAAACTCTCTGCATCTCAATTCATGACATTTGCATTTTTCCCCCTAATATTCTCCCTCGTCCCTATGGTGGCAGGTGTGAGTGAGCAGCTGTGTGGTTCTTAGTTGGCAGCTGGGATTTAAAAAAAACCACAACTGTACTCTGCAATACAAAATACAGAGATCTTCTCCATTGGTTCAAAACATGAAACGTATTATTTTTATACCTTCCTGAGTATTTTTTTAGTATCGCATTGTCTTAATTTCCCTTGGATACTGTTGGCAAGTCCTTCTTTTCCCTTAAAATTTGTCCTTTTTTGACACAGTTTTCAGTGTTGTGAACAGGGCTATGCTGAAGACAGTGAATGGCTATAAGGGCAACACCCATGGATCCTCATTTGCCCATCATGTACCTGATACTTCAGAGCTGTGCTAAGTGTTAAAGGAATCAAAGAGGAAAGCAGTTTAGAGTACAAATTTCTGTACAGTGTTAATGTAGTCCTACAAGGAATATAAAATAAGAGTTCAAACATATGATCATATGCCATCTTTTTCACAGGGATCCTTGATTTATTCACAGCACAAAATGGATGGTATTTCTTTCAAAAGCAGCTGTTTAATATTTTTCCTTTATTGTTTTCATGTTGTTATAAGATTATTCAAGACCTGCTCTGAAGACAGAATTTCTAACTTCCCTTGAGCTACTTCAGAGCAATCAGCACTAAATACCTAAATTTCAGAATGAGTGGATTTATTTTAATGTCTTTGTACAGTGAAAGTCTGGTTAACTTTGCTTATCAGACAAGCCAATACTTCAACTCCACTGGTATTTAGGTAGCCCAGCCTGGTGCTGCAGTCCCCCATCACCCACACACACACTCTAGCTCATGGCCACCCATTCCTACCTTCTGTCTACTTCTCTTTCTGGTTCAAGTCTTCACATAGGGATTGTTCCTTATCACATGCAGGTAGCTGTTACGAATTGGAGTATAGCAGATCTACAGGCTTTCCCAACAAAGATCTGAAAACAAACTAACCTGGTGAAAATATGCTTTGCTCTGGCAGAAAACTTATATATCCAGAACACAATGCCAGAACCATTGCTCTTGGACAGGCTTCTTGTGGGTATGATAAAGCAAATTTCTCACAGCTGCAACATTAAGTAACTTACTTTGTGGCTAGAAGTACTTAAATTTGACTTTCTAATAACCAGAAGGGTATGAAGTAATCCATGAAGCAGTTTTTAATGTATATCAAAACAGCAAAAGAGAAGGCCATTTGCAGGCAGGCCTGACAGATCCTGGCACTCTGTCATCCTGCATAAGATTTAAATTTTGAGAGTTTTCTTATTCAAGACTGGAAAAAGCTAACCAGGAAATCTGAGTTTGTAGTAACAATTTATTCTTCATTTGTGAGAAAGCAGCTCTCTTTCATACCATTAAACCACAACTAGATCCTCCAGTATTCACAGTGAAGAGGTCAGATTTCAATTATCTTGAGGGACTTGGAGGTGTCTTATCTTATTAGTGCTTTAATTTTCATCTGGGGAGTGTAGAGTGCTGAAATGTTCCTCTAGATATAATCCAGTCAACATTCGTCTCTTTGGATTTTTCCATAAAACGTCTCACAGGGCCACAAGACAGATCCAATTTATACCATGCTACAGGTCCCATTAGCACACTCCTGTGTAACTAAAGGCTAAAGAGCTTTAAAATTAGTGCTTCTTTTCCTAAAAGGTGATATTTGTAAAAGGCTTGATATGATGAATGTTGAGTTCCCCTGCATTAAAAACAGTTCCTTAAAAGCCTCCGTGGCTTGAACTTTACACGTGGGAAATTTTCATTAGAAAACTACAAACTAGATAGTCACTGTAACATAAGTGCCCTCTGTACTGAGTGGTTAATGAGTGTTCATGTATCATGTGAAATTGAGGAGGGACATGGCTTCGTTGTGATGAGATTATTTTGAATTCTTCAAGATTCTTGCTACTCCTCCTCACTTGGCACTGCTATGCTTTCGCTTCCATCATCTATATCAAAACGAAAATATTAACTTGTACATCACCCAGGACATTCCCTGGCAGAGTCTTAGTCAGCAAATCCTTTCATTTAGACTATGAAATACTAATAATTTTTGCAAGCTTCTGGCCAATCAGGAAATCCCATCTTTCAACAAAGTACTATCAACCATTTGACCATCTTTACCAGAGGCATTACTTACATTCTACAGCTCATTATACAATACAACTTCTATCATTATAGCAGTTATAAAGAAGTTCCTGATGTTAGGGATCAGAGAAGTTACATCTGAGTGATGCACAGAGACAACAGGAGTCAGAAGTGGTTGTAGTGTATTCTCTTGAGCCAGGCTGTTTTTCCAGGGAGGAATTCAATACTATGGAATAGCATTCCTCTGTTACAAACTGGTGATTAATCTGCCAGTCTGTCTGGAAAAGTGGACAGTTCTGATCTGCAGAAAAAGCACTGAGCAGCTTGTGGCTTTTCCATATTCATCTACCTTAAATTCGTACTTTCCTAAAAGCACAGCATCCAGAATGCTGAGTAACCCATAGTGATGTTTACTGTAGCAGTAATTCCCAAAGCTAATTCTCAAGGTAGCAACATCACTCTGGACAAAGGGGAGCTGCAGTTCCTGGGTGTACTCAGGATCATCTGGGAAGATGGAATGCATGTCCATCCCTGTTATGTACACTGTTTCTTCCCCAAATTGATATAACAATAATTAACCTGTACCAGTAAGTATATTCCATAGATATTTATTTTCATAGGAATTTACTACCACAGATGAGAACAATGGCATTAAGATTCTGGTTTTTATTTTAAATTATATTAAAAAATACTGTATAGTTTGTTCAACTAAAAGAAGGAGACTACACACATAGCCAAGTTAAGCTAAACCTGTCAAAAGAAAATAAAATACAGATTGCCCCACTTACTTCATTCCTATAATGAAAAAGAAGAAACACGGGAGGGAGAGAGAGAATTCAGGGACAGGTATGAAGTTCATTAGTTTTGAAGATTTGTAGATTTAGTGGCTTCAGAGCAGCATGTGGCTGCCTGAAACTGATCCTAGAAAAAAATGGAAATCAGACAAAAATGATAATATTTGTTCTGAGTTTGTTACTATCAGTAAAAAGGTAGAAGTTCTATTCATAGGAAATTGCAAGAAAAAAATAGGGCTGTGAAGTAAGTATGACTCAAAAAATCAGTATTTTGCCTGAGTTTAAGACTCATAATAAGTTTTTAATTCATAAACAGAAGCACAAATAAATTATTTATGGATATGGGTTGGGGTTTTTTCACTAGGGAGAAAGATATTTTTTTATTCCAGAACTCTGAAGGAGTTGGAAAATGAAGCCACATATCAAGCAGTGAGAATTTACAATGGGCCTTTCATCCAGAGAAAGGTACTATCAGTCTGGAAACCACAACATAGCTCAACAGAATATTAATATAGGTTCAAAAAAAGAAGCATTACAAGAAGAAATGAGTTGGGAAAACATCTCATTTCAGCAAGAGTTAAGATTCTGTAATAGATAGGGCTCAAATTAGTCTTTAATGAGAAAAAAATGCAGGTAAGTTAAAAATGGACTAAATATGCAACAGTGTGAGAATGCCAGGTTGTCTCACCAAGTATTTTTCACACAAACATATGATCACTGTTCTGAGTGAGGAAAATGCTCTACATTTCTAATCTTTGGAATGCAGTGGAATTTGATGCAACGACACGTAGGAAGTTAATATTTCAAGAGAAAAAGGTGGCAATTTCTACAAGAAAAAAGGGATGCCTGTAGGGAGGTTAACAAAACCAAGAATCATCTCTTGAGGATATGTTTCAGTGGACTCCTCAGAAACATTAGAAGACAAACTGGGGGCCAGTAGTTTTGCTAATGATCTCAGTATAATAATGCTGTTGTGTGCTTCTGAGGCAAGGTATAGAGATACTATTGTAAAAAAGGGGATCAAATAGAGTCCAGAACCTAAGATAAAGTACAAGAGTCTTTTCTTGCTGAAAAACTGCCACAGAATTCCAAATTCTCTTGAATTTATTGCTAACCCATCAAGAATTTGCATAGGTTTAATCATTTGGGGGGATGGGGGAGGAGTGACAGGATTGTGAGAAATACTAATAAAGTGTATTTCAAAACACTCTTGATGGATTAAAAAAAAAAGGTAAAATCCTAAATCAGAAAATGTATTCATTACTGTTCACTTTTAAAAACAAAGATTAGCCACATGACTTTCCTTCAGATTTTAGCGCAAACTCAAGATTAGTCCTTGAGGGACAAGAAATGAGCATGCCAGAAACATGAATCAATTTACATTTCTTCACATCCACTATTGGAGATATGTGTATACCTCAGGCTGGAATGACAGAACAATCAGCAACGTGACTCTGCAACTCTGATCTGGTTAAGTATTTGGAGTCATGTAAAATCAGGGAGCATTGCTGTTTGCTTCCTTTCCTGTCACTGCAAATGTATTTTTTATGGTTTAAACACTCTCTTAATTACTTTTGTGTACAAAGAAGCAGAAACGCCTTTTCTTGGCTCTAAAAAAATGTGTTAAGAAAGGAAGTTATGACTTTGCAGTCTTCTTGTATGATTTCCTTTGCAAAAGTTGTCATCTGCAACTCAATTAGAAATTATGTGTACATATACACACATTCCCAGGGTGAAAAGGTCAAGAGTAGATCTCTGCTTGATGTGATCATGCCTTAAAACACTATGCTGCATGCAAGAATCATCTGGTACCATTATTATGGTATGTTTGTGGAGTTAAATCAGAGAAATGGTTCAAAAGCTGCAGCTAATAGGTTTGAGAAACAGTTTTAACCATATTAGGGCTTAGACTACAGGAATATTCTAGCAAATATGAAATCAAATTTAGAAAAAGTAACCATTTACTATAATTGGCCCAGCACACAATGTTACATAGAATTCATTAACATAGGTGTTTTTAATTATGCTGCTGCTTCTCTCATGCTGGAGATTCATTGTGAATTGTTGTGGTTTAAAACTACAGTTCTTCAAGTTACCTAAGAATAAAGATACAAGGAAACACATATTGGTAACTCCAAAAGTTAATAATTCCCCATGTGTTGCAGTTTGTTTGGGTTTTATGGTTACTGGACTGTTCTGTACCCCCTTGTTTTGTCTGAGTTCATGGTTTTGTCCCAAAAGTTGTTTTCTCCACTGGAGCTGTCAGTTATTACAGACCCCAACCCTTTTTCCTGAAGGTTCTAAGTCAATCTTTCACTGGACCAATCTCTGTCAGAACCTGTTTCGGGGGTTCCCCGATCCCCTATGCATCATTTGTCTATATAATTTGTTTTCCTTCCACTGGTTTTCTATTAGTTCTCTGAGTCTCCCCTGTGTTCTCCTCCCACACCCTTTCCCTGTTGGTCAAAAGTCGCTACTTTAAAACCTGCTGTGCCCAGGGCCTGTCTGTCACTGGCTCTTTGGGTGAATAAGGACTCCTGGATCACATAGAGAAGATCTCCCCAGCCTGCTCTGAGCAAAGACATCTGAGCCGTAGAGCACAGCACTCTTAAGATGCACTTCCTGTCACTTGCTTGGGGGGTGCATCCCACTCAAATTGTTCCTCTGCTGTGGCTGAGCTAGCTCAAAGGTTCTGGCAGCGGTGATACCCACAAAAACAAGTTATTTGAAAATGCCTGTTGACCCTTAATGGTTTTTACATGAAGCATCATGGTTTCTTTTACCTTTCACCAAGTCCAAGGAGTATTCTAAGAGAACCTACATGAAGTTCTTTCCATACCACTTGAAACTGGAGATGTGGTGAACTTCTAGGGCCCCTGACACAGCCGCAGTCTGTAGAGAGTGGATGGTTGCAAAAATGAGGTTGATACTCTCTGTTTTGGTTTGTTGGTGATTATTGTTGTTACTGTTATTGTTATTATTATTACTATTATTACTGCTGGTAAACCAAGCAGAGTCGAAAGTTCTTGCAGTTCACTGGAAATCAAAGGAAAATATGTTGCTTTTGTTGCATGGAAACACAGGAGCAGTAACCATCAAACAACCTGAGAGTCTTACTGCCATACTTGCCACCTTTGGTTCAGTCTGTGCCTGCTTGTTTCAATTACAGTTTCAATGAGGTTGATTTGAAGACATTATACTAAAATCACACAAAGATCAAGAGATACACCACTGTCATGTGCTACTATATTCAGTTACCCAACATAAAAATGCAAAACAGTATGTGAATAAGACATATGAGAATAATTAGGTATTTATTAAATTAGATAAAATTTTAAAGATATTTTACAGTTGCAGATAGGCCATGCTACATGAATATATTCTGGTGGACAGGTGAGAAGTGCCTCCAAGCATAGTCACTCTTCAATGGAAGGAAAGGAATCAGTCTTTGACACTGTCTTACTTTTTGAAAAACCACCAGCAAATCCAAAGTTGTCTTCATTGCTAATACTAAATTTATATCAAGAGCTGTATAGTGCTTTTCTGCTATGGTCTCTGTTACAGAGGAACAGCCTCATTGCTCTGCGTCTTTTGTCTGTTTGAATCTTCTTTCTCTATTTTTTTTTTCTTTGTTATTTCTTCTCCCCACAGGTCTGATATCCTTTAAACAGAGTTTCAATTTTCCTTTAATTCATACAGAAGAATGTATGCTGTGTAGACAATCACTTTCAGAGTCATAATAGGGGTTTTAGTCCTGTGAGCCTCTGTTTACACAATTTCATTACTTGATCTGTCATGCTATAAATATTTTCCTTTTCTAAGCCCTTTTGACAACAAGCATATCTATAGTTTTTAGTATGTCAGCTGTATTTAAAACAAGAATCCATTAACACTAATACAAAACTACCAAGCAGACCATATTTTATAATTGTACCTTAACAACACAGTCATTTCTGCCATTACAGTTTTCATGTATAACATGACAGTTCAATGAACTCTGAAAGCTGGAAGGGACAACATGAAGTGACTGCATGGTCATGTCCTAAGAAAAAATAAAACACTGCCATAAATAGTCAGTCAGAAACATGGTCAAACAAGGTAAGGAAAGTATCTACCACTTAGCTTGCATTTACAGTATTATATAGTATATATTTTAACTACTACAAAATAGAAAAATTTTCCCAGAATTTCTGAGCATACCTAAAAGGTCATCTGTGAGAGAACATTAGGTAAAATGTCAAACACTAAGAAAGGAGATACTCTTCTCCTCCTCACTTTGTTCTCTGCCACAGGAAATATCCTGTATTTGATCCACAATTTGTAACATCCTTTGACATCTTGGTAGTGAATACTAGCTGTGAACATCACAGCTAAACTCAAGACATAAATTAACACCCTCAAGATCAGGCAGCTGAGGGGACAACTCATACAGTGTCATTACTTACCTGCAGAGTAGCCCTCCAAAAATATTTATTCTGCAGATAATGTGTGTAAGCAAGTAATTTTAATTTCTTTTCCAATCTAACATTTCTAATGCTACTCTCTATGTTACACTTGAGCCTAAAACTGCCTCATTCAGTAAAGGATTTTTCAGTCACTCTGGCCACTCTTTGTACAAGGTCCCCAGGCTGAACAGCTGCAGAACTTAATCTGGCTTCTCAGTAATGAATTCATTCACCTCATTCATACGCAAGTCATGCATAAGTAACCACAACTTTAAAGAAAGACCAAAACCAATCTCTTTAAATCAAGTGAATGTACACTAGACTTGAACTGAAGAATCTGGCACAGAATTCACAAAGGATTTGCTGTGTTAGTGAATAAGCTGTGCACATGGCAGTTAGAAAAAATTTATTTTGGAGTTGCCATCTAATTCTTTTCTCCCTTACAAAATTATATCAGTCATTGCTATCCCCTGGGAAGAGGAATGAGCAGCTGATATCCAGCAGCACCCTTTAAGATGGGCCCTTTGAGGAGGCCTGTAGGGTAGCCATAGGTGTAAGGACACCTTTCTGCATGCTTGCCCTCTAAGCTGGATGTTAAGGTGGCAAATGAGCCCTTTTCTGGGAGTCTCCCAAAAGTTTCCAATGTATCCTGGCAACATCTGTCTAGCACAGTGCATTTCACCTGAGTGATCTGCCTTGTTGATATCCTGGGTCTGATGCAAGTCAGTAACACAAGGAGAATCTCTGCAACCAGTGTGCTAAACTGCCATCAAGCCTATAGTTTGCCTATTTTTTATGGGTAGAACAGAGAAATTTGAAGGAAAACTGTTGGAAATAAGTAGGAAAGTGATGCCGCTGTTGATAGTGCACTGCTGGCATTACACATTTTATATTTGGCCTTTCTGCTGGGGGCCATTTTGCTATTTCATGTATCACAAGGTGCTCTGTAATGGGCAGATCAATCAAGAGTGTGTTAGCAGGGACTGTGGTATAAATAGTCCTTCAGTGTCATTCTGCTCTGCACTAGAGAGAGATATAGGTGAACGTATCTGTTTGAAATTAATATTTCCTCTTTTTATTACTGTCAGTGGTTTAGAATGAAAATAACTTAAATTGAAAAATCAATTACATGAATTCTAGATCATTACTTTGCACCTCTCGTAGAGCCATCATATGGGGCACTTCACTGTTTTGCCATGTATTTATATTGGGCTATCTATGAATACTCTTAAAAGAACAGGTAAAAGACTTTTGAAGAAAATTCAGATGCCTTTGTCACTGTAGATGCTAATGCACCAGACAAGAGCAGTGTTTTATTTTAAGAGCAATTTTTTGAAGAGTTTTTACTTCTTGACCTCATAATAATTTCTGTTATAAATTTTGAGAGCCAATTTCAATCAAAACCAATTTATTGCCAGTGAGAAATTTCGAACAAGAAATTGACAAGAAATTGACAAAGCCAAACAAAACAAGGAAACTGTGTGCACCGGGTGAAAACCTCAGACCTGAGCTCTACAGAGTCACGTCCCTCCGAGGTTTCACACCGTGTGCCTCGAAGTCTGTCTGCTTTATACCCTTCTTGGTTTGGGCTACATGTACTTGTCCCGACTTGTTCCACAGACCCAGGTGTCAGGGGGGGTGGATCTTGAAACTTCTCTGCAGCCAGATCTGTTGTTCAATTCTGTGTCCTCGAGTACCCTTAGTGTCCCAGATAAGATATCGTCTCCGGGCCATTAAT
Source organism: Phylloscopus whistleri (assembly GCA_017589585.1). Classification (NCBI taxonomy): domain Eukaryota; kingdom Metazoa; phylum Chordata; class Aves; order Passeriformes; family Phylloscopidae; genus Phylloscopus; species Phylloscopus whistleri. Next base: position 137,036 of record JADMLD010001013.1, read on the forward strand.
CCTTATCAGGTGCTGATCATCCCTCGTTCTGGTTGCTCTCCACCTTTTATTGGTATTGTAATTTCTTTGTTTTCTTCTTGGAACTGGAGACAGCTCTTGCAAAATTCTCTAAGCCTCTCTGTGAGAGGGGGGGTTCCTTTTGGCTTTTTTATAAACTATATTTCTACTATAACAACAAGTATTATGAAAACATTAATTATTCCTTATTACAATTTCATTCTGCAAATTGGGGGTTGTGCTTTGATGAGGCACTCTTGTCCAGTTTTTTATTTCACAGCCAAACCTATCTACTTGAAAAAATTCTGAATTGAGGTCATCAACAAGGCATTTGAAAAATGATGCTTGTTTAGTCCATTCCACATGTGCAAGTATTGCTTTGCTGCATGTTCCAAAATCTTCTAATGCATTTCTCAGCAACACTTTTTTTTCCTTCAAGCTTAGTGCCTCGCATATTTAAACGACTTTGAATAAATATTGGAATGGGAAGTCATTGTCATTCTGATGAGATACAGCAGTGTCTATGTGGCTTTTGTTTGTCAGAAATGCCACTGTTGCCAGGAGACTGAGGGAAGATGTCAAAAAAAAAACCAAACTGAAAGGACAGACTATCTGAACTATCCTGAAACCTGCCCCTTGCATGCTAACAAATTTGGGCAGTTTCTTTCCTCACTGACTTCATCAAGAACAAAATTGGATTGCTAGTTTCACTTAGGGACAAGTTGGAAAAGAATCCCATGAGGTATTGTTAAATTTCTGACACCAAAGAAACAGCTAGGCTATCTCTGCTTCCAATAGCTTTTCTACACATTCTTTGGATGTAGCTAAATCACCCTCACAAGAAGCTTATAAATGTTGCTTGCCCTCTGAACAGACTCTGCTGTATGGTGTTTTCCTAAAGCAAGATCTCTAAAAAGTGTAGCTGTAAGACCTTCTAAAATTGTGCAGATATTGACCAGGTTACAGGATGCAGTTTAGATCCTGATGCTGTACCCTCAATTTAATGTGCAGGCACACCGAAGTCTCTCAAAGGCACAGTGGCATTAAAAAGGAAATTACCCAAATTCAGATGAGAAATATGACAGGAATTTAACTGACAGCAGTGTAACTTAACTGGAACTTTCACAAAGATACATGTGAAAAACACTTTTGACTGAAAGAGGACCACTGGATTTCATTATCAAAGTGACACCCAGAGCCCAGAGGCAGCCAGCTGCTTTTGTCATTGATGTTGGTAAATCACAGTATAAATCAGTACTCCAGATGGCCTTCCTTGCAGCTGGCACTCAGCAGGGCCACACAGAGAGGATGTGCCCAGTTGTGCTGTCACATCCACTGATTCATATTCAACTGTCCACACTGTGGATCTTCTTTCATTTTCTCTTTACCCACAACTCATTTCCTTCATGCTAAATCTCTCTACCTTCATCTGCTGCTCCTTCATACACTCACACAAAGAACCCCCTTGCAAGCCACTCAAATGAATCCCCCCTGCCCAGATCTTTACTGCAGACCTCACACCTAGATCAGCCCCAGCTCCACACACTGTCCCCCAGCCTGGTCCTCTCAGGGTTGCAGCCACCATAATTCCCTTCTGTGCTGGCACAACCACATTTTGCCCTTTCTAGGCATGAGGCATCCACATTGCTCCTTTGTCTCCCAGAAAAGGAGCTCCTAATTGCCAGTGCTGCTGCACTCTCCCTGCTCTCTACTGAAGGCAGCTGTTAGCAAAGGCAACCCAAAGCTGTTTGTGCAGTGGGTTGGTTCTTGAGAGATTGGCTGCTTCTGAAGTTACTAGCCACCACAGAGGTGACTCACACCTCCTGTGTGCCTGCATTATAGGGCAGCCATTAGGGATAACCTAGGCATTTGTGCACCTCTGTTACAATCTAAAGGCTGAGGGAGTGTGTGATGAGTACATTGCCAGCCCCAGGTTTCCCAGGCAATAGAGTGCTCTTCTTCTGCAGCTTATTTATGAGTTGTGAGGGATCGACACCATGAAGTGTTGTCAGTGTATCAAAACAGTTTTCAGAAATAGATAACAGATGATACTAGATGATGCTCTCAAGATTACAGTGTTTGCTTGATGGGAAGGCACCTTTCTTGATCATAAGTTTGGTTTTTTTCCAACAAGAATCCAGGTGTTTCTTCATCTTCTAGATGAAGAGAGACAGTAGAGAAAATACAGTCTGAGGCACAAGATGCTTATCATAGATAGTGTAAAAATGTTTAAGAGCACATGAAGTAGGGAAAAAAACCCTAGAAAAGATGTTTTTACTCTCTATTTCCTATGGCTGGTAGAATAAAGCAAATCTACATATTTGAATGAGAGGAGGAGAAAGAATCCGTTGTTTAAGGTGACAATAATTGCCCTCCATTTAAATATAGCACTAGCATTCAAGAGGGTGATTCATTAGTACATGTCTCTCATTCATCATAAAGAATAAACAATCACAGTTTCAAAACAGACTGTCATCATAAATCTTCATCTAAACCTCATTGAAAAAAGTAGAAGAATTCATCCTGTTTAATGACTTTTGTATCAGACTCTGTAATTTAAAAAATAATTTTTAGACTAATATATGCTCTTCAAGCCTTCTTACATAGTTTATTCCATATGAAGCAATTACAGTCACAATGTGACAAAACATCACAGTGTTCACACTGGGGCCATTGACTAACATTTTTAAAAATTTATTTAATATAAAATTCGTTATTGCTAATATGTGGGTTTGAGACATTCAGAGTAGGTATAAAAGCTGGTAAAGCACAATTTAAAAAACCCTTTTTTTCTCAGTTTTAGTTGAATATGTAATTCAAAGAAACGAAGAAGTGTGTATGTAAAATATAAACTGGAATAGGGGTGCCTTTGAAACTAAATTGGAACATACCCTCACAGTGATTCCTAGGCTATCATTAGACAAACATATTATCCAGAATATTAAGTAGTTTTAAAATGAATATTGTGTACACTCTTGTTGTTTGTGTGTAATAGCTGAATAAAGCAAGGGACTTCACTTCTACGGCTGTCTCAATAAATTCAGTTTCTGCCTGCAGAATTCCAAGGTTCCAGGCTGCTTAGAAATTGTAATTCTTTTTGGCAAAAGACCTAAATATTAATGTATGACATGACAAAGGTTACATAAGATACTTTGGAGAACTGCCATATTGACTGAAAACCATCTGAAGCTGAAATTAATGTGAAATCTAACTTACAAAATGTCAATGTAACTTTCTATAAAAGTTGGGGCAGAGCTATGCACTGGGCATCTGGAGTTTAAGATCCTGTCTTTTACAGGCTCTTCTATTATGATTTCTAGGTGGTTACTAGCCCCTTGTAAATGTGGACATTTTCAGGAACTGTGATTGCACATGGCAAAATTTATTAGTATCGGAGGCCAAATTACAAAGATAACAGAGAATAGAACAGCTTTGTAATTCAGAGTTTCAGATTGCTCTGAGGTCACAAAAATAAATAAATCATAGCCCAGTCACCACCCTAAAGGAGTTCTAGTGCCTCGTTTCTTGCAGCCCCAGCTATATTTAGAAATTAAATACAGAAGGAAAACGTTTTGTCAGTATAGAACTAAGGGTATGTCTGCGTCATGGAAAGCAGCATGTCCTGGGCAAATGTGGCATAAACTAACTTCAGAAAGAACTTGTGCAGTCCCTTCAGATCAAGACTGTGCTAAAGTTCATGAACATTCTTTGCTCTGTTGGCAGTCCATCAGGCACTGAGCTGGCAACTGGAACACTGTGCTCTGCACTACTGTATTTCAGAGTTACACCCAAAAGCCATCCACTGCCTTAAAGATCTACAGCTGAAGATGTAAAACCTGATTTTTATGCTAACATCATTCTGCCAGTACTTTCAAAGCCAAAGGGTGTTATTACCGTGCTCAACTTTTAGTACATTTATTGTACAGTCAATTAATTACAATGATGCATTGCTAAAATGCTGTGCGGCATGAAATGGGCACAATTAACAGGAAACATATTTTATGTGGCTTCTTAATAATCTTAAATCTTAAAATAATTAAATATCTTAATTATTTTATTTCACCCTAACCATTTAAGAGTGATGTCAGTATGATAATCTGAATGTGGTGTACAGAACAGTCACTTACAGTTTCTTACATGCTCAGAAATGCTCAAGACTATGCACCATGAGAAGAATAAAGAAAGAAAAATGGGGAAACAGTTCAGAATAAAAAGAAAACAGAACTTCTTAATTTAAATCCATGTCTTGAAAGAAAAGCTTGAAAGCTTATATTGTGTTGTATAGGAAAATGTAACATATGAAAAAAATTAGGTAAGTTTGCTGGCTGAAGTGCAAGTTAGTGTCAGATAACCTGTTATAATGATTTTTTTTCCCTGAATCCTCACGGATTTATCCATTAAAAATACCCGACTTCTGGAAACAACAATTAAGCAGAAAATGGGAAATCCAAATTTTAATTTTGTTTATGGTCTGTTATGGATTTTTGCAGACTTAAAATCCAGATAAAGAAGAAATTTTACAGTGCATAAATGCATGTCTTCGAGCATTGCGTTGGATGCTAAACCTGAGAAAAATTAAGAAGCAATTGCAAGAACGCATACTGTCATACTGGCAGAGAAATTACTTCAGCAGTATGGAACAAGGCATAAGCTGCCGGATGAGGACAGGAAAAGAGTGCTAAGATTTCATAGATGCTGACTTTATGGCATTTTTCCACTACTACTTAGAGGGTTATTAAAAAATTCTCTGCAGTTCACTTCCGCTTCTCACCAATCTCTCACGATTTCCTCCGTTTTTTCTTTCCTTTTTGATCCTTGCTGCTTTCAAAGCCCACAGTCTCTTTTCTCCCTTCCATTTCAGTTTCCCTTTTCAAACACTAACAGGTTCCAGACACCACCTGCACACTTTCCGGTGGATCTTGCTCAAGGCCTGGGCCGACACTGTCCCAAAACTGAGCCTGCTGCCATCATATCCCTTCTCCATGCAGTTGCCTTCTTTACTTTCTTCATCCCTTTTGCATTTTGTCCTGTACTCTTCTTTCTGAGTTCTTGGACCGCATGCTCCATCTCTAATGTGACTCCTAATTGTTGTTTCTGAAGAGCTGAGATATTAAACGACCTTTCATCTTCCTCTTTGTTGCCGTCCCTGGATCACTGTGTCACATACATTGACATAGAAGTGACCTTAGTTTTTCTCATACAGAGGATAATTTAGACACTGGGCATCTCAGTCTCTTTCCCTACCTTGTCACCTCTGGGTTGGCAGCTTCCCCCCTCCTTGGAGGAGCAGCCTCAAAGCCACTTCTCTCCATTTGTTTCTCATATCAAATGTACCCAGCCATTAACCTGTTTTCTGGAGCTAAGCTCTTCAGTTTCCTGGGCTTTTGTCTTTTCTGTTAGTCTGTTGAATTCATGTATGATGATGCCAGCCTTCACGTCAATGATCAGTCCATCCTCTGGTCTGCACATTACCTCATCCTCTTATTTTAAAATAATGATGAGTCTTGGATCTCAATCCACCCTTAAAAAGCTATTATTTAATTGCAGTCTTCATAATGTGCTATTTTAACCAGTCTTTTGTGGCAGTTTTTTATTTTAATAAGCCTTTAGTCTTTAAGATTTTTGACTTCCTGTTACACACCACCCATGACTTTTCTGTTCTCAGCCTATCCTTCCTTATTTTAGCTCTTAGGATGATCACTGGCTTTCCCAGTGATTTGTGTTTCTCTCTCATCAGCTCCTGTTCATCTCAGCCATTGGAAGACCCATAGGAAGAGCCACTAACTCACAGATCCATCTAGTTCTCTGCTCTTGCCCTTGCTGTGGACATCCTTTAACCATTGTAGATTCTTCTTTGTCAGCTTCATTTTCTCCTCTGTCTCTTTATCCCTTCCCTTTCTGGATGACGGGCAAGCTGCCTGAACAAGGTGGTAATACATAAAATGAGTAAAAAATATTATTTCTGAAAATTATCGTAAGAGGTGGAGATAGGTAAACATAACAAAATATTCTTATGATCACTATCTGTCAATAATATTATATATATCTTCAAGACACATATGATAATTTTTAAACTTCTTCTTTTTCAAAAAAAAACCCCTTGCTTTTGGTTTCCTGTGCAGGATGGGAAAACAAAGATTATAAAAGATTAATAAGCTTGTTGGATATGGGTAAAGCTTGTTAACAGCTGCTGAGTGACTTGTTTTTTCCAGTAGCATCTAAGTCTTGAAATTAACATATCATGAGATTTGTGATTTTATGATATATTATGAGACTTAATTATCCCTACAAAATGAGTAATTTTTCTTACATTAAAATGGAGCTGACATAGCACTGTTTTTATTCATATACATACTTATTGGCCTAAAAGCTTGTCTCTACAAAATCACTAGTATTAAACTGTGATCAGCCTTTGATGAAGAAAGAATTATGGGGTCAACAACAACCCTGTTAACACATGTGTATAATGAATATTAAAAAAACCTGCAAAACTCTAAACAAGTTAGCATAGTTTACTTTTACAAATCTTTACGTCCAGACGTAAGATGGAATGAATTGCATAGTTCATTTTAATCGCAGAGTGTAAGACAACAAAGAGAAAGACTGAATTATGCTTTGCAATATCTGGAATAGAAACGTTTTCAAAACTCTTGACCATAGGTTAAGGATTTTACAAAAAGAAAACTGTCTCCGTACTTTTATCGGAGAGTATCTAAAAGAAGTTAGTTAAAGGAGGACCTCTGCCCTCTCAATTCTGTGTTATCATAGGTTGCTGAATCTTCCAACAAGCTTTTCTAGAATGAACAATGGGTCAAGACAAGGCTCATGATCATAATTCTCTACGAAAGACCAAAGAAAACAAAAGCATTGCATTTTGGTTGCTTCTCTTCCCCAATTACTGGTACATAAAAATAGTGGCTGAATCCACTATCCAGCATGCACATTGAGAAAGCAATCATGGCAATGACTTTATAATTTTCTCCTAATAGAAGGAAAATAGAAGTAATTCAGATGGAAAACATGAAAATGCTGAATAACCTGACAAGCCTGCAAAATATTTGTGACCAGGTAGAAAACCCAAGTTCAGCATTAGAAACAGTCTTTTCTGCTGAAGATAAATATAGAGGATGTTAGTTCTGCCCTTTTCATAAGTACTATTTTGTGAATCAACTCAAATTTTTTAGAGGAGATGGATGTTCCTATGTACCTAAAACAGTAGGTCTTTTTTAGACCTAAGGGACTCATTGATTCCAGTGACTGTCTGGAGCTGAGTAATGGCTTACAAGAACAGATGTTCCAAGAACCAGTCAGGTCTTCAAATGTCGTGTTCTGACACTAATAGGAGAGGCATCTGACTTTTTCATGAGTGGTTTGTGATATTTGTCCTTGTAGCTTTAAGTGAACATGGTGTGTTTCTGAGATCTAATCAGGGATCATCTTTGCTGACAGAATTACTCTGAGTTCCTATTCAAGCAGGAACGTTGTCTCTGCAGCTCTGTATCTGTTTTGGGTCCTGTCTCACGCTGAGTCTCCTGTGATTAGAGCTAAGGCTCTCACTTCATCACCCTTTTGAACTTATTTAACCTTTGCTAAGGCTTCCTAAAGCTTGCCAGAGCAAGCAGAGTTAAAGTTCAATTAAAAGCTGTACATGCATTAAAGGTTTTAGCATATAATGACTTTTGACAGACAGAATCTCTGCAATCATTTTTCAAACAGGAAGAATCCTGAATCTTATTGAGTATCTTCTTTGAAAATTATAATAACAGTGTCACCTGCTGGGTAACTTGCAACCATTAAGTTTATTAATTTCCATTACTTTTCCTGAAAGTTGGGTTCCTCTCTCATCTCAGAGAGGCACATAATTTTGTATTTCATTACAAATTTAGTATGTATCTTGAAGTTATTTCTGAAGACCTTTCATAAAAATATATAATTTTTGCATACAAAATGTTTTCAATTAGTCTCAAAATACTGATAAACTCTAATGAACTGAAACTCACAAACAATATATTTTTTTTAGATGACAGTAATATAAAGAGTAGTTTAGTGATTTGACAAAAATCTCAAATTCAATTATCAGTCCCATTTTTTACTCTTTAAGCATTCTTCCCTGTTCTGATTACTGTCACTTCATGAGCTACTCACTTTGATGATGTTTTAATTTTCACCCTTCTGAAATCCTGTATTACTAGCAGAAAAGAAGATACGCAAGTATGTTGTTTAATACTGTTCAGTTCCTAGGAAGTCAAACCCTTAAAAATCGATGTCTAAGAACAAAAGAGAGCATAGAGGAAGAAAGATGTTTTAGAAACCTCCTGAGATAACTGAAAGGTTGTCGTAGTCGTCATTGTTGTCCTCGTCATCATCATCATCATCATCATCATCATCATCATCATCATCATTTTGGAGAGATAAGCCACTCTTTTAGCTCCTCATAATCTTCTGCAAGAAATAGCCTTTTTTTGCAGAAGATAGTTTCTCATTATTCTTCATTAACTCTGAAAAGTTCTCCAAACAGGATAAACCATTACACCACAAAAGATTGTATGCTGTTGCTTTCTCCTGCTTTTCTCCTCTGCCCGGCTAGCAGCAGCAGGGGAACTGGCAACAAGTCTTTTTGGGTCTTAGAGGGGAGGTGGGCTACAGGAGCCTTACCAGAGCTTTCAGGGAGGATTGATTCTTTTGGCAACATGTAGCAGCGAATCGCAGCACGCAGGCAGGAAAGACACCATACGGCTTTCCAGGGCATTAATTAGACAGGGTTTATTTGGGGGTCCCACACCAGGGGGGAGCAGCATGGCTCCCACAGGGGAGAGGGGGAGAAGGGGGAAGAAGAGAGAGAGAGAGTAAGAGCAAGAGAGAGGACAAGCGAAGAGAGCCTCCCCCTCATCTCTTCAGCTTAAATAGGCTTTTCCAGACAGGGGGCTGTGGATTTGTAAGAAATGTTTGATAAGTTTTAGTTATGAATATAGCATGGCTTGTTAATTGTAAAATTAGAATAGTGTTACCCTAAAGAGGCCTCTTGTCTTGGAAGGCACCTTATCAGTGCTGATAAGGTTTCTAAGACAACCGAGTCTCTGTCTGAAGATTCTTTCTATTGGTTCTTTTCCCTGTCCCTTTTCTTTATGATCTTTTCTCTTGTCCATCATGGAATTCTTATCTTTATGGTCTGAGGGTTCAGGTCAGTGGTTGGCAGAAATCCTCGAGACCACTCCCAAATCTATCTTGGATTTGTTGGTGTTTAGGTAACTTTGTTGGAATGTATTGTTTGAGTTGTTTTATTGGCTTGTAAAGATGATACCCACCCCTGAACTGTTCTGTACAAAAACCCCCCTGCAGCTCCTGTTCGGCGTCTCTCTAGAACCTCAGGACAGAAGCTGAGGGTCCCCATGACCCACCCCGAGTAAAACCTCTGAATCCTGAGTGTCTCCGAGAGTCCCCTCTTTCAAACCACGACTATTACAGCGTAAGTCAAACCTGCCTGCTGAGCCAAGACTCACAAAACAGCATTGTTGCAGCGTAACAGAGCAGCTGGGTTGGCCCAAGTGACCAAGCAGGGCCAGGGAGAGTTACGAAAAGCAACAGGGGCAGACCCAAGGCTTGGACCAATGGGATACTAAGGGTAGGAGGGGTCAGGTAACAATGAGGTTACAATGAATGACAACTTAGGGGGGAGGTTTACAACAACTTGGTAATGAACTATACATGTTGGGGGAGAATAGAACCATTTAGGAAAAATGAATCAAAACATCTCACTCTTTTTCTGTTAATAAAAAAAAAAAAGGACATGAAAGTACTTAAGTATAGAGATTGAATATGACAATTAACAGTTTAAAACGAAATAACAGTTACACAGTTTGGCAGCAAGAATAAACACATTTGGAGAGAGGATTATGCTTTAAAATTGAATATAGCAAGTCCCTTTTTGAATATATTGTGAACAGTTTTATTTGAGTTGATGCTTGTACTTGATGGTGGGTGATGTCCGGTTTTGACTTTGTACTTGGCGGTGAGTAGCTTCTTTACTCAGCTCATCCTGGTTGCAACACACTGTTCACACTTTGTGGCTCCACATTTTGCTTGCTGGCTTTTTAATTATAAACTAAATTGACTTGATACTTAAGATGGGGAAGAAAATGAAACTATATTATTGAGAAAACAACAAATAGGGTTGACACGAATCAAAATGCAACAAGAATTGATTAAAACAACTGACATAATAGCTGGGGTAAGTGGGTCCATACTGCAGATCTTAAAATGAATAATGAAACGCATGTTACTAAAGTAGGTACTTAAAATGAAGCTGTTTATGAAACCAAACATGGGCTAGTGCTTGAGGGGCAACTCGGAGGACTTCTCGCAGCCAAGCTACTGGCATTTAGACTCTAGCCCTGTAAACCAATGGGGTATTTAGGGGCACTCCGAGCGTATTTCCGCAGCCAACTAGTGGCCTTTTGGCTCTTGGCCCTTGGCACTAAGCTCACATAGGAGTTTTGGGGTTAGCCTTGTTGACACAACCGGCCCAAAGTGCCTAACATCCTCCAACCAGCTTTCCACTGCAGCCCCCCGGTTTTAGACTGTGCCGCGTCTGTTCCTGAATTCTGCGACTTCAGATCCTCACTTTGGATCCCCAGGACCACTTGCGCCTGCTGGGGACTGTGACTCATGGATCTGAGTCCAGCTTCTTTCGCCTCCCAACTGGCTTTTCTCAGCTATGGCTTTTACCCCCAGTTTAGGTTTTAGCCCTTGCTGTAAAATAAAACCTAGTAGCTTCTGCTACTACCTTGTTAGGGAACATCAGCTACAACAAAACAAAAAATAAAACCGTTTACACTTTCTTAGCACTATCCTAACAGGGTTGTCGGCCACCCTTGGTATAAGCCTCACCAAGGACAGCATAAACCCAACAGCGCTCTACGCTCTCAAGAGATAGTTTGAAAACTGCCCCCGTCAGGTCTACGCTTGTGACTCAACAGGCACAACTTCCAAAACTGAAAACGGGAGAGTCTGCAAAATGAACACACACTTAAATCAGGAGAACCATAAAACACTTAGTTGTAAAAACTGTCCCATGGGGATGGGAGGGAAGTGGAAAGAAGATAAGGTATTGCATGAAAAGGTATAAAGGATAGAGGAATAGGGGTCCTGAGCAGCGAGCTCTTTCTGTTCAGGACTAGTGGATAGGGAATGGGAACTGGGGGGGTCGTGGGGAGCCAGAGACACTGCAGGTAATCCTGGGCTACTCTGCGCGGTGCAGTTTGCTGCCGACAACACACCCTTAAAATAGGAACAGGGGATAGGGATGACAAAGAAAGACATGGGGTAGCGGAGAGGCGGCAGCAGCTCAAGCCAGTCTGTGCCCGTTCGGCAAGTTCTACCCCTTATCTTGCTTTTGGAGTAACAGGAGAGGGAACCATGGGGTAGGATTGACAACCTAATGAAGTAAACACATATTAACCCAAAAGTAAATAGGCTGCCGAAACTGGTAGTGTTTTGGGGATGGAGGGGGGAGCATAGGGATGCAGTGGGAAGCAGGGGCTGGGGGGAGAGGAGGAGGGTGGCAAAACTGGTTTTGCAAGTTTAGAATGCAAGACTATAGCTGGTGGAACTGGTTTGTCAGGGTGTGGTGAAGCTAGAGAGACTGGATTTGCATATGAATAGACAGGGGACCAGGTCGCTAGAAGCAGCTGGGAGTGGGGTGGGGGTGGAGTTGGACCGGGTGCACCGGGAGCAGGCGCAGCGTGGCGTCGGGGCGTCCAGCCTGACTTGCTCTGGCCACGGAAGGACTGCGGGACCCCACCGCTCCCGGCTACGGGCGCGGAGGAGGACCCGGGCTGGGAGGACGCTGCAAGCAGGCGGCGGCCCCTCACTCTGCCGGTGCGCCGCGGCCGGTGGCCCCGCACCCCGCAGCATGCCCTCTGGCACGGAGCGGCGGCGGCAGGAGCCGCGGCCAGAGCCACCGCAGCACAGCGACCACGTGCCTCAGTGCAGGGGGCCCCCAACAGCGCCCACAGCAGCCGGCAGCGGCGTGGCTCGCCAGCATCCCCCCCGCCGCCACCCCCCCGGCACGGCGGGGAGTGGGGGAGGCGTCTCCGGCTTTGGCCGACCTTGGCAGCTGGCCCCGCCCCCCCACTGAGGGAAGTGGAAGTGTGAGAGCCGGGAGCTGGGGAGGGGATAGGCTCGCGACAGAAGGGGTGGAGAACGGCCGGCGCCATCTTGGACCACGCGGCCCCGAGCACATGGCTCAGCAGCACGGGATGGAGGGCAGAATTCCTGAGGGTTTGTTCAGGGGAAGACAGGCTAGGAAAGGAGTTAGGGAGAAGGGGCAGGGGAAGGCAGTTAGGGGAGGAGAGGGCAAAGCCAAGGGGAAGGTAGCAGAACTTAAAACAGGCAGCTCTGGGATCAGTGAACTCAGGCGAAGCCAAACAAAAGTCCCAAAACTCGTAATTCAGTCGGAGCTTTGTGTAACAGTCCAGAAAGAGATTAAAGGTTTTCTCAATGGTCCTTCTCAAATTCGCCTCTTACAGTCCACTACCTCAATGTCCGTTCATCAGTCCTCAGAAGCTTCTCTTGTTCTTTCTTCGGGTCTATGCCCCACTTTGGGACGCCATCTGTTGCTTTCTCCTGCTTTTCTCCCTTCTGGCCGGCTAGCTCTGCAGGAGAACTGGCAATAAGTCTTTCTGGGTCTTAGAAGGGAGGTGAGGTACAGGAGCCTTACCAGAGCTTTCAGGGAGGATTCTTTTGGCAACATGTAGCAGCTAATCGCAGCACGCAGGCAGGAAAGACACCATACGGCTTTCGAGGGCGTTGATTAGACAGGGTTTATTTGGGGGTCCCACACCAGGGGGGAGCAGCATGGCTCCCACAGGGAAGAGGGGGAGGGAGAGAAGGGGGAAGAAGAGAGAGAGAGAGTAAGAGCAAGAGAGAGGGCAAGCGAAGAGAGCCTCCCCCTCATCTCTTCAGCTTAAATAGGCTTTTCCAGACGGGGTCAGACCCAAGGCTTGGACCAATGGGATACTAAGGGTAGGAGGGGTCAGGTAACAATGGGGTTACAATGAATGACAACTTAGGGGGGAGGTTTACAACAACTTGGTAATGAACTATACATGTTGGGGGAGAACGGAACCATTTAGGAAAAATGAATCACAACAGTATGCACCTAATCTGATCTCTGTAAAAGGGCTTGACTTTGCAGTGCTGTCCTGTCAAGGGCACAAACATTCAGACTGTTTGGCAGAAGAGTGTTTTCTCAGTTCCGTATGGAAAACATGAATTTCCACACTCATCAGAGATTTCACGTTAATAAGGTATCAATTAAATTGTGGTAACAGGTTTATATAGCACTAGGCCATTATATTTGTTGAGTTTACCAGCTTTCCTTCCGTCATGAATTAGAACAAATTACTCAAACTCTACAGATGATGGTACGTTTCATTTATTCAGCAGTAGAAAAGAACACGATTCCATGTAATTTGCATGCAATAAAGCTTTTTCACACACTTTTTCAAGTAAAGTCAGTTTCTGGTCCAACTAGTGATTAACAGTGTACTTGAAAAGAAGAGGAGGAGCTTTTGAAAAGAGGAAGAGTTTTGTATGCACTTTTCAGATTTGCAGTGCTATCCATAAACTGGAGATGCCCCTTGTGGTAATTAGTTTTGTGAAAAACAAGGTTCACTTTTTTGAAAAAAAATTATAAGTTTAATAAAAATAAAAATAAACAATTAGGAGACAGAAAAACAGAGCTTCTCGGCTGAGGGTGCCTGGCAGCCAGCCAGCAACACACCTCGTCTCTTTCAGACGAGATCCTTGTTTTAAGGATCTCTGTGTTGCATATTCAACAGATCCTGATGCATGATTCAAACATTCATTTTAGGTATGATTTTTCTTTGTAGGTTTCAAATCCTCCCCAAGTATTTTATCTTGTAGCTTTTATCTGTCCTTGGCTCTGCTCAGTCTGTATCTGGTGGTTTGGTAGTATAGATCTCATAAATCCTTCTGTCAAGGTTTTGGTCATTAATTGTCCTTTATCAGGAGTCTTCATGCAGGAATGTAGGATGATGTGGTGATTCATTTTTCCTAAATGGTTCTGTTCTCCCCCAACATGTATGGTTCATTACCAAGTTGTTGTAAACCACCCCCTAAGTTGCCATTCATTGTAACCCCATTGTTACCCAACCCCTCCTACCCTCAGTATCCCATTGGTCCAAGCCTTAGGTCTGCTCCCTGGCTGGAAAAGCCTTTTTAAGCTGAAGACATGAGGGGGAAGGCCTCTTGCTTGCTCTTGCTTGCTCTCTTGCTTTTGGGCCTCTTGCTCTTGCCCCCTCTCTCCCTTCTTCCCCCTTCTCTCCCTCCCCCTCTCTCCTGTGGGAGCCATGCCGCTCCCCCCCGGTGTGGGACCCCCAAATAAACCCTGTCTAATCAACACCCTCGAAAGCCATGTTGTGTCTTTCCTGCCTGCGTGCTGCCATTAGCTGCTACATGCTGCCAAGAGAACTTTCCCTGAAAGCTCTGGTAAGGCTCCTGTACCTCACCTCCCTTCTAAGACCCAGAAAGACTTGTTGCCAGTTCTCCTGCAGCTGCTAGCCGGGCAGGAGGAAAAGCAGGAGAAAGCAACAGGATGATCCCTCCCCTGCCTTCTGGCTTGGTCAATTTAGATGTTACAAAGGAAAAAAAAACCTTAGTCTCTTGGTTTTACACTATGCTACAATCAGAAAATATATCTTCATCACATTTTTAAATTCCACAAATAAAAGGAAATACAGTACAACCTTCTTACATTATACGTATAGCATTCATCTCAATATTTGCGAAAAGCTAACTCCAAAATATGCATTTATAACAGTTTGTATCCTGAAGCAAGAATCTTGATTACCCTTACACAATTAAGTTAACTATTAATGACCTGAATATTTTCCAGTATTTGGAAAAAAAAAAAAAAAGCAACATTGTAAATCAATGATCTCCCCAGGCTGATATGTACATAGCATAGAATCATAGGATACTAGAATCTTTGAGTTGGAAGGTCAAGTCCCAATCATTAACCTGATAAATGCACCACAAAACTGTGTCTCAATGTGCTCTATCTATGGATCATTTGAATGCCTCAAGGAATGTTGACACCATCCCTTTCCTAGAAAACAAGCCATATGAATTGTATTAAGAAAATTTGGTGGGAAGAGACAAGACTTTTCTTGCTCACCTGTGCTACATCCAGTTCCTCAGCAGCTGGGGAAAGAAAATTAATGTCATGATAATAATTACTTAGGTGGAGCTTAATTTTAAGACACCAGGTTAAAAAAAATCCCCATTAGAGGAGCTGTAAGTAATTTAATAGCAGTAACTTAACTTCAGACATATAAGTACCATGTTGCTTCTGAGGTCACTTATTTGTCAAAAAAGGTTTGCCAAAAATACTTTAAATTATCTAACCGTGGATATTGATCAGCTGCAGGACTCTTCTCTAAAAATATTTAGCTAATATACATTTCCTAGTGGTAACTCCTTTTGATACAATATCTTCATAGAAGGAAATAAGATCAAATAGCACAACTTTCCAAGTATTTATGAAAATAGGATCCAGTTAAGATAGTTATACAATCACATGAGAACTTGTTTAATTTTGGAGTTATCTTTCAGGTAGGAACAGTGTACTGACTGTATTTGCAGCTGGTTGGTTCCCATTTTCTAACTTGATTTTAGTTTTCAAAGGAAGCTAAAAGTCTCTGAGAGCAGGCAAGCTGCCTGTTTTAGTCTAGCAAGGCTTCTTCTCATCAAAATTTGATTTAATTCATTAGTCTTAAAAGTGCAAACAAACATAATTGATACCATTAAAAATATTCAATTAAAAAAAAAGGGGAGGGGGAAGGGAAATCTTCCCTTGTGTTAGGGGTTGAGTTTCATTCTTTTTTTTTTACTTTTAGAATTTTTCCCCTGAGTTGCTAGGAAACTAACTACTGCATACTTACGGGTACTTAAGAAAAAAACAAAGGAAGTTGCTAAGATGGGAGGAGGAGGGTAGCACCTGGCTACACTTTTTTTGTCTCTGGGAGTTTCTCTCGGAAGGGGACGATACCGCAAGTTTTGGAGGCAGGTAAAGGACGGGGCTGCGGGTAGCTGGGCTCGCTCTCAGCATCAGAAGGAAGCATAAGTCAAGCTGTTGCTTACTGCGGGGAGAATTCTCCATTATTACCTGAGTCCAGTCCTGAAGACCTACCACCATCTTCTCGTGTGCCCGAGAATCTTGAGCTCACCTTTTCCTGCCCCTCTGGGAGCCAGGCTGCTGCTGTCCCTGCCCCACCACTTCTTCGGCCCTGCCCTGGGTCTCTGCTCCGCTGTGGCCCTGCACCTCCTGCCCTGCCGGGACATCCCGCACCTCCTGCTGCCACCGCCGGCAGAGCTTCTATATATCTCATCCACCAGCCAGCGATTCCTGCTCATTCCTGCCGTTCCGGCTTGGTGCTGTCAGAGTCCTGCAGAAGCACCGGGATTAGACTGCCCCGGGGTTTTGTGAAGCAAAGCCTTTCCTCCCTTCCTTCCCCTCTCGGCTGAGAAGGCCGTCACGAGGTTCCTGGTTTCTTTTTTGTTATTAATGTCGTAGTGATTGTAATAGATGGTAATTCATGTTTCATAATGTTTGTGTGATACAAGACATATTAGTGGGTAGAAATAAAAGTGTATCTGTAGAATAGTAAAATGTTCCTAAAAAGCCTGTCGCACAGGCAGAGGGTTGTGTGTGTAGCTTTCACAAAAGCTGCCACCCTCCCTGAAGCCAAGACAAAAACATTAAAATACTAATAGAAGGTGGAGGGTGAAACCTGAATGGAGACACTCAACGCCTGATAAGACTGATGATCAACAGATGCAGATGATGGTATCTTATCAGGACCATTTGGACTATTCAGGAGCTCCTCCATCCCAGGAAATCCTTTCAGAAAAACCAATACGAGTTTGGAAATCGCATCAACCACCGGAATGGAATCAAGAAACCATCTGCCTCAATCAAAAGAAACAAAAGAACTTATAGAATCTCGGTGGCTCATGTAGCCCAGCCAAAAGGGTATAAAAATGGCTGGCAGGGACTCAGACTTTGTGAAACTCGGGGAATGTGGTGCGGTAGAGACTGTTCACGATTTCACTCAGTGACGGAATCCTGGGACCACCGCTGTTTCCTTGATTGTGGGCTTTGTCAATTTCGCTGTCCAAAATTTCTGGCAATAAATCGTTTTTGATGGAATTTTCTCTTTGAATTTATAACAGTTATTGTTGTTTGTTTGCCTTTTACACATACTAGTGAAGGACTGTTATTCCTGTCCTCCTATCTTTGCCTGAGAGCGCCTTAATTTCAAAATTATAATAATTCAGGAGGAGGTTTGCATTCTCCATTCCAAGAGGAGCTCCTGCCCTCTCTAACAAACTCCTCTTTTCAAACCAAAACACCTTCCCTTCAAAACTGAGTATCTGCCCCTTTGTAAAGAAAATCTTTGTTAATTTTTGGTTTTAAATTACAAGAAAAAGTCCTCTGAGTCATCATCTTTAAGAGATAATTCTTCCTGAAATATCATAATACAACCAAAGCACACTCCACAAAGCAAGTGGAAGGTTAAATTACCTTATTATTGATGAGCAATCATATAGCATGGAACTTAATGATTTTTTAAAAATTATTTTTACAGAAATACCTCAAGTAAATACCTTCAGATCTAGCAGAAATAATGTTGAATTTTAGTTTGCCTATAGACTTCCAGTATTTAAGAGTTTGTGCTTCACTACTCTGAAGTAATTAAAAAAAAAAAAGTCAAAGCTTTATGGATATGGTTAAGTGCGTATCCTGGGCAAATGAAATTAAACCTCTGCCATATAATGAAAAGTTTGTTTCACTTAACTGAACGTCTAATGAGTATGGATGAATTGAGCTACTCACAGAAATTTTGTTTTTTAAAGTTTTACTGATTGGCATCCATTTAGTTGGAGAAAGAAACATTTATGTACATATAAGATTTGGAAGAAAAGTTCTGATAAGATTCTGATCTCTTCATAAGGTTTCAGTTCAAATCGAACTGTCCTGTATTGATAACTGCAGTTATTACCAAAATATACTGGTGCACTGGCTTTTGTTTCATACAATTGCTTCTTCTTATTCCTGTGGGCTTTTCTGTACAATAGTGTGTACATTCACTAGGAAGCTGTGCCCTTCATAAGCTTTTACTCTGATCAAACTAGCGTGTTCATTTTTCCCCGCTAGAATATGCACCTGGAAGCTAGGTGTAGACTTTTTTACCATTAAAATGTCAAGCAACCAGGGGAGAGGGTGGATAAAATTTTGGGCTCTTTTGAGGTTACTGAAAGCTTTATACCTTTGACCTTGCTCCATTTGATGGTATTCCTCTATGAATTCTTCATCTTACTGCATTGCAAAAACCTGAGATGGGCACTTTATTCTTTTTTTACTCATTATGACACATGAATAAAGTTCTGGACCCACCTTGTCCTTTGGGTTAGGATAAAGGAAGAAATTCTTGTAAAGAAAAAAGTCAAATATATTTATGCTAGAATCTTCTCATTTTTGTGGAAACCCACAGGATTTTAGACAAAGGATTTTGAATGAAGAGATTGTGTCCAAAGACAGTTCACAGCTAGTTTTTCACACCACACAGCCTGGTCACAGTTCTGCTATTAAGAGCTCATGTGGTTATCTACCCTTGTTTCCTTCAATTCCACACTTAAAAAGCCCCCCAAAAAACCTCTTGTACAGCAAAAACCTGATTTGACCATGTCTTTTTGAAGTTTGCACCAGCTTTTTCCCTTCAAAACATTTTGTTCCCCCTTCCCCTTCCTTTTAAATCTCTTTTGTGAGCCTGCCTACATTCAGACCCTAATCCCTTCTTGCATCACTCTACTGCTTTAATTTGTTCAGGCTTCTCTTACTATTTCCACTGCCTAGAACTAGGTGCTTTCATTTGATGCTTTTATATCATTTAGCCATTTATCCTATGTCTACACTGAATTTGAAGATGTAATTGATGTACATGGAGGCATACTCCTACAATACCCTTAATCTACCTGATTCTGTTATGAGATTTTTCCCTTCAGTGAAAACCTGTCTGTAAATTTGAGTAACCCACTCAAGATGTGAGTCTCTCCACCCTGAAATCTGAGTCTACTTCTCCCCTACACTGCTCTAAAATTGTCTGGTTTAATGCCAGCTCAGATATATATGCTAAAGTGTGCCAGTCATTTTAATTCTGGCAGTGTAGATCCATTTATAGTGCATTTTAAACCCAGAGCAATATGTGCCTCATTTAATTGGAATGATTGTGTTCCTCACCCAGAGAATAATTTGTCTCTGTGTCCTGCTTCTACACGGTTACAGACTATGGTTTCTTTAGCTAAGATTTCCTCCAGTTCCTATACACACTTCTGGAAATGCTTTCTGGCATTTGCTGACAGAATAAGGTTTAGTTCTATTCTCAGAAGAAATCAGATAATACACACTGCTCACTGATGTTGCATGTTTCTAAGTTTTAAAGCATTTGGTAGCTGAACACGTAGGTGTGAACTTAACCACTTCAGCACTGCTGATCTTTGCTGTGATGAGTTCTGTAGACAAGAAGTTATACTCCAGCTTCTCCCAGTTATTGATATGGTCTAGAGCATGGGAATATTTTCACACAGAAATGTGAAACGATAAATCTAGATAAACTGATATTTGCCTTACTACAGAGGATGATTTCCCAATGCAATGCGAAGTCTGTGATACTAAGATTATGGGGGTTTTTTCTGTTTCTACTAAGCAAGTTATCCAGTATTGTAGTTCAACTTTTCTCCACTATATAACTCACATTTTCCAGGGGCTCCCAAGTATCTTGTATCCTTTTTGATACTTTAAATTATAAGGTATACAATAAATGACATACCATGGGCTAGGAAGAATTTTCAGAGATGGAAATAGGCTTCCAATGAAGTACTCTGGAACCACATATGTATTGAATGTTTTTGTAGTCATTGGTTTTTAGAATCCTTGTCAGCCTGTAAAGATGGAAAAATCAAAAATAACAAGCCTTTCCATTTTCTTTAGGGGAGTAAACAGAGAAGGGTAAGAGCACCAATCTCCAAGACCCCTGCTGGCAATAATAATTTGATATATTGTTCCATTTCAGGTAATGCTTGCTTCCCATGTAGGCTGAAAGCCTTATGTACTTAGAGAGTTTCTCTGCATTGAAGACACCTCATGTCTGTTGCTTGCCTCACACACAGACAAATCGTCTGCAGTTTTAAGCAGCAGTTTTCACAATGCTGAAAAGAAGATTGTGCCAATATTCCCTTTGGAGTCATCTGTACATAACTGAAATTGTTCTTCCTGGTGTTCCTGACCACTGCTGCTTCCTCAAGTAACTTCTTCAGCTTCTTTTATTTCATGGCGAAGCTTTCATTTAGTATTCACAGTCCAGAGCAGCATTCTTAGATATCTGTGCTTTGCGGATAGATTACATACACTTCTAACAAGGCATATTACTCCAGCGGATATTTGCTGAAGCAAAAGTTACCAAGTTACCTAGGAGTAACTCCTTGTTACTACTAGGCTTTCTTCTCTTGGGGAGATTTTTGTCCTTTGTACGATTTGCATTATAGAACTAGCTGTGTGATACCCAGACCTGTTTTCGTCATTATTACTAATAAGTACCACTTCTGGAAGCACGCTCTTTTGTACATCATTGTGCAGCTTAAAATAATTTCATAACCTATTTCCTTTAAGGTTTTTATGGAGACTTTGATGGTGGTGTTATCAGGTATTGACAATTTTGCGCATTTTATGCAAGCCCTTGCAAACTCCTGCAAAATGATGTCATTAAGTTTCTAGCAAAATTTATACACAAGCTGAGTTTTTTCTTGGCTCCAGTATCCTCCTGAGCAGTTGTTAGAGCTCTGTCTTTCTAAACTAGGTTAATTTTTCATGACGTATTTCAGATTTATTTATTTATTTATTTAAATAATTATTTTTGCTCTGGAATGATGCCCGCATTTTATATACTCCGTTCTGGACTATTTTTGATGCAGGCCAAATTTCTTTGTCAAAAATCAGACAGAGTTTTTGGGGGGTTTTCCTTCACTTCCTTTCCCCTCTACCAGTTCTTTTGTTCCACCCCTAACCAAAGTTGGATCCTCTTTTTAGGTTATTGATAATCTCTTAAATCTTAAATAAGGTCACTGTCTTTTTGCGCTTTCATTATTTTTAAATACAACACGTCGAAGTCTTTCCTGTTACATGAAATTAAAAAATACTCCTTTGAACTTTTTCTGTGGCTTCATCTAGCTTCCTGTTGGATTTAAGCGTTGTGTATCACTGTTAGCCATTTGGAAATAATATGATTAATAATCAAAATACCATTTGATTCTCGCAGATACAAAATGCATCACCAGCAATACTCTTCCATCCTCCCTACTTCCCTGCATTTTATGGTCGTTGAGCTCTTCGGCCTTTTGCACTGGATCCATTTTATTGCCCTGTGGGATTCAGCAGCAGCCCAGTCTTTCTTGCAGTTTTTCTTCTGTGGGCTAAGCTTTATGTCTGAAATGAGGACGACGATTTCTGCACTCAAGCCACCCAATTGTGAATGCAGTCAGTCACCTTGCTGTTGTGGAAACTCTTTGACTTTGAAGTGGGTAGTGAAGAGCAAGCTACCGCCTTTAGGCAGGGATATCAGGGGGTGCTACACCTATCTTGGTGCTGTGCACTAAAAGGTTCAGAAATTTCCCAGGATTCTTCCCTGCTGGGTGCGCATAGAAGGATCTCAACTGGGATATCAGCAAACCAAATCAGTTCATTCATAAGGATAAAATATGTCCAACATATTTCTCTGCAGAGCATGGTCTCTTTGGTCTCTTGTGCAGTGGTTTTGGATACAAAATAAAAACTAATAACTTTTTTAAAACAACCACACTCTTTGTGGTTACAACCCCCCCCCACGATTAAATGAAAATAAATACAAATTGCCAGCTTCTTTCCAGACTGGAAGCTCGCAGGTAGGAAAACATTTACATGTTATCTAGATTGCTGAATCAGCATAAAGATATATTTTATGAATATATCAAGAACTCTTGTTGATTGTATTTCTGTATTTCAGATGCTTGTGAAAATAAGAAAGAAGATATTTTTCTTCTCTAGAGTGAGTCATTTCATTAACAAAGATCCAGGGAATATTATCTCCTTTATAAGCTATGAGAAAATTTACTTGTAAATTCCAAATTATCACTTAAATGTCAAGTTGAAATCAGTGAAATTTGATTGAGTATACTACAATATCTTTTTTAATCTCACTTACATTGGGGCTTAGAGAGCCACTTACTCACCCTGCTAGAGGAGATCCTTAACACAAAATAGAAAAAATTAGGTTCTCGTGTCCTTATCAGACAATAGATCTGATCTTATAAAATGTCCATGAGAAGTACCTACATTTTTCTTTCAGCAAATTTCTCTGTAAGAATCTATTTTGGTTTTTTTGTTCAAGGATATTATTTAATGTAAAATATGTCTGCTATAAAAATAAATTTTTTACCTTCTTGCTCAAAATATTGGTAAATTAAAAAGTTAGTATTCTGATTTTAAAATCAGTTTCTAGGAATTAGAGCAGAACATAAACTGATTTTTTGTTCAAACCTTAGAAGAAATAGCTCTTAATATAAGAGGTTATAACTACATCTCTGTGTTTTTATATATGTGCATAGAACTAGATACTTTTTTGTGTTTAGTGTTTTACATAAAGTCATTCATTATTCGATGAATCTCAGACTGGAGCTTGTAGTCCTTTATTAAATGATTGACAAATATTTGAATGATATTGAAAAGACACATTACTATAAAGACAAATTTCTTTCATTTCCCATATGACTTTCGTTTACTATTCTTCAAATAGTCTCCATGAATTCATTCTTTAATTTATAACAAGTCTTGAACTTCTTCTTCTCTTCCTAATGGGAAAATTAAAGTTAATTTTTGTGCTTATGTTGCGCATTTACCAAATGGTGATATTTTCAAAACCTGTACAGCACTTTCTCCTCAGAAGTACACAGAAGTCAGTTTTATTTATAAGCATGCAGGCTTCTACCCTGTTTCCTGTGAGTAGAGAAACCCCAAACGTCTCCATCAATACAAAATTTTTCCCTCCTAGCTATGGGAAGTATGTTCCCATGTGCTTCAATAAAGTAGGTTAAAACATATCACTTGGGTTGGAAGGTCCAAGCTTCTGGCAAAAAGGGATAGAAAACCAGCAACAAAGGATTATTTTTCTGTAGAAGGCACAGAGAAAGAATAGATGTAAAGGTCTGTGATCTGTTTATTTGCTACAGAAGTTATATTTTAACCAAGTAGCACAGTAGCTCTGCCATGGAATTACTTGAAACATGTCTGAGCTTCACCTCGAGGCCTTTTGGGAATATATGAAGAAATCACCCTTTGTTAGTTTATTGTTAGTTACCCTAGTTCAGGATCTACATTTTTCCATGGGAATTTTGCTCTATAAAGCACAGGTGAGAGCAATAGAGTAATTCAGAATATAGTTGCAGCTTTTATATTTTACTTTCACTGAATTTAAGAAATCTTTAATAAAAGGTTTACCAAACACAAAAGTAATATTCAGTATGCTGGAGCTGTAAAGCAAAATGAAAGGATAAATGTGAAAGTACTCATATATAGTATCAAGTCCTTGTTACAAAAGGATTGAATCAACTACACGGAGGCTGCAGATTCTCACCTACAGATGAATATAGATTGCTGACCAGATGTAGAGCTGTAACAGCTGCTAAGACAGTGACTAAGAAATACCATAAATTCAGACTATTGCACCAATTTTGAAAGGATTTCCCTGCCCCAGGTATGCCCTGTCCAAATCCCTCCAAGCCTACCAGAATCAATTCAGTCACTCATAGCATTTTTTTTCACAGACCAATGCCATGGGTTTGTTTCACTGGATGAGGCGGAAAGGGAATCCGCCTCTCTCTCTTGTGCCAGCTTTGTTGTGTGCCTCAAGACGTTGCACAATTCATGTGTCAGCAGGAGGATGGAAGAGACTAAATTCTGTTCACTCAAGTTTACTCACAGAATTATTCAAATGTTCTGAGCATTGGGCTTTTGATGCCCAGTGATGAACCCCAAATCTTGACTACTTTGTGGCAAGTAGGTAATTTCATTAACTATACTGAACTATATTTTGTGAATTTCCTCTCATTTGAAAAATAGAAGAGTGGCTTTTTTTTCCCTCTTTTTTCTTTTGCTTTACTAGTGAAGACTTTTAACAATTACTAACGGGTTATATTAAGTTTAGTTAAATCCCTTGACATTTGTGCTCAAGCAGCATAGCGGTCTTGTGGCTTTACATTACCCCAAAGAACCTTTTTTCATCATTTGGAGGCAGAAAAATAAATATCAGTGTATAAACATCTATAATAGATTAAATTAAACAGCCTGAAAGTACACAATACCGGTGAGCATGGGGAATTAATATATGAACTTTAAAAAATGATTGAGGAACTGCCTGAAAGGGAGATAGCAAAGAGCTCTGTTGAAGGAAGAGCTAGTGTTCTGGAGGTAGGCAATTAGGGAATTTTTCAAGTATGTGGTTTTAGAACCAATGACATTTAAATATTTTCATCCATGACCTTGGCAAACAGAGTAGGAGGAGTATGCTGCTGCAATGTGCCAATGCCGTGTATTCCATGTTTTATCAAGTCATGGCTTCATTCCAGCTAAAATATATAAAAGGCCATATAGATTTATTTTCATTGCATGATAATCTGCTACTGCCAAAACAGCTTGGCTTTTGGCCCACTCTACACCACTGTTCTTCCCAAGCATGCAGAAAGAGAGCCGAACACAAACCTGATGACTGTTTAGGGAAGGCTGAGTGAATATCATGGGAAGGCTGCAGCCTCTTCCCTATCAGTAGCTTTTTCAAAGGGCTCTTGCTGTCCTCATCTTGTCCTCAGGTGTCTGTATCATGTAAATAAGCTCAGTTGCTTAATTATTGCTAGTTACATACCAGACACCAGTTAAGGAATGGGAACATGCATGGATTCAGGACATGTGAGTTTAAAGAGGAATGCCTGATTTATGACCTACAGACGGGCTAAGGAAAGATGTTCATGTCAAGGCAAAGGAAGAAATCCTGTATTAGTCTAAATTGCCTCTGTTGCCAAAAGCTAAATAAGTTAAGCTATCTAGTAAGACTCAAGGGGATTCTGAGGACCCAAGAAAAACATAATGTTATTTTTTAAGATGATAGTTTTCAAGTTTCCAAGTTCAAAATTATTGATAGTCAGAAACAGGAGGGGGAAAAAAACCCCAGTAATTCCTTTTTTCAGGTTTTAAGAAACCTCATATTTTTTCCCCTGCATTTTTATGTGTTTCATTTTCTTTACACCAAAGATTCAGAAGTATCTGGAGCAATATCTGTGTTCTGTGAACTACTGCTCGTGTTTATTCCAAACTTCAGTTGGCAGCTGGGTGAGGTTGACTGACATGATACAAAATGTGGTTACCACTTCTCTTCTGCTTACTTATAAACTTTTATCCATATACCTGAACTGCACCTATTTTCTTACAACCACCATTTCAGTAGATCCTTGCCTGAGAATTATTCTGCATAATTCTGCATAAATGGATGCTATTGATAAGAATAGTCATACAGTGGTCTGAGGAAAGAAATAAATTATTTACATCTCATGTAAACAACTTTGCACAGTAATTGCTCATACTGGTGAGATTTGGACCAGTGGTATAACTCTGTATGTGATATAATGAACAACGACCATATATATTTTTTTTTAACAAGAGTACTAGTACAGGACCACTATTAAATGATCCTTACCCAATTTTGCTCTCTTGTCTTCCAAAAACATAAGGCTCAGGGATTTTCAAAACTGTGGGTTGGCTCAGGCTCTTGTTTTTAAGAGCCATCAGATTCCTTTCTGACTTTGTCTGACATCTTTCTGAAGCTATGTAATTTTTGTTGTTGTTGTTGATGATAAGTCTCAGCTTTTCACTCTTTCCTCATATGGAAGCAATTAGAATCTTTCCTGTTCTGTACCCATTATTTTTTCTCCTTTTACTATAATATTTGAAAGATGAAATAATTAGAACTACTGACAATATTCAATACATGGACATAATATTGATTTGTCCAAATTCTCATGAATGTTTTTTCTTATCTGCCACTGAGCATTGAACATGACATTTTCAGAGACATGCACAATTTTTTTCAGTATTAGCTACTTTATAGCCCATAATTTTATATACATATATAAGTTTCCATATTCTGAAATTGATTTCCAGTCCATTTGTTTTGTCTCTTGTATATGTATTGCAATGCCTAAGCCTGAAAAGTATGAATAAAGGAATATAAACCCATAAAAATTTAAAAAACTTCAGTAGATGTACATGTCCAGAATTAAAGACATGTTTTGCAATAGAGGCATTTCCTGGTCAATAAGATATTTTTGAGGGAAGATACTGAAGCATCAAGTCTACTAAAATTGTTGAAACTTTACTTGAAGTCTGGACGAAGCGTTACAGCAAATGGCAGAATTATCTCACAGAAGAGACTCTAGTCTCAAAGATATCCTAAGACTATGGAAATACCAATAGAATTTTAGTCTTCATGCAGGCCTGAAGCTACTGAAAGCCAAGAGCATTCAAATAACACGGGTTCCATACCAGGAGAATAACACCAAAGCAGAAAAATGAGGGAAAGGTGTTTTCCTTTTCAAGACAATCCAAAGAACTTCTTATACCAGAAGAGATTGCTGAAAAGAAAATCTTTCATACAAATCAATCAGAAATTATCAATTCAATCAAACTTTAATCTGCATACAGGGAAGTAAGTGCACCCTCATAAAAACCTTTACATTCTCTCTGCTGGTCAGATGATTCAAAAATTGATACGAATTATGCAGGAAGCCTTTGGGAAAACTAATTAATGTTTCATATGATAAATAAGGTATTACACTTTCTCTTCTTTCTTTTTCCTAAGGCTAATGCTGTCTAGATGCCTAAAAAAACATTAGCAGTTATGTTTTGCTAGGTTATAGATCAATCACAGACAAGTACTATTGCTTATTTAAGACTCTAAAAGGATGAACTCAGAAATTACCAGTCATGAATCTAACAGAAATAGAGTTGTTCTGCAATAATTTCTGAATATGGTTAATTTGGCACAAGGGTCTTCTCTTTTTGAACATACAGGTCTTGTCTAATGATAAATAGACACAGAGGTTGAAAGAAACAGGAAAAAAAAGAAAGAAATCAAAATGACTTCTTCTCATCTCATTAGAAATTAACAGTTCAGAGAAAACCTTATGAAAGGGTGGTAAAATAGAAGAGAAAGGCTACTGTAGTAGCAGTTTTGTACTAACAGTACTGTTAGTTTTCTAAAGGAGAAGTTTACTGCTCGTGATAACTTTTATAACGGACTGGACTAATGAACAGACAGCTCCTGGAGGATATGAAGATGGTAAGACTACCAGGGAATAGGAGTATAGATGTATATACAACAGTCTCAGTGCTTTGTTCTTACTGTTAAAATAAGCCCAAACCTTGTATTTGTATCCATTTATATACATTTGTGCTGTGGTACAAGTGTACAGGTACAGTTGAGCAGAGTTTTACACTCCCACCCTGGGGCAATCCAAGCCTTCTCTTCTTATTTCCAATGTATAAAGAACTATAAATGAGTGGACTTCCCAATCACTTCCTCTCAGTCTCCAGAAGAATCTGTAGCTGGGACTCTGAGGAAGAAAGAAAGGTAAATTATGAATGTACATACTGTAAACTTCTCTAAAGAGAGAGCAGCCGTTCTTTTTCTTTTCTTGCTTTTGGTGATCACTTCTGGATGTATTTACATCAGGGAAGATCCCAAAAACTCCTAGGTAGAGCCTCCAATAATTGATATTGGGGGATTTTTGTGGCAAAAAGACAGGCACTTATTGATGCTATCTATCATATCTTCAACAGCTTGACCTTATCATTGATCTGATCTATTACAATAGGCTGGTGGCTAGTATAAAACTCTGGAGGGAAAAAAAAAAGAACTACTAAGAATTAGCATTTTAAAATTAGGGAAATCTGAAGAAAGCAAAAAAAGTATGGCATCAATTGCAGTACTGATGACAGACTGAGTTTCAAACAAATGTCTAAGACAAACTATAGCATGTCACAGTGCCAGGTGACAATTTTTAATTATGCATTCTGTGGAGAAAAAAAGCAGACCAGATATCTAGGCAGCTGATCCCAGGCTGGTATGCAGGAGCTCACTTTTGGGCATTAATCATGTCCCCAGCAAGTCAGGATTAACTGTGCTCTGTAGCAGTTCAGAGAAAGCCGCTTAAAGAAGTCATCCAGATTTGAGTGTGTTAGAGAATAATTTTTTCACCACAACTCAAGCAGACTATCAGATCTAACAACAAAGGTAAGTGTTGAGGACTGGGTCCTTCTGGGTGCAACCCCTTTGTCATCAGAGATTAGCCATATTTTGTCACTTTTACCTTCTCACCAGTCTACTAGAAGGTAAATAAGCATTATCCATTCTATATATCTTAATATACCACCACCAGATTCTGTCATTGTCTCAGACTCAAACATTCAAGAACCTATAACACAAATATTCCAACTAAATTGGAGAGCTGGTAAACTAGTGCAAATCTCAGCAATCCATGTCACATCAGCTAAAATTATAGTAAATATACATGATAGCCAAGGGATACTTGGGTTGCTGAAGAGGAGAGTCTTGTTGCAAATACATAAAAATATAATACATTCATAAATTTATTATAACTTACATTCATTTTCTAATATATATCCTACTTCTATTCCACCATCACCATCCTGCCAGCCAGCACAAATTGTCATAGAACACAGTTTTCAATAACATATCAATATTGAATAAAAAAACCTTTCTGAAAGTCATAAAACTGGCTGTTATTTCCAGCCTTGCTCATGTAATTTTTTGTATTTCATTGTTTTCAACAACTGCAAGACAAAAGAAGTGGGACTTCCAGACATTATTTACATTTTAAAATTCTGTATATTTTGAAAGTTCAAAATATGCAAAATATTAATGAAACAAGTATCTCTTTTGCATACTCATCTAGATGTAGGAAAATTTGCAAATTCAGATCTCTGACCCAGCCATTTGAGCCAGAATGCCTCCCAGAGTTGTGCTACATGTGCACATTTGCATGTTATATTACCCCTTTCCCTAAAACAATCCTGTGTATTCCCAGCTAAAGATGTGATTTGTCATCTACAACAGGCAATATTCTAACTTGAACGGATGAAAAATTAAAGCTCCACTGTCTAACAGCTTAATATTAATAGATACTATTTACAAAGGCAGTAAGAAAAAAAGCCCCCAAGGTTTGTAATAGATGTCAATATACATCTGCATCTAAAAATCCAAAAACTATTCTCTTTTTGTAAGCTATTCCAAGAAAGAGAGGAGTCAGTTGAATCTGCAAAATCATCAGTGCTTTCCATGTTCTGTACAGTTGGTTTTTGGTGCCAGACAGGCCAACAGAGGTGTTAGAACTTTGTATACTGGAATAGGGGTGGTATTTTATTGATGTGTAGAGGAGGAACCTTAAAATTCACAGTCAAACCTCCTTTCTCCTAACGGAAAGTGACTTCCTTTTAGTGTGGCATTTCCATTGTCTTGCTTATCTTAATGTAAATTAATAACTTCATAAGAATGTTTATTAGATAATTATTACTCTTTGCATCAAAAATTAGTTCTTCATAAAACCTAAAATATACATTCTGCATCTAATATATAACATAAGGATATTGTTTCTTGCTAAAAATATTCCGTTGGAAAACACTTAATCAGTTTTATAGTGTAATTTCCTTTGGTATTCGTAAAGGAGATTAGCAGAATTAGATTTACTGTAAAGCACACAACAAAACAGAACGAATGGTGAGAGTTCAGTTTGTGAGACAGCTTAACTGAACTGTAGTTTACTTACCCCTATAGGCCGTAAAGTTAAGAGTGTCCACTTGTGAATCCCTAGAAATTCCTTGGTACTTTGAGAGGAAATTAAACACCACATTTCTGTTTCAAGATGAGTTCAGACAGTCTTGTCAGTCTGCAGCTAGAGAATCCTAAAGTCACAAAGAATTGGTTGAAATAGGTGAACACTTACAATTTATACTTATTACTGACTAATGTGAATATCAAACTGAAGGAGCCCTCTGGAAAGTGATCTGAAGCTTCTCACAAAAAACACCAAAACGCACAATGTACACTCTTTAGGGTAAGGAAAGCAGACATATTCTCCCCAGGCCACTTCCATAATGACCCAACTCCACAGTGCAACCTGCAGCAGAGCTGTCAAAGTCAGCATGATAGTATAGGGTTTAAATGATTTCTAAAAAATTGCAAACAGGTGACTAGGGGTGGTGGTTAGAAAGAAGAGGCCTGAACCTGCCAGTCAAGAAGACCTTGAGAACAGAAGGTTAGCTTTGCTATAGCTATGGCTATTGTCTTAACCAAATCAAGTGTGACTCTGTCCGGAAATTGAATGTAATTACTGTTTGATCAAAATCACAAGAATTCATGCTTGGATAAGATCAATGTATACAACAGAACAATACGGGTGTAATAATTAATATATAGTTATATAATAAAAGGGTATAAAAACATGTTCATCGCGAATCAATGTCAGAGTCAGATTTGGGTCTGTACCCCTGATTCCCAGAGCTCTTCAACAAAAAGCACCTGCATATAATCATTCTGTGATTATGTGTTTCAACATTAACAAGCACATGAGTTTTACACTGCTTGAAAAGACAACAATGGAGACTGCATCATCTTGAAAGATTGAGATCTGTAAGAGACAACAAATCAAAACTTAGGAGAAGTCAAGAAAAACTTCATGCTAAAAGAACAATCGTGTCAGCCTCTCATTTCTTTGAGGGGCAGCATGTTCCATTCCACAGTTTGTAACGGATTACATCAGACTTAATTTTGGAGAGAAAAATATGATTAGCCATCCCAACATACTGCTTTTCCAACACAGAAAATGAAAGAACACTTTGCAGGAATGTGCCAAATGCCCCCAACTTTCTTTGAACCAGAACTGACTCATTAAAATGTAAGTAAATGAAAGTGGCTATGATCATAATGCACAGACCCTTTCTGGCTTTATTATGGCAAGCTATAGGTTTTAGCTATATTTTCCCTTTTAGGCAATCAGATAAGGCAATATAAAAATGATTTGGAAGGCAAATTCTTCTGTTTCTATTGGAAGTGAACAAAAGGTTAATGCCATTGTTTTTATATTACATATTCTCTCTGTGAATCCATTGTCTCATGGTGATAGCTGCAAGAACAGATTATTAAACTCTCAAACAATTTCTAGGATGGTTTATACTTAAACTAAGTTTTTTTTTTTTACATAGATGATTTAAATTGTAAAACTTTCTTATGAAAGTTTTGGCAACTGATAAAAAAAAGTTGGATAGTAGTCTTTGCTTGCTAGTAGAATAATTAGCAACATAGAAGATGTGGCTGTGGTCCACAACTGCAGAAATTCACATTATTTGCTGATGAAAGATCAGTAATGGTGTTACATGTACTGAATGCTACTATTGAGAAGACTCAGAGACTTCTGCCAGTGAAATGCTACACCATTTGCTAAAAGATAGAGGACTCTCAAATAAAAATTTATGACAATGAAGAAGAAATGGTGACACTTTCTCTCATAAACTCGCAATTTTATTTACAGCCTTGGAGTAAACAGCGTGGAAATAATCGTGGACATGGGTTTTTTTCTGATGCAATGATGGCTTGTGTAGATGAACAGAAATATTTAAATAGTGAACAAGGAAGAAAATTAGCTGGAATAGCAAATCTCTCTCTTGTCTGAGATGACAAGATAAGAAATTTAGCTTCAGGAATGTAAATGACATTTTATTTTGACCTGCTGGTTTCAGACACAAACCTCATCACGTCCAAAATTATGATGAAAACTGTATCAAAATTCACACATCCTCTTCTGAACTGTGTTAGTTTTCTTACAAAAGCGGAGATGCGTAGTCAGACAAACCTGACCATGTGCAGGCCTTTGGCTAAAGAAATTTTGCATTCATAATTTTCCCTCAATTGTATTTGAAGGCATAATTACAATCACACGTTTGTTGTTAGCCTTCTATTAGTATTATCTTTCTTCACATAAGGAATTTGGAGCAAGATGAGCATCAGGCTTGGAGAAAGAAAGCAAGACCTTCCAAGCACAAAACAGGGACTAAATTCATTGTCATGGCAACAGATGTGGATGGAATCAGATGTGAATGGTCTGGTTGCCTATATTCTACTACATAGGTAAAGATAGTGTAAGTTTAGACTGAAAGTGCAATATTCCTTGATTCCACTTTTAAATTATGGATTAATTCATATAAATTTCAAGGAAAAAAAGATTTGTGCACTATTTAATCTAAAGATCTTATATTTTCAAGAATGTGAAACCATGCAGAAGTATTATATAAAAATCAATATTTTAAATTTATGAACAGTTGTCTCACAATACTTTATGTTGAGAAAATATTCTATTTTGCAGAGAGTCTGTCCTAAATAAAATGATTTCCTGGAATTCAAAATATAAACCAAAAATATATACCCTTGCACTCAATAGTATGCAAACCCATAAATTGAAATAAGATCACTGCATTCATGAAATTGAAAAGGTACATGATTTGTAACTGTGTTTTTTCCCTTTGTCATTTTGAAAGAGGATTAGATACATTTGAAAAGGCTTTCAGAAGAGCACAGATACAGTGATCTTGTACTATAATCATTATTTGCAGAGCATATGAATGTTGTTTTTATTTGTACACCTGTGCATCACCTGGGAAAACATCGTGTGTAAACAAATGTATTGGAATTCTTACACACAGACTATCTTCTAGCATTGATCTTCCAGCTCTTAGTGACACTAAATTGTAAGATCACAACCTCCCAAAATATAGTTTTTTGAATTTGTCTTTATATACTCTTACATTAAAAAAAAAAAAAAATTAGATATCCTTTTGTCTCCAAGACTACTGTGAAGAATCTATTTGATCTTTTAATGTGAGATCATATGATAAATCTGAGCACCAAATGATTAATCCCAGTATAAGCACATTGGAAAGGGCTGTGCAGAGGGTGTTTCAGTGCACCTAATAGAAATCTCTGAGTCAGTCTGAAGACTTATTTGCTCTCTTTGAATGCAGAAAAACAAAAGAAAAAGCCTCCTGTGGCTACTATTTCCCTTTCCACACTGCTCTGCATGGTTGCTACCATTGAGTATCCTCCTACATGAGATTACTGCATGCTTTTAATAATTCTGCTTTTTTGACCAAGTCTGCCACAAACACATCCAAACACATCTTCTGTTTTATGCACTGGTCCCTTATATCCCAGAGAGACCTAATCAAAGTCTCAGTTCTAATTTTCAAGATTCCAGTGACTTCAAAATATATATCTAAATAAATTACTACATGGAAATATGATGGCATTAAAAAACTTACAGTTTCAATCAATATGAAACATTCAAAGACCTGATGGAGAGCCAAGCTCTTTCTGGCTTTAGCTACCAATCTAAGGCCTCGTTCGAAGTAAAACTGAGGAAGATTGTTTTATTGGGTTTTTTTAAAATCTCTTTTTCCATCTTTTCTGTTTGAATTCAGAGATACAAATTTTTAGATTTCAGTAGCATGACCCTTATGCTAAAAAAATATTTAATCAGACTTAAATTGAAGATATTTAAATAGACTGTTGATATTTACATTCAGTTCAGACACTTTTGTTACCTGGGTGAGAACATTAAGGTTTTTCATCTCCCATTTTCAGATAGGAGCTTGTATCAGTTGCCCTTCTCAGAGTGAAAAAAAATCAAATAACCTTTTTTTTTTTTTTTTTTTAAAGGGCTTCTCCACTTGGCTTGCAAGAAGTCAGAGTCACATTTCTATTCTCATACTTGAACCATTATCAGCTTGCGTTGGCAGGACCCGCACACTGTTCCAATGATAGAAATCCACTTGTGCTTTCCAAGATCTCCAAACAAGAGTTTTGTAGGATTTGCTGCTCCCTAGCTATAAGAAATGTTGTTGTTTGTCAGCCAGGGTGATATTGGCTGTTTTTAGGCAAGCAGATGCTGTAAACTGATGTCATCTTTATATTACTATTAATTACTATTACTATTACTATTAATCTCACAAAAGCCACCATGCTTTTGTGAGATCCCCACTGTCCCCTCCATGTTGGTAGAAGACTAAATGTTCCTTAAAATACTATGAATTTCGAGATTCCAAATATTTCACCTTGCTAAGGAACTGTAGGTTCACATTTCTCCCTTGGTCTCTAATAGATGTAATGTGTATTCACGATAAACTTTTCTTTATTCTTGTTAAGTTTCAGTTAATTTCTTGTTAATTTCTCTTACACAATTCCAGCTCACAGATATGTTGACACCAATGTACTTTGCTGTCCTCCCAGTGCTCTAGTCTTGGCTAGATGCTCTCTCAGTCCCATTATTTGCACATTTCCCACAGCCAAATTTCCCTTTTCCCCAGTTTCATTCTGTCTTTCCTTGACTGAAATTTCCAGAACTGTAGAATATCCAACAATTTAAAATAATGAAATCATCTTAAAAGATTCCTCTTCCTGTGATGAGCAGTGGAGCCATGCTCTGATCATCATCCATTGTTTCTCTCCCCTGTCAAATACTTTACTTTTGATATTCAAGCATTCACTGTGTGATCAAGAACAATTTTTCATGAATATGAAAGTGAAGAGTTGTCTTGGGTTATGGAACCAGAAATGTGTATTCTATTTCATCTGTTAAAAGCAGTTCGGGAGATGTTCTTCTTTATCTCTTGTAACTCTGGGGGGAGCGGGGGGATGCGTTCTGATAATGGGCCAACTGTTAACCAGGTGGGGCAGTGTTTCTTATCTCTTTCACTACCCGTCCTCCCTCCAGGGGATATTTTCTGCTGATGGGCCATTAAGGCTCACTTAAGGGCACAACATATTCTATCATCCCCACTGTGAGATGCTCCACCCAGTGGGGGGAGCCAACCATTCCTACTGGATAAAAACTGAGATGTAAGAACACAAGGTATCTGGCTCCACCAGATTCCCAGAGGAAGACTGGACCCTTCTCAACATCACTGGACCCTTTTCTACAGGATCATCTACTCCAACAGAACCACATCTGCCACTCCAGGAGGACTTACTTTTGGACCATGCTTCCAACACCCTGACTAACACGGTGTTAGGTTGTAGCTCTGACTCTGTCAGGGTTTCTAGGATTGTTGTTTGTTTGTTTGCTTGTTTGGTTGGTTTGTTTTGTTTTCTACTACATTTGTATTGTTAATATTCCTAGTAAAGAACTGTTATTCCTATTCCCAAATCTTTGCCTGAAAGCCCTTAATTGCAAAATTATAATTTGGGGGGGTGAGGGGTTTACATTCTCCATTCCAAGGGAAACTCCGGCTTTCCCTGGCAGATACCTGTCTTTCCAAACCAAGACAAGAGTATTTCTAGAATATATGCATTCCTGTTGATTTTCCCATTCCATAAATCCACTTAATTGTCTCTTTTCTTTAAAAAAATCAGCTATCTCTGAGTGCAAGGCATCCTACAGCATTTACCATCAGTAGAAATTTAAATATTTATATTTCTTCTAATATTGGAGCATAGACATAGATCTCCCAAAGCAAAGCAATTCTTTTTCACAGGAAATGTGTTGCTGTTTCCCAAAGTAATTCAATAAAAATGGAATTCAAAATAAATACAGAATTTCAGATATGCTGATTAGCAAGTGTTTACTTATCCATTAAATTGAACCAAAAAAACTCTGCAATAACTACAGACTTTCTCCCATAGTAACACCAATACACAAAGTAGGGAAAATTACTATATACTTGATTCTCTCTGTAAGTTCTTAAAGTAAGTTCTGTGTCCCTAAACCTGTGTCCAGTGTGAAAGAAAAAATAAGTAGATGAGAATATATATTGGTGTTTCTTCTGGAAAACTGGCAAATCCATAAGCAGATGATATGTCCAACAAAGTCCAACAAAATGCCTTTCATTTATGGCTATCTGGGAAATTGTGTTCTAGGGCTACCTGGTTTCTTACTTCTGTTTCTGTCCATGGAAATTTCTCTTTGTTGATTGCCTGGCTATAATAAATTAATTTTTTAAATATTGTTCACATTTCTTTCCATTTGATCATATTGACAACCTTGTGTTTTCACAGGTCAACACAACTTTATTGACTCTTATTCAGACTGCAAGACAACACCTTTCAGCAGACAAGCAAGAGCCTTCAAACATGGTTTGAAGCATGATTTCAGACAAGAGAAATCCTTTTGTTCTATCATAGCTCTGTCATTAGCAATTTTTTTTTCCCTTTGCCCTTTGGATTAGTTTCAATTTACGAGTACCTGCTTTTAAAGCCAGGTGTAGAAGACAAAATTAAACCAAACACTGGTGTCACGTTGCTATGCATCAATGCTAATTGTTAAAAATTGTTTAATCTCAATTTTCAACTTGATCCATATGTAAGACAGCATTAAATTAGTGATTGCTCTCACTTCTAGAGGAACTGTAAACTCACACCTTGACCACCCACAATTCCACACCTCCCACCACAGCACAGCCAGCACCTTTTCAACCCTGTTCCTCAGTGACCTGCATATCCAAAATACAGCCTGTCGCTACAGTCACAAGGCTTTGGGCATATAATGCTTTAGGCAGTGCCTCTGTGAGAACACTGTGACTAGAAAACTCAATAAAACTTGTATTTTGATCACAGTTTGCAAAAAAAAATTGAACTGGAATTCTATAGACATTATGTTGCCAAATTTTAAAAATCATGACAGAGATGACATGGTATTCTCAAAGTCTAGATGTGTTTTGGAGGTGATGAGATGGTGGCTTGCTTGGTGTTTTCAATTTTTTAATTAAAAACATGGGAAAATGATGAGGATTGCTGTAAGATTCCACACAATTTTTTTTTCCCTTTGGATTTAGAAGAATGCTCTTGAATCTTATAATGGAAGAGCTGATATACGTTTAATTATCCCCAATTAAATGTATATCATCATCAAAAAATGCTTTTCAGCATCAAGGACAGAACACGTTTCCTTCCTTACTAGCATATACTTTACTCATTGTTTCATATTTTATATATTAAAACCAAAATATCCTACCATCTAGGTAAGAGTTATCAAAAATACTCAGAAAATTATCAGAGATCCATTTCTGATCCACAGGAGCTTTAATAACTAAAGCTTTCCTAACTACAGGTTTCTCATTTCAGCTGTACCTCACAAGTTCTCTCTGGAAAGCTACCAAGAACTGCAAATCATGAGTTTTGCATAGAGTTTGTCTTTAAAAATTAACTTCCACAAACTCAAATTGTAAGGTACTTTTCTAGCAGCAATTGCACATTGATTAGCTATTTCAAAACCAGTGCAATGTAATTATTATCATCTTGACTTATTTTTCAAAGGCCCAATATTTGATGAATGAAAATTCACAACTCATTTTGTGTATTTGAATACCAGTTAGGCTAATAGGTTGTGGACCCTTGTGTCAAAACCATTTAAGTAACTTTGCCTTACAGTTACATTTGAGCTTTCACAGATTCTTTCCAATGTCTACTAGCCAAGTCAGTAGATTTCACTTACTTGCTTACAAGAAAAAGCAAGGAGACTGATTTGGTCACTGTCAAAACAAAAAAATCCCTTTTGTCATGCAAACCTTAAATCTTTATCTGGTCGAAGGACTTTCACTAACATGCTCCATTAAGAATGTTTGTAACAGCCATATTCAATCTTATGACACTATCATTATCAATCTGAATTGTTTAATGGAAGCAATTCAGATTGATAGTGATAGATATTGTTTATTTTAGCTTGTAAAATAAATATTGTTTTAAATAATTCAAAACAAAAGAGAACACAGATAATACATCTTTTCACTGTCACAGGTATTAAAGTGTTTTGTGAAAAAAGGTCATCTTGCAAAGCTGTGTGTCTCTACACTATTGCAAGTGATTCAGACAGCACGGCTTACTTAAGATCTATTTGTCTTCATTAGACATTTTAAACAGCAAGACAGTTACTTATTCATTCTGAACATATCCAAGACTTCTGGAAGGTAGGTTACCAAAAGGTCCTGAAATGAGGAGTGAGTTAGATCATGAAACTGAGGAAGAGAAAAAGGGAGAATGGCACTGAAGCTTGTTCAAGTGGATTTTCAGAAAAAAAGGTGTGTATTTCTGAGGAGCAGGCCAGTGATGCAAGGCAGTTCTGGAAAGCAAGTAGGGCATGCACAGCATTTGCATGATCATTGATGTAGACTTAAAACATGTAATTCTTGAAGAATCTATCACATCCCATGCTCTGGCTGACACTGCAGATAGCCCAACTCCAGAAAGCTCCATCATGTGCCACGGGAGGGCTGTGTCAATGCTGGAGCCTACAAGTGCCCACACCTTTAGCTGGCATGCCAAGAATGGAGAAAAGACAAAGGGAATAAGTTAAGATAAAATAAAAATAGACCAGCTATCTGGGGAGATCATGAGACTTTGTGGGTCATGTTTTGAAAGGAACAAAGGCATGTGCTTTCCTGTAGGGTGGACACGTCCAATGCAAAGGGAGTGGCGATGGTGAAGGTAAAACCGTGACCGAAGTCTTCAGTCCACTGATACTTATAAAATGAATTATTTTTGTAGACTGGGCATCACATTAACAGGCACTGCATATCAGGAAGAATATGTTATATTGAGAGCCTGAAGCTCTGAAATGTATAATCAAAAATGTCTTTGCTTTTATAGTCCAAACAGAAGAATTTTATATAATTTATGGATTTTTTTAAAAAAATCATTTTCTTACTGTTCATAGTGCTATTAAATGATTTACCTAAAGGAAGGGGAGTAATGGAAATCTAATGCACTACTGATGCTCCACTACTGATGCTTTGTACTCCAGAAATCCTGGAGTACAAAGATTAGGTGATGCAATATAGACTTTAAATATCTATTTGTTCATCAAATATGTATATTGGAAGATTGACAGGTCCACAATTTAATATTTTAATTTACAGAAAAATTGGAGACAAACAAACCTTTTGTCAGTAACAGAACTATCTGAAAAGACTCACTAATTCTCCATTGACCTGAGTATTTTTGTATGTTCCCTCTTTTAGAAGAACAAATTATTACCTTTGGCTGATTTTTGAAATTCATTATATTTTGACAGACTAGTTATCCTAAAATAAAAAGGGACAATGACTGAATCTCTGTTTTAGATTTTATCACAGATATACATAACCCATCATGAGTCAAATAACCCACTAAATCTGAGCAATAGTGTCACTATCAGTAAAGATGTATAGAGACATCCCACGTTTTTTTAAAACACAATGCATATGCATGCATAAATATAGTTAGTATAATTTCATATAGTAAAAGAATACATTATCGGTTACTGGAATTAGTGGAATGTATTTTGTCCACATGGCCATACTGATGTTGATTCCAATATACGGTGACCTTAAAACGGTGAAGGGCTGCTTTAAATTAGACCCATATCCATTGTTGCCTGTTAGATATCATTTCAGGTTTTATCCTGAAACTTCAGCTTTAAAATGATGGAGATTTACTTTGTGTGTGTGTATGTTTGCTTTTACATTTATAGTTAAGACTATGCAGACAAACATCAAAAAGCCTCAGGCACTGACTGAAGGTTATACTTTATTGTCTTTGCAAGTCATTATGTTCAAGCTCCACCACCACTTTGGGAAGCAAAGATGTAAAACATGTATGCCTGTTCAACTTACCCTATGCAATTACGGAATATTACATTAGCATGATACAATTTCTTAAAAAGTGTGCAGTCTAATTACAGTTGAACTGTTACTTTGACTTGCTATGTTCTAATGGTGTGTGCAAGAATAGCATCTATTTCATTGCTCCCAAATGCTTCAAAGATAAACACTAATTCAAATTAAAAAAAAAAATCTGGAATTTTAAACCTTCTAATATTTTCTGTGAAGTCAATGCATGAATTCCTTCGCTGAAGAGCTGCCCATTTCCTTTCCACACTGTGCAATCTCACCTGTTTACATCTCTGAAGTTAGCATCTATCCTCTACTGCTTGGCAGCTGTGAAATAGATTGCACCTTTGATCAGGAGTTCATCTCACTACAGATAACTGTCATTCCCAACAGATACTGAACTATGAACCTTTTCAAAGGAGTTATATTTGTTGTTTCTCTCATTAAAAAAACAAACATTGTTAAAGCCAAGGCATTAATTACACTGACCACATCTCACAATAACATTACCTTTTATTAGAGATCTTATTTTACATATCCCCGTAAGATATAAAACCTTCCAAGAGAAAATATCAAAAACCTTCAGCTGAAATCAGTTTGTTTCAGACAATATAAGCAAGTAAACCAAAGAAAATTAAGATAAAGGATTGTAAAAAACCCCCAAACCATAAAATCAGAACATATAGAACTCTTATATTGAAAGTAACAATAGGGTTTTAAACAATTTCTTACACAGCATTGTATTTAAAATCATACTGGCAAGGTAAAGATGCTTCTTTCTCTTAACCAATAGCTACAAAACCCAGAAGCTATAAAAACAGAAAAAGACCCCAAACTAATGAAATTGAATTAGATGGCCAATTCACAAAAAAAAAAGCATAAGAATTCATTGACTTGTGAAAACAAAAAAAACCAAAACAACAAAACCAAAACCCCAAAAACATAACAAAACAAAAATCCAACAAAAACCCAAGCCAATGAAAACACAACCTCATTGACAGCAACACTCAAACAAATTCAAGCAAAATTCTTTTTGAGACTTTGATTGGAGTTTTGATTTAGTTAAGGATTTCAGGAAATTGAAATTGAAAGCTGTCATTACACATGCAAAAAAACCCAAAAAAACAAAACACCAAAATAAAGGAACAAAGATTACATCTGCTGGTTAAGGAAGATTCAGGTATCATGATTGCACAGCTGATGGTAAAAGTAAAGAACCAATGCTATATGAAGAATCTTTCAAAGCAATTCCAGGAGGCAAAATACTTTAAAATTTTATTGCATCAAAATTTTTTGTTTCTGCCTAGCAAAACTGAAATAGGATTTTGAATGTCCTCTTGCACAGAACACATAAAATTCTCTTAAACATTTTAATTCTGAAGAAGCAACAAAATAAATGTTATGAGAAATTTCTGCTGGCAGGTCTACTAAGCTTTGAGTTCCAACAACCCAGCATTTTCAAATATTCTATCTACGAAAAGTTACAGTACAAGTTTATTGCATGAAAACATCCATTTATTGGATCTATCTGATTCTTCCATTTGTGGTTAGTCATTCCTATATTCTTGAAGTAACTTGCACCAGATCCTATTAAAGTATTCCCATTATTACAAAACACACAGTAGATTGAATTAAGTAAGAAAATCTACACAATTTCAACACAGATCCAACCTGTGACAATGCATAAAATCTGACTTACATTTTCTTTTTAGATAGCCTGTAGCTACATGAAATAATTTGATAGACTTTGATATTTGATATAATGGTTGAACAACAATGATAAAATTAAATACAGAAGGCAATATTAGAGCTAGCACATCTTTTTACCAGTTATGATAACTGTTCATGCATTAATATTGAGGATAAGCAACGAGGTATGGAAAAGTAAAGCATAAGCAAGAGATAGAAGAATGAGCTATGACAATAAATGAAGACTATAAAATGGGATCATACTCAACTGAATGTTCATATATATTAACTGTAAACAGCAGCTCTACTTAGAGAAATACTTTTCACACTTGGATGGCTTAAGTACTAAATATGGATTAATATGGGAAAAAGAAGTCTCCATTCTTCAGTAACATGAACACTGGCAATGTAAGTGAGGTTTGTAAAGCAAGTTTGTAAAATGTTGTTTAAAATATAGGCACATCATCTGGAATTAACAGGTCACCACAGTCTGTGACATGCAAGAACATGTTTTGATGGGTTTGCAAACTATATCTTGCCTACTATCAACTCTCTGCATCAAGCTGCAATTTTCTTGAAAGCAGTTGAATTTAGCTTCTACAGTAATTCTTTTTTTGTTGGTGTTTCACGTCATGACATCATATGAGTACATTCAAATAGTCAAAATATTCAGAATAAGATAGCACAAACTTGGTGCAGGAGTACATAGATCAGTGTGGCCAGCATTGTCAAATAGGAGATACACACCTTAAGTATTACATAAACTACCTTTTCCCCAAAAACATTAACATAGACACCAAAATTGTAACAAGACATATCAAAAAATAAGGCACATTTATTTTGATATGGTAATCTTGAAATAGAAAACTCATTTCAGAGAACATTGGTATCTAAATGAGCTTTATAAAAAATCTTGTATTCATGATAATTATGGACATTTCTCATCATGGTAATGGAATAATTGCACATATCCCAGTGTGTCAAGTAACAAAATGGGAGTTTTACTAAACATTTCCATTGCAAAATTACTTTGTAGATTGATATTTTTTTATTTACATAACTCAGGTGAATGGTAGAAGTATTAAAATCTACCATCACTTATCACAAGTACTGCAGGCATTCATTTTACCACAATTAATAATCCCCTTTGCATTGAATAAATTGAAATTAATTGTGGAATAAATTGAGATTATTGTTATTTACATAAATGGTTGCAAATATTTGGACATTAGCTACTACACAGGAACATTTTATTCCATTTTATTTCCAAGCTGCATCAGGACTTTCTACACTGAGTTATTTGTACATAAATTCATCAAGAATCAGGAAAAGAAGGCTGCTTAAAATCTAATCCCCTACATTTGAAAATTAAAACACCAGAAACATCATTAATTAGCATTTAACCTGAGAGTTAATCTGTTGAGAGCTTAACATCCATAGAAATTTCTTGACTTGTTGTATTAACTGATAATGATGTTGCTATTTTATGGGGTAAAAAACCTGAATAACAAAAAAAAAGCTGCTTGCAACATGGCTTTTCATTGTGTTGGTCAAAAAAAAAATTATAGAATGCATTTTTTTCTCACAGTATCCAGAAGCTGGAATAACATTAATGTGCCTCTTACTGCACATAAAACTCAGAGGAGATACAATTGCAGATTCTTCTTTATCTGAGTATTAAAGCAGGATTTCATCTCAGCCGAATCCGGAACGTATTTATCTCCATAGAACTCATATTTATTTCACTTATATTTCTGGCATCTGGAGGTGAATGCATCAAAGATAACGATGTAGGTGTAAGACTTTCCACTCTGAATTTGCTAAAGAGTTTATGCACCTTTATCTGGAGGGGAAAAAAAAAACAACAAAAAACCTACTTTTAGAAAAAGCAGTAAATACCTTAAAAATTATACAGCTCCTTGCAGCAGCCAGCACAGAAATTCTCATGCCAAATATTTTTAAATATCATAGATTAAATACTGTACAATAAATTAGATCTTTTTAAACAGTATTAACTTGCTACAATTCAATGTAATTTAGTTTGTATACTCAAAATTACTAGAAATATTTGGATATGAACAATTCTTGTTTCTAAACAAAACAACATTTACTCTTCTGCCCAATAGAAAATCCCAAATCTATATTAAAATTTTATTTAAAAATTCCTACAGATTAATAACCATACCTTTCCCTGAGTAGTGGAACAGAACAGACCCACGTCTCTGTTTGAAAATCTACAATCAAATCCCTTTCTGTGAAGAATCAGAGCAGCTTCATCAGATGGTTTGGTATCTACCTACAAACAAACACTATAGAAGTTTACTCACAAAGTATCAGTCAGGAAGACATTTTAGGACACCAAAAAATTATCCTTATCATACAGCAGATAGAGACATTTACACCTTAAAAAAATGTTCAGCCTTGATTGAACTGTCATGGGGTTTTTTTTAAATTTTATAAAGCTACACATAGAAAGAACTAAATGGCAAAGAGTTGAAACATAATGTACTACAGAATACAAATATAAGTGTTGAATTTAAAGATCAACATATGCACATATACAGACTTAGGATGGAAGTGTAGCTATCATACCTGTATTAACAGGTTTCCCACAAAAATTATATGGTAAAACAGAAAACAAACTAGAAATCATATGTTAACTACAATACTCAGTTTTACATATTAAATGGGATTATGTTGAACAAATTTTCATATAGCAAAACTGCTCTCTAACTCAGCTTAAGGTGTACAGAAAAATGTACACTGAAATACATATATGATATAAGTGTTATGTTTATCTCTAAGATATTCAGTGTTTTGAGCCTCAGTAGACATTAGAGAGTAAGCTGCTCCTCACCAGATTTGTGCTTCATTGTGCTCCAGCTCCACTGCCCTCCCCTGGACCTGTTCCAGCCCCTCAATGTCTTTCTTGTGGCTGCACCTCATCACTCACTGTAGTCATTTATTTACTATGATGTATTCCTTCATTTATTTATTTATTGCTGTTTTACATTCTTCATCTCTTAATCTTGTTATATATATAATAAGAGCATAAAAAAGATGGTTCTATCCAAAGCCATGCTAGTTCTTCAGGTTATTTTTCTCTTATTTATTTTGGTTTACTTGTTCTTGCAGTGGTGCTTTTTCACAAAAGCATCTGCCATGAGTTAGGTTCATTTCTGGTACTTCAGAATGTATCTATCACTTGAAGGAACTAATGCCAGTAAGCATTAGGCACTCTGTGATGCATTAGCTCCTTGAAGGTGTACCAAACAAGAGGTCTTAATCTAACAGAGTTTTCACTCTAATTCCTTTTCATAAAGGAGATCATGGATCAGCTTGTACCAGCTTCTTTGAAA
Source organism: Phylloscopus whistleri (assembly GCA_017589585.1). Lineage (NCBI taxonomy): Eukaryota > Metazoa > Chordata > Aves > Passeriformes > Phylloscopidae > Phylloscopus > Phylloscopus whistleri. The sequence goes on from JADMLD010001013.1 coordinate 181,949, forward strand.
CCCAGAATGACTAGGTTTCAAAGTACAACAAATTCATAGTATAAAGTACTCATTCATATAATAAAAAAAAAATTATAAACTTCGTGGGTTTAAGTTCCTCATTTAAAATAGTAAAAATGTACTCAATAGTATTTGGAGTTGAAATGAGATACTTTTTAGTGAAACACTGACTGTTAGAAACTGCATAGTTTACAAAACATGCATAAAACTCAGCTTGAAAAGATTCTGTGAACAGTAGCTTATAACCACCTAAAACCAACTTTTTAATTTATGAACAGTGCCTACATTCAGTATATGAAAACAAGTTTCCAGTTATTTATTAACATTAACTTGATGGCTAAAGAAGTTCTTATCCTGTTCACTGGAACAGCAGTACCACTTTCGACATGAAGTGAGGTAATAGCTGTGATATTTTCCTTCTACTATGAAACACCTCACTTGGTTTTCATTGTCACTAATGTGACAGTGTTGCACTTAAAAGTACGTATTTTTATGCACACAAAATAGTACTGTCTGCCTAAAGATCAGATTAGTGAAACATTAAAATTCATACTGAAAAAGCCTGACATCCTGTGGGGTAAATTAAGAAATGACAAGCCAGTAATGGGTATCAAGACTTCCTCTAATTCACTTAAATTATCTTTTAGTAATCTGCATAAAAAATGCATGTATGCATTTCAAATTATGGCATGAATATTTCATCTCCCAATTTTTTAGAATTAAATATTATCTTAATTAGGATTCAAAACACTTAAAACAAAAAAGTAACAAACAATTAATGGCACTCTGAGTAAAAGTGTTTTGGTCAGTATGAATATCTATGATTTAGTACTCCACCTTCTACCAAGCCCATAGCAACCTTGTGTAAAAAATAAAGCTATTCTAACCTATTATCAAAGCAGGTGAAAGACAGTTGTCACAGCCTCCACATCTGCTCTAATTTACCTGTTCTTACATGATCTCTCAGTAAATTAGATTAAATACTTTTAAGGTTAATGAATGTCTGAGAAGGATGAACTTAATTTACACCAAATACACCTTCTAAACATGACCATGCTAGCTGCATGAAAACCAGTAACAAACTCCTCAATTTTCAACAAATAACAACATTCTTAACCTTGTAAAACTTCACAGCCCTGTTATTCAATAATATATATGCTATTAAGTCTCTAGCTAGCCTTCTTAGAAGAGATGGCAAAGTTTTATTTGATTTTGATCTCTGAAAATTAAAATGTAGCCTTATCAGAAAATAATAAAAAAAATTGTTAGGCTTTCTCATAACCAGTATCCCAGGGCAGTGATGCTAAAATTTTGATGAGAAAGAAAAAATATTTTTAAATTCAATTACTGTAAGCTAATAGACACACATTGAAAAGTTTAGGCAATACAGCAAATTTATGTATGTATGCTTAGTGTAAAGGGACAAATCTACTGTGTTCTAGATCTTGAGTCCCAGTTTATTTACATCAGGTCGAATATGTGTCAAACTTCTCAAAAGCTGGAGTTCTATTAAGAAAAAAATCTTTAAATGTTGTAATTCTAATGGATTGGACACTTCCATGACAAGATGAGATATCTTACAAAAATAACAATATTCTTTCTGATTTCTACCTTAAATCTTAACCTTTTTTTTGTTTTTTTTAAATTTGGTACCCTCTTATCTGAAATTGTAATGGATTATGGAAAATCAACAGTTTACGCAGTGGATAGGCATAAATCTCTGGGAAAAATTTCATTGTGTCAATTAGCCAGAATTATGTCACTTGTCATTCAAATTTTTGGAAGTAAGAAAAAGGAAGCAGAAAATGAGAAGAGATTTACTGAATTATTTGTAAGACATAGCACCCCACAGCTGTGGGGGAGAACATTCTGCACCTATACGACAATGTTCCTATCCTATGACTGCTGCAAGCTTTCACTTTGAAGTGGGCATATTGATGCTACAAGCTCAAGAGCTGTCCATCAGTAATCAATGAAACATACAGCTGTGGACAGGGAAGAGATCACAGCCTCAATCAGTCCTATATCAGTTGGGAGAGTGGGGCCAGAACAGTCCAGATAAAATCAGAGAATTCATTTACAAGTGATAACATTTAATTCAAAAAGCAGATACTGAGCAAGCCTGTCTTTTCACAGCTTTCATACCCAGATCATACAAACAAGGGGATGGATTTACACGCTAAATAGAGGGAAGATGTTCATGGATGTCTGCACTGAACTTGGTGTGTTGAAGTAAACCTGTGATGCAGAGCTGGCTGAAGTAAATGAAAATATACACGGTGAAGTATGAAATATTCACTTCATATGAAGATTTAATTTCATATCAGGCTTCTTCCTATCTTTTCAAAAGTACAAGACCCACAAGATCAAGAAATTTTCCACTTTGAAATTCAAAATAAGAATCAGTCACAGCTGAAGGAGCTTACACAAGATTGAACTACTTACAGAGAAAGCATGAGAACAAACATTGTTTAAGTTTTGAAATACAGATTAAGAGAGAATGAAGAACAGATTAAACAGAATATAATCTGATGTAAATACAGACATGCTCAGCCAGCATGGAGACTCTAGAGGAAAGGGGATAAATCATTTGTATCTAAGTATTGCAGAATTAAAAAGGGATTTCACTGTGGTGGCAGCACTGGTGAATAGCAGTGCAAAACAACATAAAGTTAACATAATCACATTTTAATGGAACCAATCACATTTACAGGAACCAATCATTATGAGATGCTGTTAGAATAACTAAATTGGGTCTTTGTCATGGGTTAACACAGTTTGGATTTCTTTGAAAAGAACAGACCTATCAGGAGCCAGTTCTTGGTTATTGGCATGTGGTTTAACCACTGAGAAAACAGAATACGACTTTTGGTAATACGCATATAAAGCTGAGAATGTGTGGGAGCCTCCCTCTTTTCTCTGGGTGAGCGACTAAGTAACATCCTGTGGGAGTTGGGCTGGGCCAGGCCCCGCTGCCCCTGGGCGGCCAGGCCCAGCCAGGCCTCCGGGAGCTGCTATCCTGTGGGGGAGCAGCCTGGCCATGCCTGTGCCAATAACACCTTGAAGCAAGAGAAGAAAAGAAAAGCCCTGGCAGCTGCCCATGTCACCGGCTGGGGCTGGGGGGGGTGTTCCCCCCCCCGCCTCCTCCTTCCTCAGGCCTCAGGGAGCAGCTCTGAGCGGCCCACACCACAAGATCAAGGGGTGGAAGAGAAGGCATCCAGCAGCTTTTCCACCGGCATGGCCTTGAGATTTTTTCAGCTCCTGAAGGCAGGGAGCACGCAGGGAGCACCTGAGCACAGTAGGCCTGGGCAAGCTTTAACTCTTTCCAGTCAGCAAATGAACTTCCAGAGCACCGGCCCTTCCCAGAGTATGGACAGACAGAGTGTTTGAACCATAAAGAGACACAGCATGAAACTGAAGTCAGTGAAAAGAGAGTGAAAAGACTATCTGAGGCAAAGGAGGAGTGGCCTAATTTGGCTGGACATTTCTGTTAAACTATGGAGAATGAACTGTTTTTTTCCTGTAACATATGAATACTGTTTGGGGGGGGATGCTGGTTCTAGTCAAAGGTTGTGGAGAGATATAATTGAGATTTAATTGGGAATTTTGAATAGAGTAAGCCCCCCGCTCCTGGGGTAAAAGGAGGTCTCAGCCTTTGAGATGAAGATGGTTTTAGAGAGAAAGTGATATGAGGCCCTGCACTTCTAAGGTAAAAAGAAGGTCTCCATTTCTTTTGAGATGGAGACAATTTTGGAAATAGAAGAAGAGAATCTTTGTGTTATATTAGAAGAGGCATCCTTAAACAGTACGCCTAAATAAGCAGATATGGCCTATGTGCAGTGTTGGGAAAGCTGCTAAAGGGTAGGATTTCACAGTTTGCAGAGGTTCCTTTCAGGTCGTTGCAGGTGTGTGGCATGGGACCCACCAGAGGACTGTTCCTCTTGTGACAATGTCTCTATGGAACCCAGAGAGACTCCTTTCCTAAAGAACTGATGAAAGATTATTTTTAAATGGTAAAACTGACTGAAATTACAGGTTTTGTCTTTTTATGTTGGATGTGGGAAAGTGAACACTTGTGGAGGAATGGAAGGATGTTTTGAAAGCTTCATTTGGTTTTTTTTCTTTCCTTTTTTCTTATTTTCATTCTTTTAGTGCGTGTAAATAAACTATCCTTGTAATTTTAAGGTAAGCCTGTTTTGCTCTTTATGTTCTCCTAGTCACATAAAATATAGCAAGTGATGAAACCATCACAGTCTTGTAATTAAGCTCAAAAATTTTTAACAATAAAATTTGGGTTTAAACCTATACCCTTTACTAAAAACATACTCAAAAGAAACTTTAACAGCCTTAGATATAATTCTTCTATTGCAGAAAAGGCTGAGGTATATAAATAGTTCTCTCTTAAAATTTGGGAACTTATTGAAATGTACCCCCTCCAGAGATAGAGTCCTGCACTATGCATACTAACGTGAAAAAAACAATTCCTTCATTTCATGTTATTCAAACAGACATAAGTCTCCAGTTCTTGCAGAATTAATAAAAGCTCATAATCAGACTGCAGTTTATCATACCATATAAACCTGCCCACAAAGTACAAGAATAAATTATTTGACTATATTAGTAAGCTATATCATATGTTTGCTCACAAAACCCAATGGTTTGACCTTACCTTTCCTTGGATTGTCCTCAGATTGACTATATGCATGTCACAAGGCATGGATGACATCAGTGGAGAAAAAGTATTTATCAGCGCTGGGACACCTGAATCTGTATTTGTTGTCATTGGAATTACAGGATGATTTAAGAAAAGAGAAGTCATATGACTAAGAAGTGATGGAAAACTGACTGGTGCCTTCCCTTCATTCTGCAAAGTACGAAAGAATTATTCAAGTTAACGTACTGTCAAGTCTAAATTTTGAAACCCACTGTCTTCTTATTTTATACATTATTCCAATAATTACATAGAAAATTTTAATTTCTAGACTGCCCATTCAATTAACTTGATCATCCACTAATTTCTTCTATTAATAGGTATACTTACTGTTTTTGTAAACAGTAATCTTTCAGAATTATGATGACACCTAATTTTACAACAGCCCTTGTGTTTCTGTGTTAGCCCCTGATGCTTATGCTTGAACAATACAGTTTGGAGAAAGAAATGAGTTACTACTTTAGCAAGTTGCTTCTATTTATTCAGTATTTATTCAGTATCTCTTTCTATATGGAGAGGCAGACAGCGTTTTGCAGGCCTCCTTTTCCACATTATTTTCTGACCTATATTTCTTGCTTTCTCCAACTTGTATCTCAAATCCCTCTTGCTATTGTAAATCTATTTCTCTCAAACTATTAATTGGACCAAATAGTAGCTACCATCTTTGTCTTGATCTGCATTGCAAAATATTTCTTCAATAAATTTTGTTTCAATGTCATGCCAGCAGGAACCAAAGGTATTCTATCCCAAGATTTTACAAATTTTGTACTTTCCAAAGTTTCATATTTGCAGTGTTTTTACTTGGCTGCAGAGACTGCCTTACAAACCTGAGATGACCAAATCTTACATATTCACAACAACCAATTAAAGCTCCAGAGAAGACAAGAAAAGAAAAGACAAGAAAAGACAAGAAAAGACAAGAAAAGACAAGAAAAGACAAGAAAACAACTTTAAAAAGTCAGTTTCTATTTCAGAATGTCAGTGAAGATAAGAGTAGAAAGGGAAGTGAAAATGTCTTTTGCTCTTATTTTTCCCTTGCCTACTTAATTAGACAAATCCCTGCTTGTTGGTGATATTTAGCAAAAACTCTTCAGAAAGTTTATAGAAAATATAGTATCTTAAGCACTGATACATTAAATTTGCATTTTATGATAGTCTGGAAACATGGAAATAAAATAAAATAAAATAAAATAAATAAAATAAATAAATAAAATAAAATAAAATAAAATAAAATAAAATAAAATAAAATAAAATAAAATAAAATAAAATAAAATAAAATAAATAAATAAAATAAAATAAAATAAAATAAATAAATAAAATGGGATATACTTAAAAGTAAAGGGGAAGATTATTTTTCAGCTTATAACAGACAACCATAACAGTAATTTCTGTCTTGGGGTGTGTGTGCATGTGTGCATATTTATTCAATATCTCTGCAGTAGCACAAAATAGAGCTGACAGTGAAGAAATTGAAAATATTCCAGGCCTGAATCAACACACGATGGGAATTTCTGTTTTATTCTTGGTGCTTTCCTGTGTAATAAGTAACACTCTGCCTCTTTGGTATCTACTAAGCATTGAGGCTTAGTATTTTTAAGAATCTATTATGACCCCCAAATGATAACAGTGGATTGTTGTAGAGGATTGCTCCTTCATGTGTCTCATTGCATTTATTTATATTGAATTCCATCTGCCACTTTATGGCATCTTTCATCAGTATTGAGTCCTCTAATTTCTCAGTTTAGCCTTGATTTTTTTTTTCATTACCTTGAAAAGTTCAGTATCACTGGTAGACTTCATTGCCGTGATTTTCTTCTATTCTAATTACAGTATGAGCAATTTCGCTATATGTACAGTTTAATCTAAAAGTCTTCCGTTCAAGTGCCTGAATACACTATGATCTATACAAAGGGAAAATGTGCAGAATCATCTACTTTCAAAGAAGAGTTCCTTTTTTCACCCCAAAAGAAACACTGTTCACTCTGTTGCCATAGAAGTGCTAAAGTCAGTCAAAACATTCAACTGTCATTTATTTTCTCATCTTTCACCTTTTTTCCCTGGTAAAGTTCATTGCTTGCATCTGAGAACTTAAAATAAAGTCTTCTAAAATATCTTACAAATCACACATGAATCAGAAAAATAATCTATTCATCCTTTTATAGTATTTAAAACAAAATATTGCAGATAAGCACAGTCTTGAAGGACTGGCAAATGCTAGATCCAGAACTGATTCACCTTGTCTCATTTTTGCTCCCACTGTGTCTAAATGTGATATCACAAACAGGGACATTGTCCTTATGCATTATCCACTTTGGAACTAAGACTTAGGTGAGGATTTTACATAGAATCTTGTATTCCCACATCTGGAAAGACAGTCAGTTCTTGAGAATTGCATCAGCAGAAAAAGTGCAGTCATTCACAGAATCTGTGTAACAGCAATGGGAATGGAGTGTACAGAAGGTGTCAAAAGCTGCCAGGAGACCAAGGGAAACAGGGTTTTGCAAACATGGTTGTGGCATATGGGGCTATAATTCTTAAAGTTATTAAGGCCCATGTTCACCAGAAAGCCCTGTTGGAAAGGCACAGCTGCAGGATAGATAGCTGCAAGCCAGCTGGGGAGTGAGAGATAGTTTGACTTGTGGACAGCACACTGTAGCTGAGCCAGCCAATGGGTGCTCTTCTTCTGTTAAGTTTGGGTTTTGTCTGGTTGAGATTAAAAGTATAAAAGGGGGGTAACTTCTACAATGAAGTGATTCCCTTCATATGCACAAGGGGGTCCGTGCCTTTGTTCCCCATTGCTACACATGGTGAAGCAATGCTTTTAGGGAAGACTGAGAAGGGACTCCAAATCACACTCTTCCCTAAGTACATCACAATCATGCAAGAGTTGGAGTATGTCTTTCCGCTCAAGTCTGGTGATCCAGAATTTAAACAGGACTGTCTGGAAAGAGAAATGAGGAGGTTTTGCACACACAATGTGATGGGAAGAATAATTACTCTATTTGCACCTTCACCATGTGGATGGCTTTCAGCAGTTACCCTGCTGATGCTGCATCAGAAGATGTAGTCCTACAGTTTCTATCTAATTAAAGTATTGCTCTCTCAAAAGTTACATTATTTTCTCAATTTCCATGACAGTATTTATCACTCAAAGTGTGAATGGAGCTCCTCTGGCTACTTACAAACATTAGGTACTGGCAAGAATCTGATGAATGCTGGATGATCATGTGCTGGCTTAATGAGCTCAAATCAAAGCAAATACTGCCTTTTTAACCATCTTACAGTACACCCATATAGAGTTATCCAGTTGAAAACTGTGTTGAAACACAACCCCTTGAATGACTATGCAATAGACATAAATGGATCTGTTTAGGATTTTCCCTTGTCATCAAAAGTAAGGTGAATATTCTAAATTTTCAGTTTTGAGGAGACACAAACCATAATCTAATCTAACATTGGATCACAATTTGCAACAAGTTTTAAGAATAGTCTCATCTATAAAAAGTGCCCTTATATCAGAAATGAGCTATTTTATTGATAATCACAGAAATAATTGAAAGGCTTGGGTTGAAAAGGAACTTAAAGATCAACTTGTTCCAACCCCCTGCCACAGGCAGTGATGCCACCTACCACACCAGGTTACTCAGGGTTCCACCCTACCTGGCCTTGAACACTTCCAGGGATGAATGAGGCGGACTAATCTGATTTTTATTTATGCCTCAACATATGTTATACATGAGGTGACGGATTCCTATAGGGGCTGTACATGTGCTGGCATGTACATGTGCTGTACATGTACACCTGTCCCCGGGGAGACTTTGCCTAGCAGCTGGTCAAGGGAGAGAAGCTTCCAGGACTGGGCTTGAGTGACACCCCCCACTTGCCTGTGGGGCATATGCCCGTAAGCCTGGGAAAAAAAATTCCTGGGAAATCGGGCTGTAGGAGGGACTTAGCACATAAAAGCAGGTAACTTCGACACAAGGTAGAGCCATTTGCTTTGGGTTTCTTGGAGGGATCGGGGGCTCTGTGGTCCTGCTTTGCCCTACTTCACCGTTCCCGCAAACCAGATCGTCGCCGTGGCGACTGAGTGTTCCACTGCTCCCCTGAGAGCCACCACTGCTGCCACTCCATTTCATAAGCTGCCCACTGCTTGCACGCAAAAAGCCACTCTGCCCCCAACACTAGAGGGTTCTCACATAAGAGTTTAAATTAAGTAACTAAGGTCCTTAATTAGAGGGGAAATTGCTAATTAGACTCTTCAGAGATCATTTAATTGAACAGAAGAAAGCAATGGAAAATTCTGTAGAGAAAAAAGTAAAGCCGAAGAGTTGATAATTTAGCTATTAGCTAAAATTACTAATGTAGCAAATGGAGAACCAATGCACTTTTCAATACAGACAAGTATATCTAAAATTTCCCAAGGAAAGGAAACTGAGGCAGACAGTTAATCAAATCACATTATCTTGATTATTTTCTCCTCCTCTAGATTCTTCTCTGCAATGACAAAGTCACCAAAAAAGCCTTAATTATAACAATAAACCCCCACTGGCATTCACACTACCTAATCTAACATACTGAAATGTGGATGCTGACTCAGTGTGTAAGAACAATCAAATAAAACTGGAAACAGGTAGAATTCTGGGCCTGCTGAATCAAGGGATGCAGACTAAAATAGTCTCATACCAAATCACTTGGATTATTGCTGGAAAGAAAAAGTTTCTCATTCTCTTTTATGTTGTGTCAGGAAACAATTTTTATCAACTTTCTCTCTGACAGGTTCAGAAAACCAACAAGCAGCACTCTTCAAAGGAAAATGTTCCTGGACTAAAAAATCTAACCTGTGGAGCAAAAACACTTTTCAGAGCATCTTTATTACCATCTTTATTACCAATCTTTATTATCAAAACATAAATTTAAATTTCTTAACCCTAAACTTAGCAACTGACAGCAATCGAGAATGTGAGTCAAAGAATTCCAAAGACAAATACGGAAAAAAACCCCTGTTTCTTTCTGTACAATTCAAAGACTGACAATCCATCAGTATGTTTGTTGTGATGATGCTTCAATATGAGAAATTGATTCTGTAATACTGTGCAATGCTGCTCATAGGTGAGAAACAAACAGCAGACAACACCACTGATAATGTGAATAACAATTTTACAACATGTGACAAAAATAAGTGACAGGTAAGGGTGAATGCCTAAGCTTTAAAATTACATACATTTTTCACCAAATGCAAACAACTTGAATCCTTAACTATGGTGACTCCTCACTTGTGGAAGGCAGAGTCTCTAAGCAGGAAGAGAGTGAGAAAATTGCACAATGCTCTATGCACACATTGCCCTATGGCTCACAACTTAGAAGAGAAATCCAGATTTCATTTCAGACTGACACTAGTCTAGTTCATTAAATTGACATCAAGTAGTAAATGGCTTTAACTTAGTTACAGGCTTTGCATGCAAGAGTGCCTGGCTGTTATCTCACCAAGTGAAAATCAGATGTTCTTGCTTTAAATTCATTCAAAGTTGCACACTGTAGTACAAAAAGAATAATCAAAGTCTGACAAGTTCTGGAAGTCCTCCAGATATGGATGATTCATTCTCTTTCCTCTGAGGCTGATACCTGGAGCTAGATTTTTGCATGCCTGTAACAACTCCCAGTGATTTTCAGAAGGAAAGAAGAAAGAAAATGGGTCTTACACCCCTAATACAACAAATAGCAATTAATGACTGATATAAATTGGTTTAATTCTTCTAAGCTGAATAATTCATTTTCAGTGTCCAAGAGTGCAAGTTTAGTATAAGCATCTGTCAAAGAAAACAGTGACCAAGACTTCAAGCAGCTTTGAAAATAGCTGGTGTTTGCAGAGGGATATTTGTATGGAAATCAAAAAAGGTGATAGGAAGATCTTCTCTGTGCAGTGGGATTCAGAACATCTAAGACCCCAAAGCTGCACAAAAAATCTTCAGCAGAACAATCTTCAGTTAATCTCTTTAAAAAATCCAAGCTTAGACCAATTAGACTTTTAGGAAAGCCTGAGTAAGTTGCAACCAGAAACAACAGTCACAAATGTGAATACTGAACAGGCAGATATCCTGGAATCTTAAAAAGATGCCATATTATTTTCTGCTATACCAGAGCATTTGGCTTTTCTGACATGCTGGGGAGCAAAAATACAGATAAATATAAGGATTAGAATTGTTTATATACACATTTTTGTCTATGCTTAAAAACCCATCAATTATGTTACATTTTTGCACTTCAAAGTGGTTTTGTTGATGTTGTTGGTTTTGTTGTTGTTGTTGTTGTTGTTTTTGCAATAGGTTTCAAGTCCTTTAATTGAGAACCATGGTCCGGAGTGTTTAGGGTCTTTTGGTAGCTATTGAAGTGACCAGCAAAAGACGACTCATGAGAGCAGAGTAAATCTGATTTCATCTCTTTATCTCAGGGAATGGAAAATTTTCCGTCAATTCACTTGGTCATTGTTAATGAAAATGCATTGGAAATGCATGTATGCCACACTAGCTGAAAGGGGTTCCTGGTGGCTGATTAGAAGAAATGAAAATACTGAGGCACCATAAAATATACACAAGACTGGGTGTTGGCTGGGTAAGTCTAAAATCACCACGTATTTTCTGTACCAATGCTTAGTTGGCACTAAAACTGCAGATGAGAAATTTGGGACTGTTGCGAGTAACCAAATCCAGAGAAATCTACATCCACAGCAGGAATTTTTCCCAGTCTGCTAGAGCCAAATTTGGTAGTCTCCAACAAGAGGCAACTCCTCTCATTCCAAGCTGATAGATAAGAGCCTGCTGTGGTTCTGCTCCTCCAAGACCATGCAGGAGAAAAACAGAACAATTTCCCATTAGGCATGTGTGGAAACACATAGCCATCCATACATGTGAGCAGAGAGAGCACCTTTCCCAGAACCTACATAAACAGAGCACTTGGGTAACAGAAGTAGAATAGACAATCCAAATCTGATTGTGCCCTCCAGCTGACCAGGTCTGGAGTTCAAGACATTGACATTCTTGATTCACAAAAACACTCAACAACCCCTGATACCTCAGTGTGGACTTTAAGATCTCCTCATATCCAGGTCTGGACCTTAGGCTTCCTAATGATTTACCAGGTCAGACTTCATTTCTTCCAGGAGCTGGCCTGTGACCTGTCAGCTTGCAGTTTGCGGTTTACAGGCACACACAGAAAATACAGGTCTTCCAGCAACTGTAAGCCAGGTGTACTGGTCCCTCAGTCCAACAGTGTATCTCTTTCTGTCACACACACCTCTTATTCTGCTTTTTTCCTAGTCTTACCTGAAGCTGGCTAATGGCTCACACAGATTCGGAAAAGATTGGGTACTCAAGCAGAAATCAGATTCAATAATCCAGCTGTAGCGATCAAACACTGGACTTCATCAGAACATTTTATGCCTCTTTTATCCCTACTTTTTCCAGTTGTTACCCCTCAATCCTTCTCCTTCCCCACCTCTGTCAGTTCTACTGAACATAACTAGCCTCTTGTTTTACAAAAAAAAAAAAAATTAAAAATCCAGAATTTTCTTAGTCTAAGGCAATTTCTGCTGATTCCTTTTGTTGAATTTCACACCAAGAACAATCTAATTTTCTCCCTTTCATGGTCTCAGGACCAGCTAGTGCTCCACTGGTCCACCTATCACCATTGCTTTGGTGATTGCATTTAATACACTTAATGTTCAATCAGGTGCCATAACAGAAATCATGTTCTATAAAGAGATAATTTGGGGAACATCTGCTCGTTGGTCTAAGGAAGAGTGCAATGGTAAAGAAAGTATCTAGTCACCAAGATCACAAGCATATCACCACAATTCCTAAGGCTGATAAATATACAGCCATTGATATGGCTGGATGAAAGTGATCAGAAAAGCAAATAGACAGCATGACATGTTTCCTTGACAATAAAAGTATTTTATACTTCAGTTATAGCCTTTCCTGCCAAATTTATTTCTTCTCTTCTAATTCTTCTTAGAGTGTTTATATTATTTAATAATGGCACAGGAGAAGGGACTTAATGCCTAAATAAATATGCCATGCTAGGGTTGTGGAAGGGACCTGGTGCTAATTTTCCCAGATGACTGGCAAGAACTTATCCTGTTCTCAATGACGGTAGAAAACGGTCAAAATTTTCTGGAGTTCAGTTTTGATGAGGAAGTAGTTAAAAAAAACTGATGCTAAGGATAGAAAGTACACAGTGATATATGCTAATTTCCATGCATTGGAACTCTGCTCCTCATGCAAAGTTCTTGCTACTAGTGGAAATTTGCATGTGCAAGGAGATTATTCCCAGAGAGTCATTTCATTTTAGACTACAAGAAGAAGAAGCAAGAAGGACTTGCACACTTTTTCCCTACTTTAGGAAGGATTCTGCCCTACAGTAAGATCTTGAAGCAGGAATTAGGCCTTCCTTGAAGTGGTGATACAGAAAGGTTTAAGTTTCACATCTCAAACAGCTCAGATAAGCTAACAGAAGACAATAAAGAGGCCTATCCTCATCCTATGATGAATTACACAAGCTAAAAGTGGAGAGACCAAGCTTTTATACTATTCATAATACTGAGGTAAAATTCTTTCTAACTAGAGACAGCAGACAGGTACATGCAAATGAAGACAGATAAAACCAAACCAAGGAAAGTAATTCACTGTTGAGATGTACATAAATACATGAAAAAGAACACAAAAGAGACATAGCTGTATGTCCAGAACCCAGAGGAAGGCAGTCCTCTGTACTACCTACTCAAGCCAGGAATCAGCTACAAGTGGCTGTTGCCTTTTTATAAGGATGAGAATATTTCATAACAGGAGCATAGGAATGGAGCATGTAGACAAAGCAGTCTTTATGTAAAAGCTTTCTGCAACACATCTTTGTCACTGTATATGAAAAAAAAAAAAATTGAAGGAAATTAAGCTGTAAGGTGTCCTGGCATAAAAACAATGAGAGTGCTTGCCTGAAAGCAGATAGTATTTGTAGATAAATAAAGAGATGGAAACATTATTCTTGATTAGCAAACACAAAATTCTTTCATAAGAAGGAATTCTTTCATAAGAAATACAGTATAAACTATACAGTAGAAGAGGAAATAATGAATTAAAAGTAGTGTTTTAAGCAAAACTAGACAGTAGCATGTGCCTGAATATCTCTTCAAATGAAATACAAAATTAGTGTTCACCCCTTACTAAATATATGTGGTAAGGCTCTAAAGAAGATGCATTGTATTTACAGAGATTTAGTAAGAAAAAAGAGTAGTTGTATGTGGTGGAAGAAAGGGAGTTTGATTATCTCCCACATATTTGTGATTTTATTAACTGTATTGTTGTTGCTCTAAACAACCTCCCCCAAAAGTAACAACCATTTGAGCCATTGAATTGTGGCTCTCTGCTTAAACCTAGTCTATAAATCTACTTGTATAAATTAACCAAGTCAAGACAAGGTATGAAATAGGAATCTGAAGAAGGAAATGTTTGCCTGGCATAGCATCTTTTCTCCAGCTACGTCTTTGATGAAATAATATATTACCACTTCCTATAAATCCTATTTCTTGCACTCCTATACTCATATAACATGCTTGGATTCAGAAAATAAAAGGGCATTAATGCTAGTTTTTCTAAAACCTACAGTAAATATAAAGTAGTCTGTATTTTCAAAGAGACAGAAACGTTTACTGTTTTGACAAGTATTAATATACTGTATTCAGTTTCATTGTCAGCTAAACATAATCCCTTCAATTTAAAAATTAAATGAATTCAATTCTTGGGTAAAAATCTGAAGAAATAGAATACAATCTTAGAAGATGATTCAAAGAGATATTCAAGCTGAAAAATCCTTGCAAGGAGAAAATGAACATATAAGGTTTAGTTACATCTACTAGAAGAAAAAGATGTATGTAGAAATTGTATCAAAAATACAGTAAAAACATCTGAAGCCTGAGGAACACAGTTATCAATAAATAAGGTGAGCATAATGTAAAGTGAAATGAGATTTGCCCAGCTTTCACTACAAACACAGCTCACTTAACAAACAACACTGTCATTGTGAATAAACCTTTAGTATCTATCTTAGGGGTAAAAGAACCCCCAACTACAAACAAACAGAAAATATAAACACAAATGCCTCCCCCCCAAGTCTCTTCCCTCCCCACATATACAAAACCAAAAAAGCTTCAGGAATGAAATATTTTGGAGCACACATTAAGAAAAGCTTGTAATGGCAAAGATGTCATATGGTCAAAACTTTGTCCTCCAGGGGCTCCTGAAGTCATTAATAAAATAGGGCTTGACAACAAAATCAGGGTCAGTGTAGGAGTCACACTGTAGGCGATTACATATATAAACTGCATGTAATTTCATCATAATTTTTTTCTGACATGGTTATTTTTAAACTATTATAACAGCTCCCTTCTGAGTAACTGGGCTAAAAAATGTGTGATTGCACATCCAACAAAACAGAAACAGAACTACCCTTACTTTAACATTGATACAGTAACGTGGCTCAGAAAATGTTATGAATGTTCAGATACATTTTGAATAACAAAATTCTAGAACATTCTAACTATATGAAAGGGGAAATCCATATACAACACCAGAAAAAGAATATTTCCTTAAAACATCTTGCTTGGCTCCTGGAACTTGTGTACATTGGATCATTTAGGACAACGGCAATTTTGAACGGTGCCTATTCCCCGCTGTTCTGATTCCACTTTCTTGGAAGTCTCTTCAAGAGTGTATAAGAACCAATTGCCCTTAAAGTCCTCTGCAGCCATTTAAAACCATTATAATAAGCTCAGTATGAAGAATTATAGGGAAAGGAAGATACTGGAACATAGGTTTCCAAAACACTTCAGAAATTTTTGATTGTAGTAGGCAACTGCCCCTTCTCCTTTGAAAGATTCTCAGTAACTTGCATAGAATCTTTCAAATCTGTAGGAAAGATGATTTTAACAAAGAGAGGGAATTACACCACTATTCTGCTGAGATGATACTTGACTTGTATCACAAACAAATTGGCAAACATATGCAAAGACACATTTAAATATTCCACTGACTAGAACATCCCAGAGTTGTTCAGGCTGCCTTTACTCTGAGGTAGCTTCAAAATCTTTTCCAATGGAATATTTTGGTCTGAAGCAGCAGCTGTTCTGAAATTGAACCTGTGGCCAACCCTACTCAAGGGGGCACTGTGTTACTTTGCAGAGCAATCTCAGTGTGTGTGGACCAGTTTCCTTTTAGAAGGAAGTAACCAAGAAGCTCCCCTGAGGTATGGCACCAAACATGCTCTAACCCATCACATCTTGATTATGGTCTCAATGGATGACTAATCTTTTATGCTTGTTCTGACACAAAAATAGACTGCATTGCACAGGGACTGGACTGGAAGACTTCCAGAGGTACCTTTTAGTGAGTTATTTTATGGTTCTACAGAAAGCACGGAGGCTGCGCACAATGTCACTGCAAGCACTATGGCACTAACTGATTTGATCTGCTTCTGTTGTTTCAAATTATCTTCTAATGTAAACATAGATTTCCATGTCCAATATTTCTTACTTACCAGGTCCACATTCTAATTTAATACAACACAAATTACCTTGGGTACAACGGAATTTTTGAGTGGCAGTATAGATCCCTCTGCAGGTTTCCTCTTGTAAGGATGGATTAACCTGTGCAATACTTGTTGTCACAGTCAGACTGCAACTGACCTCACATTAGTTGGGTAGCTGCACATCACACTGATAGATGCAGTTAATATGCAGTCTGCATTACACATGATGAGGAACTAGAAAATCATAATGACATATGCAACCTGAAAAACAACCCCCACTGTCAATCATTAAATGGTGAAAATTAGCTTTAAGCTTGATATTATCATCCTCTCACAGTGCTTAATGATATCCATTATAAACCAGAATTAATTCCAATTTATCTGCATATTCATTAGGAGCTTGGTATACAACCTCTCATCTTTAGCTATGCAATAGTTTTAAAATATACTCAGTGCTGTCATCATTATTCTACTGCCTTAGTACGAAGATGTAGTTTTGATTTTGTCCTTCTCAAAAATGGTAAAGAAAATAAAACTAAGAAAAAATACAAAGAATGGAAAGAAAATTAAGGTTATTCAAAAGACTAAGATACAAAAAGCAAACTGAAAATATGTGCAAACAAAACAACAACAAAAAAAACCCCACAACAAAATGGTCTCAACTTTTCTAGAATCTTCTTGAATCTTATTTCCTAAGGAAATTATATTTATAAGAGGTTTTCCACCCATTCAACTGAAATAATTTGTCAATCTTTCTTTAGACTCAGTTAACATTGTTGAGAAGCAGAACTCACACTAATTAGCAACTTTTTATAGCTTGTTCAGTAAAAAAGTAATTAAAAAAGAAAAAAGAGGCTTCCACAATGGTACCCCACTCATAATGTTGAAGTGTGAGTGAGGAAGTAGGTATAGCATGATTTATGTGAAGAATAGTGAGAGATGAAGTCTTTACAATCAGAATATGCAAGCAAGATGACAAAACACCCTTGGAAGCTACATTGCCTTATTTCTACAGCTCATGGAATAATTTCTTTACCGAGTTCTTTGCTGCTGCAACAGAAATTAATATTTACATCTTAATTGGCATAAAAAATCCAGACAGTAAAATCCTACCACATCTGTTCCATGTCTTCTTTCCAACAGTAGTCGGAAGACATTAGCTGTAATCTTGTTATCTTGAACACCTTGTCCAAGGCCACGGTTGTCATCCTGCATCAGCCGACGATCCATGATCACTTCCAGCTGACCTGAAGGAGCAACACGAGGACTACACTAGTATCAAAAATATGTAAGGGTTCTATTAAACATAAAAAACCTGCCCTAAAATTTAACTTACCTTAAAAAGTAATAATATTTCTCTTGAGTTTGGAAGAGTTAGGGCTGATCAATATTGTTAGGACTGCTTATGAAAACTATTAATACCACTCTGGTTGTTTATAACCTTCGAAAAAAATTTCACAAGCCTTTTAGCAGAATGTCCATAATTTTTTACTTTCAGAGTCTATATAAAAGTTTAATATGAAAAATTACTACTATTAACTACTACTTGCAACAAGGATACTTGGCAATCAAACATCCAAAGATAAGAATCACCCCCGAGTAGCTGCAGTTGTATGGAGAGACCTTCTGTAGAAGAACTATCTTTACCCTGTACTCCATTCTTTTGTTTCATATTTGAAGCCAGAAGGAAAAAAACAGTGCATGTATATATATAAATACTCACTTCTTGCATGGATAACTTCACCTGTGGGAGTAGGAAAGAACTCTGCACTGAGTAAGTACTAAGCATGAAATTCTGAGTTTATACTGAACCGCAGCACAGCCACTCAAAATAGCTCTTTAAGCATGACGTTAAATTATATATAGCCTGGACAATGAAGTTCACATTTTTTCCAAGTGTCTATCTCCAGAAGGAAACCAGATTGGGGCACGTAATTAAGGCTGTTATGTTTTTTGCACACTGAATATTCAAACAAGTGTACTTGTTCCCTAAATAAAACTGGAAGACTGAAGTGCTTGTATCCTGAGTAAGAAGTTCACAACTTAAGCTTCTAGAAAAGGCTGCTTACTAACGCAGCCTTTTTTATACTTCAGTGATATATTATACAAACACTGATTTTCTCATATACTTGTTCTGACCTTCCCCTGTACAAACAGATTTTGTTTATCCAGGACAGATATCAGCTGACAATGAGTAAGAAAAAAACCTGCTATTTTGAACTAAGGCACTGTTTATGTAGTTTTCAGATGGTGGGTTATGCCTTGAGACACACCTGTGTCTCGCAAACAGGCACACAGTTACTGACAGATGCTTGCCTAAATGGTAAGATTTTTGAATTTTCTTCCGTGAGCCCTCTGAGTTCCTGAAAGACCTTCAGAAAAAATGTCATTAAGCATATGATATTCAGCAACCACTGAATCTTCAGTTTAATTTCTGTTCTTTTTTGGGGAATCCAACATGCCTTCAGGACAAGGTAGCCATTTAGTAATTTAATGAAATATTACTTAAAAATAACAAATCAGATTAATTCATTCTCCTTTTTTTTCTTAGTGGGCACAGAGTAAATATTTGATGTTTGTGTATCTTGAATGACATAATACAGTTTGTCAAAGAGTGAAACAGTCAAGAAATCAATGTCATGTCAGGTATGGGATTAATCTGTTGCTCTCTTATTTAACTGGATTAGGTGAAAAGCCTATAATGTCCTCTGATAGATTTGAAACAAGTGCTCACAGAAGGTCAATTTCTCCATGATGCTTAACTGCAAAATGTTGAACAGTGCTAGCCTTAACTTCCCTAATTTGATTGCAGAGAGTGGGAGTGTCTATCGATTTGGATTGTACATTATTTTGTGATACAGAGACTAAGACTGTTAAAGAACAAATGCAGACACTACTATCAGGTAACAGAGCTCTGCAGACTAATTTAGTCTCAATCCTAATTTAATGAGTGTACAATAACATCAGTGGTGTCAGGGTCATTCACAAGATCAGGCCAATAGGAACTGGGTTTCTAGCAAGGGGAACCATGAAAAAATGTGGTTTGGGTCTTCTATAGGGCAGACTTATTTACTAATTAAATAAGTTTATTTATTAATTAAATAATAATTATTTATTAAAGCATCACTGTATAGGTCAGTGTTAATTCCTTGCCCTAAAGTGAATTAGGTTTGCTAATACTGCCTCCAATCCAGCACGGTATTCACCTTTTTTCAGAAGAGAGTATTTATAATATTTTTCTTAAAAGAAACTGTGAAGTAGGTTTTGGTGCAGTTTCTGATGGACTCTTTCTCTTCTGAGTATTCATTCTATTATTGTTCAAAACCATATAAATTTAAACTGACAATATATATTACAACAAGGAATTATACATCTTAAGTTATGAATTATATACCCTATTTTGCCCACTACCTCTAGCTTTATTTGAATAGCTCCCCCATTCCAATAGACTGAATAACTGTCCTTTGTTCCCAGTCCTCCAGGCCACTCATCATACCCTTTTCTGCTCCAAGGAGCAAGATTATGTCTTTTATCTCTTTTGGAATTCGTAATACGAATTGATTTTTCTCGTCAACATATTCATCAGCTATGTCAAAGTACTCTGTTAAATTTGTGAGGTATCATTTCACTGTTTCAGAAGTATGCTCACTCTTACCCAGTGTCATATCTATCCTTTATTTCACTAACACTAATCTTCAAAAAAGTTGCTGTTGTTTTTCCTTGACAGGAAGTTAGGCTATGCTGTATATACCTCAAGACTAGTGATGTCTACACTAAAGCAAACAAACAGAACAAAAAACATGATCAGCATCTTTCGTAAGTACTCTCTTACCAGGAGAGTACAGAAAGGATTAAACCCATTAGTTCTGCTATTTCATTCCTGAGTTCCACCAGAGTTTTTGGGTGAAAAATAGCTGGTTCTGACAATTTATTGCTCCTTCTATCTTTTTCACAATCTTTTTCCTCTGCCTCTAGTTTGAGAGATATCTTTCATTGAAGATGACAGGATCTCATGTGGGACCAACGTCTTCCTTCTCTGTTATGGACATATTCTAAAACTTGTCAGAGTTGGAGAATCTTATTTCCTCTCTTCAAATGCCTCTAGGTTAGTTTGGTAATAGCTGAATGAACTATTTCAGAATATCATGAAGGAGAAACCTTTGTCACATCTATCATCTTATATTTACCATTTTTCAAGCTTGCAACGCCTAAAGACTGAGCTGAATGAAGCGTCAAACGAACACCAACATCTTGGATATAAGTCATGGTAGTCATAGGATAGATATTTGCTTGAAGAGGCAACTTGCTCATTGTCAGTCTAGGCTGGATCTGCAATATGAACACAAACTTCAAAAACATATATACTTTTCATGCAATTAAATTTCAAAGACATTTTCAGACATTTATCCCATGTACTTTGTAAGACCAACCATCATGAAAGGATTCACTCCATTGTATCATTTGGAGATTTGTGGCTAAAATAACTACTTTGGAAATGGTAACTTCAATGTACTTTTAGAGCATAGAATATTAAAACAAATGTGAAAGATTCATCAAGGGAATCTACAAAAAGGGAACCCACAAAAAGGTAGTTATAAAATGATAAAAAAAATTTCTCTTCTAGAGAGCAAGCAGTAAATACATTCAAAGTAGCAGAAAAGGAATTGTTGGTTTATAATGGGCACTTATTGAAGTGCTGTTGAAATTCTTGAATGGTACATGACAAAAGAGTATTAGTATTAAAATTATTTTCATGTTTAAATATTCACTGTCCCCAACGAAATGCAGTAGTACCAGTAACTGGAAAACCAGTACTCTTTTACTAAGGAGTCATGGTCTCCCAGTATTTGCAAAACTATTTTTAGCAAGAAAGAGAGGTAAGGAAAACCAATTTTTTCTCTCTTTTGTGTGTGCTGCACAGATCAAGTTAAGACAATAGCCCTTTCCTCAGATGTATTACCAATTAAAAAGCATAATACATCCAAAAATACATCACTTATTTCCAACACAGAAGTAAGCAGCTATTCACTAGGTCTGACCCTTATGCATACTTATCACTGTGTTATCCAATGGGTTTTAACTAAATAAACAAAGCAGAGGGAAAGAAAGCATGCACATATACAAGCAACTACGTCGTGACTTGTCATACTTTGCTGTATTATAATTCTCTTAAAAAGAATATAAAGGAATATTCAATAAACTCCTTAAAAGCACACAGTTACGTCTTAGTCTGATCTACATCAAATTTTATAACAGGTACATTTTTAAAAAGCATTTCTCCTTTTAAATGATTAGTGCAGTTTAACAGGAGACTTTGTTTAATATAAGCTCTTTACATTTAGACCGTCAAAACCTGACACCTTAAGCTTTTACAATTAAAATATGGTAATTACCTGATATCCATTAAGATCAGCATAGAATCTATTTTGACTGTTTATGTCAGATGAAATTCTCATTGCAAGTTCACGATTATATTCTCCTCTAATGTCCACAATATTGGAAATTTCAAGAGACTGGCCTTCCAAACCTACATGAAAAACATGCATTCAAAATCTCTAAAAGTGATTGCCACATGTATGAGAATGACTGTGACAGGACACAGTAATCTAGTTTTTGTTTTCTGTTATATCTAACCAGATATTAGAAGACAGCTCAGTTATGTAACAGATGATAGTGCAGTATTTCTAATTCAGTGCAAATTGAATGACAGTCTGAAAAATAGCACTGAAGAGAAACAGGAGCAATACATGGTAAGAACCAATGTGGGTTCCAGTAAAACATTAGGAAACAGCACACAAGTGTCAAGTTCTGTCTTTAAATAAACATGCTGGAGCAAGACCTGGTCAGTTACTTCTCCCCTTCACTCTTAATCAGCTGTCTCTATTCCCAGAAAAGAATGAAGTTACCAGCTTCTTGATAAACTGGTCAACTGAGCAGGAAACTCAAAGGAGTGAGAATCTTCCTTAAGGACAGTGAATTAAAAAAATGGAACTGATAGAACCACAAGCAGGACACAAAACTTCGTTGACAGGGAAAAGGTTCATATTTATTAAAAGGATTAGGTGTCTGAAAATTCAGACAAGTTGCTCAGTGAGATTTTTTTCTACAGTGCCTTGTACTGAAAATTAAATACCTTTAATAATAACCTGACCTTTTCAAACAGTTAAAGTCACAGTCTGAAGTGGAATCATACCATCATCCAGCATCACTACTTCTACCCTTTCTGTAGTCTAATGGGACTAATGATTGCAAAAAGAATTGCAGCAAACAGAACAGAGATAATGTATTTGTTTCCTCATTTATTTTAAAATCTGAATGCCAGCTGCAGAAGTACAGCAACTGTTAAAATGTTAACATTTACCAATGGCTATTAAACTTCAATGCTATATGAAAAATACTTGGTTCAGCAAATTACTTCTTTTTTCCCAAGCCCAGTATGGAAAATGTGGATTTATATGCTCCACTTTTGATGCTCCCAGTAATAGATTTTCCAAATATTTCAAGTATTTTTTTCCAAATATTTAAAAGCATGAGTACATTGAAGAATAATACAGTATTTTAGTTTAGACTGTCATCATTTTTGTACTGCATAATTTGAGATAATACAAAAATACAGCTATGAGGAAAATAAAATATGACAAGCTTCTGATAAGAATATTAACAAAATCATGCTAGTATCAAAAACAAATGCCAATGGCAGCAGAGGTTAAAAATCACTCAATTACTGAACAGAGTTGTCAACACAGAGTATTGTCTAGCCAGAATCAACAGAATTTTAAAGCCAAAAGTGGTAAAAGCTATTTTTTCCCAAATTTGCTGAAGAAGATGTAGTAGTTGGGAGTACTATCCAACAGCTGATTAGCCATGCAATCAGTCTTGCTACCCCTTGGCAAGCAGATAGGTTACAGCAGGAGATCAGGTCCTTATTTGAAATCATACTGCATTTATACACATACACATATTTATTTTTTCCACGTTTGTTACTGTATATATCTAGTAAGACTTCAAAATATCTTATTTTAATTGAAGTAATGCTATATAAATAACTCCCCTTACAAAGCAAGGAAATAGACCTCAGCAAAACAATGATGTAATGTTATCAAATCTTAAAGTTTGAAAAAGAACACTTGAAGAAATTTAAATAAAAACACACCAAAAGGCAAACAGACAATACATAAAATATATATTGCATCCATTTTCCTTGTCAAAGCTAGAAGCATGGTACAGGACTTACCCATGCACACATGACATATGTAATGGTGTCAGTATTGAAACATTGTGATGAATTAAAAATTGTCAGAAAAACCAAAGGAAAAAAGTAGACTGTACACTCACTAGAAAAGATAAATTTAAGTGTTAGGAATTGGCAAGCAAGTGATTTACACTGACACTGACTGAACTCACTTTCTGTGAACTGTGAAAGGGAGGTAAAATACTTCCAGCAGGTATTTTGTAGCAAATTAAAGAAAAAGGAGTACTACAGAACAATCCACTTTAAAATAACTACTTCATTAAAACAAAACAAAACAAAACAAAACAAAACAACCAAACAAAAGCTTTTCAGGTTTTTTCCCTCCCCCTCACTACAATAAATATCCTCCTATATAAGTTCCTTTCTTCCTGAGAATTTTAATTTACTAAAGCTCACATCAGAATGTAACTTTCTTTCCACATTCTTGGCAACCTGGTGCCTCTTGACCTCAAGGTATCTTTTTTTACATAAGATGATTTTAAATATTTGTCACATGAAACAAAGAAATCATATGTTGTGTTTCCTTAGGATCTTCAACAATGAATTATTATGCAAACTCTTGGCATATGTTCCTAACGAGTGTTGAGTTAATGTTTGATCCAGAATTACTGTATCAGCTGGCAACTGAATTCTGATCAGCTTTGGGCACATGTATAAACTCCAGGAACTTCAAATTTCAATGTACACATGTCACAAAAATGAAACATCTGAACCAGCCACCAAAAAGCAAAACAAAAACAACTCGCCCAAAAAACCAAACAAAAAATCCCAGACAAGCAAAACAAAACAAAACAAACTCAAACAGATGATGTCAATACTATTTTTGAAACCTAAAAGAAAAAACGGAAAAGAGCAAGCAAGACTTTCAAAATACTTGTAACTTCTTTTTTTTTTCTTTTTTAGAAGCTTAGGAAAAGTAATTAAATATGGTAAACAGGATTTTAAAAAACATGAAGACAATTTTGACTTCTACAGTAAAGTTAGTAATACAAAACATATAAGTTTCTTCAACTTCCTTTATTCAGAATAATTCCAGTAAATATAAATAATGAATAACTGAAAATAAATGTTTCCTAATTACAGAAAGATACACTTAAGCATGTTAACTCAAGTTTTCATATGAAAATAATTGTATACAATCGCACCATGATTTCCTTCTTCTTTTACATTTGCTAGTGGCCAATTCAATCAAGTTTGGAAGAGTAGAGAGTTTCCAAAATTAATGTTTACCTAGAATTTCCTTGGAAATCAGTAGCTGAACAGTAGAGAAACAAACAAATGAAAGCCTTACTGAAGAAAACAAAGGAAAACTGATATGATGTTATGTCCTAAGAGCCAAAAGGTTGATGTTTGGTGCTGGTGCCTCTCAACAGACACAGACAATTCTGTCATGAGCTCCCCCAAGCAGATAAAGGACATACAAAGGGAGGTCATAAATAACTAAAGCCTAAAGTTGTGAAGAACTAGACTTCTTTATTAAGGCCATTAATATATATTGTACTTCCATCAGTAAATGTGAAACCATGAAAGAAACTACATTTTTACATTATCTCAAATGTATTTCTTTTTTTTTTTTTCCTGATTTTCAAAATGTACGGCTAGCAGATGAGTCAGTACTCAGATGAGTCAGTAAAGTCTGGAGAGGTATCTCCAACAAATCTCTTAAGTATACCAGCTTAATGACTAACATGATACTCAAAGAGGAATCACAGTGGACTGGAGTCAATACAACTTCACTCTCATTAACTCTGCACTAGTGCAGAACTGCTTTTACACATTAAAAAGGCAGGTAAGATTCAAGACCATATTGATGTAAAATAGCTGCCAAGAGAGACAGAATTTCACAACTCTTACCCTGGACTTTATACAGCCGAATGGTATGTGTCACATGGTGAAAAAAACAAACAACTTCTGAGAAAATCTTTCCATGAGCCACTCTTATGGTAGGTGGGTCTGTAAAAATATAAGGCTACAAAAAGTAAACAGAAAGTCAGAGTGAGTATTTTGGATGTTTTGCATAAATGTAGTGTCAATAAATTAAAGTGCTTAATAAATATTAAATAGTAATTTTTTTAAACATTCTAGATCTAAGAAACTGGAGATTAAAAAATTACTCCTAATCTGAAATTCAGCAAATTCTCTTCAGAGTCTTACATTTTTTTAGCTAAAATTAGGATAAGTTTCACTACATACCTCACAAGTATTTTATAAGTATTAATGAATACAAGGTCTACAGACAAGCACATGAATGCATTGATATTGCATCTGGATTGAGGTCTTTTGCTAGCAAAATTATAACTGCTAACCAGCAATTAAATACTGTCGTTTCAAAATTTGGGGCAGGTGGTTTAACTACTTCTGTCAGTGGTACACACTGCATAAGGAAATCCTCCCCTACTCTGCCATCTGGATCAGTTTGCATATCCTTTGAAAACAGAAGAGAAAGCTTTTTCTTCCTCAGAAGCAGCTACAGTTGCCAGTAGAGCTCTCTGGAATGCAGGGTAGGGCTGGGAATCATTATGAAATGTCAAGAAGGACAGTGGCTTACTATTCATGGCTCCCACAGACTAGGACAAATTTTGCATATCCACAGTCAAACTAAATTATTTTTCCATGTAGTTACAATATTTAAAGTCTTGGCTAGGCAAACAATGACTTTAAAAAAAAAAAATAGTTGATCCCACACTAAACTGTGTGCACCAGATGGAAACAAATGGATGGCTGCAAAGGTAAAATGAATTAATATTGAGTGTACAAGCCAAAAATGAAAATACAACACGTGCAATTACTTCAATAGGGAAACAGCTGTAAATAAAGACTCACTCAGAAAACCCCTATCCCAAATGCTTGAAAAACACATTATTCAGAGGGATCTAGGCAGAAAGCTCTCAGAGGGTGATTGTCTTCTGTACAGAGCAAGGCCATAAGGACAGAGTATCGTCCTTCTTGAAGCAATTCAAGATCAAATGTATTTTGAGGGAGAACAGAGATCAAGCTCACATACATACAGGCAAAACACACTAGAGAAGAAAAAGTACAGGTAAATATACAATATTCTTTGAGCATATATGTACATATACATATTTACAGGGAAGATTTCAAGATTTCAAGAAGTATTGTATAAAAGAAAAAACTGAAAGAGACTTTCAAGAGCGAAAAGCCTTCCTTTCCTACTCACATACTTATTCTTAGAGCTTCATAATATTCTTTAATAAAAGCTTTGCCAGAGCTACAAGAGGCAACTCTGCAGTTATCAAGTACAGGAATATTTTGTACAGGAGTTTGGAAGAGAAATCAGCTACTTACACTTTGATAGGATTGTTTGGTTTAGGGAGAGAGGGTTTTTCCTATTGAAAATCTTATCCAGTTAATCAATAAAAAACCTCCAAATAGTGTTTTGTACTTTTTGATAGTCTACATGAAAAAATGATGGAATACTTCCATAGGATCTCATCTGGTCAATAAGACAGACAAATGTTATCTATTTTGCAAAAGCTATTTGCTAGCTGAGAAATACAGAAGGAAAATTATATTCAAGGGGCACATAAGATAGATGAACTAATACACTGAGATAAAAGAAATTTCAAGTCCAGATCTTAGGTTAGAACCTCTTATTTCCACGAGAAACTGACAATATCCATAACTGTAAACTGATCTCCCCTTCTGGCAGAAGTGATTGATACTTGCTTTTCTATCACATATAGACAGAGAAGACAAGCTCACTTAACCTGTAACTACATGGCTTCTAGAAGTTATAAATCCCACAGAGGAGGAACTGGATGACTGACCCAATGGTGGAATAATCAAACCCTTCAAAATTCTAACTGCAGGGTAGAGCAACATGAAGGTACTCAAGCTATCAAAGACAGACTGAAACAGCACCTAAAGGAACTCTCAGAAAATGAAGTGAGAAACCTCAGGTCATCAGGACAAGCCAATGACCTGTGACCTAGGAGAATTCACTTACACACACAGCAGACTGCCAAAATATATTCTGTTATCAAAGTAACACAGATCTTATGGTCTTCTGTAGTTTGTAAGAGTATTTCTTGTTGGGCTCTCACTGGAGCTAGCCAGCAAAATGGAGAGATGCTGAATGAGTGGCACAGGAATATAAAAGGCTGTGCACTTATTAGAAAAAAATTACCTGAAATAATTAAAAAAAAAACCCAACAAATCTATAAACAAACAAAAAACCCCACCACAAAACAAAAACAAACAAAACCAAAAACAAAGAAACAAACAAACCCCACAAAAAACCCACAAGCCACCAAACATTTGGAGGAACTCTTTTCCATTAAGTTTTTTAGTACAGAACATGAGTGTGATATTGACAACAGCTATCAAAACACACAGAAAGCTGAAATGAGATGGATACATCAGCTCTCAGATTCTGTGATATTGCCACAAACTTAATAAAGTTCACACACCTGAGCCTCCAGGCTGCATATGTAACCAAATCAGCTCTTTTTCTGAACATAAAGGCAACCACAGATTGTTCTGAACTAAACAGAAAGATCAGTTGGTGGAAAAGGAACTGTTATTTTGTAGATATTGCCTGAAACAAAAAAAAAAATTTAGAAATAATAATTTGTAATTTTGCTAGGACATGCATTGAGTTTGCAAGCCTCCAATTTAGTCACAGTACTAGAAAAGGCACAAAAGAAGAAGGTGGCTTACAAAGGCAGATGCTATTATGTAGTTTTGGGGATCAGACAAGTTCTTTCTGATAGAAAGAGTGGCAGTATGATTCAAGTTCTCAAGGATGGCTGATGTTCCCTGATTGTTGGCCAAGCAGGGAAAAGTACAGCAGTGATAGAACAGGGGAGACTTCTAATTCTTACTTAGTGCTTAGAAAATCACTAATCCTAGAAACTGATTTACTGATAGTTGACAGGAGAAATACCAGGAGTTCAGAACCTACAAAGAGATAATTTCCCAAGTTTGCCTCAACAAAAACATTTCAATCAACCAAGCTTTCAAGCAGGAAAACATCTTTATGCATTGAATATGCAATTATTCTAGTATCATTGTAAAGATCCTTGGTGAGATGCACAGGTCTGTGAAATGATCCTGGTCCTGCAACTGAAATACAAAGGTACTTTTGATACGAAAGTCTAAGGCAATGTGAAAAGAACAATGATAGATATTTGCAAAACTGATTTGATAAAGTCATTGTCCAAATTCAGTGTTTAAGTCTGCTTTGTAAACAAGCATGGACTAAAGGACCTTCCACAGCATGAAGTAATCTGTGCTTATTCACACCTTGAACTGAAATAAAAATATTTTGATTTCATATTCAATGGTTAGTCTGAAGACTCCACTTTCTAAAGAGTTAAAATAAATAGCTGCTGTAATATCTGTTCCTCTCAGCTCTGGTGGAATGAATTCCATTATACAAGATCCAGCAGCCTGGTGTGGCAGCTTTTGTTGAGCCTGGAAATCAGTATTTTTCAGAAACAAGACAACAGAACTATGGGTCAAAGGACTCAGAAATCATCTTTCTGTACTCCTACTCAAGAGAAATAAGACAAGCTTGCTGTAGAAAGATAGTGAGCAGGAGAGAGCTAGCTAGGGGAGTGGGGAGAAGCTAGCTAGGAATTTTAAGGGAGAATACTTGGAACAAAATAATATCTCGTGAATCCCTAGGGTATATAAAAATACTTAACATCAAAACTGGTGCCAAAGGGTGGAAATAACCGGAGGTATACCTTCACCAGAATATTTAATGGCTTGTATAGAAAATGGCATGGCATATTGCAGCCTGGAGGCATGAATCATGGACAATAAGCTTTTCCCCTTGTAGACAAGCTAAGCAGTCCTAACCATTTCAGTGTCGCTAGGAAACTTCTGGTAGTGCAGCATACTGCTGGTTTGGATGTCAAAAATCTATGCCCAGGGGAAAGTTTTCAGCCACAGATGAAATGTTCAGGATAGGTCTGAAATTAAAAAAAAAAAAAAAACCACCTAAAAAACAACTCAAGACTAATCCTACAGGAAAAGGTGTTTCTCAATAGCAGATTGCCCCTTATTTGGCAGGTTTGAGATTAGACTGAGCTAATATTTTTTTTTTTTTAGCTCTAGCACTAGAGATCCTGCAAGGGGAAAAAAAAATCTGTTTTCTTATGTATTCTCTTAGTACATAAGTACCTATGGGAACTAGTACATACACAGAAGCACAGAACCAGATGCCTGAGGGAGAATCAAAATTTCCTAGTCTGGGTGTACTAAAACCCATCACATTTATACTGAAAAGATTATTTGTAAAACAAAAAAAAAATCAACTACTCACACTGATCCCACAAATATTTAGCATCTGATGCTTTAGAAAAGACTGCTTTGTTCTATTCCCAATTGATACCAAGCAGGGCTAGTAAGAAGTCATTGCATATTGACTTGTCTTGAATACACAGAAGAAAATACAGACATTTAACTGTTTCAAAGTTTATTGAATACTGTGGGGGTTTTTTCCCACAGATCTACTAAAAACAGAGTTGGACATTCTTCATGAACTCACAGGAGATAAAAAATATGTTTTGCCTTCATGAACAGGACAGTTTGTTTGTATTTATTGTGAGGCCCAAGGAAACCCCTTCCTTCGAAACTTCAAAACTAAAATAAGTTACACTGCATTGCCATTTAAAAAAAATAAGATGCTGCCTTTTTCCCTCATGCCTTGCTTTTTGTTTTGATTTTGCAGAAAAAACAAAGGTATGATGGGAGGACTGTCCTATCTCTTTAGACCTGGAGCCCCCACTCTGTGCCGCTGTTCTGGACTTTGCACCATTGTAGCTTAGCACTATGGTTAGACAAATAATTAAACCCAATGAAGAAAAATAATTTCTGAGTATTGCAGAACTGAAAAGAAAGTAACCAAAAGATTTATCAGATGAAAAATTAATCAGTTAACAAGGGCAAAGAAAACATATAACTCTACTCATACCAAAGGAAAATAGTCTAATATAAAAAGCAATTATTCTTTGCAAATTTTGCTGTAATACCTAGGGTAAAGGAGGTAAGAAAAAAACCAAAACAACAAAACACCTAGCCAAAAATCAAGAAAACTGTATGCCATCTATCCTATTGCCAATTCACACAAGGACTTAGAAAATTAGTCAATCCACATCACACTAAGAATCCTGAACAGATGGCATTTCTTTTAAGACAGAAAGCATTAGCTCAAACTGGTTTAGAAACTACTATGGAATTACATTGTTATTCCCAGTGGGGCAATTTAATTAGTGTTATTAAAATGCAAGCCAAATGAGTCCTATGGTGAAGTCTACATAGTAGTAATGAAGTCGAATTTTCAGAAATATAGCAATTTCATTTTTATTGTATAAAATGTTACAAAAATTGAAGAGCACCCTTTTAATGTTAACTTAAAAAGCATTTTAATTTCATTTTTCTTTTCTAATTGTGCTTGCAGACATGTGATAGACCTTTTCTGTTTAAACCATACCATTTTGCTACTTCAATTTGTCCAGATTATTTTCATAAAGCAAATTACTTAAATATATAGTTAAAATTATGTAACTGCTAGATTTAGTGATTATTTTTATAAGCAAAAGATGAATTAGAATACAAAATAAAATTAGTTAAAGTGTGACCACAGCTAGTTAAAGATAAAATTTAAAAACCCTAAGTGACCCTAATTATTCAAGTATTTATAGATAAAAACACAATAAAATGAAGAAATATGAAAAGGCATATAAAATGAAGGATAAGGGAACCCTGATGAATATATCTGACGTAAACAATTATGTGACTAAATATACTAACTAGTTCAAAACTGTAAAGTCACAGACCTCAAAAGGTGTGCTTCTAGGAAAGACTGATGAAAGAAAAGGAAACTGTTCTGTCCCTTCCAGACTGATTTACACATGTAAAAGGGGGAAATAGAAAAAGAAAAAAAAAAAGAAAAAGAAAAGAAAAAGAAAGAAAGCCAAACACCTTTTCCTCCCGCCAAAAAGTAGACTGATTACTCTTGCATATTTCCTAAAGTGGTAAGTGTAGAACTCATAGTTTGCCTTATGTATGCAACTTGAGTTTTCACAAGAGAAACTCAGAAAAAATACACTGCCAACTAGCTAACTTCATAAATTTCATTATTTTATCTTTTGACTTCTGAAATATCACCATTCGAGTTCCAAATGGTAAGTAGTAGACTCCATATGGTAATTAAGTCTCTATAAGAATGCTGCCATTTCCCCATTTCCAGTTTGAAAACTAAGAGGAGTGTGCTGCTGCTATCCAGTAATTACACAATGATAACCCTAGAAAACTAAATCAGGAGAGCTCCTACTCTGTCTTTATATTCACCAATTGGCACTCAGTATCTTAATTACTATATTAAACTAAATATGCTAGTATCAGCTTCAAACGTAGCTCTAAACCAGAAGCAACTCATTCACAATTAAAAAAAAATATTAAAAATCAGAAAAGTGAAGATGTAGAAATGAATCAGTATGTTCCACACATTTTCACCACAGAAAGTAAAAACTAACTTATTTTACTGTTAATGAATGGTCACATCTCATTGGATTTCTTGCAAGGATCACTTCTTAAGGTTTTGGGGAACCATATACATTCTCTAGATTTTCACATTTTCAAATTTTGATTGTGTTTTTATTCTGATGTAGGGTTAAGAAGTACGAACTTCTGCCAATTATTTCAATAGTCCACATCATTATATCCAGCCATACAGTTTTTATTTCAGTTTTGGGGACAATATTAACTAGTTCAAAACTGTAAACTCACAGACCTCAAGAGGTGTGCTTGTAGGAAAGACTGCTAAAAGAAAAGGAAACTAGAAAATAGCTATTCCAATTTGTATTTGCCAAACACTTAAAGTTACTTCAAGCTTAGAATCTTTTTGCAAATAAAAGATTTACCTTGGCATCTCCGTCTGGTAAGAAGAGATAAGCTCCACTTTTATCTCGGTTACTGGTAGTTCCATACCAAGCAAACTCCAGCTTCATTTGATGATTTTTACCACCTTTTTTGGTATTTATTTTCTAAAAGGACAGAGATTCATGTTAGGTTTCCATAAGGCACCACAAAAATTAAAATACAGTGTTTTCAAAAAAAATGTAACGTACCTCCAGTAATCCAGACATTCCAGAAAACCACAGTTTCATGTATGCATTTTCTAATATTATATTATCCACAGAATGCTGCATCTCTTTTATATTGAAAACTCTATCTAGCTTCTCCTGTCTGCTATTCCTTACATATATGTTATAGTCAGCTAAAACTGCTTCTGAACTCTCATCGTCCAAAAGCTGGTAAACTCCAATCCCAAGAGGTGGTAGATGTGCAACAAAAGAGATCTGTTGGGAGCAAATAAGTAGCCATTACTAAAAATAGCAAAATATCAACTTTTTATAATGAATTTTTGTTCAGAGTAACTCCTTCTGCTTGAATGATTTTAGGATGGCTGAGTTTTCTGACAGTCCATAAACATGAAGAATTAACAAAAAAAATATCTGCATCACTAATTTGCTTGTCATCAAGATTACCAATTATCAATGCAATAATAATTTTGAATCTTGTTAAGAATGTTAGCTGTGATATGCAGTTCTGAGTATATTTGCTTTTCATTGAAGATACATAGGTACTGGATCAAGTGCACACAGACTCTACTTATTTTTTTTGAAATTTAAATTTAAAGAATCCATGAAAATAACTAAGTAAAAAGCATCTCATTTTCAGTCTTTTTTTTTTTTTGTAGGAGCTATAATCTGCATAGAAGAGTAGTATACAGTGTACATCTCCAAAGCAATTTATTTAGAATTTGAAGTCCAGACAATTCCATTTCTTCTTCTTCAGGCAATAAAAGTACTAATTATTGTGTTGGTTTTGGCTGTGATAAACTTAAATTTCTTCATAGTAGCACTTTTGGTGCTTGGTTTCAGTATTAACCACATTGATAACACAGGGATGTTTCAGCAATGGCTGAGCAGAGCTTATGCAGCATCAGGGCCCTTCCTGCTGCTGCACCAGTGAGAAGGCTGGGGGAGCACAAGGAGCTAGGAGGAGACACAGTCAGGACAGCTGATGCCAACTGACCAAAGTGATATTCCAGACTACGTGACATGATGGTCAGCATTAAAAATTGTGAGAAGAAAAAGGAAGGGGGTTTGGAGTGATGGTGTTTGTCTTCCCAAGCCTCTGTTCCATGTGATGAAGCCCTGCTCTGCTGGGGATGGCTGAGCACCCAGCCAGCCTTGGGACACAGTGAATGAATTCCTTGTTTTGCTCTGCTTGTGTACACAGCTTCAGCTTTACCCACGAGTTTCTCACAATTACCAACCCAACTTTATCCACCACCCTACTGAGTGAGCATGCGTGTGGGGTTGAGTTGCTTAGCAGGGTTTACCCACAATAGTTATCCCTTTGGAACACAACTGAGAGACAGTTATTGAGTTAGCTTCACAGAAATATTACCCTGAACTAAATTCCTACATCAAAAGGAATCAACACATAAGCCTAACATAAGAAATACAGTATCACTATTACAGTAATATGCTATTAATCTATCATTAAAAATTTAATGAAATTAATTTTTGATGTGTGATGTGATCATTGAGAACAATTTTCTATAATGATGTACAACTCAAAAATTCTCAGAAGTTTTGCTTCAAACAAAAAAACAGGAGGTGGGCTTGAAGTCATCTGTCCAGCTTGAGTATTTGGAAGGGAAAAAGACATCTGAAGGTAAATGCTTAAGCCATTGCACATACCAGGCTTTCCAGCCGGAAGAACATACAGACTTGTCTGACTGTGTGTACAGACTGGCACTTGAAGAAAGAAGCAGCTCAATTGAGAAAGTGAGGGGAAAAGACGGACATCCAGTATTTTCCAGTCATACAGCTGAAACTGATTCTTTAAATGTAGTAAATTATACCACAAAAGTTTAACAGCTTATCAGTTTAAGAAACATTAATGCTAAACACATTTATGTTGACAAATGACTGAAGTACACTTTCCACTTTCTTCAGCTATGAAGCTACAGTATCTGTCAAAACCCATATTTTAATGCTTTTTACTTAAAGTAGGGTACCTGATAGGCTTCATGTGATACTGTAGTTGCTCCATCCCAAACAGCACTAATCTGGACAGTAACAGGTTTTCCCAAAGGAGACAATAATTTAACTCTGGGTGAATTCACATTGACTGAAACCACGGAAAATCGCTCTTGTTCCGTAGGATTATATATCAGAAGGTATCTGAAAAAAATACATTTACTAAATTATCTTTTGGCAACCAAGCTTCCTTGTTCAGGTTTAATGTTACAACACATAAATTTTACATACAGAGGATTAAACAACATTAGAACAGGTACATACCACAACAAATAAATATACAAAACATTACCAAGAAACAATGGATATTTAACATCAATTATTTGCAGATCTTCTTTTCTTAATGCTATTATTTCTCCAAGAAATGTTGAAAATTACTTAAAAATATACATCTGTTCCCCATTATAACTGCTAAAGAACTGCTACTAGCAGTTGCAAAGCACAATCAAGATACCTAAGGACATTTAAAATGTATTTTTCAGGCTGAAAGATTCAATTCTCATCCACAATTGCTTTTTTTCAACACAGCTTAGAAAAAATGAATGAAGACAACTGGCTCTACATATATATATTCACTAAAAGAACTAGCTTCTCTCTGCTATAAGTCAAAGTACAAAGCTATTTAAATTATAATTTAGCATCATTCACTATGGCAACTTTTTGCATATCTTCTTAATAAGTACATATGGAATAACTATTTTTTTTCCGTAGTCTAATGCCTCTTCTTACGTTTGAACATAGAGTATGCTACTAACCAAAAGAATCAGCCCTGAGCTGAACAGACTGACTTCATTAGCCTATATATATTTTTTTATTATTACAGGTTCATATATTGTAAGGTATAGAAAAACAAAATTATACTAGAACATTTGTGGCTCATGCAATTGTAGGTCTATCATTGTACTTCATGTATTTTCACTGACAAACTCAAAGAATGCAGTATTACAACTATTCCCTGAAGTTTCCCTCTGTTCATGCCCTTCTTTAAAAGAAACCTTTTACAACAAAAACTGCTTTTGCTAAAACTTCTGATAGCTTCTTAACTATATACAGCAGAATGAATACTCTATCTTCAACCTCCTTAACACTCCCCACTGTAAAACAGTTTACTTCTTCATGGGATCTGATCTTTCATCAGTTCCCATGCAATCCATTTCTTACGTATCAAATTACTCCTTCCACATTTCTTCTAAGTAGATTCACCTTGTTCCCTGCTCTGTGTTTTCTATGCAGATTGAGTTCTGTCCGTGGCTTTATTTCTTTTGTTTTCACATCTTAAACCTCAAATTCAATTAACCTCTTGGCAGATCAAACCACTTCACCTAGAATTGTCTCCATCCACCCATGGATCTCATTCAGAATCCTGACCAGGCCACCATTTCTCCCTTATCTTTTTATTGGCTTTTTTGTTCACCTGCATCAAACTTGGCTAGTAAATTTCCCAGAACTTCACTGATACCCTATTACCTTACAATCAGTAGGAAATGAAAGGTCAACTCCAATTTCTCATTAGCTGAATAAACACAATCAGAACCTTTATTAGCTTTTTATATCAAGAACCTTTGAATTATTTGCCATATATCAAATGAGATTCCCATGAAAATATTTTCAACTCCTTAAATTTGTGTGCGGAAGTATTGTTTAAAACATGACTTCTAAGCATACTTCTAAGCATAAAATCTAAGCATAAGATTTTCAATGTGTATTTGTGATCACAACCAAAAATGCTTTTGGATGCTCTCTGTTGCCCTGTTTCATGCTGAAGACTCCTATATTACTAGACAATATAATAGTTAACCATATTCTGGGTCAGCTTTCAGAGTCTTTAAGAACTTGTGCAAGACTTTTTGAGAGCCTCCTTTATATTTGGGTAGGGCATTTTACACTTCTCCTTATCTGGAGCTGTCTTCTTTCACAGTAAGATTTCAATTTAAATGTTTAATCTTAATAGGTATTTTTGTTGGTTTACTTTTTTTTTTAAATAACATTAACGGAATCAAAACCTAGCTAAACCAACCCTGCTCTCAGTCTCAACCCATTACAAGTAAGGAAGAGAAAAGAAATATTATCAAGTTTTTTTAAGAACTCCTCATGTACTGTGAAAAAAAGCGTGTTAAGAATTCTGTCAGAAACAATACGGATTAAGAGATAAGTGAACACCAAAGCTCAAAATGAATCTTCATTGTCATCCATCAACAGAACACCACATCTTTTTATTCTTCTTAGACAATTGAATTCCTCAATTCTTATGTCTCCAAGTAAAAGGAGACCTTGTGCATATAATAATTTTTCAGTAAAGCTACACATCCTCATTAAATTTAAATTATCTGCCAAGCAAAGAACATATTAGTACAAAAAATATTTCCAGGAACTTTGTTCACCAAAGACCTTAGGAACGGTAGTATTAATATTATATTTCATCAGGCTACTTTAAAAAAAAATTTATTTGGATTAAACAAATTTATTATTGTATCAAAATGTATACATTTTTAACTTCTTGAATTAATGTGTGTTTTGAGTTCATTGTATGTGTGTAGAGCAATAAGATAGTCAGAGGAAGCTAGTAATGACAGGGCAGATTTTCAGCATTTGAAATGCAGGAATTTTGACCAGATACTAATATTTTGTTTTAGTATATTTCAGGAGGACTGTAGTAGTTATACAAAGTAAGACATCATTCTTGTGCATATACAAAAGCACTGACTAATTCAATTAAACCACATTACTCCTGAAGTCCCATTCAATTCCCGCCCTTAAAAAATATCCCACTATAAAAACTTTAGATTTTATTTGAAAAAAAAGAGCTACACCTCACTGAAGCTGTATCATTGCAAAGAATGTCATGCAAAAAGCTAAGTACAATTGCTTAATGCACTGTGGTTGCATTAAAGAGAGGAGCAACTTGATAATATTCCTTATTTTAAGGCAAAACCATGAATATTACTATCTTTCAGAAGAAGCAAGCAAATATTTTCTTTTCATTATTCAGGTCACATCTTTCATTCAGTTAAAGAGTGAAGGTTTTTAATGGCTATTGGTAAAATTCAAATGGAAAATTTTATCTGAAATATTTTACTTTAGAGGCACCATTATGGCAAAGAGTCAGCCGTAATTTATTTCATTTATTCAAGAAATCTAAGAATCCTAAAACTATGTTAAAATAAACTGCATTGATACAAAAACCATGTCTAAACCACTCATATGGAAACCACATATTTTACATCTGCACTGGGAGCAGGAGTTAACTGCTCCTAGCCCGTCAAAAAATGAGACGTTACTGCAGATTTGAGTTCTTAGTCCTAAATTAGATGCATCACAAATATTTGCAATTTAAGAAAAGCAAATCCTGACATCTTTTCTGACACTTTTGGAAAGGTATATCTTGAATTCTTTTACCCCATACTTTTTTGCGTCTCTGAAACTCAAAACAGGTATCTTTTGTCATACAAGCATGACCACTTTTCCTAGATAATCTACCATTAATAACATTAATAAACCCTATTAAATGTATACATACAAGCATCAAAGAATATTTTGACCAGACTTTCCTATAGTGCAAGATTTAACTTGTTGCGAAACATTTTCAACAAGAGTTGGAACACACCCCTCACCTTTCCCCCTGCTTCTTATTTCAATTACTTTCATTATTAAATTTAAAAAGATGTTAATTGCTGTAGCTTTATTTACAGACAAAAATATGAATTAAGATTTAGATCTCTAACAACTTTAATCTCTGCCTCCTAAAAGAATATTGCTTCATAAACAGAAGATCTTCAGTATTTCAAAAGATCACTGTTTTCTGTTTCTCCAATAGGCAGAAATATATGGGAATATATATTGATACACACATTTACTGATAACACCTTCAACACAATTACCATAATTACCACTTCCATTTGAAGTTCATTCATCTTTCCTTCCCAAGAGATGCATTCAACTAATGTGAGAAGCCATAACTCACTACTAGTAAATGTCAGAGCATCATCAATGATAAAGGCTTATCCAAAAAAAAACTTCTTCAAGGCACTTGGATTCACAGTTCAAGTCAACAGTGTTCATTGCTCAGCAAAGTAACTTATTCAAATACATCGGGAAAACAAATTCCTGGAGGAACTCTAGCTCAGACTGACCAATTTTACTGAAATTTCTCCAGCAAACCGTCTGAGATGGATTGGAGCATTTCCCATTATAAATGGTTCCATCAAAGTCAGTTCTCTGGACACACAGGCACAGGCACACAGGCACAATTTTAATGCAAAGTTACACAAGACCTTCAAATCTGATTACTTTCTTTCACTCTTCTCCCATAAAGGCCAAGATAAAAACCACCTAAGTGGTAAAAAAAGAGCAACAAGTATGCCCAAAACTGAGAAAAGATACAAGCTATGAAGCCAAAATATATACTGTATCAGTGATCTTCCACTGAAGAACAAAAGAGAAGAACAGATGCATGTGAGTTCTGAAAACATCAAGAAGGGAGTAATGAAAACAGATTAAACTGCTTTATGTTATAAAGAAAAGGAATTAAAGTAACTACATATGTTAAAATTCAGCAGAAAGGCTGTAGGGTTAGAAACCACAATTCAGGTAGATGTGTATTCTGAGTTCTCGACTGTTGATGAACTTTGATAGACTAGGACTTTAAAATTGCAAACAAAACAGAAATTCTCTTTAAAAAATCATGTGACTGGGTAAATTGAATCAAAACTGTTTCACACCTTAAAATTGCAAGAAAAATTGCTTTAAAAGATGGTAGAAGAATTAGTAGGTCGTGATGTTTTATTACTGAACACTGATGTATATAAGGTAGAAACAAACTAGGGCTTAATATTTAAACTGCATAAAGCACTTCTTGCCATGGTGGTTTCCAAAAATACCGCTAAAAAATCAAAACTACAAGACTTCTGATGTATGTCAGAGTTTCAACAAAAAATGCCCCCCAAAAGTCCAAGAAAAATAGAATCTTAAGAAACTGCCATGAATTGCCATTACATAGGTTCATGTCTTTAGGGATGGAGGTACATGGAAAAAAAAGAATCAAGACCATTGATTTAAACCAGGCATTTATCTCTTCATTGTGCATTTATGTAGAATGTGAAGAAAAGACTTCTGTGATTCTTGCACTGAAGCCCAAGAAAACATCTAGATACTTATTTTCCTCATTTTTTTAAAATACAGAGTAAAACCATGAGTAACTTGAGCACAAAAATTACTCCCCTGTTATTTAAAAAGTCTCTCATTGCTGTAGAGGGTGATGGGGAAAAACATAGAATAAAATCTAACCATAAAAATTCTCTTTGCTTAAGAAGAAAAACTGAATACTTACTCAAACTGCTAGGTTAAAAAAAAAGAAAAAAAAAAAAGTTATGTCAAGTTACTTGGCTCTTTCCAAACTCTAGTGGTCCCTCATGTATGAATAACATAACGTTTTAGGTACAGACCTCCTCATCCATTTTGCATGCTTTTCTGCTATGAACTACTAAAGATGACCTATAAAATATAACTATAGAGCCTATAAAATAATGGTTCTGAAAATACATGCCATATATACAATCTTCAGGATATTATCTGCTCATAGTGCTCCTCTGGCTATACAGAAATTAGACATTTTCCAGTATCTCAATTGATGGTCTGTTCTTAATGTTCCTTTAGGAACAAAACTCATCAAAAGCCAGCTGTGCAGGCTCATAATTGTGACACTCTCCTTGGCAGCAGATTAATGCTTTTTTCCTACAGCTCAGTTACTAAATTGAGCTTCAGAAGCTGTGTGTTTCACAGCATTTCAAGACACTTTTCAGTTCTATTCAAAATTAATTTTGTAAGAAATTTAGGCAACAGAGAAAGTTTTGGACAAATTTATTCAAACCCTCATCCATGCAAATCTTGTGACCAATGTCCTCCGCTTTCTGAAGGGATTGGAGTCTGATTCATGCATGCTCTTTTCAAAGAAAATTTGACTCCTGGTATTTTAAACTATCCTTATTTCTTTGAAATATCTATTTCTCAAATGTAAATATTCTCATGATTTCACCCAGATAATACTTCTTCTGTTATATGTTATTGTAAATACTGAACTTATATCTCTGTGTACCTCAAATTATTATCAGTGACATCTGATAATACCTCCTTTCAATGGTGGCAAACTCTACTGAAAAAAAAAAGAAAAATGAAGGAAACAAAGAGTATCAAAATCAATTTGTTAATTAATTTTGAGATAAAACCCCATAAGCCCCGGAGGAATTACTTCATGTATTTTGGGACAGATATGCACGGATACTTGTCCAATAATACAAAAATAATTTTCTTCCTAGTTCGTATTTCAAAAAGGTACAAAATCAGCAATACCCATTAGATGCATCAGAGGCTTTTGTGGTTTTTTTTTCCCAGAAGGGAAAATACACTTCCAGTGTTAAATCATACCAACTAATTTACAGAAAGCTGATGTTAGGGATTTAGGATATTTCTTTTAGAAACAGAATTTCTGGGGGATGAGGAGAGGGAGGGGTATAGAGAGGCAAAGAGAAAACACAGGATTTTCCAGTTTGAGGAAATTTCTTGACCCTTAGCACTCCTACAGGGAACTGATATGTTGTTACCAATCTACACAGTTAGTACTAGTAGTTACTGCACTGATCAATACTCCTCACATCTGAAGCCTACCTACAGTAATAGTAATAAAAAAAATCACCAAAAAAAGACCTCCACAACCCCCCTAACATCACTCTGCAAACATTTAATGCATAAAACAGTTCAAATACCTAGCACTCAGACAACCTTTCATCAAAAGTGATACAAAAGCACTTCATCTTTTACAGCAGATTTGCCAAGTGACAAAATAACATTTGTCAGAGGAAAAAATGTTTTTGTTTTGAACAGAAAATTCCGTTTTCCTGTACAACAAACAGAACATAAATTCCTATGCTTGTGTGCAACCACTCTAAGCAGAGATGTTCTCTCATTAGAGCTACCAGTTCTTATATAAACATCAGGCAGCCTTTAAGATCACTGAAAGGTCTTACATGCCTTAAACCAGTCTACTCTTCTCTTTTATTCCACCTGGTCAAACAGAAGTCTATGCACAAAACAGACTGTTTTATAACCTTAGGTCATGTTAGATACTACAAAATACCCCATTTCTCTATGAATCCCAAGCAAGAGTAAACTGAAAAGAGAAAGGAAAATCTAGATATTAACAAAACCCCTGCCATGGACTAGAAGGTTGCTGTAGCTTGACCTCTTAAATAAAATAAGAAATCACTAGGGCAAACATTGAAAAACACTGCAATCACTAGTCTTGAAAAAGTCCAAATCTGATAATATTGTTCTGCAGCTCAAGCACAAGTTTTTCCAAAAAAATTTAATTTTTTAATGATTTTAAACATTTCTTCCAATTATATCTTCCTATTTTCCACTGCATGTATAATGACTGTAACAAACCTGTAT
Organism: Phylloscopus whistleri; assembly: GCA_017589585.1. Classification (NCBI taxonomy): domain Eukaryota; kingdom Metazoa; phylum Chordata; class Aves; order Passeriformes; family Phylloscopidae; genus Phylloscopus; species Phylloscopus whistleri. The sequence continues at coordinate 224,016 of JADMLD010001013.1, forward strand.
GCATTTATAGATTTATCTTCCTTATTATCAGTATTTTCAAACTAAACAGATGATGCTCTTTCAATGTCACTTTACGTCAAAGTAACTTTGGTTACTTTCTTTGACTTAATGCTCCTGTTTTCCTATTAACCCTTTCCAAAGTGTCACCCACATTTTTGATGAAGTTTTCATCTTTCAAGTATAGCACACTATTTCAGTCGCATTTTACAAAGAACATTTCCACCTAAATTATCCAAGAGCAAAACTGACTTTGACACCATACAAGTAACTCTCTCAATTTCATCTTTAGTCATACCTAGTCTTCTTCTGCTTCACTAATGTCCATTTGATCAGTCCACACGTTGTTTTTCCATATGATGTGCAATACTTCCAACTTGCCTGCTTCTTCGATTATGAAATAATGTCTCCAGTTTACCAAGACAGTTTTAAATACTAATCCTATATAAAGTGGTTGTTGCCAGTATGACATCAACTTTTATAATCTATTTACCTTCTACTCTGTCAGCATGACAGATACAAAAGAAAATAACTTGTGACTTTAGTATTTTACCAAAAGAATTTGTTACTTGCTTTTTGGCCTCCCTTTGCACAAAAAAATTCCACCCTACTCAGATTGATACTAAAGGATATAATTTGAATAATATGTGATATCCAACATTTACCAATAAACATTTATCAATGAACATTTAGAAAACAGCTAGGCAAGCAGCAAGTCTATTAACTGAGTGAAGGTAGCACAAAGTTAAGGTCAAAGCAACATATGAAACTACAGTGAAACTGTGCTTAAATGGCATCAACACACTTAATTATATTAAAATAATTTCAATAATTGCTGGAGATTAAACATGCCTCCTCTGAGATACAGTAGATACTGAAACCATTCGCATTCATAACCATAAAATCCTTGCCATTTAATTAAATTGAGAAGTCTTTTGTTTATGATTAGGACCTATGCTCTCAGACATAGTGTCAGATGTAAACACAAAATCTGGGGCAGTAGGAATATGAGTGCTTTATTAAAAATCAAGTTAAATAAGCAGTTTTCTATTAAGTCAGAGAAAAGCAGGTTTTCCCCCAAAGAAGATTCCAATACTTTCCCCCAAGGGTCTTTTATCTGACTGGATAAAGTCTAATGAGATTTATCAGTTTACCTAACAAAATAAAATAAATAATGCTAATATGTTCCTCTACCTCACATCCAGATAAGCTTCTTATAAATTCATCAATACTGTCACAGACGTAACAAGAAAATTAATTTACATCTAGGCAGCAAATTATAATCTAATTAAACTGTTCATTCTAGAGTAGAATATTAATATTGAATATATATAATAAAATATAATCATATATGAAGAAATAGTAGGATTTTTCCTCTCTTCTTAACTAAGACATCTTTTGCAGTTTAGGAATAGTATCCCGCATAAGAGTTAGTAGGATGGTAATCTTAACCTTAAATTACCAGCACACAACATAAATTTGTACTGCTTTCATAACGTGTAAAAAGATAGAAATATAACCTATTATCCAAGGATCAGCTTTTCATTATACTACCAAACTGATGACATCAAGAAATAAAGAGATACTATCAATAAGTAAATTCTCAAGAATCTACTTCAGTAAAGTTGCCACTAACAGAATATAATGCCATAATTATAACAGCATTTGAAAAGAAATGTGTCATTTAGAAATAGAGCTATACTAAAATTATATATTATTTCTAAGTGCAGTAACGTCTGATGGTTCTGCTTAACATACAAATAAATAAAACCACTGATTCCATACTTATAAAAAAAGTTCCATAATCTTAACTTGACATTTCAAAATCACTGCAGGATTACCCTTCCTAATGACATCCCCAAATCTGAGCTTCAGTCTCATAAATAAAGGTGAGAGAACTCACACAACACGCATTCCTACAAATTCTCTCTTTTATAACTCTACAGAGAAATCTTTATAATATCCATTGCTCATGCAAAAGGCACAGAATTAAGCAGAAAATAGGCACATAATCCATCCCTCCACTCTCACAGGAAACAGGACCTTTGTATGGCTTTCTCAAAAACAAACCATGGAACACCCTCAGGAAAACAGCATTCACAAAAAAACACAAGACAATGGCACAGCAAGAACTATATATTTTGAGAACATAAAAAAGTCAACATCAACCTAAGACAAGACTTTTAAATGTTATGTACCTACTACATATGCCACATACACATACGTCCTATGATTCAGATGGATTGTAGTGGCACACATATCCTTATCTGGAGCACATAACTACTCTCCAATTAAGGATAAAAGGGTTAAGTCCAAAGGCACTATTTTAAATTTTTCTTTTACCACAAAGTTGTGAGATGTTCTGAGGTCCAAGATGGGCTTGAAGCCCCCTGACTTTTTCAGGATCAGGAAGTACCTTCACTAAATCCTTTCCTTGTTCCTCTTGTAGTGCAGGCTTTATAAATCTGCATTTAGAAGGGAAAAAAAGTCTGGTTCAGAAGAGCAGAAAGACTTTTAAGTATTCCATATCACTTCAGTCAGTGCCTTGAGAGCCTTTGACTAACTACAATATTGCCTCAAAGTAACTCCAGTAAAAAGGCTGAAGGGGCCAGTGCCTGGAAAAAAAAGAAATAATACACAAATGTACTAATAAACTGAAAATACATAGAATCTACTTCCAAAACTGGTTCAACAAGTACATGCATACTATGCAGATCTTTCAGCTGTATTCAATCATTCACTATCATATTCTTTCATAATGATCACTTTCAGTGTTTTGAAAAGAATCTCAGGATTTTTCCTTCCCCTAGAGTATGTTTAGTTCACCTGTTCCTTCTGCATTTCATTATGCTTCCACTATAGTGTTCTCAGAGGAAACCAGAAATTTATTGTAAGACCTAATTGTCATATTTTATCTTAATGATGTAATTTCTTTAGCAGTTGAAGCATCAAACACCTTCACTGTCTCACTGTACTGGTACTGCAAATCCCCAAAAAGGTGCCAATATTCTGTATAGTGAAATGAAAGGACTAAATTTGTGCAATTTAGAAAAACTGCAAAGATTCTATGAATCCTACAAACTATGAACTTATTTACTGTTTTAATTTTGCAGTGGCAATTTCAAAGACAGTCAGGAAACAAAAACATTTAGAACATTTAGAACTGTCATTGGTTCATCCACAGTAAGACAGACCAAAACTGAGAAAAAGTTTGATGTTTAAGAATTTTTACACATTAAAAAAATCAATTTTTAAAAGTTTGAAATTTAACAACTTTTAGAATAACTTGAATTCAGAAGCATAGCATTCAAAAACTGAGTTTTAAAAAAATAAAAATTAATTTCATAAAAACTTTGAAGTACAATTAATTGAAAATCAAAGATGCTTTTTTCTTCTTTATAATGACAATTTGTCATACCTCTAAAAATGTACCACAGTTCAATTTTAAAGCCCTTGAACAAATCCAGGCATTCATCTCTTATCTTATTTGTTTTGGTTTTAGACTTTACAGATAAAACTTTTAAAGGGATGTCAGCTACCAGTGCCTGGAGTCAGTTCTGAGATAAGTCTGTATATAGTATATTATTTTAATGTTTTTTAACACAAAAAGTAGAAAACTTGCACAGAAAATATAGAAACCTATGAAAAACTGTAATGACTTTACACAAAGAGTGATAATAAAGAGATCAAGGTGCTGTGAAACTCTTCCATACCCCTCACTTCGTGTCCCTTTAGACTATCAATGAGAGTTTGCTGGTTTGGTCATAAAGATAGTTGCACAGCTAATTTCCACCTAAAAAAACCAGAATTAATGTATCATGCTTTTTATTTATTTTGAATGAACACCACTTTATACCAGAATGATTTTTACTGAAATACTTATTTCAAGTTCAAATTTAGTGACATTTCAAGATTCAGACATCTGAGTTATCCTGAGTCAGCCAAGCATTTCATTGCCTCTGCATCTGCTCTTCCATCATGAAAACCAAGGAGAATGTTTTTTAAATACCCAGTCAATTTAGTCAAAATGATCTTGAGTTTACTGCAAACCGAACATGTTCCTGGCAGTTACAGGTCACCTGAAGTCTAGTAAATTGATCAGTCAGTTGAACACTGAGATTAAAAATTTAAAGTAATTTTCAAAAGACCATTAGGCTGTATTCAACCTAAGCAGCCAGGGTATTGGAAACGAAAGTGCAGGCTCTTCTTATATCACCTCTGAAGCGTTTTCTAGTTTTTCACCCTTTTGCACTACTGTGTGCTTAATAGAAGGGCTTAATTAAGCATTGTTTCTTAATAGAAGCAGTACGTTTCAAGGCTTGACTAAATGACTATTCATCTGGTCCACCTCCCTGAAAGATACTAATTCAGAGGTTTCACTTAAACAAAAACACAAGGTTGTGCATATTGCGATCACTATTTCATCCAATTAAAACTTGAAACTATTTTTGGTTAGTGTTTGTTTGTTTGCTTGCTTACTTTTTCAAGATCAGTTTTCTTCTCTGGGGAACAGGTGTGCATATTAACAATGCGTGAATTGCCACAAATTCTTATGAACACATCTTAAATGTTACAGTATTCTTTCCTGTTTTCCTTAAACTTATTTTTTTCCTTCATTGAGAATTGAAAATACCTTTGTTTCTACTGTCCTTTTTATTCCACCTGTTTTGGAGTATGACTAGGAATACATATGTCTCTGAAATCATGCAAGCATAAAAACATTTAAGATGTTTATTAATAAAATGTAAAATGCCGTTGGAGGGTCCTCTCCTTGTAACAACATGGGACTAAAGTTTAGATAGATTGTACCAAAATGGGCAGCATAGATCTAAAGCGGGGAAAAAAGGAAACAAAAAATCACCATCAAAGCAAAAGTTGCCAAATAAAGAGCAATACTCTGATCCAGTCACTTTCTAAACTCACAGAGACATATTTTATGGCATGTGACTAATAAAGTTTACTTCTCAAAAAATTAGTCTTGCTGTAGTCATCCAACCAAATACAGTAACATACACACGGCTCTGTCAAGAATTTTTGACTTTTGTACATTATTCTTTGTCACACATTAAAGTTAGTAATATAGCTTTAATTTCTACATTATAGTGCTGTGTTGAAAAAGCAGTGAATACCCTGCCAAGTGAATTTTTGAAAAGATTATCAATTTGAAAATTTATAGAAGTAAATTGGGATTTTCTTTCTCCAAAAATACCACACATTTTGGACCCAACGGGATAAACACAACTTATGGCAAAACTTTATTAAATACGACTTTATGCCAAAATCTGCTCATGGATAACAAGATAAGGATAATAGCCCGGATTATTTTGTATGTTCTATTTGAAAAAAGGAAACTTTCTTTTATAAGGTGGTTATCACTAAACTGCTTTGACAGATCTTTGAAGAAATAATTGATTACAGTGTAACCTCCTACAATTAATACTATAGGCAACCTAAATATTTCAGCTAGTGGAAATAGTGTCTCCTAAGCTATAAAACTGGCCTGATAAGAAGGTTATTATATCATATTGTTCCGCTAAGATTAGCTGACAGACATTATTTGTGGTTAAATTATAAGAATCGTTGGTTTAGTGCTAAAAATAATCCTAAATTGATGATTTTTAAAATTTTTTCAATTCCATAGTATCTTCACTTCAGATAGGATAGAGTGCAGTGGAGTTCAGTATTGAAAATGCCCAGGTTCAGGAGTTAAAACAAAATGGGGAAAGAAGAGATAAAACTTAATTGCCATTGTTAGGCCTTTTTACTAAGATTCACTGTTGTGAATCTTAGTAAATTCACAATTGTGCCAAACAAGACCACTACAAGATCCAAGCTGGTGCAGACAGTCAATCCAGTCATTTAGTTATGTATCATGCTCCCCTGCAATCTGTCTCCAGAAAACCACACAGATAGAAATAGCTGGAAAACTCTTCCCCTCACAGTCAGTGTGCCCTTCATCTGCTGCTGACAGTCTAAACTGGACAACAAGAGGTACAAACACAACCCCCACCCACCAAGTCCAGTGAGTGCAAGTCTTTTGCACATCCAGGAAGTACAACCTCCAGCAGACTGTTCATGAAAACCTATTATTATATTAATTAGCTGGCTAGTCACAGAGTGTGAAGCAGCATTGGATTTATCTGCACACTCTCCGAGTGTCTGTCTCCAAGTGGCTTTGTCTCCAAGACATGCAGTAATTTTAAATTTCAGAACAAGACTGAAGTCATTCTAGTTGAATATCTAGTTGAATATTATCTTGTGAAAGCTCCATTTTTCAGCTGAAATAAACAATTTTTTTTAAAGCATGCAACTTCATTTATCAGTTAAAAGGAATTTAATGTAATTAAGGACTCCATAATTTCAATAGTCAAAAGTCTGATCATAAGACCACTTAGTCATCCTGACGTGGCGGAGTCAAAATTAAGATCTAAAATACCCTGTATACCTATTTCATCAAAATTAACACATTACTTTTAAAAGAAGATTATGGATTCATAAAGATATCACAGCAGCACTACAGAGAAGAGATGCTCACATGGGGGCAGAAACAATTCCAAATAGGTTACAGGTGGCACCTGCTTAGAAGTAGTTTGAAAGATAATTCTCAACTATACAACAATATGGAGACACTTATACTAGAACACTAACAATTTAAATATAGATCTTTTCCCGCTTTCTTTTTTTTCCATGTAATCGGGTTGTCATAGCTCTCCTGTACAGTCTGTCAGACCAGTTTTCACTACCGACTACAACTTTCATGAGTGGTGAAGACAACACTTAACTAAAAAACCAAAAGGAAGGATGGATGAAACAGGCAAAAAGCACACTACCAACTGTGTTCCTGTAGAAAGCTGGTTATATTTGCAATCAGTAAAATAAGGGGGGGGGGGGGGAATTAGTGAGATTCCAAAAGCCATCAGCAGTGTCCCTCTAAACTCACATGAGATATGAACCACACTTACATAAGAATAACCAAGCTAGAATACATACATTTTTTAAAATTCTGACACAGAAATGCAAAAATACAAAAATATAAATAGCCAATCAAAGAAAAGTAACACCTTGCCAGTTACACTGATTGAACTTCTATGCCATTAATGACATATCAGAACACACTAGCAAAAAGAAATCTGGAGATTCAATTGTACAATGGTGAATAATAAAGACTATTAGGAACAGAAGATAAGCAAATAACAAAGTTTTGGTGAAAATCAGGATTTAAAATCTGCTACTGCCTCAAAATTTTGAATAGAAAAAACCAATTTCTTTCTTACAAGCCTTATAAGCGTAGTAATTCTTAATAACAGATTTATTGTGTTGAGTTTAAGCCTCTACTTAAAATATTTTTGTCAGTTTACATACCACTTTTCCCAATGGTAATAAAGTTAGTGAAGATTCAGACTACAACCAGAGATAAAGTTAGAAGCCTAAAGAGACTAAGCTAATTTTGATAGGCAAAAATAGTTTAACAAACAGATATTCAAATGAAAATTTTAACAACAAAGAAAACATGAAGTAGTGTATACTTATGCATTACTTTCAAAGTATTTCCAAAAAAGGATGTAAAAAAAACCCCAGTGTTTTGTCAGTAATATCAATATTCTCTTATAATCTTTCTTTGCCCTTTCTGATTCATTTTTCCCCCTCTTCATTCTTTTTTCCATGTTTCTGATTGCAGTTTTTGGAACACATATACTTTATATGACTGTATGGTGTCTTCACAACACCAGACAAAGTTAGCAATTTTCTACTAGTACTATCTTCTTAGTAAGTTAAGACCAGTTTAGTAGTCTGCTAGAATAATATTAATGGTAATGTCATGTATATCTGTTTAATATATAAGTCAGAGGGGAAAAAGAAGGCAAATGTCTGAAATTAATTAAGACCAAAAAGGGAAAAACTTACTTAGCATATTATGCAGAGACAAAAGCGGAACACTGTATGCAAACAAAAGGTGTATTAGGGGGTGAAAGGGGCACAGGGAAAATTTCAACAGCTAACCTAGGTAAGGAAAGCAAAGGCAATAAAGCTATCCTCAAATGGCAAAGAAAGTCTACATCATAACCTGCCTCCAACCAAGTGCTTATATACTACGTACACAATCCTCTTTCAGTGAAGAAACCTGAGGAGATAATTTTGAAAAGCTAAAATATTTTAGTTAAATAAACAGGCACCTGGCTTCTTGGCCATTTTGGACAAGTTTAAGATAATCTATTAGCATCTATATAGCACTCCAATAAGAGAAGTCTTATTTAAAAAAGCATGCTCTAGAGAAAAGCACACACTAGATACATTATGTTCATTTAGTGCTGGAGGACTGAAGACAGCTTCACCCAAAAGGTCTCAAAAACTAAACTTTAGTCACACTTTCAAATGGTTTAATTATATTTTTTTAAAAGTAGCAGTCTTCTGAATAGTTGCACACCTGCATGAATTAGGCAAGAAAGTCTTACTAGCTTGCCATTTGCTAGACCTAGAGAAATCAAATAATAACATCAGCAAAACTAGCATTCACTGCTTTTAAAATTAATCTTAAATCTTCTGTTCTGTAAGCAAAAACCTTATGTTATTTGATTCACACACACAGCAGCTCTCATACCAAGATATCTTATTTACTTTATTTGGATCAGCCACTTTAAATGAATGTGTACATTATGTCAGGTGGGATAGTGAGTGTTCATGGGCATAGCAGGATGCCAGTTTCAGCTGAATACTCTACAACTACATATAAATAAAAAAGTAACCCCTCCTAACAAAATGCAAAGTGGGAGTTAAGAGAAAACAGTGCCCTAGTTTATTTTCTATTTGATTTTTAAAGACATTTCAATATTAACAAATTATGATTTTTAGACCTTATAAAAACTTAACATTTTGCTCACAGAGTTAACTGAGGCATCTGTAATTCTGCTTTATTAGAATCTTCTATTGCTTCTCTCAAGCACAAGCAATTTAGCCTTACAATGCTGTAAAAGCACACAGAAATAGAATACATACTTCAGCTGTGGTATGTGAGAAATGGCTATAGTTTTAACATGCTGTGTCCTCTTTCAATTGGACATAAAAATATTACCATAATCTCCCAGACTTATTTTTTAATTTTCTTTATTTTTCTTAACTCTTAGCTCTATTTTGAGCAAAAATTGAAAAAGAAAAAAAAAAAAGGAAATGGCATAAAAACTACTTACTAGGTAGTGAAAGAATCTCAGACAAATAATATAAATTATTTACCTTGGTTGCAATGTCAGCTGTATAACTGTCTTGTGTGGCAAAGAATCTTGAGAAGCCTGAACATCATCCTACAAGAGAATATCTTTGAATTTGCTTTTGAATGGATAATATATGAGTTTTTTCTATTATATGCATTCTTTGGAGTATAAAACCATGTTAACAACACCATAAACCAAAGCTTATTTTAGCAGATTACTGAGGATGGCAAGCCACAAAATTTAATAAACTAAGTACATCACACTGACAAAAGAAAGATGCTCACTTCGACCAATTCACTGGGAAATACTTGTTTTCCTTTAAGATCTTATTAGATTCCATTAGCAAATTATTACACCTGTGTTTTTATTTTGCATGCAAGAATCACTTTATAATCACTAACTTCCTTCAAATTTTGCAAATACTTATCACATATTTTTATTTAATTTCCCTTGCTATAAATTTACTCTGAAACACTACACTCCTGTGCACTTATCACAAGGATTCACTGTATGGTCTCCTGTGAGGTCTCGTTACCTTATACTGTACACAAAGTTTCAAAAAACATAATTTGGGGTGTGGTGTGGTACAGGGCTCACTTCCACTGAGGAAAGGTAGAGGCAAGACACTGATGTCACTGTTGCACAGCCTAAGAGAACAGCCAAACTGCTGATTCACAGTGCATTCCAGTCAATTCTTACAATGGTGACCACTATAGGCTTTGAAACTGAAGTGCCAAGTTCTCAGTTCCTCAAAACATCCTCAAAATAATGTTTTTCAAATCCAGCAATTGTCACTTACATTAACATTTTCTTTCTGCACTGAAAGAACTAAGACTAATGTACATGAATTGTGTATAGTTGCAGCTTCACTTTTACAGTTTGAACCTCATCCGTGATCCAACCAAAGTTGGGTCATTCTGGGATCTTTAAGTGTCTTCTATTTTTCAGTATATTGCCTTCCAAGTAATTTTTTGTTTGTTTACTAGTGTAGAGTTTGTAAAACTTAACACAAGAAGTACAAAGTATTCCATTACCAACCGAGAAAAACACGATGCTTTTGTGTGCAACTAATAAAAAGAAGACTAGAAAAAGTGCAAGCAGTGTCATTCTGGTGTTGTTCAACAGTGTTGTATTCCCAACTTCCTTTTTTCTGCCTTCACAAAAGGCAGGGAGATTTTCCCTGGTTGTATCTGCTACCTAGCACCTGGAATGCTGCTGCTATGGTCTTGTGCTCTTTTCTTCTAAGTGTTTTTGATTTCTTCACTCCACAAAAAAAACAGCCACTTTCACTCTTAAGAGTCTTCACCATTTGTCTTTCTCAACTCTCTTGACGTTCATTCTGAATGCCCATCTCTGAGCAATTCTTGATGTCAGCTTCCATCAGCCACCAAAATACCACAATCTGTACTCCAAAATTAATGTACTCCTTTGAACTTCCAACTTGCTCAAGGTTTGCAAAGGTTCTGTAACTATCCTGAAGTTCTCCTGTTAGCAGTCTACAAATCCCACATTAATAAACTTTTGTTGCTATATCCAATACATAGCAGAAGTACTAGATTAATAATATGCTGTAGATACTGTGTGGCATACAGATAAATCTCAATCTGATTTTGCAATCACCTTATTTTTTATTTTATATAGACACAATAAAATCATTGAAATAAGAACTTTCTTTTTAATTTCTGCTTTCACAGTGGTAATAATAGCTTATTAAATTAGTATGCTACTAGGCAATATACAATTTAAACAGCAATTCTACAATGCAGTGGTATTAACCCAGACTGATGAAGAACAGGAACAACAACATTTTAGTAAAATGTAACATTGCAATGTCTTCCAATATAATTCAGAGCAGGAGTAAAACTTACATCCCATGAGTGCCTTCAAAATATTCCTACTTTATCAAAGTGCACATTCATTTTCCAATGAGGAGAAAAATTATATATTTGTGACACACCAGCACATAGCACACACATGCATGCTATATATATATATATATTTGTATAGAAGTCATAAAAAGTATAAAGAACTATTTTAACTTTTTTTTTATGAATACATGGGACTGGAAGTGTAGTTCAAGTTATGACATACCTTGCACAATTAAACCAGTAGAATGCATGTCATTTATGTTTATTATGTTAGAAGTGTGAGATAATCATGTCATAAAGACTGTCTTAACCCTGCTGTGTTTATGTACAAAGAAATTAAAGCATCTCATTTTGTATTTCTTCAGGGTAAATGCACTTAAGTAGGCTCCCTAAAAATTCCTAGCTATCATAGAAGGGAATTTTTGTTCAGAAAGTGAAGAAACTTAGAATTCTGAAAGGAAGCAATATTAGCAAGTGTATTTCTTCAAGGTGTTCGTCATTGTAAAATAGGTCTCAAAATGATACATGACGATCCATTGCTGACTTTATCATCCATTTCATTGAACATTCTTGTTTCTAATAATTTCAGCAAAGGAAAAATAGCACAAGGTATCGTCTAGACCTAATCTTGCAAACTAAGGTTAGACTTCTGCTTGGGATGGAAATTTTCTTCCTCCCATGTTTCTTAAGTTACAAGTCAGGTCAAATTACAGGACTGCATACTATTATATATTTACTTATATATGTATATCACTTAAGTCACCAACAAATTTATGCCCACAAGAAAATTAGAACACCTGCTTTTACTATCTAACTCACAAAGGGGAACAAAATAAGTCCCTTTCCTTTAGCTATGTGGGCTTTTTTTCAGCATCAACTGCTGACATGTTCACTTTTTACTTTCTAATACATTCAATTAACATGAAGAGTGGTAAGTAACACATTTCTGAGAAGACATTCACTGCAAATTTAGCTCTGATGTTTCCCAGGGCTACTCAAACTGTATTCAAAGACATAGTTAACATTTCATTTTTGGAAAAAATCAAAGAAGAGAGCTCACCATCTTCAGGAATGGAGTTGCTGCGTCATAGCTATAAGCACTTTTGTCCTTTAGGATAAGAAGATGAGCAGAGTCAATTATCACTTTCTTCAAGTTCATTATTGAATGGAAAAGCCTGTTAAAACATTTAAAATCTTAGTTAGTTTGCAATTAGTTTTATTCAATGTTGTAACATCAAAATTGAAAAACATTAAAGCACTCAAAAATATAAGTTGCAGAAAAATAAATAAAATTTTTAACATCAATATAGCATGAAATTAAGAACAGTTAGTTGCAATGGGTGACCAGCCTGGAAAATGCAGAAACATTTTGACTTATATTCTTGCATACTGAAAGTGAGGTACATTTCCTCCTTTGGTATGCTGTGCTACCAAAGGTGCTTCCTCAGAATATGAAGTACTTTTTCAAAAAGCTAATCCTAGGAAAGATTAGGAAAAATCTTTGCAATCTGTATATTTGATTTTCAGTTTCTATAGTGGAGACAAGCCTGAAACACTGGTCACAAAATCAAGACTGTGTTTACACAGGATTAAGAGAACAACCAGAAACATGAAAAATAAAACTGTAAACTATATAAATTATCAAAATGTCCACAAATTTCTAAATACAGAGAGGTGGATATTTTTATTTATAAAGTGAAAAAAGCCTTTATTTTACTCTCTCACAACTAAGCACATTGTGAATACTTACGATTTAGGAGATTAAAAATATGGAATTTAAAAATACTTGTCATGAAGTAGTTTTAAACAAGAAAGAGTATTTTAGATGCATTTAAGACAATTACTTATCTAATGAACATGCTGTATCATCAATCTACCATTATCACCTCAATTAATCAAATTTTCTAGTTCCTAACATTCCAATATGAAACGATTTTCTGAACAAATCCATAATTAAAGCATGTGTATACACAGACATACATATATCATGCAATATTCTTCAAAAAAATTCTATGAAGGTGCTATGAGAATAATTTCTCAATGCTGAGAAATACCCTCCAGATGAAACAATAAACAATGACAGAGAAGTAGAAGATTTTCAACTTGAAAAATATTTCCCACTTTTAAGAAAGGTAGGCCACAGAGGGTGTGGGATTTTCCAAGGAACATATGCTTAAATTAGCACATTTTTGATCACTGTTTATGAAAGACAAATATAAAAAGTTACCTTACTTACTGCAGAAAAATTCTGTTATTAAGGAAATCTCAGTAATGTACCTACCTTTTGAAATATCAAAATTTTGTTTGAACATCAAATTCTTACTCAGAGGGTTGAAAAATATTTCATAAATGAAGAGCATGGGTAATTAAATCTACTTCTCATGTAGAGCACCTCTACACTTTCAGTGGAATATGTTGCTGTATCAAATCTGTATGACTGAAATAAACAGTTCTGCAAAAGAAAATTTATGCAAAAGGAAAATTAAGATTTATGTATTTATAATAAATTACCTGGTGCCATAATCTACAACTACCCAATCTTTGGCTGTTCCTGTAATAGCATCATGATGCTGGAAGAGTCCAAGGTTCCTCCTAGCTTCTGTCAGCAATTTATAGTTATCCACAGAAGGAAATACGCTCATCTTCTCAGATTTACTGGACTGTACTAAAGCCATGGAGTAGAGAATTTCAGCTGCCCTGGAATTGCAGAGAATAAAGTATTTATACAGGGTTAAAATGTAAAAAGTAATACACATTTGATCTAAAGAATAAACTATAAATAGTCCCATAAGCTCTATAAACCTTGTTCTTATGCATTTTAGCCTATCTTCACATTGTAGTTTCCTGCAAGACTTCTGTGATGAAAAACGGATATTGAAAATAAAAATATGACAGTGCAAACTGAAATACACACTCATAAACATGTGAAGTATACAGATCTGGTCCTCAAATCTCACAGTATGGATAGAGTGCCTTACAAGAAACATACAATTCTCATTTCAAAAAATAATTATTAATCAAATAATTTTGTTTTAAATCAATATACTTATCTGTACATTATCAAATATCTATTCTGCCATTTGCACTTAAAGCAAACTAAATTCTTTTAAAGGCTTAAGCATGTCATGCACCTGCTCACTATACATTCACCTGAATGAAGAGAGCACTGGATTCCAAAAACCTTACACTGAACGAAATGCAGAGCCTTTCTCTTCTACATCTGTTGCAAAAGCCTAGCACTAAAATATTACCACTAGATTCTCACTTGCTTTATGAGAATCTAAATTTATTTAAAAAAATATATATCCCCATAATTGCCAGTTATTATGGATGTTTGACTAATAAAAATGCCTGCATAAATTCTGGGAAACATCTCTTAACTTTTTTCCTATCTTCTCCTAAAATGTTACAGTTCTATTTTTGCACGTCTGAAAAGTGTCAGATTATTTTTCAAAATTTATTAGGTATAAATGAACTTTTCTCAAGTACTTGAAGCAACAAAGATGATAGAGGTTACAAACAGAGATGATAGAGACACAAAAAGCAAAGAAATCACAACAACATATTTTCTCATAATGTTAACTTCTAGGCATAAAGTAATAAATTTTAAAAAAGGGAAATTAAGTTAACTCTTTCATTTACCCAAGTTGCCAGTGAAGGCATGCATTCAATTTTAAACAAGGTACAACAAAAAAATTAACAAAAACCCCTTGATTTTCAGACTATGAATGGTATTAATTGTTAACATGAAAAATTTCTTTACATTCAGTTTTCTCTTCATCTTTATACAACACATAGGTCACAGTTATATAGAAACTGCAACTACCACATACCCAAGTAAACTGAAAGGTGCACTATACAGCCTAATTTTTTTTTTCATATTGTCAATATTTCATGAATAATATGAGACTTGGTATTTAAATTAGGCAATTGCTCAGAGGTTACATACAAAATCAAGGAGTTAAAAAGTTTTAATTCCTATATTTAATTATCAGTAAAAGATTAACCTTAATCAATGTATATTTAAATGTTGCTTAGTACAAATTCCTTCTTTTATGGATCCTTCCTACTTTGTCCTGTTGCAGTTTAATTTGAAAGAAAAATGAAAATATTTTAGTTGAAAAAAAAGCATCAGATGCTCATTCATCTAGTGAAAAAACCCTGTCCAAAAGTATTTTGCCTTTTTAAAAAAAATTGAGTTAGCCACTAAGCACTGACCTAATTTAGCTATAAGGAAGAGGACACAACAAATTTTAGTCCTTAAAATAAGGTGAAATTTCCTTCTCCACAACTAATATTAATTTAATTTTCTTTTTTATTATTAGGGACATCTCTCAGATGCAGAATTTTTCTTTCATGCCTCAATATTTTTCTAAACACTGAAATGGTTCAATGGTCAACTCAGATATACAATACTGTATTCGAGAACACTTGAGCTTACAGGTAAGCATCTAATACCTTTTCATAAAAGATGCATAAAGCCTTGGTTTTCTCACCTCTGTTTCAAACTACTGCAGATGACCTAATATAGTTTTCAGAAATTTTCCACATTGTTGTAATTTGTAATATCTGTCCCTGATAGGACACTGCAAATAGACCAAAATTTGCTTTGCTGATTTGTCAAGGGCTACACCAGCTTACCCTACCTAGGTTCAGTTTATATTTAACATAAATAAATAATTTTTCCAAGAGATTTTGAACTCTCAAGATGTAGTATTTTCTATCCATCTGTATGGTTAGAAGTATCACTGTAGCACTCATCTTCTAAATTACTTCAATAATTTTTATGCAATTTCCTGTATTTTTCCCTGTTTACATCAGTAACTAATTAAATCAGATTTGTCTCAAATTATGCTATTGTTCTTTGTATCTTTTCATTACATTAAATAAACTTCTGGTCACATATTTTATCACACTTTAAACTACTTCAATCCGTCCATCTCTCATTTAATATTAAAAAGACAATAATGTCTCAAATCACTGTCAATCTCATTACAAAACCCTTAAGCTTTTTTACACTTCTTTACTACACAACTACACAACTCCCCAAAAATCTCTTTTCAAACAGTAAAAGCCTTAAACAACCAACTATTTTCTTGCTTAAATGGTTAGTTTTCATATTGGGTCGTGAGGCTGAACACTATTTACTGGCTATTAAGTAACAGTGAAGCGCTACTTAATTCTGGTACTGCTAGAACTTAAAAACATTCATCCTTGGTAAACAACACAGATGTGTATTTTTCCCTCACAAATACAGACATACATCAGATAGATAGATGGATGTTAGCTCAAAAATACTGTGGAAAATTATCACGAGTTTGATGACTAAATATGATCCTACTGTATTTCCTTTGACTTTAAAGAAATGAAAAATAAAATAAAAACCCCCTGCTTCTGTTCTTATAGCTAATGTGAATTCATGAAGATTCCCATGGTTTCTGAAAACAAAACTGACAAAAAACCTGATATTAAAAACAATGAGAATATATCTATACATTTTGTTCTTACATGTTATTTACAATCGATAATGAGAAATTAAAAACTTCCCAGGCACTTTTAAAAACTATACATTAATACATAAGCACATCGACAGATTAGTGTTTGTCCAGAGACTATTTACCTATACCTTTTTGGGAAGTTAAAGGCAAATGAAATGTTTAAATTAAGAAATCTCTTTAATAATGTAAAGTTTTAAATACTACAAACAAATTCTTCAATTTATTCAATAAAACCCAGAAAAATGGCAATTAAGTAACCACACCTAAAAAATCTTGAAAAAATATACAATGATGAAGCTGAAGGAAATTAAATCCTCAGTGCATTTTAAGAAACAGAAAGGAAATTAATCAAAACAATGAAAAAAAATGAACTAATTTATGAAAACATTATCTGTCCTGCTTTTCCTGCTATCTTGTGCATCTTGCCTTCTCCAATAGCAGTATTAAACGATGTCATTTTCACTGAAAATTAAAGATTACTGTGATGAATCATCCACTTTACCACAGTAAAAACTGGATTCCTTGGAAGAAATAAAACCAGTTCTGCTAGATACAGTTTCTCTTCTGAAAGGTACTTGTATCTGCCTCCAAAACACTACTTTCCAAGCTCGCTTGGAAATGCTATTTTCCACACCTCTCTTACTTGTTCCACTACTGCAATATCCATTACAAAAAAAAAGAAATTAATCCTTAAGGAAGACTATACATAAAATCCATCTGCCCTAGATTTCTTTCTGGAGCTTTATAACACAGTTAAATCATCTTATGGCTGCTACAAGGGAGAACCACTAAATACTCCATTACCAAAATTCAGCAACAACTTTTTTCTTTAAAGAAGATGCAGAAAATTTTCAGAAGAACAGTAGTCTTAGATCACTTGGTATCCCTGGCTATTTCTCAGCTTCCTCTGAGAACCTTGGTAAAATTCACACCTTTGCACTTATCTCTAAAAAAGTTCACACTATAACCATCATTCCTTACTTTGCTTTGATTGCCTATGTGGCTTTTGCTTTCCCTATTAAACTGCCTTTCTCTCAATTCATGAGTTTTGTAGTTTTGACCCTTCCAATTGTCCTCAAGATCTTGCTGGTGGGAGAGTAGCAAGGGGCTGCCTGAGGTTAAACCATGACAAATACTTACATGTTCATCTCTCCTGTGTGCCAAGAAACACGTTATGAATGTACTGGATGGAAGGATTTACCTTATATAGGATTCCAAGACCCTGTCCAGGTGTTTATAGAAGGGACGTGATGTAAAGTACCCACTCCAGTAATGATGATCTCTGTCTGCATAGGTGAAGAAGTCTCCACTTAAAACAGGAAAAAATGAATTGCTGCTCTTTTCACCCAAATTGCTTTCTTTGTGCAGCGCTTCAAAGTAATCAGATAAAGTTCCAAACTGGGCCTAAATGAAAATTAAAATTACTGTAACAAAGTTCCATTTTCATTATGCAGAAAATACGAAGAGAATGAGTATGTTTGGTTCCATATACATTTCAGAAACATTCCACTCTTCCAGCAGATTTAGCAGAAAACCTATCCTAAAAAACTTTAAAGTCCCCCTGCACACTTTTCAGACAAATTGGATAGCACTTCAAAACTCAGTACAGGAAGTATTTTCAAAACAGGCATTTCAGTACAGGAAAGAGATGGATCTGTTGGAGCATGTCCAGAGAAGAGTCACAAAAGTGATCAGAGAAACACTTTCCCTATGAGGAAAAGCTGAGAGAGGTGTGGTTGTTCAGCCTGGAGAGGAGAAGGCTCTAGGGAGACCTTACTCCAGCCTTTCAGTACAGAAAGGGGCCTTGCAAGAAAGATGGGGACAAACTTTTTACTTGGACCTCCTGTGCTAAAACAAGAGGTAATGGTTTTAAACTAAAACGGGATAAATTCAGACTAGATATAAAGACAACTTTTAACATGAGGGAGGCGATACACTCAAGGTATTGCCCAAAGCCCACAGAGGTTTTGGACGCCCCATCTCTGGAAACATTCAAGGCTGGATTGGATGGAACTCTGGGAAATCTGGTCTAATTGAAGATGCCTCTGCTCACTGCAGGGCAGTTGGACGAGACAGCTTTAAAGGTCCCTTCCAACCAAAACCATTCTACAGCTCAGAAAATATGATTTTTTAAATTTAAATAGATATATAAAATAATAGCAAAATGTCAACGAACAAGTGAAGAATTGTTTCATGTCTTACAAATAAGTCTGTAATACACGAGCTAAGTAATACCTCAATATTACCCAAGTAGCTGTCTGGGCTAAGTAAGAATATTTATGCATGTTTATGTATTTAATGTAATGCAACAAAAACATAGTTCTCCTAATCCTGTGTTTTCAAAATTAACTGTCTTGTGCTCCAGATCTTGCTTAACCCAAAACATGACTGTTGATAAAAAAATATTAGCATTTGCTTTCAGAAGCAGGTTCCTTTAGCTCTGTACAAAGAAATTGCATTTAGAGATGTAACACGTGGGAGTAAAAAAAGAAATTAATTATCTTCTGGTCATTTTTAAAAATGCTCGGGTATGGTAATAGCAGATCTTTACAGGGTAGGTCAAAAAATGGTATCCTCAAGATTCAGGGACACAACAAAAGAAAGAGAAAATAAATTATTGATGTCAATGTTGTTAGTATTGAGAAACGTTGTTAAAGAAGACAGATGGCAAAATGGATTTTGAATGAAAGTTAAAAAAAAATTAATGGAAGCTGGAACAGGACAGAAGACCACATTATGTTATCAGAAATATCCTCACCATAAACTATAATGATAATATCAAGTAACTTTGTTTTCTATGAGTATTATTATTTTTAACAACTATACAATGTAGAATGCTACAATTTACACCACCAAAACCAAGTTTCAGTAAAAATCTTTTAAAAGTGACTTGGAACATAAGGACTATCAGACTATCACTGTGACAACAAAATCACACTTTTTAATCATTTTAAAAAACCCAAACACTTTCACTTCAAAGTCGTCATCCAAAGATCGTCCAAGTTTTTGTAGAGTGGATGCAATATGGTAACTTGCCACTTTAAATGGCAGTAAAGCAGAGAAAGATAAATATTGTCCCTGAAATCCCACCATTAGTAAACCTTGCCTTACCAGGCACTTCTAGGATACTTGGTCTTTTCCCTCACAAAATAGGCAACCACAAAGAAAGAAGAAAACAAAAGACAAAACCAATGCAACAAGAGAAGACACAGAGATGATCTCACTTCTGCATTGAATCAGAGGAGTAAAACCTCACCTCACAGAGGAAGCATCAAAGTCAGGTGAATGAAAACAGTGAAATAACCTGGTAGAATCTTCTATTGACAAAAAGACTCAGCTTAATTTATGTATAATAGATGCAAAGAAGATCTCTGAATGGGAGATTGAATTCCTCAAGAGCAAAACACGTATGTTTTAAAGTGACGTACTACATACTTTCAGAACAGAATAGTGGCTGGCAGGAGAATCTCAATGCTTACAGACATATCCGCTTGATAAACATCACAAAGAGCTGTCTGAAAGAGTAAATCTCTCTTCAGATCAGAAAGGCAGAGTATGCACTCCCTTGTGTAAGCAGTAATATCCCAGGCATCTCAGCACTTCAGGAAGAAATGTGGACTCTTCCTTTATATAATCTAGATTCTTACATAGCTGAGCATATCCTGTTACTTGCCTGTGGAGTTACATTCCACTAGGGAAAGTGAAGAAGAGTGCGAAATTTCTTCATTTAAGTTTGTATTTTTCAAGAATAAATGCCATCAGTTTTGAACAAAACAAATAATCAAAAAAACCAAAAAAAAAACCCAAAAAACCCACACAAAAAACCCCAACAGACAGGCAACAAACAACCAAGAAAGAAAGAAAAAAAAAAAAAACCCAAACCAAAAACAGAGAGAGAAAAACTAAGTATCTGAATAAAATGGAAAGGAGAAATGCTCTGATGCCAACAGTGTTCCAGCTGATCAAAATACCCTAGGTATGAAGTGGCAGACCCAGA
Source organism: Phylloscopus whistleri (assembly GCA_017589585.1). NCBI lineage: Eukaryota > Metazoa > Chordata > Aves > Passeriformes > Phylloscopidae > Phylloscopus > Phylloscopus whistleri. The sequence goes on from JADMLD010001013.1 coordinate 244,582, forward strand.
GGATTTCTTATCTTTTGGTCTGGGTATTAAAAACCAGAAAAAGGGTTGGATACTTCCATGAGGGAACCAACGATTAATGTGACTCCAGATGGGCACCAGTAACCTTTCAAAAGAGGAACTTTCAGAGGTCTGAGTACTGGTCCTTGAAGAATGACTTCAGGGGTACAGCCTTATGTTTTTGCCACAGAGACAAAATCATCCAGCCCAGTTTAGTAAGAACTACAGAAAATATGTTGCTGTTAGTATCCAAGGAATAACTACCTGTAAAATACGTACATTTTTGATAGAAGTTAGTGATAGCAGCAAGCTTAAAATTTAGAAGACGGGCTTTAGATTTAAAAAATTTGACGAGTACTCTATCTCGCTCCACTAAGACATAGTGGTCCTTCACCATACATCATGTCACCCACATGCCACAGGAAATATAAAATCCAGTTTTCAGATAAAATATAATCCAAATAAATCATCTTTCTTATGGAGAACACAAGTCCAGAAGTCAGCAGAAAGTAATAGTGTACTACAGGCAATACTCAAATGTACAGTTGGAAGAATCAGGGGAGGTCTCAGAAAAGATAAAAACAGATGCACACACAAACCATATGAAAGATATCAGACCAGATTTTAAAAGAAGCCTAAATGTGAAAGCAGCAAAAGTGCTTTTTGTCACTCTCAGGTGACACTCAAAACCCACAAGGTTGTGGACTCCATTTGTAATTGTCATGCTGAAGGATGATGAAAAGTTGTCAGAATACAGAGAACAAATACAGGAAGTTCCTAGGGCCATCAGCTTACACAGTAGAGCATATGAACATGTGTTTGAACTCTCACACATAACTGTTGATTTGAAGCGATACCTCCTCCGATGATTTAGTATACTCAGTCCTTTTGTAGCCATGTCAGTCTCAAATTTTATTTTATTCAATAACATGTGCCAGCAATGGCATCTCTTAAGATTTTTTGATTGTTTGTTTTGGGATGTAAAACCAAGAGAGCAAATAAAGTAGCAGAATCCTCTTGAACTTCTAATAAGAAAATATAACAGTTTTAAGTAACAAAGCTTATGAGTCTTAAGTAACAATGCCTGAAACCAGTGAAAACAGGAGCACTAAGAAAACAATTAAACCTACTAGCTGTTCTCCAAATTAATCTAGTTTGGAAACTATCTATAGTTTTCAAGCCGATATTATTAACAGCTAAGTTTTTGTTTTGAGCAGAGAGAAGGTAGTAAAGGTAAAAAAAATGTAAGCTACCAAGACACATAAATCTGCTGTTAAATAATATATAAAGTGTCACATTTGAAAATAACCCAAACCTTACCAAATTATTTTTTCCATGAAGAATCTCAGAATATTTGGAAATATTGTTTTCTCCACAAACCAGAAAATGTGTTATAGTTACCTTAACATGCCACTCAGGACGAGAATTCATATAATCAAACAGCTTCTGATAATTCTGGTATTGTTGATCCCATTCTGAGCTCTCGGCATAGCGGAAATCATCCCCAAGTGGAGCTAACAGAACTTTTGTACGGAAAAGCTTTGACTTCTTCCTGTATTGATCTAATATAATCCAAGCCCTTGAGAAGAGAAAAAAGAAGAGCAATTCAGAAGATAGAGAGAAAAAAGTCGGCATTTGGCAAGACAATGGCAAGTTGCACATTAGGATGACCCTAAACAAGACATACAAAACTCTGTTATCTCACTTCCTAACAAAAAGCTGGATGCAATTCCCCCACTGGGAGACCATATTCAACTTACTATTGTTGCAAACACCATGCTAATTAAATCCTTTAATAAGCTTTTCAAGCTTCATCTCAAGCAGTAGGCAGTCTGGATCAATTTGTGCCTGTGTCAAAACTAACCTACAGCTCAAATTATGTTTACCTGCTTTATATTTAAATATACTCTCCAGTCCCTATTTACAATAATAAACAACCTCTTCCCATTCCCTCTGGCACCTTCTTTTGATACTTTGCTTCATATCTTCATGTCCTTGGCAGAAAAACTGCCTACAAATTAATCTCTGAGGAACTCCAGCCTTGCAAATAAAAAAAAGAATTCAGGAGGAAGTTTGCTGCTAAAAATCACAGTTCTCCCTTCAGCCAGCTTCTTACATATCTTAGAGCCATCCCTCTTGAATCTTTTGAGTCCTGAAAAATTATGCTTTTGGCCTTAAAAAAACCCCAAACCACCCAGAAACAAAATACTCACACATGCACATACAGAAAAAACCTGAAGAATTATACTTTGGCACTGCTAATTCTAGGATGGGTAAACTATCAATTCCACAGCAGCAGTGTATTAAGAAAATCGTAAGTCTGATGTCTAAGTTATTGAAAAAGTCCATTTCCAACCCTCCCCCTCCAAGTCACAATTATTATCAGCATCTTCAGATGCTGATACCCTCTAATCAAAATTATGTAAATAATTGTCATAGGAAATATAAACCATAGTAACGTATTTAAGAAAACAGAAATACAAATTTCAAGGCTATAAAGACAAAATAGCAGAAAATTCAGATTCTAATGAAGTTCTTCTATTTCTGCATGTCTTGAGTTATGGAACCAAAAATGTGTATTCTATTTCATCTGCTGAAAGTAGTTGGGGAGATGTTCTTCTTTATCTCTTGTTACTCCAGTTGGGGGGGTGGGGGTGGATGCCTTCTGATCATGGGCCAACTGTTAAAACCAGGTGGGGCAGTGTTTCTTATCTCTTTCACCACCCACCCTCCCTCCAGGGGGACATCCTCTGCTGATGGGCCATTAAGGCTCACCAATGACATGACACATTCCATCATCCCATTGTGAGATGCTCCACCCAGTGGGGGGAGCCAACCATTCCTACCTAGATAAAAATTGAGATGTAGGAACATGATGATATCTGGTTCCACCAGATTCCCGGAGGAAGACTGGACCCTTCTCACCATCACTGGAACCTTTTCTCTCAGGATCATCTCTGCTCCAACAGAACGACATCTGCCACTCCAGGAGGACTTACTTTTGGACTGCTTCCAACACCCTGACCAACAGGGTGTCACGTTGTAGCTCTGACTCTGTCAGGGTTTCTAGGATTGTTGTTTGGTTGGTTGGTTGGTTGGTTGGTTGTTTTTTCCTACTACATTTGTATTGTTAATATTCCTAGTAAAGAACTGTTATTCCTATTCCCAAATCTTTGCCTGAAAGCCCTTAATTGCAAAATTGTAATTTGGAGGGAGTGAGGGGTATACATTCTCCATTCCGAGGGAAACTCCAGCTTTCCCTGGCGAATACCTGTCTTTCAAAAGCAAGACACTGCATGTGTCTTTCAATAGATGATCTAGCAAAATCACCTCTCAACTGACACTCTTGAAGAGTTGCTGTATAAATATTTATGCAGAAATTCTAGCCCAATACATTTGAAAATCCTATTTGAACAGCATGTCAGGGCTTACTTATTTATCTGATTGCAGAAGTATTGTATAAAGACAAGGTCTGACTGTACTCTGGAGGGAGAAAGGGGCCACAATATTAACTTTAGGTAAGGATCTACAGAGTTCTAATAAGACTAGAATTTACCCAACTAGTGGCTTCCCCCCATCCCATCTATTAGTGGATATATAGTTCCGATTTCCAATCAATACTTTCCATGAGTGTCAACAGGTTGTAAGATTTAAACACAAAAGGTTCCTCACCACATAGCCACCAGAAAAATTGGCACAACACAAGACTTGGCAATGCTTCCTTCTAAGGAGCCAGTCTAACTCAATTTTTCCACATATAGGCTATGGTTGAAAAAATAATTTAGTGTTGAGTCTCTTGAAAAATACAGGTTACAGTTGACAGGATATTTGACTTTAACATGTCTCTTCAAAGTCTTCCTCTGGTTTCTTTCCAAATATCCTGCAAAATTCATCAGTATTGCTGCTCTTCCTTTCTTAAAGTACTGATAAATGAGGGATTATTACATGTTTTTAAGGGGATAGCAAGATCTTCCTCCATTGCAAACCACTTTTAATTGCAAAAAACACCAAAGAACATCAATTCAGGTATATCCTTTTAAGTTCCTCTCAAATAACTTCCTATATCATTAATCCATACAGAAGTTTGAAAGTGCCAGCAGAAAGCTCCAGAGCACAGTGAAGACAAAATATACCTCTGGAGAAAAAAAAAGATTCCACTGAGTCTCATCAATTTTTTCCCTTTATCATTCCCCAGTGAAATAGAATGAAATACATTTTGATATGTTTATTCTGCCTACCTGAATGAAAATCTGAAAACCACTGAGGAGATCAGCCATGATAAACTTTTAGTTTTCAAGCCTTCAGATTATCACTGAATGCTTGAGACCTTTCACAAATAAAGAGAACCTTTTTGTACTACAGCTTCTTTTAACACTAAAACCCAAGTATTTGAGTAAATGAATATCAAACCAATAAACGTGGCTGGTTTTGACCCTTCCTATATTAAAGGAAGAGGAGCAATAGCCACCTGAGGTAGGCAATCACAAACTTTAACTACACGTGACCATACAAATTGACCATAAAGGTAAAAGAGCTGAAGGGCAAAACTAAGCTTTTGAACAGTAACCAGTGAAGATGAAGTTTCCTTCTCTACTTCTTCTCTGAAACATATAACTTGCAGTAAAGACTCTCTCCTATTACATGCTTGGGGAAGAGAGACACACACAAAAACAAACTGTGCTTCTGCTAACAACCATTTCCATTCAAGGAAATAAAAATAAAAACCCACAATAAAATCAAAACAAATAAACAAAAAACCAAAACAAAAAACCCCAAAAAAACCCTCCAACAGCTGCTTTTTTCTTTCTAGTGTGAAAAACTTCACACTTCAGCATTCAAACATATGGATAAAGATACAGCTGCAAATCAGGGCAAGTGCAATAGTAGTCCTTATAACCTGAGCTGTTATGAAGTGTAATTAAACATGTACAGGTTTTCAATTAGGTTGCTGCTTTATTCCTTCTTACTTAAGTGGCAAGGAAATGAAAAATCCAACAGCTACTAGCCTGAAGTTTTCAACTCAGCGTCTTTTTAATATAAGGCCATAATAGTATTGAAATCAAAAGCAACAGTCCCAGATGAGTATTCAAGATCTGGGTTTTAATAATTTTGTTGTAGCTTTGGCATTGAAAAAAGGTCAGTGATCTAAACCTGGTCTCTAAATTAATCAACTTTTTTGAAATCCATGAATGTCTGTATTTCTCTAGTCTTAAAGACATCAGAGATAAGAGACAGATTAATTAGTGTGCTGCAAATCTATACCTTGGAAAACTTATGATGTAAAGATAGATTTTTCAGTTCTGGAACTCATACATCTCCTCATCATAACAACCGTAAAACATATTATTACAGAGGTCAGATCAATAACATTTTTGGTTTTCCACAATATTCCAACTTTTTCAAAAAATACACGTAATGTTTTAGCATTCTGCATCAAAACATTACTTCCTGTGTTTTAGTGGGTTTATTTGAAACTAGACACCAAAATTGTCTAGTAAATAATCCAGGCTTCCAACTCAAAGACCATGTTTTACTTTTCCTATAGGTATACAGCATACTGATATTTCAACTCACTGTTAGACACCAAAACTGCTTTCATCTAAATAAAGCTGATGCAAAATATTAAGTTTCAGAGACCATATTAAGACAATAATCACTTCAACTTGATCATATGTTCACTACATCCCTGACCCATTTATCTTAGTCTTTAACATCCCTTGACATGTGAAAATACATTTCTTTTACAACATCTAATTTAGATTGTTATGCAAGGATTCCATCTAGGAAGTGCATGGATTAAGAAGAATTTAAAACCAAAATTCTTAAAAAGACTATTTCAAGCAGACACTCATATTTATAGCCTCTATGTTTCACATATTTGTTAAACAAGATGGTGCTCTTCTGCAAACATTTGTCTCAGCTAATTGAGATGCCAAGATTTTTCTTTTTTACAACTTTGATTTAATGACATGAATTTTCCTTCACATGCAATAGGCACCGGGTACCAACTTTCTCTACTTTAATAAAACCCCCATTTTCCTAACATTATTCCAATTTCTACCTTTAAATACAGCAGTTGTAACATATTCTGTTTAATTTTATTTTCAGTAATATTTTGTAACTGAATTTTGTTTAAGTGAAGTTTTCATGATGCCTGTCAGAATTTTTACTCAGAAAAAAGTGATGCATACTTGACATGTAGACAAGCAGTGCACCATCATCACATGATCACTTTAAAATTTCAACACCAAGGATCAAAAAGTCACCCTGCTCTCCTTAATATATTTGTTACGCTCAGCAATTTGTACAAATTATAAACACTTCAACTTTCAATTCTGGAAGCCTGGGTAGTGTGAAGCCTGAAGACAGCAACAGGATAACAGGATACAACCATTGTCTAGAAAAACCTTTGGCAGTTTAACTTCCTTCCCCTTTTTTTTTCCTTCATTTTTTTCTTCCTTTACTCTCCCTCCCCAACTCCCCACCTCCACCCCCCATCCCTGTCACCCCAAAATTGAGAAGCAGTTTTGTAGAAGTGTAAATTTGATTCTTAACTGTGGCAAAAAAACTCAGTGTTTCCATTTGAAAACTAAAACTGAGGTTAATAGGAATTTCTACCCTGGGCACAAAGAAACAGTAATCAGATTAACTTAAGGCTTACACGTCAGGAAACTTAGGCCACAGATTGCCAAATTTTTCAAGGACATACCACGGGAAATATCCCACTGTTTGTAGTTACAGAACACTACAGCACATTATGCTGCCCCTGAAGTGTTCCACTTGCAGGGGACAGACCACTGCTCATTAAATTCACAAATAAACTAGTAAACTAGTATTTAATATTTATTCATAATAAACTAGTATTTAGTTTTATTTCATCATTCAAAGCAAATGCCTGTGCTCTGTCATTCAGAGATTGACTCACTTATCAGGAACAGAAAATTTTTTAAACTGCCCCTTCCTTAACTGTAACTTTTCCTCTTATTTCACCAACAGTTATGTTCCCAGCTACGAAGCAAACACTAGGTTATGTAATAGTTATTGTTTACCCATGACAAGCTTATTTTAAAAACTTGTACTGGTTTTGGCTCAGGTAGAGTCACAGTATGGTGGTGTGATCTGGATTTGTTCTGATGACAGGGCTGACAACAGAGACATGATTTTGTTATTTCTGAGCAGGGTTTGCAGAGAGCCAAGGCTTCTCATGCATCTCAACCCATGAGTTTTCTCATTTCACTCTTCTGATTCTCTTCCCCACCCCACCATGGCAGAAGTTAGTTTAGGGGAGCTGAGCTGCTAAATTCACCAAGTTATGCCAGATGTCATCTTTGACCAGGATAATTGCTTTTTTTTGAGGTTATTCCCTTGAGGAATATGTAAAAATTGTACCTGTGTTGAACATTTCCAGCATGAATAGCTTCTGGTGGGACTCTCCAAGGGCAACTTATTCTTCCTCCAGGAAGCCGTTTGAAATCAAACTGGCAGCAGATTTTCGGATCCGGGCCACAAGTATGAGGAATATCATAGCTATAGAAAGGCATCATATGACAAAGAATATCTGTACTGGATCCCAAATCTGGAATGAAATAGAGTAAAACTTTAAAATAAACCCTCTCAGATTTGCCAAAGTAAATCACTTCCATGTTCTCAGTCCAAGGATTGTACTGGAAAGATACTACATCAAGACAATTTCTTATTTTGAATATCCATAGTTTGATTCTATTTTTATATGTACCTTATGTGTATAAAGAGGGTAAAAATAGAGATACAACCAAGATTGGAATGTTCTAGTAAAGCACCAGCTGATTTGGAAAGACAGAAACAAATGTTAGGTGTGTTTTACCCAGATAAAACTTGTGATTTTCAAAATTTTAGAAGTAATAAAACACACCTTTTATACTTTGATTGGATTAAAACAACAATTTTAAAAAAACAAACATCAAAACAAAGAAAAAACTAAACCAAAAGCCAATCACCCTGCTGTCACTGCCTCATTAGCACAATATTTGAATTAGTTGAAATGTTCCTCCTCCTACACTTTATTTCCACATAATAGGAAATAAAGGAATAGGAGGAAGAAAAAAAGTAAAAAAACAAGTCAAAGAATTTTTTTCACCTTTTCTTAGGTATACTTGCAAGGAATATGAGAGAATGGAAAAAATAAGAGAAGTTAAAAGCAAAAATAAAATTGAAAAGAAAGGAAGAGCAGAGGAACAATGGCAGTAATATTGGTTTTAAATTGCCTTTTCTAACTCACAGATACTCTCTTTTCCTCTTCTGTTATTCAGAGAGGAAAAAAAAAAGAAAAAATCTCCTAAATTTAAGATAGATGAAAGGCACTTTTTTTAACAGAATTTTAAGTCTAAAATTTTCAGGTCTAGACAAACTCTGCTAAATCTCTTCTGGAAATACTTCCACGGTACTTATTCAAGCTCTCTTTGTATTTTACCTGTGTAAATTAAAAAAATAAATTGACATAAAGGAAGAACACATACCCCAGTTCTGTCTCCAAAAAAATTCTAGTGTCTTTTGTGTTGAAAAATGTTTTTTAACTGAATAATGAACTCTCTGTATAAGCATATTGGAAAATCCTATGCGCTTCAGAAGATAGGCCATTGTTGGTGAATGGCCAAATGGATCAACTGCCCATCCAGACCTTGGTTTTACTCCTGTTGATGAAAGAAAAAAGTAAGAAGAAAAGAAAGTTCTAGTTTCACTCAAAGAAAGACATTCCAATAATTCAAATGAGAGTACTACAGATAATATTTCCAAGACGATATACCCAGTTAAACCTTCTGCAGAACCCTGGAATTAAAAAACTAGAATTAAACAGATAAACAAACAAACAAACAAAATCAAATATCTTATAAGTAAGGTATGCTAAAAAATAAAAAACTTTAAAATAGTACTCCTTGTTGCTATATTGTTTCAAATTTGCATCAAACATCTTTATTTGGAATCATTAATTAACATACATCCTCTTTTACTTAAAGTAGTTTACAGATGTTACAATTAAGAATATTGAAAGAAAGTGAATAGATGTGGATGATAAATGTGGTAGCTTGTTGAAATTTCGCTCTTATTTAAATAATGTTAAATTTTTTGGCTTCAGAATGATTTTTTTAAATTAGATTTTATCAATAGAATCATGTTGATTAATAATCTCTTTTCACTGAACTTCATGCTAATAAATAAAGAAGCTATATCTAACTCTTGTTTAATTCATCAACATGGTTCGTTTGGCACTTTTTATTGTCTTTCCCAAAAAAACACAGTAAGAAATGCATTATTCTTTTATTAGGTCTTCCCTTTCCCCTACAACTATGTCAAGCTGTGTTTATGGAAATTGCAATCTAATAAAAACAGTGAAACAGCTTTCCAAAATAATTTCAGTTAATTGAATGAAATAATGCCAATTTATTATTAAAATCATTGTACAAATATTTTCTATATAAAACGGTTTCTCTCTTCTTATGGAACTAGACAAAAGAACATTGCCAAAGCCAGCACAATTGAGACAATACAACTGCAGTCAGTAATTCCTCAATTCTAACATTACTCTGGGCCTAGGCTTTATAACTACTACTATTACTACTGCTGTTGCTACATATAAATTTTTTTTGAGAGCCTTACAGAAGAGAAGCTAATGAACACAGAGCAGGCAGAATAGATCCAAACACATAAAAGTAGTATCAATTTTTAAGTAATTTTAAGAATTTTGTCAAGATTTTCAAAAGACAGAAAAGGCAATTAAATACTGTTTAGACCAGACATGGGATCTAAAAGTCAACATGATCTAGTGTAAATATTTGGTTATGCCAATATCATATGTATGCCTTACACTGATCAAGACAAAATGCCGTGGCATAAAACCGTTCAAATACACTTTGTCCAGGAACTTTTATCTGCAAATAGATGGCAAATACTAGACTTGATCCTAAAGCTTGCTGTAAGTGGTATGATTCAATGTTTCAGGAAAGATGAGTAAAAAGAACCTTCTAAGCACCTCAGAAATTTAAAAAAAAATAAGTATTTTCTTATTGACTTATTGTATTAACATAGTTAAATTTTAGATTAATGTACATACCAAGGTTCTTTTCTAGCCACTGGTGTCCTTCTATCAGTTGGTCAATTAAAGCAAAATAATGAGAAGAAGCTTCATCAGGCATTACCCAACCTCCTGTTACTATTTCAAATTGTCCATCTTTTATTAACCTGAAAAATACATAAATCATATTCAGAATCTTCCATATGAAAACACACTCTTAAAATCAATTTCTATATATCAACAGGCATTTACAAGCAATATGATTCCAAAACCTAAATTGTCTGTGCTACTTCCATCACTGGACTATATTTCTTGAATCAAACAGGGAAAAATGAACTGTTGAACAGTGAAGCATTTAATGCCTTGTGCAATGCAAACCAGCTCTACTGTATGTGCCATATTAGATATTTTAAAAAATCAGGCAGAAGGCTGTTTCCTGCACAGACTACAAAAATAAAATACATGTGCCACAGCACTGAGGGTCAACTGAGCAAGATGCTTAAACACTACACATTTCAAGGACTGCTAATATCACTCCATCTTTGATCTAATATTCTTTTTAGAGTTTGAGAGAGCTGATAGATCTTGGGAGTTTATTGTATTTATAAAGGCTTCAGAACATCTCACTCATTAAAATGCTTCTTGAAACAGGTCATAGGATGACCCAGTCTCTCTACTGTCAGTGAACATAAAGATTGCACTCCCAACATCAGTTTGTCCCTACAGTTTCAGCACATATATTGTTCACCAATGTAGAAGTGCTTAATGAATTCAAGAAAAAGCACAGTGAGCTCATCAAAACTTAGTGCCATCACAGATGATACCCATAAGACAAATGAAAACCTTAGTCAACAAAAGTAATCTCAAGTGCAGCTTCTCCAAGTCTTCTTCAGTCTCAAGTGCAACTTAACCAATACCTGACTCCTTTGAAGAGAAGACATAGTTCACTAATGGCTATCATTTACTGTTACTGTGTTCCAAGGGATATATTTTAGTATCAAAAAAATGCACAGCGGTGCTATAATACTCACCAACTGCCCATAAAAAAATTTAATAAGTAGGTTTTTTACCTAGATCCCAAGATTTCTACCTTTGCCTAACCTTTGCAGTTGTGAAGATCTCACAGACCTAACGCATACTGCCACACATGCATCTCAGAGAGGGGCATGAGTAGGAGACCATCACAAGGATAAGCTAAGAACTGTCAGATCCTTGTCTTAAAGCCAAGTAAAAACAAGAAAAAAATTCCCCACTTTTTGAAAACTCCAAACTAGATCCATACTTCAAGTTTATCCAAGCAGCCTGCTTCCTTGTATCAATGCCTAGGCAAACCTTTTACTTCTACATTCCATTTTGATTTGTGATTTTAAAAATTACTAAGAAGAACAAGAGTGTAGAGTACGTATTACTTTACCATTAAAGCAGCTGAATGATTATAAAACCTCTTTTTACTTAAACACAAAAGACACAAATTTTTATTTAAATAAAAATCTCACAAAATCTTCACATGTGTTATAACAAGGAAAAAAATACCATATATAAATATCTAGTATGAAAGGTTTTATTTATTTTATTGCCAATTCCTTAGTGTTATTTCAAATACAGATTATAATTGATACTCCCTTATAATTTGAATGACATGTACATGGGAACTTTTAGTCAAATTTTGAGACAGTAATTTGTCTCCACTTCTCTGAGCAGATTTCTACTTTACAACTGGGAGACAACCAAACCAAGCCCCAAAAGTCAGAACTGAAACAGTTGGTTATTCTAGCAATTCCTCATCACAAGCAAAATCTCAAGTTTACAGTGTAGTCAAATACACAAAGTCTCAAAACAAGATATGTGGAAGAAAAGTTCAGTACTCAAACCTTTTAACAGCATCTTTTTTTTGGCTATCTATTCCGTCCCACCATTTTGAAAAGTAAGAAATCTCAGACCATATAAATTTCCTTCGGTTGTCTTCTTGCAGTTTTATAACCATGTTATTTAAAATATGCTGTGTCTGATCTCTGAAGTAATCATCAAAAGTCTTCAGCCAACCTAGGAAAAAGAAAATATGAAATGAAATTAAATTAAGCCTGCTTGGAGAACAGCTTCTTAGTCTATTTAGAGAACAGTCTCTAAGAGAACTGGCTCCTTCTCACTCCCCAGAAAAAGCTATGTAAAGACTGTTTTAAAAAGCTGACCTTTATATGCCATGGACAACTTGAAGTGTTAAATTTATAAGAAGTTTCTTTTTCCAAAATTAATAAACATATGGAATTTATTAGGCTTTTCACTTTCTAGTTTTTCTATACTTTGCATAGTAGAAAGTTAGATCAACAGAATACATGGACTCAAATAATTGTGCTTCAGTGAGATGCAAAGGAAACAGAAATTTTAACAGCATTTTCAGACACTACAGTCTTCCATAAAATTGTTTAACCTCTTCATAATACCTTATATGAGAGAGTATATGCATATCTCTTCCCAGAACCTGTAAGTATAGCTGAAAAAAAATTAAGTCTACTTACTACTTACTGTAAAGTGTCACATTCCTACTCCTACCAGCTTTTGTCATATATGCACATTTTAAGACTATGTGAAAGCTTCCACACTATGTGAAGACTGCACTCCAGACAATTATACTAGTAATTCCACTCTGATTTACTAATTCGGTTCTACAGAGCCACTGCCATTCTAATAATGCCAGTCTGCTTATAGGATACAGGATTAGGCTGTTACGGAATGACATTATATTGTTTCAAGGAAGTTACATAAATGCAGAAACTTTTACTACTAAAAAATAATTCTCAAGTTTAATTAAAAAAAAACTTTGTAAATTAATCAAGTCTGAATATTGATTCAGAAAGAATATGTTATACTTTATTTTAGGGATACAAAAACCCAAACATTCTTCTTATGTAGATGAAGAGCTACTGTTTTTAATTTGCAAAAGAAATAAAACTGTAACATTCCAGAGGAAAAGTTCTAGGTAATTCTTTTTTTCTTTTACAAACGTTTGGCATCTAGAAGACTCATCACCTTTGATTCAAGTTTCCGTACAGATAGACAAGTGAGGTCTAATCTGCCTTAAAGGAGGAAAATGCATTTTGTCAAAGTAGTTAATATGAGGGCTTAAAGCGTAAAATTAAAACATACTTTCTTTAGAGGAATTGAAATAGCTTAATATAAAAAATACATGTCAGTAAATTACTACAATGCAATAGTTGAAAGACTGAAAAAAGTGTGATGAATGATCTGAATTTATAATCAAATTTCTTTCTGACCTCTTCCTATTTCAGTTGGGTTAGTTTTTGTTTTTTTAAATAGATGCTTCCACTCGAAGAATTGAGATCACATAGCAAATTATTCCTCCTCAATTCTCATTTACTTTTCAAAAAATCAAAGGAATATTTTACTGGTAATTCCATTAAAAATAGCCACATGTACTAGACTACCCATTTATAGCTTTATATTGGAAATTTCTTCTGCAAGAGATGGTAACATCCTAGCACACAACTAAAGGAGGATAAATTAAAACCATCCTATGATTTTCCTGTACAGAAATATCATCATCATAAACTATTTAAAAATATTTTAATATTGCAGCAATAAAAGCAAATTTACACTAAATTAGTTTCCTGAAACATTCTTAAAAACTTTAATACACCAGCCTAACTAAAACACCAAGTTAAATGTCAAAGTAGCTGACAAAAGAATGTAGTATGATGTAGGAAGACGGTGAAAGATAATGAAATGAAAGATTGTTTTAACATACTCAGTTTATTAAGCTAAGGAAGCCTGTAACATGGTTAATACACTGAACTTAATACATTCCAGAGTCCTAGGAAATTTTTACAGGTATTCATAGATTTAGCTGAAAGCCAACAGAAAGCCCTCTGTAATGTAATCACCATATATCTATTTATTTATTAACTGAACAGAATTCAATTCTGCATTGAAAAGGGCCTATAATTATCACCTAGTCCAACTGCCTGATCGCTTCTGGGTTGACCAAAAAAGGTGTCATAAAGAGCATTATCCAACTGCTTCTGAAACAACCTCCCCAGGAAGCTTCAGAGAGCAGTGAGGTCACGCGTCAGCCTCCTTTTCTCCAAACTGGACAAACCCAAACTCCCCAGCTGCCCCTCACACCAGCTCCACTGAACCTCCTCTGGGTTCATCCCAGTGCCTTCACATCCTTCCTAGACTGCAGTGCTCTAAACTCAATGACTTACAGAGACTCTTCAATTCTGCATGGAGATATATACTTAAAGAAAAAAACCAACTAAACAAAATAATAGATAAATCAATGTGTAGTTTCTAGCTAGAATATTATTTCACACCTCCGTCCCTAATACAACATAATAATTTACTACTCAAGTTCATTCTTGTGCTTATACACAAACAAAAAATTTGTTCCCAGGCTGAAAGAAAAGGTTTACCAGTGCATTTTGAACAGGAAACTTTCAGTACAAAGATAGTTTACACATGGAAAATTTCCAATAGTTTAAAGTTGCCATTATCAAGACTAAATATGCTATTAACAGCAAAATCACACTTGGTCGTTTAAATGTACATAAAGCCCTTTGTCAACATAAAAATCACAGGATCACAGAATCACTGAGGTTGTAAAAAACCTCTGAAATTATCAAGTCCAACCTCTGACTAACCACCACCTTATAAATCATACAATGACACTGAGTGCCACATTAAGTTTTTCGTTTAATACCTCTATGGATGGTGACTCCACCAATTCAATGTTTAACAATCCTCTAAACAAGAGAAAAAATAGTACTGTCTCTCATATTATTATGCTAGGCTTGACTTAATACATAATGAAGACTTTACCAGATACTTTCACTTTCTGCCAGCCTATGTGATAACAACAGACGGTACACACTGCTGAGCTGCTTGCCTTTTGATTCTCTCTCTCATGCTTGTCCTCAAAAGTGGAAACTTATTATCTCCCCCCAGCTCCATGAGATTTATCATCATTATGCAGCTGTTTGTTTCATCAATTTTTTTCCTCCACTGTAATGTAAATTTACTTGGCTTGACAGCAGACTCCAAGAATCATGTCTGAATATGAACACAACTCATTGCTCTGCAAAAAATCCTGAAACATTTAATTAACTGATTTGTCACTATTCCTATCTACACTTTCAAGTTCACATTCTTTCTTGAAGCTCTATCAGCTCCTTGCACTAGAGAAACGCAGTCTTGTGTCTTAGCATAGTTGACACAGATGTAGAGATAAAGAGATACTTTCAGGACAAAATCAGAACAGAAACTGAGAAATTAGCATTATTCAAGAAGTAACTTTATTAAAACAAAAGCACGTAACAATTTGATCATGACAAGAATCACAAATCCATTTCTAGCAAAAATATTTAGGTACTGTTTACATATACCTGCAAGACTCCCAGTGTGCTTTTTACATTTGCATTTTTTTGTCTTTTGGTTTAAAATTAATTGTTGAAATAAAACAAAATAGGCTTTTCAATTGCTTACTTCCACAAGTCATCCTCCAGTGTTTAAGAGGAAATGTGCCTTTAAATTTTTTTTTTGTTTGTGATGAAGTCTGTTTTAATGAACAGGCAGAGCTCATGAATTTCTGAAGTATTACGCCATTATATACTAGATGAATGTATTTTTGATAGTAGTTTGCATCTCTGATTTACTTTTCTGGAGATCATAATTAATTTTACTGAGTCTAAAATTCACACATCAGTGACACTTCTTGTAACACAAGAAACTTCAGTAATTTATCAATTATATGCTAGTATTAAATAAAACCACTAAATTTCAGCTAGAACTATTCAGCTTTCTGGAAAATAAAGGCATTCTCTTTGCAAATATATTAGTGGAGCTTCAGTTCTTCGTCTTTAAAATGTATACCCAAGTTAATAAAAATTATCAGTAATTTTTTTTTATGCTTGATTCTCAGCTAACTAGTTCCTGTGAGAAGACACAGTTATCTGATTGTTTTGATAGCTGAGGAAGTAAAAAAGTATCATAAACTGCAAGGATGTCCTTGTTCTTATTTACATCCAAGTTCCACATAATGCAACAGTAAAAGGTTTTCATCAAACAACGCCCTCCCCAAAAAATAACAAAAAACCAAAACAAAACACCAAAAATGAAACAAAAAACCAAAACAACAACAAAACACAAACAAACAAACAAAGGACATGTAGCCCTGACTTCTTAACTCTAAATGAAGAGCGCTAAAGAATTTAAGCATGGTGTGCATGTGCGTTTAATTGATAATACACAGGCAGTGACAATAAGGTAAATACTAGAAATAAATCCAAAAGGTAAGTTTTAACTTACATTTTAGTAAGTATGATTACACATGAAAATAATTTGGCATTAGCTCCTTTGTAGATTCAGCATTTTAGAAGTCCCTTATTTTAAAGAGGAGAATACACACATAATTTTTCTTTTTAATTTAGAAGTACTGCATCATCATTCTATGATGTAAAATACAGAACAGACATATAAGTTAATATTCTATGGCTGTTTCTGGCATAACATGTCAATGCTAATTTCACCAAAAGTATCTTTCAACAAAAATGAATGACTCACAGCCAAGACTGTGAAAGAAAACTTGAAAAACCCAATGGTAAGGCAAACTCAAATTTAAACTAAAAGCTCTATAAGACTGTTTCTCATTTTTCTGTTTCACATAGTCAAATCAGAGAAAGAGAGAAAGACCCCTGAAACATTCCTGTCTTAAAGCATTCATTCTGATTCAAAAGAAATTAGATAGATGAGCTTCTTGTTCCTGCAAAATATGTACCAAAATAAAATAATTTAGGTACAAGAAGATACACTGAAATTAAATAAGTATGACAGTATATCTACTTTTGCAAAGGCATACCTTAATTTGTAAAATATCTCTGCTCAAGGTAAAACAAGAATAATTTGATTTATCAGACTTAATATCATAAGCATAACTAAAAACTTGAATGATTGCACATTTAACAAAAAGTAAAATGTGCCATGATCTATGAGGTACTACCAAAATTATAATCAGACTTCTTACATTTTAAGTCTTATGCAAGATCTACTTTTGCTTTTGTACATATCAAATCTGCTGCCATCATAGCTAAGAAGGAAAGGAAATTTCCACTATTGAGCAGTAAAAGTGTCCTTTCTGTAACAGTCCTGTTGATTTTCAAAGGAACTGCACCTCTTCTGCAAACACAAAAATATTGAAAAATACGCCAAGAATAAAACTATAATTTCCCTCATTCAGCATGTGAAGAAAAACTTGTGAGCTGTGTGTTTCTTGTATTTTGGTGGGTCAGAAAACAGTTTAAGCAATATGGGTTCCAAACATATTAGGAATACCAAGAAGTCACCAGACAACATCTCCAGACCCAGTCAACAGAAAATGCATGTGAAACTCCATGGTGTATTAACAGCATCAAATGTTATGGTTAAGTTTTCTTATATCTTAACACTGAATTAGGTCTATATAGATTTCCTCCTGAGAAATTGAGACTGTCTTAAATAATAAAAGGTGATAAAAGTGAGTGATAGTAAGGAAAAGTTACTAATGTTATAGATAATGGATGAAGCGTTAAAAAGTAGTGTTTAGTTCTGACCTATGTGCCCGTACACTTGCATGTGGGTGGAGAAGCAAGAGAAAAATCTACTTCAGTCACTTTCAATTCCATTTAAGTGCTGCTTCTACTAGATCTGTAATCGCCACATTCAGCAATGAAATTACTCTTATCTGGTGCACACATATATTAGAAAGCTCACAAGTCTCAATTCTTAAATAATTTAATGAGAAGTCATTACCAAAATTATTACAGATCAATAGACGCTAGAGGTGTCTTTCCATCCCTCTGCTCATATCCAAACCCCATCTTTCAAGTCCATCTGTGCTGGTTGACAATCTCGCCATCCCTGACCCGAGCTCTTCCCTCTGCATTTCAGCTGCCCCCTCCACTTCAGGCAGCCACAAAAAACCACAGTTGAAGCAGGTGAGAGCCAACATAAGGGATCTGCCAGCACAGCAGGTTATATTCTCACTCCTTAATCTGCTCCTGACAGAATTGCCACCTATCTGTGATAGCTATAATCTCACACAATTACTGAATTACTCTCCAAGAATAATCCACACTGGGTGAGTCCTCCCAAAATCAGACATGCTACTGAGGTGCTCAAATCTTCATCAACTGCCAGCAATTAAAGACAATTGTGCCCCCAGTGATCAAAAGTCTGAAGGGGACCCACTCTCAATACTTATTTCCCAAAATGGATAAACACAGTAGCTGCTGCAGAGAGAAGCACAAGTTTGCAGGTCATCGTTAAATTCACGCAGAAGCAGTAAACCCAGATTTGGCATCACAAAGTGTTTCAGAGCACCAGCAGATTCAATCATTCCTCCAGAAAAGAAGGTGGAACCTAAACTCACTACCTTTCCTATTGATTGTGTTTCACAGATTCAGAAAGTGACTTGGATTGGAAAGGACCATGCAATTTCTAGCCACACACTAGGGTTCTATCTCAGTTTACGTCTACTGAATATCAGCTGCGAAGACTGAACAAGCTGAAAGATATTCAGATTGTATGCAAGAGGAGATACAGATTTCTTCATTTTAGTTGCTGCTGGTGAAAGGCAGACACGATTTTATTGTAAAGGCATTAAGAACTTACATACTAAGAATGAAGAGTTAGGAACAAACAAGAAAATCAGCGCTCAAAGGTGAATGACAATAGCATTAAGACTTCAGGCAAGTCCTTGTGAACAACATATTCAGGAAAAAAGTAGCAACAAAACTATGGGAGACAGCTCTCATAACTTTACAGAATTTTTCAAACCCTGTCATTGAAGGGACAGCCACAGGGAGGACTTCTCTCAGAGATGAAAGAATAAGTACCTTACTGCAGATCTAATTTATTATTCCCTCCACAAAAAATGTAATAAATGCTTGTAAAAATCCATCTCTGAAGCTACTCTCACTGTGGCCTACATCCCTATATTTGGATGAGGGCCAGAGCAGTGCTTGAAAGGACAAAATAGAATCAGATTAAACTTCCTTAAATGGAGCTCTCAGATATAGCAAGAGGCACCACTCATATGTAAAATTAAAAAATAAACACATGGCTAACATACTTCCTAAGTAATGAGAAAATTTGTACTCAAAAAAAGTAAAGAAAATTCCATGATTGGTAACACAAGAAGTTAAGCAGGAAAAGATATTGGTGAAGCCACCTCTGGTTATGGAGCAGTATTTACACTTTATCTGTCTTATAGGTTTAGTAATTTTAGTTACAAATTCCTTTGGAGGGTTTGGGAGGATGGGTGGTTTTGGTTGCTTTTTAATTTTTTTCAGTGGGACTTCTGGTTGATGCTTTTGGTGGTGTAGTTGCTTTTGTCCTGGGACCCAGTCTTTCATTTTGCTTGCTGTTGCTGGGGGGTGGCTGTTTGGAATTTTTTACTTGTGTGTTTGTGGAGGTTTTTTAGGGATTTTTTGTTGTTTGGTTTTGCTTTTTAAACATAGGGCAAGAACCAAGAAGAATGTCATGGAGAGGGTCTCTGGATCTAGAGAAAAACTTTGTTATACTCTGGCTTTGCTAAAGGTGGTATCACATTTAAAGCATAATGGCAAACATACAGTAAAGTTCAAGGCATTTTTCACTGAATGAGCTTAGTAATTTTCATCCTAGTTTGGAGACTGAGAAGAGATGTGGTCATCATCCCAACAATTGCACTACTTGGGAGGCCCTTTGTATAGAAGCAATACAGAGCTATTCAGCCCCCTAGTCTCAAAAGATACCTATCTAAAAATCTGGGGGCTCTGATGAAGTTCTGCATAGCCTGATATTAATGGCCTTTGCTTTCATCCAGCTGAGCCAACAACAGCCTCCAGATTGTATTGCCAGCTTGGCATACAGTTAGGAGGAACATAATTTGTAGGGACATATGGGTAGACAGAATCATTTGAGTCAGAGAAGGCCTCTGTGAAAATCAAGTACAATCACTAATCTAGCACCACAGTGTTCACCACTAAACCACATCCCTAAGTGCCCCATATCCACCTGCTTTTGTGAACACTTGCAGGAATGGTACTTCTCTGGGCAGCCCATTGCAATGTTCACATACCCTTTCACAGAAGAAATTTTTCCTAATGTCCGATCTAAACCTGCCTTGTGCACAACTTGAGGTAGTTTCCTCTTGTACTGCAATTGGTTACGTGGGAGACGAGCCTAATCCCCATCTGGCTATAACCTCCTCTCAGGTAGTGGTAGTGATAAGGTGCCCCCTGAGTCTCTTTTTCTTCAGGCTAAATGGATTCAGATTCCTCATCAGACATGTGCTCCAGACCCTGCCCCAACTCCATTCATTTCTCTATACATGCTCCAGCCCCTCAATGTCCTTCCTGAACTAAAGGGCCCAGAGCTGGACACAGCACTTGAGGTGTGGCCCCACCAGTGCCAAGTACAGGGGGGATGGCTCCTGCTGTCCCACTGTTGCTGACACAGGCCAGGTGCTCTTGGCCTTCTTGGCCACCTGGACACAGCTGGCTCATGTTCAGCTGCAGTTGGCCGGCACTCTGAGGCTTTCCATTGGGCAGCACTCCAGGCACTGTACCCCAGCCTTTAGCACTGCAGGGGTTGTTGTGACCAAGGGCAGGACCCAACATTCCACCTTGTTGAACTACATACATCTGGCATTGGTCCCTACCCAGCCTGTCCAGATTCCCCAGTAGAGCAATAATCTCATTGTGAGAAGTGGTTCAAGTAAACTCAGAGAACCTAAAGTTCTCAGATTCTTTAGAAACAAGGCTCAGTGGGCCATTTTCCATAAACAGAACTTGTGCTACAGGATGAACCAAATCCTGTTAAGGCACCCAATGGCAAAGTTTGTCATACACAAAAGGTGTTGCCTGTTGCTGTGGTTTAAGTCCAGCTGGAAATAAAGCCCCATGCACCTGCTCCCCTTCCCTGACCTACTCTGGTGTGAAAGAGACAAAAAAACTGGAAGAGAGACACAGAAGGTATATAAATAAAATAAAACCAAAATTAAATTACTAGAAGAAGTACCAGTAGAAATTAAATTTAAAAAAAATTAAAAAAATGTATCAGTGCCAGAACAGTGAGGCCCTACTGAACCTAATTACTTGAGTAGACACTCGTGAGGTTATCTGCAAATTTCTTCACAGCTTACCTCAGGACATACCCTTGCAGCTCCTAAGCCTCATGCTCTTGAGAAGTTACATCAGCCTACACTGTGCACAGGGTGTTTGTTCAATTCAGGTAAAGACATTCCAGGAGGGCAGATGTGACATCAGGCAACGGGCCTCTAATGGACTGCCAACAATCCTGTACTACTTAGGGTATGATCCCAACAGCTTCAGCAGAAAAAAGGGAGATGGGTAAACTCCACACCTCATTCTAGTAGACCCAAGAGAATGAGAAGTTCTGTGTATTGCTTTAGGATTGCTTTGATTCATTATGTGCCTGTACAGAGTTGCTTCTTTCTACGGAAGTTTTTAGGAGAACTACAACCAGAGAGGAAATAAATGGACATAGGCTCAAAGACAGTTCAATAGATAGGCAGGTTTAGGTTTATACTGTGATTATTTGCTCTGAATATTTTTATCATATCCATACTGCATTAATTTACCTGTCATAACTGGACAATACAGTTATTCCACATTCCAGCATTCATTTTCTTTGAAAATGCTATGTATGTGCAAATAAAAGCCATTTATGTTCAAACTACCGTACCTTCACTCAGATTCACAGTAGTTCATACAACAAATTAAATTTTAGAGAGATATACAGTAGTAAAATTTAATATAACTTAAATTGTGGCTTTCTATGGCAACAACCAGTGCTACCAGCTTCTCATGCTCAGTACATGTACCAGGAGCACAGTATAGAAGCATAATTTGCTTGTTTTGGTAAATTTTACCAAGAAGTCATTCCAAAATAAAGGAACATTGTTTATTACACTGTAAACCCGCTTGGGTGGAAATGAAATTATGTAGGCATACCTAGATTTCTGTTTTCACTATCCCACTATAGGCTGGGGGTGTGTACAAAAAAGTGAAGAAAGTGTCAAAACCATCAGATTTGCCATTGTCACATCTTCTAAAAGCACATTTCTTTAGCACAGGCTAAGGGTTGAATATCTCTGATAGTCCAAAAAATCAAAATAAGAACTGATGGCATTTAATGCAGCAATGTATAAACTAAATGGGTTACCAGAAGTTCATGTCACTTTCCAATTTCAACACTGAAGTTCTGGTCCAGTTAATAAATTCAGCAGACATACAACTTGTACCATAACAATTGTCATTGGAAGCCAATGGCACTTGAATCATACATCTGCCTTGCTAGACTTAAGTCTAACATATTAACTAGCATACTTCAAAAAAACCCCAGATCTTAACAGAATTGGCAATGCATTTCCTAATTCAAAAGCCTCTAGATCCTCAAATCAATACAGTTAACATATTACCTGGATCATTATGTGAGTGAGGCACAACAAAAACTTGAAGTGGTTCACTGTCCCATTCATTTTCATTGTATGTGATATCAAATCCTTGTTTCCAAACGCCACCATCTGGATTATCAAAAGGAAGAATGTCATAGACATCCAGCATCTAAAAAGGAAAAAGGAATATAAAACATGAATTCACAGAAACAATTCTTCTATTAAAAAACAAAGCTGTTTCCACCTAAAACGGATCAGCTCGTTCACTACAGAGAGAGAGATGAAGTGTCGAATTAATAAAAAACTGACAAATGAGATCAAGTTTCAGATTACACTAGGACACCCAAGACACAGCTGCCAGGAAGAGATACATTTGGCAGGGTCTGTTCTGAGGAAACTGACATTAATTAGATAAGCAGTAGGATTAAGACCCTTAAACCACAAAAATTATGGCAGCTCACAATGGCATTGGGCAGGAGGGTATGAAGAGGAATATACAGAATAACACAGTACACTTATATTAGAGCAGGAAATGAAGAAAATAAACTGAGCAAGAAGGAATGACAGCATGAGAGAAAGAGGCAAGTCAAACTCACAAAAAGAAACTGAAAGAAGCTATCAATAAAAAATATTGATAACTATAGCCAATTGCTATAACAAAGCTTCTTGTACATTTCCTGTTGCCCAGTATACTAACTGTACAAGGAAGGACATATTTCACTTTGTCAAGGCAAATAAAAAGGTTACAGATAAAGCAACTCTAGAATTACTGTAACAAGTCCCTATGAAACTTAGAGAGCAACATATAGTTTCAAAGAGAGTCTACTAATAGGAGATTCAAGGAAAATTTTTTGTAAGGCTCTTGTTTGCTTTTAAGAAAGAAAACAATATACAAGCATGACTTGACATCAGACAAACAACTCCTGACACTCTAGTTTAATAACTAAACTTTAATCAGTTCCAAACCCATGTTAGAATACAATTGTACACCTGACAAACTTTCTACAAAAAAAAATACACAAAATAAAAAGACCCCTATAGCAGTCATTCACTACTTCAACATCACAAGAGTTAAACCTTCCCAGTAGTGGTTTGAGTGTTTACTTGAATTATTTATTCTTTTTCTGCTGTGAGATATGATTACAAGAAAAGTAAAGCAAAACTTAAAAAGGAATAGACAGGTTTATTAACAAAACTACAGGAGAGAAAAAATTAATAAGAATCAGAATAAAACCTTCAAAACACTTCCCCTCTTCCCCCAGGTTTCCTTTCCCTTCTCAAGGACAATGCATAGAGAGAAAATTAGGAACCCTAGGTCATTTTACCACTTATAAAATGGTCTTTCATCAGTTCATTTAGAGAGAGAAGTCTCTTTCCGTCTGCCATGGAACTTTCCACAAGAAAGAACAGTCCACTTATGGTTTTAACTCTCACAAAAACAGCTGGCTGAGAATCTGCATTTATGAAGTCCCTCCCATATCCCAGCCTTCCCATTGCTGCATTATGGGCCATGAAACTCATGGGGTATGATTTTAAAGATGAATGGTTCCACAAAGCAAAGGTTTTTCTTCATATCTAGGAACAGAGATCTTCTCTCTTTCTAGGGGTAGATCTTCATCTTCATCTCATCTCTCTCTCTGTTCAAGTGTCTCATAAGATCACAGCTACTTCAATATTTATTTAGTCCATCACAAATGCCTTTGCTTATATCTACAATTTGAATACTGTCATCATCTCCCCATGCATATTTTTCAACTATTCAAAGGGATATTCTATAGCTCACAAAAGACTTTCAGCCTAAAACCAAGGCATCTTCTCATCTCTTCCATCTAAGATGTAACTCTTCCTTTACTGACTTTGATGTCTTCGTACTGTCTCTTTACATGTCTCAATCTGGGTTCTCTCTCGCTCAGAGAAGGTTTAGTGCTTTGCAAGTTTCATCTGTGCAAGGAAAGAGTTGGCAGTCTCCCAGGTCTTCAGAGGGCATGATGGTTCGTTCCCGGGAAGTGGCCAAAGGCGGTAGGGTCAGGCCCCACTGAAGCTGGGCCTCAGGATCTCAGGGTTCTGGCTACTGCAGGGCCACTAGCCCAGCTGCAGAGCCACCTTTGGTCTCAGCTGCATGATCTCTCATGTGGCTGAGGGAAGGGAAGGGCCCAGCCCAGCAGCCTGCAATGGTGTGATGAAGGGGCCTGGCCCCTCGGCAGGGGCCACCTGGCTCAGCCTCTCTGGGGCCGTGTGGGGGAGGGCGGTGTAGCAGCAGATGTTAGCAGACGCTTGGGCCCAATCCATACGGGACAGGGCATACTGTCCTCCCCTCCCCTTGTCCAGCTGTCATCAGGCCTGGCCCCAAACCAGGGCCCAACGGGCTCCCCAGGAAGGTGCCTGGCCCCTGGCAGGGCCTGGCCAGCCCAGCTCCCACAGCAAGGAGGAAGCTGGGGCTGCTTGTTACCTGTTTCCCAGGCAGGAAGGAAAAGGAGTTTTCCTGGAATTCCTCTGATTTTTAACTTGTGTAGCCCAGAGGCGTATCCCATATTTAATTGGTTGATCAAGCTGTCAACATTCAAAGCCAGTCACTAATTGTTTTTTGCCACAGCTTTCTTCAATCGGTGCAAAACCAGCATAGTGATACTGCCAGAGGCAACATAGACTGAATCAAAACTGACTGCAGAATTCTGTAAGTAATCAAAGTCACAAAGGTGGTGCCCTCGTTTATCCACCAGTGAGGAAGTAAGAGTGTGAGAGGAGGAC
This sequence comes from Phylloscopus whistleri, assembly GCA_017589585.1. NCBI lineage: Eukaryota > Metazoa > Chordata > Aves > Passeriformes > Phylloscopidae > Phylloscopus > Phylloscopus whistleri. The sequence goes on from JADMLD010001013.1 coordinate 269,826, forward strand.
ACTGTTAGTATAGATCAATAATTGGCCTCAGAGTTGGTGTTTGGGGTTTGCTGACCCTCTTTTCAGATCTGTGTCTGCTTGGGAGAGATGAGATCCAACTAAGAGTAGCAGAGGTACCTTTGCCAGGAAGACAGCTGAACTATTAAGGACTGCTTCTGGCTAAGAATAAAAGTGGATAGAGTGAATCAACAGCAGCCCTGTGAGGGAGTAGTGGTCAGAAATTATGTCACATGGAATGATTTTTTAAAAAAATATAATATAAGAAATCAATAAAACGGGGTCACCTCCAACATTTGTAGGTAAGAAAGGAAGTACCTACAATCACACAGAAATCCCCAAAATCCTTCCTGGGAAATTAGCATGCTGGGGTGTCTCTCTGAAGGCTTCCTGGCCTGTATCAGAGACAATGTGGCCAGCACAATCAGGGAAGTGATTGTCCCTCTGTACTGGGCACTGATGAGGCACCTCAAATCCAGTTTTTGGGCCCCTCACTGCAAGAAGGCCATTGAGGTGCTGGAGCGTGTCTGGAGAAGGGAACAGAGTTGGGAAAGGGTCTGGAGCATAAGCCCAGTGAGGAGCACCTGGGGGAGCTGGGGGCGTTCATCCTAGAGAAAAGGATGCTCAGGGGGGACCTTATTGCTCTCTACAGCTCCTTGACAGGAGGGTGTAGCAGGTGGGGGTCAGGCTCTGCTCCCAGGTAACAAACAACAGGACAAGAAGAAACAGCTGGTCCAATGGGACACTTAGATTGAAGATTAGGAAAAAATACTTCAGGGAAAGAGTGGTCAAGCATTGGCACAGGCTGCCTACAGAAAGAGTGGAATCACCATCCCTGGAAGTGTACAGAAAAGCATGTGGCTTTGGAGCTTAGGTAGATGGTTTAGTGACGAACACAGCACTGCCATATTAACAATCACACCTGATTTCTTTAGATTCAATGATGCTAAAGATAAGAAGTCAACAGAGAACTTATGGGCAAAGACCAAAAAGCAGACCAGTGTGGGTGACAGTGTAGTGAATGTCTGCAACAGGCCATCTGATCAGGGATAACAAGTGGCGGAGGCCCTCCACAAACATTTGAAGGGCCTAATCCTCATGGGAATTTCGATGACCCTGTTATGTGCTCAAGGTACAACATAGCTGGGCATAAATCATCCAGAAGGTTCCTGGAGCAGAGCAGTGGCATATTTCTCATCCAAGGGACCAAGAAGGCTGTGAGGAAAGGTGCTCTGCTGGACCTCTTACTTGCCATTAGTGAGGGACTCCTCAGGGCTGTGAAGTTCAATGGCAGCACTGGGCAGTGACCATAAGACTGTAGAGTTCAGGACCCTGAGAGGAGGAAGGGGGACAAAATACAAGATCACAACTAAGGCCTTCAGAAGCACAGGCTCTGGACACTTTTGTGGCATGATCCCACAGCATAAGGCCCTGGGATGGAAAAGGAGTCCAAGAAAACTGGTTACTATCTCCTCTGGTAACAAGGATCACCTTCTAAACTGAAGAGAAGTCCATTCCAACAAGTAAGAATTCAGGAAAAATGTCAGAAGGCCTACAGGGACGAACAAGGAGCTCCAGGTAAAACTCAGACACAAAAAAAAAGAAGCCTACAGAGGGTGAAGACAGAGACAGGTAACCAGGTGGATTGACCCTAGCTAGATCTGAGATTCTCACCAATGCCCTCTGTCAGTCCCCTCTGCAACTGGGCAGGGAAGAGAGAATATAATGAAAGAGTCAAGGTAAGGGCAAGGAGAGATCACTCACTGATTACCACCACGGGGAAACCAGACTTGACTTAGTTGAATTTATTACTAATCAAAGGCTGAGTAAAATAATGAGAAGTAAAACAAATCCTAAAAACACCTTCCCCCCAGCCTTCCCTACTTTCCAGGATTAACTTTATTCTCAATTCTCTACCTCCCCTTAGTGGTAAAGGGAGATAGGGAAAAGGGGGTTATGCTCAGTCCATCGTATGCTGTTTCTCCATCCATTTCCTCCAGAGGGAGGAGTCCTTCCCGTGCTGCAGAGTGGAACTCTTCCCATGGGAAACAGTTCCCCATTAATTTTTCCAGAATGAGTCCTTCCCATAGGCTACAGTTGTTCATGAACTGCTCCCGAACAGGGTGCAGTGCTTCAGGAACAGACTGCTCCAGCTTGGGCTCCCCACAGAGTTGCAAGTCCTTCCAGGAAACCCACTCCAGTGTGGGCCCCTCTCTCCACAGGGCCTCAGGTTCTGCCAGGAGCCTGTTCCAGCATGGGCTTCCCATGGCATCACAGCCTTTCTTGGCCATCTCCCTGCTCCAGTCGGGGTCCTCCACAGGCTGCAGGATCTCTGCATCCCCATGGATCTCCATGGGCTACAGAGACACAGGGGCTTCACCACAGGCTGCACCACAGGCTGCACCACAGGCTGCAGGGGAATCTCAGCTCTGGCACCTAGAACACCTCTTGCCCCTCCTTCTCCACTGACCCAGGTGTCTGCAGAGCTGCTCCTCTCACATATTCTCTACTCCTCTCTTTTCTGGCCACAATTATTTCTATACAGTATCATTCTCGCCCCTCTGCCCCCATCTTAAATCTGTTATCCCAGTGTTGTTACTACCACATGATTGGCCCAGCCTTGGTCAGAGGTGGATCTGTCTTGGAGCCACCTGGCACTAGCTGTCAGACATGGGGGAAACTTCCAGCAATTTCTTGAGGAGGACATGTAGCCCCCACCCCAATAGGCCCCACCCCCAGCAAAACCTGGTCAAGCAAATCAGGGAGGTATATAGAAACATTGAACACCTAGAGAAGATGTTAGGAAAGTTAAAGGACAAATGGGATTGAATCCAGCCAGGAACGTCAAAGGCATCAAGAAGGGCTTCTCTAAGCAGACAGGTGACTGAAGGAAGGCCAGGATCTATTGCTGAGCGAGGGAGGGGACCTGGCGCCACAGGACATGGGAAAAGCTGAGATACTGAATGCCTTCTTTGCCTCAGTCCTTACACGCAAGATCAGCCTTCAGGAATCAAGGGGAGAGAACTGGTCTGAGGAAGATGTCCTTCTTGAATCAGGGCCAGCTCAGGGAATAACTAAACCAATTGGACATATCTAAGTCCATGGGCCCTGGTGGGATGCACCTATGAGTGCAGGTTGTTGTCACTGCAAAGCCACGCTTAAAAAGCTTTGAATGATCAAGTGATTAGGAGAACTGCTCAAAGACTGGAGAAAGCAACATCACTCCTATCTTCAAGAATGGCAAGAAGGAGCTCACAGGGAACCAAAGGCAGAGAGTGCAGAGAAGGTGGAGCCAGTCTCTTCCCAGTGGTGCCCAGAAACAGGATCAGAGGTGATGGGCACACACTGAAGGTTCCTCCTGAATATCAGGGAAAGCTTTTTCCCTGTGAGGGTGACCGAGCACTGGCACAGGTTGCCCAGTCAGGCTGTGCAATCACCATCCTTGGAGATACGGAAAAGTCACCTGGACATGATCCTGGCCACCTGATTCTTGGTGGCCCTGCTTGAGCAGGTGGTTGGACCAGATGGCACCTAGACTTTCCTGGCAACCTCAACCATTCATTTTGTGATTCAAAGGTTAATTAAAAGCAGTTTTAAAAAAAGACAAGAAAAAAAAATCAAAAATTTCCACTGTAATCAACTAAAGCCAGATCAGGCTGAAATCCCTACATTTATACATCTAAAAGACAGAAGTTAAATCTTTTTTTCTCATTCATACAGCACCGTCCTAAGTAGGAATTGCACAAAGGATTAATCACAAATTTCATCATCACTCAAACAAGTTACATGACTGCAGGTGAATAATAAATTCCAAGCCAGTCAGTAAAAAGCAAAAGAGGTTAAAGAAAGTATTTCATGGAGATATTTTAGATTCACATCTAAGTCTAAAATACTGATATAGTAATAAAGCCCTTTATAAAAACTGTAGACAGACAGAAATTCAAAGAGGAGGCTGCCTGGTTTCATTGTGGCTGCTTCAGAAGACAGCCATGTTGCTACAAGCTTTTTATTAAAACATTGGGAATGTTATGTCTTTTTTTCCATATGAGCTTATTCTTTCTCTGTACTGAAGGACTCAAACTGCTGAAATTATATAAATCTAATGAACACATCATAACATCCTAACAGTGAATACTAAACTACTGCTCAGAAGAAATCAAAACATATATTGTATCTCTTCAAGCCACCTTTTTAAAGAGTGATTTTTGTCTTGTTTCAAAAAAGAGTAACATTACTAAGCCTAATATTAGATGCTTCAGTAGTTGACATGGACAAGACAGGAGACACCTGACTGTATTATTTAAAAGACCGTCCAGCTCAGCACCATGGCTATTGAGAATTCCATCTCAATTCAACTCTGAGCACAAATGCCAGATAATTCTTAAACTATTAAAACAGAAAAAGCATCAGGTCATATCCATATTTAATCCAGTCATCCTCATTTTTGTGGGTTTATTACCTGGCTCTATTATTTATCATTTTGGAGAAAAAGTACACATTAGTCTTTTACTTGACTTAAATTATAGCATTATCAAGTCAGCCATATTTTCAGTTTCCAGCTCTATTACAGTTTTCTACCTACTTAAAAACAGCACAAGTAACGAGTAAACAATTTCTTGATTTGTAATTCCTCAACAAAAAAAAGTCCTTCAGCTGTCCCATCTGAGAATTTTTCGATCTTATGATGTTAGCAACTTGGTTTTTCTGTTTTATGAAATCACATGTCTTTGAGTAGCAAATCCAGCATTATTTCTCACTGTACCATCACAAGGTTTTCTAATCTGTATTTTAATACCTCCTTACAATGATTTCTCCATTATGGGACACTATAATCGACTTCCATGATTTATTCAGTGAGGACTCTTTTGCCTTCATTCTGCAAAGTTATTTTTTTATCCAAACACCTAATCTCACCTATATTAACTCTTACTACTTTCTAGTCTCTCATACACCACCTGAGAGACAAACTTAGGAAAGGTAATGTAAAAATCTGTGGGTTTAAGTTAATGTTTACAAAGAGCAGCAATTAACACATATTCTTTCAAAAAGTGCTCAAAATAATTATTGAAAATGTCTCAAATAAATTAACTGAGCATCCAGAATACATCAGGGTTGGTAAAGTATTAAATAGTAAAACTGTTTTTAGTTTTACTGTTTAGATCAGCTCATTAACATGGTGCTAGAGGAATTCTGCTAAAGTCAAGGTCTTAGATTCCAAAACTGAAATGCAGTTCAGACTCACAGGATGGGAAACTAACTGTATACAGAAGCAATATTAAAGTGATTTAATGATGGCAATGAATAACCTGCTGAGCAGAGCATGCAATGCAATGACACACAAAACATTAAAGCCTTCCCTCTCTGCATGAGGAAGAAAGGAAAGTGAGTAGGGGAACAGCATGTTTGCTTCTCAGGTACATGCAAATGTACTTAAAAGTAAAGAAAATTATCCAAAAGCAGTTTAGCTACAACAGCCTTCCATTAGGTAGGTAGTAGGTACATTGGGTGATAGGAGATGTATGTTCTTATATTCTGCACATGTGAAGCAAAAAACAAAGAGCAGTTTTAGAAGATATGTTTTACCTTCCATTCATAACAGGTTAACATGCCAAAGAATTTAAGACAACATATTTTATCTCAAACTTCATTTACTAGAACTTATACTTAATGCACATAAAAAGGTACATCACCTAATATGGTAACAAATTGTGCAATTAATAACCTGTTAATAATCCACTGACTTGAAAGCCTGTAACCACAGGTGTTTCACTTCCCTGCACAGAAGTCAATGCATGTTGGACACACAAAGAGATGTTCAGATATTGCCTTTAAAAAGTCTACTTTCTCTATAAAAGACTAATGTGTTTTATTAGATAGGCAGTGCTTATCCCTGAAGAGTTTAAAGGTATTAAGCATGATATATTAGAGGTTACAATTGTTCTAATATGTGTATTTATTTGTCTGAAGCCCATTATCTTTGTCCTGCAAAAGAAATACTTTAAATTGTAAAATGAGAAAGGTGGACTTCAAAATTTAATCTTTACTTTAGACTACTATGAATATTTATAGTACTCCCACAAGACTTACAAAACCAGTACAGATCACAAACTTCACAGAGCATTCTCAGTGCTTCTGAAACACTCCATTAAAACTGAATATATCAGAGTACGTGAACTCACAAGCATCACCAGAAAGCAAAATAAATGTCTTGAGGTGTTTGACTTTAAAAACTTCAACTTCCCCCCAGTTCATGCCAACCCATCAACACGGTACATGTTCTTCCTTTCTGATCAAAGTGCCTATACAAACTGGAGACACACAGGAATGCTGAAATACAGAAATGACATTCAAAAGGGAACACAGGACAGAAGATTTTTTTGAAATTACTTGAACATTTTTTATCTCCCCATCAAACTTCATGAACACATATGTCTCTAAAAGTAAAATCTATTTAAACCAAGACTATCCACTATTTCCAGTTTATTTATCATTGGTTGTAGAAGAGGTTGGGGAAACTCAAAGTGACTCAAATAAATTGTTTCCAAAGAACTGATGGGACAACAATCACCATGTTTTCTTCTGTTTTTTAAAAAAACTTTTAAGCGTTCTCAAACGTTGGCTCTTCATCATCATTACTCAACTTGCAGAGAACTTTTTAAAAAGGTATAAAGGAACAGTTTCATAACAAATGTTAAACACAGCAGTCACTTCAACAATTCTATTATGTTTTAGTTCCAAGCTTTTAGCAGCAACTTGACATTTTCAGATTTAGTGACATAGTGACAGCTAAAACTCCAGCAGAATCAGAGAAAAGCATGCTGCTTACCTGTACACCTGAACTGTGACTTCCACTTTTCAAAGCAAACAAACAATCCTCAGAGTCAACTGCAAGCAAAACTGAAGCAGAAGGGAACAGCTCAAAAAGAGATCCTTGACTGAAATTTATAGCCTCTGAATTTTTTTGTCCATCCTTTACTGATTCACTCAGATTGATCACAGAATCACGTATGTTTGAAATAATCTCATTATTTTCTGCCAACAGGCGTTCTAAATGATCTATTTTTTCTTGCAATATTGAAAGCTGGCCCTGGGGGAGAGGAAAAAAAGAGTAAAGTTTAATTATTTCTCAGAAAAATTCTTGGCAGACCCAAATAAAACCCAACAACAAAAATCCCAATTTTACAATAGTGTGTAATCCCACAGAAAATTCAAATATATCTTTATTTTATATTTTACATAAAGACAAACTGATAAGGAATTGACCCAACACACAGAACTTCCTCTTTTCTGTACAAGAAAAAATAGAAAAATAGCATTTTTCCTCTATGAACTTGAATTCACAGCACAAGGTTTAATCAGTGATACAAAGATACTCTTTAAAGTCTCACAGTGTCAAGTAGCAATCATATCTAATTCAACTTTTTTCATGTTTTTCATTTCCCAAAATCTGATCTTTTCATTTATCAGAACATCAAACGGAAAGCGATTTTTTACAAGTCAGTCACATCGTGATGGGATTAAGAGGATATTGTAAACATTTCAGGTTTTTCCCATACATGTAAAATATTTCAATAAATACCACTTTTCAGCATAAAGTTGGAGAGAAAATACAAAATAACTCCATAGGAGTAAGGAATCCCTTAACAGCCTGATCATAGGAATAATCTGCATAATTAGACCATTACAATCATCAAGAAAATCCTGGAAAAGAAAGATCAAGCTAATGGCATTTTCAGTCAGAAGATCATCTCCAATTGCCAAACAACAGGACTTTGTAGATATTCTAGAGAGCTCCACAAAAGGGAGGCTGCAGAGCAATAGTGTGAATTGAAAGAAGTCAACGCATCTTCCAGGGCAACTTGAAAGGAAGAGACAGATCCCACAAGTCAATTTAATAGCATCTAATCACCGTATTGTTGGAATGCAGGAGGAAGCACAGGCAAACAAAACGCTACCGACCTCTCATGTACTAGCCACTCCTACCAAATTATTTGAGGGATGCTTTTCATCAGGTATGAATTGCTAGTTTTTACAGAATCAAAAAGGCCAGATTATTTAATATGATTTTAGGGATACTTCCTCATTAACAGTATTTTCTTTATTTCCTCAGAATTACTTTAATGTAACAAGAATTAACAAGAGAACAAAAAACTCAGTCACTTTCTATTATTAAAGTTGAATTCAGACTCCAAAATATACAATGTATGATTAGATATTTTTGCAAGCAGCTGTCATAACAACAAAAGCTGCTGCAGTTCCAGGCATCTACATTTTACCATTACATTCAACACAAATACCACTGATTCAGTAGACAGCTACTCTCTAACTTAGGATTTTAATGACTTTTTTCCCAACATGACTGCCGTATTTTCTTAGGACTATAGGACAGCATCAGAAACAACATCTGTATATGACACTTTTTTCCCTTTTGACAGTAATACACTTGAAATATTTGCATTTTTCTTTTCAGCAACTGTAGCAAAGGAGTAGGTTTCCTTCCAAAATGGATGTGTACATTCTTTAAAGTTTTCTTGACTTTGCAAAGTCTGCAGGAATTAAAAGAAAAAAAAACAAAAAAAACAAAAAAACCCAAAAAAACAAAAACACTACCAACCCCCCCAAAAACCAACCCAAAAAACAAGCAAAAAAAACCCCCAAAAAACCAAAAGAACAAACAAACAAAGAAACAAACAAAAGGCAAAAAAAAAAAAGCACAAAACCAAAAAACACCCCAAACAAAAACAAAACAACCCACCCTTACGAAGAGTTACTAACCAGTTTTTTGGGGGGATTCTAAACTGTCATTACTATAATTCTACCTTTGTGGAAGTTCTTCGTAATTTTCAGACAGTATGGTTTAGTATTTATTTAAACCTATTGGCTTGTCTCCCCATTTTACGGGCTGTGTGAAGTGCTGATCCACTACTTGTTGTTTGTATTTCTTAGATTGATACATCCTGAAAACAGTAACAGGCTTAAAATGCAACACAGGTAGACAGCCATTGCTTCCCAGAAAGACGAAAATATATTTTTACAACAGAACCAGATTAAGCTAATTGAGATGTAGGACCAACATCCCAGAATCCCAAGAGTTTAAAAATAAATTCTAGAAACTTATAAAACTGATGAACTGAAAACAAGAAGAAATCAATATGCAGATGATGGAATACTGGAAAGAAAAAAAAAATAAAAAGAAACAAGACTGTAGTCTCATGCCATCTGGTGGCACAAAAGAAACAACCAGACTAAAATCTTTCAAAGGCTATGTTAAAGATATTGTGTGCACATTTCTATATAAAATTAGTGTTTTCCCTTGCAATATCTGTGATGTTTTGAATGTTAGAAAAGTTTCTCTACACAAAGCCTAATAACTTACTATGCTACTCAATCTAAAAATAACATATATAAAACAATATTTGATAGGGGCTTTACAGGCTGCCCAACAGAGGCTCTGATCTTTAGATTCCTAGGAAGTTACAGTACAGCTGCCATCCATACAAATCATTCCTAGCTTCACTGCATATGGCTATAGTTCAGAGTTATCAAGTGTGCAAACAGCTAAAGCAGTGTTCACACCTATCCTATCAACACTGTCTCTACAACTATAAAATCAGACAACTGTTTAAAATTTTTATTCTCATTCATGTATGTTGTAGAAGTATTTTACATTTTCTTACACAAAAAGAGTTTTACATTGCTTACCAATAGCCTGTCAACTACCTGGTCACAGAATACACCACCAACCTGGTTTATATCATCTAGGCAATTATACACTCTCCAGGACAACAGCAGACACAGTGGAAAACAAACAAAAAAAATATATATAAAAACCTCGTAAGTGTTTAATTGATCCTTCCACCAGCATATACTGCCAGTCTCTAGAAGACAGATATTTGGCAGTCATGTCATATTTCATATGTTTAAGACATACCTTTCATTTAACTTATTATACTATAAGTCTTGAAAAATCTATAACAAATTCTACCACTTTACTCTTTATTATGTGACAAAATATTTTTCTTTGTAAAACAAATTCCCTATCTACAAATAGCAATTTGTTACCAGATGGCCTTCAAATATGAACGACTTCATTTGTTGCTACATACATCCAGCAATAATCTGTATGCTGCAAGATTTCAGCCTACCTAGGACACTGATTTTCAAAAGTCTGTTAAAGTATGTTACTTTAACTTTGGAGGTAAATCTTCTGTTATTTGGAGAAATAAATCCTTGTGGAGACCTTCATTGTGGAACATAACAGAGGACATTAATACAGAAAATCCTGCTCTATTTTTTGGAGACTATGAGGTATATCATGCCTCTCTTCTAAAGCTTTTAAACATGCCAAGTACTAGCTCAACTTGAATGCAAAACATGAAATAAAAAGCTATGGTTAAGAACATATAACCAACACCTCATGCAATACCCAAGTTAAAACTGCAGGAAATCATAATTTTGAGATCATCAAAATATTTTCGCTTTTTATTGTGAAATGTCAGATCCATGAGAATTAACTTTAAGAATCAACAGTGTCTCAGACTAGAAATGGATCCCAGTCTTCATTCAGTATGAAAATAATTCATGTCAGGAATGCAATTTCAAGGTGAAAATTTCACATGGATCCCAATTATGCAAAAGCTAGGCCTACTTTCATTGTGCATTTACCTTTTCTTCTTATTCATATTAAATAGACATTGCCTGTTCAATAGTAAACTGATTTTAAAATATGAACTGAACATGGAAAACACTGTAACTCTACAAAACAATAAATTTAACATACGAAAACAAATTCAGTTTCAACATTTTTAAAGGAAGGCATCTGACTTCAAATGTCAAGGCCAAATAGTACCAAAATGAAGTTACTCTAAAGCTGTTTTATCTTATTAATTGCTAGTAACCAACCTTGTCTTACCAGAAAAACAGATTAGATGCATGTTACAGGGAAAACTAAATAGGCTTAATTAAAAGATAAAACACAGAGATCCTCTCCATTACTAAAACCATACTCCAACAGCAATTTTTTTTAATTAAGTTTTCAATTTTTACCCACATTAGAGGGTGAGCAGAGAGATTTTTAAACTTTTTTCAATCTGAACAGATATGTACCAATTTTATGTTAACCAATTCTGTCTAAAATGTCAGGTTCTGCATGGCTTTGTAGATCGTGAATAGCAAAACTTTACTAGTTACACAAGTCATAAATGTTAGCAGAATTGTCCACAACTTCACAGCATCAAGTCTTCTCAGAAAAGCAACCTTGATCCAAGACACTGAGAAATGCTTAACTGCACAGAAAATTGGAGATCCACTAAGTATAACCTAGCACAAGTGAACAACACTAAAGGATGCTCTGTTAACCTACATACTTGTTTTAACATAAGGAAACTGAAAGTAATGGGAATCACTTGGCCTACACAACCAGTTAAAGTTTGTAACAATTTTGGTGTAAGTTTCTTTCTCTCTTTCCTTTCTCTCTGTTTTTATATATTGATGAATGTGTAAATAAAGGTTTTATTAAAAAGCAATGAAGCAAATCCTCCTGTTACTTCACAGCAAAGGAAGCACTTCTACAAGTGCAAAGTGCCAATAAATCTACTGAAAGTAGATAGAGCTGCATCACGTGAGCATCACATGAGCAGCACACTTGCTCACTACCCCTGTGGTTACACAGGGTTGGACTTTACCAACAAAATTTTCTCATGTGAAGGCAACACAGATCTGCACACCTTTCTCCCATTTGGAACAGTAAGTGACCACACCTGTTAGCTGCCCTGAGAAACCTGCCACTATCACCACTCGAATCAGCTACATAAACAGCTCCTTATGCTTCAGTCACTCTGAAGCCTTCAGCAGTTTTCATGCCCCAAATACTCCAGAGTAGTCTGCTTTCCCACTGCCCTCTGTTTGTCCTCTCTTTGCTTCTGACGTCAGTCTGATTTGCAGCAAGGACTCTCCAGAAGGGAGCACAGTGACACCCAACACAAGGTGGGAAGTCCAGTAACACAATGAGTCCAACATGTTTCATTTTGAGGAAGTAGAGAATGTTTGGTTTCTCCTACCTAAACACCATACATTGCAGAAAAGATCCTAGTTGGAACTTTCATTTCCTGAGTAAATGCACATTCCTTCTCTAAATGCAGCGGCTTTCAACAGATCACTAGTGATCACTTCATCAGGAAAAAGCTAGCTCAAATAATTGAAGAGGGAGTATGACAGGGCCCCAGATGAGGAGATCTCATAGAAACAGGTATGCAGAGGAGAAATCCAGATTACAGACGTCTGCTGTTACGTCAGCTGGAACTTGGTTATTTGCATCCAGACTCAGCCAGCAACTGAGTGCTTGGTTCAAAACGAGCCAGAACTCATTCCCTCTCTCACCCACATGAAAAAAAAGGGGACCACAAAGGAGGTGTCATTGTCCTGCCTTAGAGGCTCTGGTGTACCAAAGAAGGTGAAGAAAGTAGAGTACCACAATGGACAGAGCTCTCCAAAGTATGTGGAATTCAAGATCATTGCCTATACACATTCGCTACAGTAATCAGAGAGGAAACTGGACTCAAAGTCTCATTTTGTGGCTGCACTGAATGGCAGTCATCAAAACAGTTTTCTGCACCAGTCTTACCAGTGACTATATCCAGGTACATCTCTAGAAACCATGTGCTATCTTTGCCAAAGTCTTGATATAAATTCTGATGAGATGCCTGCTTATCAAGATGGTAAGACCAAGAGGCATTCTCTGTTCACTATCAAAGCACTGTACAGTGAACAGATCACACTAAATATGCAATTAAATGGTCACATTCTGCACAGAAAAAACAAGCAGGTAAAAGTTAAAAATACAACCTGATTTATGCTTAATGTTTGACTAGACTGTTTCAGCATGTATTCTCTTTGCAAGCTGCAAAAAACAAGCATAGTATGTATTATTGGTTAAAGGACAAATCAAGGTTTGAAGGCTTTGCTGATCCGTGTAGAGGGCTTATGTGTATTTGTGACAATGAAAAGAACATAAGAAACCTTGTTAGTAATTTCCTACCTTTAAAGTACTATTCTAAGAAAGCTTGCTTTACAGAGACGCTGGAATTCTTCTGAACTAAATAACTACAAATGTCTGTTTTCTTAAGAGAATGAGAAAATTCTGATCCAAAGATGCAATAACCTGACAAAAAATGTTTAAGTTGATAGATTTCCACATTTTGGTATATCACCAGAGGCAGCAATAACAAGAATGTTTAATGTACTATTACACTAGAGTTATATTTCATGCCATTTACAGAGACAAATATAAGGCATGCTGTTAGGGACTAGTTTTGACACCACCATTAGTGACCTGAAGGCAAGAAGAAAGAAATCTAGAAATATTCAGTTTAAAGTCAATTAAACTGAAAAATATTCACTACTACTGTTACTGATACATTCTGTGCTCATCTTCTTGTTGATTCTCCTCCCTGTCCTAAGCTGAATCTTTATGTAAATGTCTAGCAGTACAAAAGTGAAGCACAACTTATCTGCCATTAAGAGTAAGAAGTTTAATAATGGTTATTTTCATTCAAACAAGCCAAAACTTCAATTAATGTGTTAGACAAAGAAAAGGTCAAGTAAGAACAAATTAGAAAACCCCTCTCTGTTTAGTTTATACATTTAAATTAGGCAATGACTCTAGGTAGCAGAAGGATGTACTCAATTACAGTTAAGAGTTACTGTTTTGTAGACTGTTGTCCTGGTTTAGGGCAAATTTGGGGAAAACCTCTGAAGGGGTTCCTCTGGAAGAGCAAACCCAAACGGCCCCTCCCCCCAGCCGGTCGGGGAAAAGAACTTCCTCGGAGAAAAGTGGAAAAAACTATTTATTTAACAAACAAAATGCCCACAAATGCAAAGAATTAATAATATGAAACAATAAAACCTCTGCCCGCTCCGAAGAGAGATGGCAAACAGAGACAGTCCTTGCCGTGGGTGTAGCTCAGCTCACTCAGTCTCTCCGAAGGTCCAGGCCCGGCGGGCCGCAGGTGCCAGCCCTCGCTGCTCCTCTGGGTTTTTCAGTCCTGAGCAGATTTAAACAGTCCCAAGAAAAGGAAAAAAAAACAGTCCAGGGAGTCTTCTCTGCCTAGCTAGCTAGCTAAAACTAACTAAAAGCACAGGAGATCTCTGTCCCACCGTTGTCCGTGACTCAGACGAACACCGGAGAGCAGCAATGTGGGGGAGTCAGGCAGTTTCCTCAAAACAAACTGCGCGCTGTTCTTTCTCCCCCTTCACTCCCAGAACAAGTTTTAAAGGTACAGAACACAATATACAGCACAAACAGAACAGACGATTGGGGTTACAAGCAGCATAAAGTCACCCTACCACATTCCACCCCTGTATCCCCATATCGTCAACTTACTACCAAAACTAAAATTCTAACTCTACACACACATACCTTATACATGCATATATATACAGTATACAGCTATATACAGAAAATGGTAGTAACATTCAGTAAATGATATAGTTTTCACCCAACAATCAGATCTCCCTGAGGTACACATCGTGTTGTTCCATCTTTCTGCATTATCCACCATGTGCAACCTGGTCCCTGAGCAAAAACAATCCCACGGATGGGTTTGTCTGTACTTGAGGCAGATTTAATCCAAACTGTCTTCCCTAACAAACCTCTCACATGTACCACTGGAACTTTATCTCCATCTACTGTAGATAGGAGCTCAGACAGGGCAGGGCCTGCTCTGTTGGTGGAACCTCGGGTGTTAACTAACCAGGTGGCCTTTGCTAAGTGTTGCTCCCAATTTTTGAAAGATCCTCCACCTAATGCTTTCAAGGTGGTTTTTAACAGTCCATTGCACTTCTCCACTTTGCCTGCATGGTAGGGGATATGGTAGACCCACTCAATGCCATGTTCCCTAGCCCAGGTGTTGATAAGGCTATTCTTGAAATAAGTCCCATTGTCTGACTCAATCCTCTCAGGGGTACCATGCCTCCAAAGAACTTGCTTTTCCAGGCCCAGGATGGTGTTCCGGGCAGTGGCATGAGGCACAGGATAGGTCTCCAGCCACCCAGTGGTGGCTTTCACCATGGTCAGCACATAGCGCTTGCCTTGGCGGGTTTGGGGCAGGGTGATGTAATCAATCTGCCAGGCCTCCCCATACTTATATTTGGACCACCGTCCACCGTACCAGAGGGGCTTCACCCGTTTGGCCTGCTTGATGGCAGCACACGTCTCACAGTCATGGATAACCTGAGAAATACTGTCCGTGGTTAAATCTACCCCTCGGTCCCGTGCCCACTTATAGGTGGCATCTCTGCCCTGATGACCTGAGGCATCATGGGCCCACCGAGCTAGGAACAACTCTCCCTTGTGTTGCCAATCTAAGTCTATCTTTGACACTTCTATTTTTGCAGCCTGATCTACCTGCTCGTTGTTTCGGTGTTCTTCATTAGCCCGGCTCTTGGGAACATGGGCGTCTACATGACGAACTTTTACAGATAGTTTCTCTACTCTGGTGGCAATGTCTTTCCACTCATCAGCAGCCCAGATTGGTTTTCCCCTACGCTGCCAGTTGGCTTTTTTCCACCTTTCCAGCCAGCCCCACAGAGCATTAGCTACCATCCACGAATCAGTGTAGAGGTAGAGCTTTGGCCACTTCTCTCTTTCAGCAATGTCCAGGGCCAATTGAACAGCTTTGAGTTCGGCAAGCTGGCTTGACCCACCTTCTCCTCCAGTGGCTTGTGCAACCTGTCTTGTGGGGCTCCATACGGCTGCTTTCCACTTTCGTTTCATGCCTACGATGCGGCAGGAACCGTCAGTGAAAAGAGCGTAGCGTGCTTCTTCTGCTGGCAGTTGGTTATATGGTGGAGCTTCTTCAGCCCGGGTTACTTGCTCTTGTTCCTCTTCATCAATGAGACTAAAGTGTTCACCTTCAGGCCAGTTTGTAATTATCTCCAAAATCCCAGGACGATTCAGTTTTCCAGTACGGGCGTGCTGTGTGATAAGAGCAATCCACCTACTCCATGTGGCATTGGTGGCATGGTGGGTAGCAGGAACCTCTGCTTTGAACATCCACCCCAGCACCGGTAGTCGGGGTGCCAAGAGGAGTTGCGCTTCAGTACCAATCACTTCTGAGGCAGCTTGAATTCCTTCATAGGCCGCTAAAATTTCCTTTTCTGTTGGAGTGTAATTGGCTTCAGACCCTTGGTAGCTTCGGCTCCAGAATCCCAGTGGTCGGCCACGCGTCTCACCCGGCACCTTCTGCCAAAGGCTCCAGGACAGACCATGGCTCCCAGCTGCAGAGTAGAGCACATTCTTCACATCTGGTTCTGTCCTAACTGGGCCGAGGGCTACTGCATGAGCAATCTCCTGCTTGATCTGGGCAAAGGCG
This sequence comes from Phylloscopus whistleri, assembly GCA_017589585.1. Taxonomy (NCBI): domain Eukaryota; kingdom Metazoa; phylum Chordata; class Aves; order Passeriformes; family Phylloscopidae; genus Phylloscopus; species Phylloscopus whistleri. Next base: position 286,193 of record JADMLD010001013.1, read on the forward strand.
TGTTGTTGTTCTGGGCCCCAGTGGAAATTGTTCTTCTTCCGAGTAACCAGGTAGAGAGGGCTCACAATCTGGCTGTACTCAGGGATGTGCATCCTCCAAAAGCCTATGGCGCCTAGGAAAGCTTGTGTTTCCTTCTTGTTGGTCAGTGGAGACATTGCTGTGATCTTGTTAATGACATCGGTGGGAATCTGGTGCCGCCCATCTTCCCACTTTATTCCCAAGAACTGGATTTCTCGAGCAGGTCCCTTAACTTTGCTCTTCTTTATAGCAAACCCGGCTTTCAGGAGAATCTGGATGATCTTCTCTCCTTTCTCAAACACTTCCGCTGCAGTGTTTCCCCATACAATGATGTCATCAATGTATTGCAGATGTTCTGGAGCCTCACCCTTTTCTAGTGCAGTCTGAATGAGTCCATGGCAGATGGTGGGACTGTGCTTCCACCCCTGGGGCAATGGGTTCCAGGTGTATTGCACCCCTCTCCATGTGAAGGCAAACTGCGCCCTGCATTCTGCAGTCAGAGGGATGGAGAAAAACGCATTGGCAATGTCAATAGTGGCATACCACCTCGCTGCCTTGGACTCCAGCTCGTACTGGAGTTCCAGCATGTCCGGCACGGCAGCACTCAGTGGTGGTGTCACTTCATTCAATGCACGATAGTCCACAGTCAATCTCCAATCTCCGTCAGACTTGTGCACAGGCCAAATGGGGCTGTTGAAGGGTGAGTGGGTTTTGCTGACCACCCCTTGGCTCTCCAGCTCACGGATCAACTTGTGGATGGGAATCACGGCATCTCGAGTCGTTCTGTACTGCCAGCGGTGCACTAACGAAGTGGCAATTGGTACCTGTTGATCTTCCCCCTTCAGAAGTCCTACTGGAGATGGGTTCTCTGGTAACCCAGGCAAAGTGTTCAACTGCTTAACACCTTCTGTCTCTACAGCCGCTATCCCGAATGCCCACCTGAGTCCCTTTGGGTCTTTGAAATACCCATTTCGGAGGAAGTCTATGCCCAAAATGCATGGGGCCTCTGGGCCGGTCACAATAGGGTGTTTCTTCCACTCGTTTCTAGTCAGGCTCACATCAGCTTCCACCAAAGTAAAATCCTGTGATCCCCCTGTCACACCAGCAATAGAGACAGATTCTTCCCCCACATGTCTTGATGGGATTATTGTGCACTGCACGCCAGTGTCAACCAAGGCCTCATATTCTTGTGGTTCAGATGTGCCAGGCCAACGAATCCACACAGTCCAAAAAACACGGTTTTCCCTAGCCTCTACCTGGCTAGAGGCAGGGCCCCTCTAAGCCTGGTTATCCGTCTTTCCCTGGGTAACTGGAACTACTTCCCTCTTGGTGGAACTTCCTCTCTGAGTCTTGCCTTCCAACAATTCACGCAGCCGCTGTGCCAAATCGTCAGTAGATTTTCCATCCCATTTCCTCATGTCTTCCCCAGAATCACGCAGAATGGACCACAGCTTAGCTCGTGGGATACCACTTCTTTCCCTACCTGGGGAACGTCTGCGTTTGGTACCAGAACCTCTGACCTGTACTGCGGAGATTTGGAGAATGTCCTCTCTGAGTTGTTTGTGGTTCTCCTCCATCTTGTTTTCTAATGTCTGCATACGTGTTTCCAGAGCTGCAATTCTGGCATGTGTTGGACCGTGCACAGCATCTGCATATGCTCGGAGCTTCTTCGCCATATCCAGCACGGTCTCTCCCGTGTCGTCCCGTTTCATTATTGCTAAAGCAGATGAGTATTCTTGTGGCCCAAGTCGTACAAGTTTTCACCACATCACGGGTGTACACGGTACCAGGTCTGGGTTCCTACTGTTTAGGTCATCTGAGAAGACGATCTCTGCCACTGCCATTTCTCTTAAGCGTTGAATCCCTTGTTCTATGGTCTTCCACTGGGTTTGCTGCATATAGAGATCGTCTGCACACAGGTATCTTTGTTCCACGCTTCCCAGGACCCGTTCCCAGAGACTGCGTGGATTAGCCTCTCTCATCATTCCTTGGTCAATAACTGGATCTTGTGACAGGGATCCCAGATGCCTTGCTTCGGTGCCGTCCAGAATTGTGGCCTCGCCTGCAGCATCCCAAAGACGAAGTAACCAACTAATTATAGATTCATCAGGTCGTTGAGTGTAGTCCTTTCTTAGGCCTCGAAGGTCCTTCAGGGAAAAGGACTCAGTAGTAGCTTCTGGTCTTCTGCCGGTTGGTTGGGCTTGTGATCTGCTGCCAGTTGGTTGGGCTTCTGACCTTATGCTAGTTGGTTTGGCTTCTGATTTTGTGTCCGTCTGTTCGGTTTCTGATTGTGTATCAGTTGGTTCAGCGTCTGATTGGGTGTCACTTGGTTGGGTGTTGGGAGGCACTGAGGGTCCTTCACCTGGATCATCATCCACTGGTCGATCAGTTTTGTGTGTGCGCTTCTTTGCTGGGGCGACTGCCAGTGTCTTAGGCTCACTGTCTGGTTTAGCTGCTGTCTGAGTAGCTACGGTATTGGCTGCAGCCCCAGTGACTGGGGTAGCTGCTGATTTATCTCCCTGCCCCCCTGCCTCTACCTGCTGCCCTACAGTATCTAGCAGCGTACGATAAACATATGCCAGGGCCCAGCTTATTGCAATGAGCTTTTTCTCCTTAGAATCATCATGGCAGTTCTCCTCCAGATATTTCCCCACCTCATCTGGGTTCTGAATTTGTTCATGTGAAAATTCCCAAGCTGGGGGATCAGAAAATTCCTTCAAGGTTTGGCCCATTCTCTCCCATTTTCCACACCATTCAGGATTTTTCACACCTGGGTCTACTTCCAGGTCAGCAGTCTCATCAGCCCCTCTGGAGAACTCAGACCTCATTCTAGACAAGCTGTAGAATATATAGAGGAAGCCTACCAGATTAAATACCAGAAAAGTGGTTTCTTTAACAGTCACGGGACATTGAACATTCTCTAAAAGTGATGTAACCGATTCAAAAGAGAAGGAATAAAGAAAAGACTGAAAAGCTTCATCCCCTCTAACAAACTGGGTGCAATTATTAATAAATCCCCAAAACATGCTACTGGAACTAGGATGCAGGGTAGGGTGAAGAAGCCATAAACCAAACATACCAGGCACAAACTCCAGTACCTGTATAAGCTTCCTATAAATCATGAACATTAAGCCCAGGACAATAACAATCCTAATTCGTGCACCTCTAGTGTAAAAGCTATGTGTTAGAGACAACATCGGAGCTATCTCTGAATAAGAAAACAAACCTAAGGACCAGAGAGGTATTAAAACCTCAAAAAAGCCTAGGGAACAGAAACACAGAAAAGACTCCATCCCAAGAGACATTAGGAATTCAATAAGGAACATGGCTACTGAGTACTCTATTCCCACACAAAGTACAACCAAAAATGCAATCAATGTAAGTTTTTTCCACTTTCTCAGGCCCCGCAGTTGGGCGCCAAAATAAATATATGTCCTGGTTTAGGGCAAATTTGGGGAAAACCTCTGAAGGGGTTCCTCTGGAAGAGCAAACCCAAACGGCCCCTCCCCCCAGCCGGTCCGGGAAAAGAACTTCCTCGGAGAAAAGTGGAAAAAACTATTTATTTAACAAACAAAATGCCCACAAATGCAAAGAATTAATAATATGAAACAATAAAACCTCTGCCCGCTCCGAAGAGAGATGGCAAACAGAGACAGTCCTTGCCGTGGGTGTAGCTCAGCTCACTCAGTCTCTCCGAAGGTCCAGGCCCAGCGGGGCCACAGGTGCCAGCCCTCGCTGCTCCTCTGGGTTTTTCAGTCCTGAGCAGATTTAAACAGTCCCAAGAAAAAGGAAAAAAAACAGTCCAGGGAGTCTTCTCTGCCCTAGCTAGCCAGCTAAAACTAACTAAAAGCACAGGAGATCTCTGTCCCACCGTTGTCCGTGACTCAGACGAACACCGGAGAGCAGCAACGTGGGGGAGTCAGGCAGTTTCCTCAAAACAAACTGCGCGCTGTTCTTTCTCCCCCTTCACTCCCAGAACAAGTTTTAAAGGTACAGAACACAATATATAGCACAAACAGAACAGACGATTGGGGTTACAAGCAGCATAAAGTCACCCTACCACAACTGTGTATACATTTTGCTGAACATTTCACACGAGATTTAAAGATTGTAATTAAAGGAGGCTAATAGCTTCTGCTTGACTGCTGCTTAACCAGAACTTTACAGAAAATGTGCAAGCAACAAAAACAAATACATTCTGTGAACATTAGGAAAACACAGAATTGTTACTGACCTGTAGTTATGTTCACAAAGGCAGCTGCTCCTCCTTTGCAAAGTACTAGGAGGAATCCTAGATTTTCATTATTTGCACTCAAGATCATTTCCATGATGTTCAAAGGCTTTTAGATTGTGAACTTACTAAGTGTTTTTAATAGAAATTTGGTTATTTTTAAAATAAGTCATCATGTTTCAAATCCAGAAAAAATGATTCCTTCTCTGAATTTCTTCACTCAGCACTCAACCTCCTCTGACATAAAACTTATAAGAATATTAGTAAAAGTCATTGTGCCACAGTTTTTCAGGGCTCAGAGGTCAAAAAATAAGTACTTCAAAATTATGCAAACTTAATTAGCACTATTCACATTTCAGAGAGACAAACAAATATTTTCTAAAATACCTTACCATGCTGCTTCCAATACTTCTACAAACAGAAGTCCTGGTCCTTGTTATATAACAAAGGTCAGAAAACTCCCAAATGAGCTCACATGTATTCATATTCCTTATGAGTAATTGATTTCAGCTATTTCTATGGCAAGACTATGGCAAGACATACAGCAAAGCTTTAGCTGGAAAAGGTGTGTATAGTGTGTCTGTGGGGCATGTTACCTACCAAGCTCGAGCCCAGTGGAGACTCAGGGCTGACTGAAGGCAGAGCTGCCTTACAGTAGGGGAAGGGCTACCTCAGCAGAACCCTGGAGTAAAGCTCACCAAACAGATAAGAGAACTCTGGTGTTTCTGCCATGTATTTGATCCTAATTTCCTGCCACTACTGCTCCACCCTACTGTGATTCCTATTTTGGCCAAGTGGTACTACTGTCATATTATTGGCTAACTCATATGAAATAACACCCCATACAGAAACAACCACCACTTCTGATATTTTTGCTGGAGTGTTTGATGTAGTGTAGATGCCTTGAAAGCATGAATCCAACAAGAACATTTAGCAGTACCAACTGCCAGGACACTTAATGATTTGCCAGAAGGACATAGAAACAAACCAACCAAACAAACAAAAAAATCAAGCCAGCTACTTATAGAGGAACTGTACTTGATCAACCCTCTTTGGTGCAGTGCAATGAGTGACTTCATAAAAAACAGTTAACACACATGAGATGAGAGTATGCTTCAAATCATGGTGGTCAGAGAGGAAGGCAGAAGAAAACACAGGGGGGGCAAAGAGATCTTATTCAAATAACAGTTGTTTAGAAAAAAGAAAATGGCAAGTATGGTAGTTGCTGTATGTTTCTGCTTTGCCTTTTATTAAAGTTTAAAGAAAATAATAAAGACAAAATGAAGCATTCCTTGGTGCTGGTCCATTTACCTACCAGAATCATAGCAGGCTTGATTTTCAAAAATGTATTTCCAGAAACAACATTTCACAGTGCAGAGATATTGTCCCATAAAAGCTAAACCAAGCCATGTGAAAAAGTGGTTAGAGGAAAAAGCTCAGGTAATGACAGAGAATGATTCAATGTGATGCTGTTTCCCTTGCTTAGCCATAAAATTCACTACAAATTAACTTTCATCATAAGACTACACAAAGAGCACATATTTCTGATGCAAGACACTATTACAAACAAAGTCGCCACTTTTTTTTTTTTTATTGGACTTTTATTATGTGCCATGCATGCATGCTTAGGTGAGATTCTAGAATTAAAATAAATACTCCACAAGTCATTAGGCTAACTATTTTTATATGAGTCCAAAATCCCAAATAGATTCATATGGGTTTATCAGTATTTGGTATTCATCTGTATACAATAACAGAAGTTCTACAAGGTAAGCTTCTTATGGATGTCTTCTCAGACTTGATTTGAATGTAGCTTTCAGTTAGTAATTATCAATTTAGCCCAGACATGGGCTAAACTGAAATGTGACTCTTGCTGTACAGGCAATGTCATAGGACTAAACACCACTCTGAACCTTCCTCTACTCTGCAGTCACACAAGATTTCTGAGAGAATATTGTATTATTGCTAACAAAACCAATATACTCAGACCTTTTCCCACTAGATTCAACTAGAAGAATCTTACACAATGATCTGAACAAACAACTGGTACAATAATAACCTAAAAATGCACATAAGCTTGTCTCTGCACAACGTTGTAACATGGTTCCTAGCCTTAAGACAGGACACTGATATTTGTCCTGAGACAGGAGCATCCCATGGCTAGGAACAGGCTCAGAGAGACAGAGCATGTGATATGGTCATCACCAGAATAATATACACCTGACAAACATGCAGGATCCACAAAGATACCTGCAGGAATTACAGAGAAGAGATCAGTAAGCCTTGATCTACATGTATTACAGGTACCTGTTTCCCCCCCCAAATTACAAGTGGCTTCCATTGACAAGGCTATAAATCACTTCAGCTAAAGTTCTATTATAGTTGCCTTGGTGCCACTCTAGCATAGATAGGTGTAGCAAACACTCACAATGAAACTGACTACTGATGACTTTTGCAACACAAACACCAAAAAAGACACAAAGTTACTGCAAGCCTGACCATGAGTTCTGTTTAGTACCACCGTGAAAAGCATTTAAATATTTAGTTTAAGAGTATGTAAAGCCAACTGTCTATGGATATTCATCCACCATGGGAGATCTCGCCCAAAAATTATTTCTGCAAGACATTTTTGTTGGTGTTCTGAACTCTCCAGTAAGCAAGTTCTGTAAGGACACTCTTGAACTACACTGGCCTACAATAAGAAGCCTGAAAGAAGATTGAGTCTGATGCAAGCTACCTTGAGACCACACAAAATGAAGGCACATTGCTTTGGAAAAAAATGTGGTGGTGAAAATGGAGCAGCAGTTCTAATAACTTATTTTATTACTGGCACTAGTTACCATGACACTTTAGGTGAATACAGCTCGGCAGGCACTACCAGCTGAAAAATCTCATCTCTTGTTCTGGTAGAATTCAAACAGAATATCTAGATAGTAAACACTTATAAGCTAAAAAGGGACTGCTCCCAGAAGTATACACTTCTCTGAGCTAATTGTAAGCCACGTAAGTCAGAAAGAACAAACTAATCAATGTGCAACTTCCAGGACGTGAAAGATGACATGTGTTGTTACCAGAGCTGCACAGAGAAACAGAAAAGCATGTTGCTGAATCAGAGAGGTATGAAGTGAATCAAACCAATAACATCTGAAAGAAAAAAGAAAAGAAAAGAAAAGAAAAGAAAAGAAAAGAAAAGAAAAGAAAAGAAAAGAAAAGAAAAGAAAAGAAAAGAAAAGAAAAGAAAAGAAAAGAAAAGAAAAGAAAAGAAAAGAAAAGAAAAGAAGTCTTAATTCCTTTTTCTAAGCTAAAAATTCTGACCTTTGTCATCAGAAAAGAGAATGCATTCTTAAATTGAAAGTCTGCTGCCATCATTTTTACAAACAAAAACAGCCTGAAGGTTTTACATCTGTGCCAAGTTTCATTTAGAGTACTTTGAGCTCTGGCAACACTGCACTGACACAAACAACTTTTTGTCAGCTGAGGTAGTATAAAAGTGTTTCTTTCATATATTTCTGGAGGCTTCTATTCCACTCTTCATCTTTTGCATTTATTTTAAAATGATGTTATAAAACTCTGAAAGCATTTGCTAGATGTCACAGGTTTCACAGTTGTAACAAAGTGAAACATTTCTATCATTGGTGTAGCAAAAGGAAATTACAAAATCATATTAATTTCATCTGTAACTTCCTCAAAAGACAAAGCAGTAAGAAAGGAAAAGATAACTTTTCCACCCAAAGAAAGGATCAGTGAGGGCAAAAGTTTCTCCAGTGAGAATCAGAATCAGAAATCTAGGCGTTGAAAAGACAAGAAGAGTAAACACTGACAGACTGTTCTAGAAGACCAAGGGGAGGGAGGAGGATGAAAGAAGAAATGTTTGTCTCTAGCTGACTACACCACCTAGAAGGAATAGGCCTGAAAACAGATTAAGGTACCAAACCCATAGTCACAAGAAGTAAGACCCCATTACACCTCTGACCAGGATTACACTGTAGGAGAGGAACAGACAGGAACTTCAACTGCAAGATCCTGACAATGGAAGACAAAACACGTCTAATAAATCTTCCTTGTTCACTCAAGTATTTCAACCCAAAATCTAACACTAAAAATAAAAAAAACCCACACACATGGATGAGCTTTCCTGTTCTATACTTCACCTGTATTAAACTCAGCTGGTGGAATAATGATACATTAAGTGATTTATTCACATAAGATACTGCTCATATCCCCAAAGCAGCACTTGTACTTAGCTGTTACAAGAGCAGCATGTGGCATTACCCTCCTGCTGGAGATATACACTGAACAGACACAGCTGCTGTAGCCAACCTTGTATTGCTCCTCTTCCTCTTGTTCTCTTCCTTCCTGCAAAACCTAAAGGCTGACTTCTGAACTGTAACTTGAAAGAATAGAGGCAGAACAGGTCTGCTCTCTTCCTTTACATTTGAGGGTTGTGTCTTTACCATTAAAGAAATTATATAAATTGTTACTTTTGCATTGAATGAAACAAGGGTGTGGTTCTAACAGATATTTGCTACTTTTTAACTAAGCTTTCAGAGTTATTTTATTCACTGGAAATCTCACTCCTGTACTAAAATATATTTTCATTCGGTTTGTTCCCAACAAAAATAAAAATCAGTAACACGTAAGCATAAATAGGTTGCAACTTTGTATTATATGTTGTCGGGGTTTGCTGGGATTTGTTTTTTGCTTTTGGGGGGGAGGGGGGGTTTGTCCATAAGAACACACAGCTGTTTATAGCCAGCAGTATTCTGCTGTTTTGCACGGCAAACTACGTCCTCTCTGAAATTCATGTTTCTTCTCATGGGCAAACATTCCTTATCAGAACACAACCACGACACACAGCTTTTTAACTTCTCTGCCACGCAGCCAACACACGAAAGTGAAGAACTGAGGATCTGCGTCGTTTAACCATGAGGAGCAGTCGGGTCAGCCAGTTACGGCTCCAAAGCACGGCTCAGAGGAAAGGAAAGCAGCCGCCAAGTCAGCATTTCCCTAAACCTACCTGTTGTTGACACGGCTGAGGTTCCGAGTTCTCAGCTCTCCCCGTCCTGCCCGCGCACGCCCCGCACCCCGTTCAGCCTCCCGGGGAGCCGCCCACGAAGCCACCACGGCCGTAGCGCGTACCCAGCCAGTCCCGTCCTGCCGGGCGAGCCCCGCCAGACCCCGCGCCCGACCGTGCCCGCTCCCGCCGCAGAGCCGCGTCGGGCCGGCACCAGCGCCGCCCGCTTGGGCACCGCCCGCCGCTGCTCGGCCGCCGCGCCTCGTGCCCTCCGCGCCTCGGCTCTCCGGCAGCGGCACGGCCAAGGGACGGTGGTGGCGGCACGGCTGCCCTCCCTTCCACCTCCGTCCGCCGCGCCCCGGCCTCCGCCCCGCTCACCTTGGGGAAGGTGCCCTCCCGCCGGGGACTCTTCGGGTGGTCGAAGTGGCCGCGGTCCAGCATCAGGTACAGGGAGAAGATCACCGCGCAGAAAATGGCACTGCCGAACACCGTGAACTGCCGGCTCAGCTTCATCTCCGCGGCTGCCGGGCCGGCGCCGCCGCCGCGCTGCTCCTGCCGCGGCCGGTGCACCCCTCTCGCCGCCCCGCAATCGGAGGTGAAAGTTGTCCCACCTCGGCGAGGATCGCAGGCGCTGCCGCCCCCGGAGCGGGGCGGTCCAAATCCTTCTCCGTAGAAGTGCGAGAAGTTGCCCCCCGCACCCCCTTCCCCCGCCCACCTCGCCGGGGCCGAGAGCCGTGTCGAGACCCCGTCGGCGCGACTGAGAGGAGAGCCGAGAGTTTCCGGGAGCGGAGCGAGTTCGCGGGCAGGAGGGCGCCCAGCGGGGAAGTGGCGGCAAGCAGCACCGCCGGGCCAACCAAGCAGCGCTGCTCTCCGCTCCCTTCTTCCTCCTTCTCCTCCTCCTCCAGCCGCCTCAGCAGCCTCTCCACTCCCCCTCGGTGACCGCACGCGACGCCAGTCTGGCACCTCCTCCCCCGGCTGGAGCGCTGCTGCCGCAGCCAGAGTACTGGGGCCGCAGCGCACAAGCTCCGCGGCGAGACAACCTCCGGTCGCCAGCGCCGGCCCTGCCGCCGCCGCCGGAGCGCCGCGTCACGGGCGCGGCTCCGCCCCCGCCGGCCGCACCGCCCCGGCGTTCGAGAGCCGGGGCGAGCTACGGCCACCGCCCCTCCGCTCTCCAAGAGTAGAGGCAGCCCTCCTGCTCGCCTCCGGCTCGGCTCGGCGGGGCCCGTCGGGAGCTGCCCCGCGGCCGCTCGGAGGCGCCGCGCACCGATGTCACCACTGCCGCCGCCCCGTCGGCGGTCGGTGTGTGGCAGCCTCCGCCGTGGGAAGCGAGGAGGCTGGGAGAGGAAGCGAGAGGAAGGGAGGGAGGGCTGCCTGGGGACTCCGCCATTCTGCCCGCCCCTCGCGGCGGCTGGGGACTGGAGGAGAGGGAGTGAGGGGCGTGGGGAGACCTTCGGTTCCGAACGACCCCGGCATCCGCTTTGTTCAGCAGAGCCCCGTCCGCTCTTCTGTGGGAACCCTTGTTGTCCGCTAGCACCATTAGGCACGTTTGTGAGCCACTGCCAAGCTCCAGCTTGGGTCAAGCTTTTCTACGTACGAAGAAGTAGAATGTTTCACGGTGCTTTCATGGGGAGTACCGCATGTTCCTACATGAATGGATCACAGCTGAAATAGGCCGGCTCATGGAAGGCCATTCACATTGTGTCCTCTGTTTGGTAGCTTTTAGCTCCTAGTTTTTACAGATTTAATCTGCTCGGCCTGAAAACGTGCATGCCTGGTGTTATAAATTTTTGGAGCCAATTTCAAATCAAAAACAATTTATTGCCAACAAGAAATTTAGAACACGAAATTGACAAGAAATTGACAAAGCCAAGCAAATCAAGGAAGCAATGCGAATTGGGTGAGAGCCTCGAAGTGCGCTCTGCAGCGTCATGCCACCCTGAGGTCTCAGGCCGTATGCCCCAGAGTCCGTCTGTTTTATACCCTTCTGGATTCGGGCTCCCTGTACATATCCCGACTTGTCTCCAGGTCCAGGTGCTGGGAGGGCCTTGAAGCTCTTCTGGTATTCAATTTCAAAGTTTCGATATGTCTTTTTGTCCCTTGGGGTAGTCGTTGATAGGATCTTGGGAGATGGAGACTCCATCTGAAAAGACTCCCTGGGTGTAAGGATGTCCTCAAGCACCCTTAATGTCCTGGGCTAGTTGGTCTTTTTGTCCTTTATCTGTCGTCGATTGGCTTCCGATAGGTTGCTCCACTCCTTTTATTGGTATTGTAATTTCTTTGTCTCCTCTCCTGGAGATGGAGGAGTCTTCTTGTGAAATTCTTCCTAGCCTGGTTCTTGTCTGTGGCTACCTTTTTTGGTTTTTTCTCATATACTGTAACCCTTAATTTTTACTTATTACAACAATGTTATTACAAAATATAATTTACCTGTCACCAACATGAATTAACAACCATGAAGCTTATAAAAACCCTTAATCATTCTCTCTTACAATAAACATTATGAAAACATGAATTATTCCCTATTACATCTGGCATCTGCTGCTGCCCAATATTTTGAGGAACTACTTAAGATGCATTGGCTGCCATGGAGAATTAGGCACATCCTGGAAGCATGTTCTACCATTGTGTGTGCTTCTTTATAAATGACTGTCATTGAGACATACACCTATGCCTTAAAGTCAGGCTGTATGTGTTAGCACCACTATTTTATTTTCTTTTGCCAAGAATATCATCCTCTTTCCCACCCTTCATGTTCCCTGACCCCAATTGTTAAAACTGTAATAGTATGCAAAAATTTCACCAATAAATTTCAGTGGATCTTTGCAGGGGCCAAGAAGCTTGTATCATCGCTAAGTTTTTCCATGTTTCGAGCTTTTTCTAGTATCTTAGAGAACATACTTCAAAGTTTGATTATTCAAAATTTTCCATTTCTCCCACTGGACAAAAATGTTGAAGTGTTGGATTCCATCTCTGAAGAGCAGTAAGGACTCCTGCAGTCACTGGATATGGATGTTAAGACCTACTGTAGTTGCTGAGGGAAGGGGAACCTCAGTCCATCCATCTCTTACTATTTTGATGCTGGGGCAGCAATAGATTCTCAGGGCCTAGAGAGGAATGGCAGGTCAGCAAGAAAGCTCCTGAAGGGCAGCAGGAAGGAATTCCAGCCACTTTGGCCTGTAAGTCAGCTTCTGGTGGTGGGGAGGGCAACTTAAATGCCTCTTTGTACATGAGTGTCTTGTCCTATTGGAATCCACGTAACTCCACCTGGGGATGGATGAGAAGCCAACCAAAAGCTTACATGTCAGGATTATAGGGAGGGCAGGAAAGAGGTGACATTACAGTGGGGTTCTGCAACAGGCTGCGTGACCAGGAAGACCGAGGAGATGAGTCCCTCCACAGACAGAGAGGAGCAGCCTCATATTCACAAGCCCTGGTCCTCACAGGGGAGTTCAACCAGCCCAGCATCTGCTGGAGGAACAACACAGCAGAGCACAGACAATCCAGGCATCTCTTGGAATACCTTGATGAATACTTCCTTTTCCAAGTCATAGGGGAGCCAGTGAGGAGAAGTGCTATGGTGGACCTCATTCTCACCAACAAAGAGAGGACTGGTGGGGAATGTAAAGCTCAAGGGCTGCAGTGACCGTGAAATGGTGGAGTCCAAGATGCTTGGGGCAATGAGGAGGGAGCACTGCAAGTTCACCACCATGGACTTCAGCATAGCTGACTTGACCTGTTCAGAGGTCTGCTTCTTAAGTATCATGGGATTAAGCCCTGGAGAGGTCCACAGGGAAGGTGGTTAATAGACAAGGACCACCTTTTCCAAGCTCATGAGCAATGCATCCCAACAAAAAGGAAGTCAGGCAAACCCACAGGAGGTCTGCATGGATAAACAAGGAGTTTCTGGAAACTCAAATACTATAAGGAAGCCTATAGAGGGTAGAAGTAAAGACAGGTATTCTGGGAGAAATACAGAGAACTAGTCTGAGTACCCAGGGATCAGCTAGAGAAGATAAATAACTGGTAGTATTAGACTTAGCTAGGGACATCAAGGGCAAAAATAAAAGCTTCTATAGGTACATCAGTGCTCAAAGAAAGAATAGGGAAAATATGGGGGCCTCTCCAGAAGAATATAGGAGATTACTTGGGACATGGAGAAAGCTGAAGTATTGCATGACTTTTTTTTTTTGCCTCAGTCTTTATTGGCAAGTGACTCCAGCCTCCCTCCCCGAGTCACAAAAGGCAAAGGCAGGGATAGGTAAAATGAAGAACCACCCACTTTAGGACAAGATCAGATTCAAGAACATCTAAGGAAACTGAATTCCAATTCAACTGAAAACCAGTTCCCTGAGTTCTGATTAGTTCATCCACAGATCCTGAGGGAACCGGCGGAGAAAGAGGCTAAGCCACTGTATTTGAGATGTCATGATAATCAGGTGGAGTTCCCATGACTGGAAAAGGGGAAATGTCAACCTCATTTTAAAAAAGGGAAATAAGGAAGACTCAGAGAACTACAGGCCAGTGAGTCTCACGTCAGCACCCAACAAGATTACAGAGCAAAGCCTTCTCAAGACTATGGTAAGGCACGTAGAAAATATGGAGATGACTGACAGCCAACATGTTCACCAAGAGCAGCTCTGAGAAGAAGGACTTGGGGTGTTGGTGAATGAGAAGCTTGTTGTAACCCAGCAATGTGACCTTGCTGCCTAGAAAGCCAAACATGTCCTGGGCTACCTTAAAAGTGTAGCCAGCAAGTCTAGGGAAAGTGGCTCTTCCCCTGCACTTAGCTATCATGAGATCTCACCTGGAAAATTCAGTGCTGCGACCACAAGCATAAGGACGTGGACCTCCCGGAGCTGTCAAGGGACAGCCACGAAGGTGGTCAGGGGGCTGGAGATCTCACCTGTGAAAATAAGCTGAGAGAGCTGGGGCTGTTCAGCTTGGAGAAGAGAAGGGTCCAGGGAGAGCTTATAGCACTTTCCTGTACCTAAAGTGAAGCTACAGGAGAGCTGGAGAGGGACTTTTCACAAGGTCAGGTAATGATAGGACAAGGGTGTGTGGCTTTAGACTGAACAAGAATACCACGTATGTTGTCAGGTGGCTAAGAGAGCAAATGTCATACCCACAGGCCCTTTGAACACTTCCAGACAGGCAATTCCACCACTTCCTTGGGCAGCCTGTTCCAATGCCTGATTGCCCTTTAAGGGAAGAAATTATCCTTTATATACAATGTAAACCTCCTCAGGCACAATTGAGGCTGCTTTTTCTTGTCCTCTCACTTGCCAGGGAGAAGAGACTTGCCACTACCTGGCCACAGCTTCCTTTCAGGTAGTTGTAAAGGGTTATAAGGTCCCCCCTGAGCCCCCTTTTCTACAGGCTGAATAGGCCTAGCTGCCTCAGCTGCATCTTATCAGACTTGTGCTCCAGACCCTTCATCAGTTCCATTACCCTTGTGCTGGATCCCTCCTGACCCAGTTTGCCTTTTTCACCAGTGCTAAGCATATGTATTCTTAGGAATCAGATTTGATACAAATGGATGTAGGGACAGACAATTCTTAAGGATTTCTTTTTAAGAAAAATTTCATTTCATTTTTCTTAAGAAATTTAGCTTGTCTGAGTATACACTCCTTTTTTTGTTTGTTTTCTGTTTCAGTAGCTTTTCAAGCTCTGGATATGATAACCTACACTTGACAAAGATGTAATATTAAAAGCACTTAATTTTGATGTTTCCTCAATGTCATATCAATCACTTTTTATTTAAATACAAATGAAAAATAAACCAGAAAATGGTTTAGCACTGCCTCATTGCCTCCTATTAGTATCATGCTGCAGTACTTGCCAGTCTTCGCATTTATTGACGGTGTAAGGCTCCAGATTGCAAAAATCAATCCACTTTCCAAGCAGTCAGGTCATTCTGCTCTAAAGTATTAGGAACTAGTGAAGGAAAATAAGGCATTGCTTCCACCTGCATTGGATTTATTTGCCTGGTTTTTGTATATAACTTAATGGTAAATGCTCATGACTTAAGAATTAGTCTGCATTGACCTAGTGTACATTTTGAAACAATCTGATGTGTATGGATCTTGAAACACTATATAATAGAGTGGAGTATCAGGCAATTAGCAAAGCCCCTTGCATTTTCAGAACTGAACTGAACTGCTGCAGAAATTTTATTTTATTTTTATGTGCTTGTATATATATATATATATATACACATATACCTATATATTCTTTTGCATACAGAACTTGCCTACAGCTGCATTTAGAGTGCATTTTTTTAATGTATGTTTAGTTTATGTCTTTGCTTAACAATACATCATTTAGAAAGGGAAAAGTGGTGTGATGCTTCTCTTTTAAAATCAGAATGTTGAAATTATATATCTGCAGAAAGTCAACACAGAAGCTGACAATCAATTACTTCTGTTATCCTTATTGTCTAGGTAACTCAATCATTACATTCATCTATTATAGGTGGCACTGAACTGCAAAAGCATAGAATAAAACAGTGCAGAATGCAGAATGCAATCTGTGAAGATTCACATATCTCTCTTTCAAACCCATGCAAGACCTTTTGTTTTTCTACAAAATGTAGAAAAATATACTTACAAGTTCATTCAAAACTCTGTAATCCTCAGCATGTGCTGACACCTTTTCCAAGCCTTTTCATGGACCATAGGTCTTAAACTGTGTAAAGGATGTTTTTCTTGAGTGCTGAATTAATTTTTCCTAATGGATGGCCAGCTTGCCCACCAACTGTAGAAAAGCCCTTTTCTATTGCAGAACTTTGAACTGAACTAAATCTTAGGTGGGTCAAAACACCTGAATTCCAAGGGACAGTGAGCTCCACAACGTGTGTTAATTTACTGCGCATGGCAGGATAAAAATCAAAAAGTTACCTTCAAAGATCTTAGAAGTAAGGTTTGACAAGCCACATGTTGTTAAGTCTGACTAAATGTGTGTTATGAAAACTTCCTGAAGTTTTTACAGACTAATAACACAGCATTCTATAACAAGGAATGCTCAAATCAAAATGTTAAACACCAAACAGCAAAAAAAAAATTTATTGGGCAAGGCTGTTCATTCATGATGAAATCATGTCATTATGCAATGCATCAATGTATTTTTACAAAGTGAAAGACTGCTTTCTTTCTTTGCTGAATACTATTGGATATGTGGTTTCTATTGTACAGTCAGTCGTCTTTAACTGTTTGGCCATTCCCTAAAAAAATGAGAATAAATACACAAGAAAAAAAAATGAACTATCTGCTATACACGTATTTTATTCTCAAAAGAAAAGCTGATTCAGCACAAAACAGAGATGAAGCACAGACAGAAAAGTTCTGGTAAACAGTGCAGCACTGACTCTAAGAGTAAAGCATAGGCTTAACGAAAGAAATTCTGAATATTTTGGGGGAGGGTGTTCTTTCAGAGTCATTCATTCAGGGCGTTCATTCAGAGTTCTTAGGAAATACAGTCATCAGTGCTGTTACGTAATACTAGAGTTGCACCCCCAAAACAGATACAGTCAGTTTGCTGCATCTCTAAGTATCCCAAAAGTACTAAGTTCCATCTCTAGAAAGCATAACAAAAGGGAAGTATTTAATTAAAGATAGAGAGCATAGCATTATTCTGATTATTCTCTCAATTATCCACAACTGGGAAACCACTCTGGGAACTGCGAATATTTAAGTGCAGATCTAAGGAGAATAGTCTAAGGAGAATAAAGCAACAACAAATAGGTGGGGATAACGTTCTGTTTAGCAAGACTGAGGCAAAGAGCAATGTCTCAGATAGAAATACCAGTTTCATTTTCTAATTAACTAATATTGATGAATATTGAAAAGAGTAACAAAAATGCTCATCAGGGCAGCAAACATAATTTAAAAAAAAAAAAAGCCAGCTGCAAGCATAAAATTAGTCATATCTGCTTCAGAAAATATATTTTGTGTTTGTAAGTCTAGTAAGAGAAATAATTGTCAACCAGACTTAGCTTATGTTTCGCTGTGATGTATTTGTTTAAAATACAGGCTTGAATATCTGACTTAGCCTCTAAAGCACAAAAAATGACCAAATATCAGTTACCTACATTAATGCAAAGATTAAATATATTAGAGACAAGTTTTGATCTTTTTTGGGATTTACCTTGGGGGTAAAAAATAAAAGCTAATTATTATGGAAGTCATTACTGCTGTTGTGCATGTTTTGAATCTACAAGCTTGAAACCATGTGCTCTAAGAAAGAAGCCAGGCATATCCACTACTCTCTCTCACATTGTGCAGCAATGGCCTAAGCAGCCAGGATGGTCCAGAACTACATTTGACAGCGAATATTGTACCATGTTTGGAAGTGATGCCTTGGAATATATGGGAATGTGCAAGATCATGACCCACCTTAATAGAAAATAAAGGTTCATTTTTACAATGGTCCTAGATCTTTATTTGAAGAGATAATTCACTGTAACTTCAAATGCAAACAATCCTAAGGATATGGTAGATATTTCTAACATTTAGTATACAAACTAATTAAATCACAGCTTATATACAAACATACTTTTCCTGGAATAATATTGACAATATGGAACAAAATTTGCATATGTCTATTGTTGCTTCCTGCCTATTGAAAATAAAGCTTCAAATTGGAGAAAAAAAGTATGATGTATTTTCAGATGATATTCTGGTTCTTATTTTTTCCTTTGATCTCTTTCCAATTCAACTGAAAATTATATTGTGAAATGAATATTAGAAATCAACTTGATCTTTTGAGAAATACTTTTCTCTCTTTGTTGATACAATTGACTATAGGAAAAGGGTTATGAAAATTTGTCTTTAATGTTTGAGGTCTGTACAAGACAACCAAAAAAAAATTTACTGCAGGCAGCCCAACTATAAAGAAATTATATTATTAGAAGAAAAAAAAAAATCAAAAATGGGCAAAAAAGCCCAAATATCATGGCAGATTTCACTATCTGTATTTCTTCTGACCAATGTAATCCTTCTTGTCTTCCTAAGTTGCCCTAAAAATTCCTAAGATGTATAGCTTTTATGATGCCCTCACATGTATTTCACAAACATGCTAAAGATTAATTCTGACTAAATAACTAACAATATTACACTAAGCAAAGTGATAAAGTTCCCCAAGCCCCTCTATTCAGAAGGGAAGAGTTTCCCACACTCTGTGGCTGCTGCTCTGGGATATTTGAGGGTGAAGGAGGTATTGGCAGCCTTAATGCTGCTTAGCTGGATGAGATTTCAACAGAAACTATTGTAGTTAATGTGTGCATTTGTGTGGACACTATATCCAGTAGGAACAGTAAGAAGAATAATGAACTTTATCAAGATTAAGATACTGTAATAAAGTATAGAACAGAAAGAATGCCTATTACTGTCTTGAGTACCTTGCAACTTTTTCCCACCAGCCTATTTTTGAGTTTAAACTGATTTGTCATATATTCAACTTCGGCAGCATCAATAGATGGCCTGCTAAAAGCTACTGGGCATCAGTGCCCCTTTGCAAGGTCTCTGGAGGATGCTGAGGTGTTAACTTGAAAAGGAACGAAACCCCCAAACCAACAACTTCACAATGTGGAACATGTTGCAACAAATTTGTATGACCCTTGCAGTATATGAACTACTGTCTTGGTTTGGAAAGACAGGTATTCACCAGGGAAATCTAGATTTTCCCTTGGAACAGAGAATGGAAACCCCCTCCCTCCAAATTATTATAATTTTGCAATTAAAGGCTTTCAGGCAAAGATTTGGGAATAGGAATAACAGTTCTTTACTAGGAATATTAAAAAATACAAATGTAGTAGTACAAAAAACAAACAAACAAAAAACCAAAACAACAACAACAAAACAAACAAAAAACCAAACAAACAAGCAAACAAAAATCCTAGAAAACCCTGACAGAGTCAGAGCTACAACCTGACACCCTGTTGGTCAGGGTGTTGGAAGCAGTCCAAAGTAAGTCCTTCTGGAGTGGCAGATGTGGTGCTGTTGGAGCAGAGATGATCCTGAAAGAAAAGAGTCCAGTCTTCCTCCGGGAATCTGGTGGAACCAGATACCTTGTGTTTCTACATCTCAGTTTTTATCTAGGTAGGAATGGTTGGCTCCCCCCACTGGGTGGAGCATCTCACAATGGGATGATGGAATGTGTCATGTCATTGGTGAGCCTTAATGGCCCATCAGCAGAGGATGTCCCCCTGGAGGGAGGATGGGTGGTGAAAGAGATAAGAAACACTGCCCCACCTGGTTTTAACAGCTGGCCCATTATCAGAAGGTATCCTGCCCCCCCCCCCCCACCCCCCGCCCCTGCCCCCACCCCCCTCTGGAGTAACAAGAGATAAAGAAAAACATCTTCCCAACTGCTTTCAGCAGATGAAATAGAATACACATTTTTTGGTTTCCATAACCCAAGACAACTACATTGTGGGGAGGTACAGCACTTGGTTGCGTTACTCCAGTATTTCACACCACAGTTGAGAAAGAAAGAGAGATTCCAGCATTATTTTTGCGGTTCTGGTGAAAATGGCTCCACAATTCCTGTTGGGAGTTGCATGAAAGGAATTTTGTCACATGGTATCCCACAGTCACAGCATTTTAGAAGTTTAGTTTGAAAGCCAAAAAGAAAAGGAAGGAGGAGAAAGAACAGCTGTCCTGTTGACAGCAGAACAAGTATGACATAGTTTCCTACCATTTTGATTCTTCTTTGATTTTCAGTAATCTAATAAAGGACAAGCACCATCTTTCACAGTGGTGGCATTTATTAACCTACATTTCCCTTGGGAAAAGATATCTTTAAATAAGTTGACTAATATGTTAAGCAAACTGTGAAACTTCTCCAACAGAAGGGCATGAATTTAGATATGTCTTGTATGGTTAAATGGTTGCTCATTTTTATCAGTTCTGCAAGACCACAGCTTATTTTTCATTGTTTTTCTGTAATATGTGATTGATTGTGTTGTTTAAAAAGTTATAGAAGAGACAGGACACATGGGTGTTCTTATTACTGAATTTTATTTTTCCTGATTAAGTAAGGAATGGTGCTGAGATTTTTGAGAAAATATTGACCTCTGTCACATAAAGATTTATTAAGTGCAGTGTCCTTCACCACCACAGCAAAGAATATTGGAAACAAGTACTCATAGAAACTTGTGCTATCAGGTATTGCAACTATCCTCAACTCAAGTGGTCCTCAGATTATTATGAAATGGCATTAAGCAGGAATCACTAAGTAGTTATGATAAAATCCTGACATTGTACCTTTGCTTTACTTTTTCTGATGTTGCCTTTCTTCAGTCAGTGATCTACTGAGTCCTTCGCCTAGCCCTTTCATCTCTCTTTTTTGTGAGGAAAAATATGTCAACAAAAGAGAGGAAATTATCTTCTATTCTCCTCTCTGCTGAAAGCAATGGTGAGAGGATTGACTTCTACAGCATTTTTCTTCACAGCATGCAAACTTCATCACAAGCAATCGCATACTTGTCAAGATGACGATGTCTGCTCCAAGATCACTTTGCCAGTGTCAGCAAGGTACAAAACTCTGTTGGCTCTCCATGCAGTGGCAACAAGTAATACAGGTGTCTGACCTGCATACAGAAATTCACATGGTATCATATTTTTCTTGCATTTTTAAGAAATTAGTATAATTTGCCTGGTCATTGTTGTCATCACAGGACTAAGCCATTCAAGTCTCTTCATTGCAGTCACATGCTGAAGATATGAATCTTCGACTTCATAATTATTAAGACCAATGTTGCAGTGTGCTTTTAAGGCTTTCAAGGTGAGCTCCCTTTGGGGGTTTTTCCCCTCATCCAGGTTAGGTTTTTCCCAGCCAATCCTAAGGGAATGATTTTAGTACACAGGGTCTATCAGGCACCCTGGAATTCTGCAGGGGCTAAGTCGTTGAGGGAATTGGCCAGGACAGAAAGGACCCACCCCTCCTAACAGGTGATTTGACCTTTAGGCTGCCCTTTAGTCCTCAGGTCTCGCCCTGTCCCTTTCTGATAGGTAGGCTCAATGCCCTCCCCCTTCCCCCTGGTTATAACCTGGGGGCAGTCAGATGGTCCGTTTGTTCTGGCTGGAAGACATACTGTTCAGAAGTTTTGCTGTAACTGGAATTAAATCACTGGATGAGATTCCATGCAGATCTGGTCTCCTTACTTCACTGAGAGTCCAGCGTCTCTGAAAGGGTCACGCAGGATTCATTTTGCTACATTTATCTCACCACTTGGACCTGGGTCTGAAGTTGCCTGGAGTCTCGGTACAAGCCCAGGCAAGCCCGAGAGGTCTGTGGCTTGTGCTCACAGTGCCAAAGGAATACCCCGGTGTGACCAATCACTGGGCTGTTTCCCCCAGCACAGCAACCACACAGACTCCTCAATATAGCAGTGATTAATTTGCTGCTATATCTGGTGCCAAAACGTGGAGCAGAAAAGACTCAGCCACCAGAAAGCCACGTGACCGCAGAGAAGGTTGGACAGCTTCGTGTCCGCTGGGAGACCTCGTTTCATCGGTCACCAGTAGAGACTTTCAGATTTATCTCTGAAAATTAGTTCGTGGACGTGGAGTGCCTGTTGGAGTCAGCCTCCTTTTTGGTGAGCTCCTACTCCGAGAAGATGAACAGGGCAGCTTCTCCAGCTTCAGAGAAGTCCTGTTCAAGTAGAGATTCCCACAGTCCGAGCACTGCTTTGCACCGGACTGGTGAGTATCTCTCTCCACATCGGGGGGAGGGCTCACAGGGTTTTTTCTTTTTGCCCTGCTCAGGGCACGGGTGGCTGCGCAGCCGATCGGATGGAGTAGAGAGAGGGACCGGCATCTCTCTTGATCACGTGGGCATTTTTTGTTTAAAAGCGGTGCCATAAATCCAGCAGCTGCATGCATCGTGTGGCGAGGCGCACATGACTGCTGGCTGCTGCGTTCAGGAAAAGCTGGCTGCTTTCGTTTCTCCTTCCCCAGTTTTTGTTGTTTTTTTTTTCTCCGGGTAGAGAGTTTGGTTTTGCTTTCTTTTTCTCAGTCTCTGTGTGGTTGTGTTGTGTTTTTAACATCTAAAAATGGGAGCTAAGCTTAGCAGAGCACAAAAGGAAACCTATAAACATATTTTTGCAATTTTAATTGGAGGAAATATCTCGTTTTCTAAGAAAAAGTTAAAACTGTTTGTGCTTTGGCTTTTTGCAAATTTCCCCAACGCTTCTCCTGAAAATGTTTATAATATCGTTTTCTGGGATTGGCTGGGAAAAACCTACCCTGGGGGAGGGGAAAAACCCCCAAAGGGAGCTCACCTTGAAAGCCTTAAAAGCACACTGCAACAGACCAAGGTCTCCCTTTCAGAAAGGAAGTCAGTTTTGAGGTTTCTCTGCTGATTTTGTGTTTCATAGCTTTCTTTATTTGTTTGGTAGAAGCCACCAGCAGAAGCTTTGAAGTCTTAAGAGACAGAGAAAATGGATATGAAAAAGCTTGTTCTTAAAGTAGTGCAGCAGTTGAAAAGGAGCAGATGAGAATGAATATATAGATCAGGTAGACTGGAACCTCAGAGAAAGGTGGGACAACTGAATGACAGAGATTTAAAATGATCAGGCATAGGCTCAGAAATTAGTAATGAAGAAAAGTAATTATAAGACATTTTTTAGGAGGAGCTTGTTGAGTGTTTTAGTGACACAAGGCTCCTACATGAGCAAGGCTTGAATGGTAAAGGCCTTGAAGGCCCTGCTGTGTGTACTGGCAAATAAGTTCAGTACACAGAGATTCAGATCAAACAGGTGCTAGAAAATTCTAGGTGGTGCACGTTTGCTAGTGGTTCATGCCTGCTCTACTTTCAGGAAATATTTAAATCCTTTGCTGCCTTTTAGGTTAAGCTTTATTTTTATGCATATCAAATGGATAAGAAATAATTTCATTATATACCAATGTGAAAGAAGTGAAAGAAGGTACCTCCAACAACTTACAATACTTGCAAGCTTGAATGAGAATACTTTGGAAACTATTGGAGGTTGGTGATAGAATTGCAGATTAAGATAATATTTATACTTCTGCATTTGAACTGTAGAGCGAAATCACCGAGACTTAATTATGATATTCCATAGAGTATTTTTCTACTTCCAGTTTCAGCAAAATTGTGATATATTATGAACTGTGGCTATTGCTTTGTATTTCATGTGTAGCTTATTGATGTTGTATAAACTAAAAACTCCCATCTCTTTGCCATTGATGATATTTTTTGATGTCAAGAAAGTGAACACATAACTTGATGTAATTTTCTAGATAATAATAATATAAATAATTAATATATTATTTTTCTTTTTAGCAGGTTTTATATGATGTAAATTACACAGCAGACTATTTACTTATTAATGTATTTTGTAGTAGTAGAAATATTGATAATTCTAGAATTAACTTTGGATTTAAATAAAAATTCTTACTAAGAGTTGAAGTAGACTTAAACTGTTACTTCAGTTACGCAATCACTAATCTAGAAGGTAAACGTTTGAAAACTGCTCTGAAGTTACTAAATCAAATGACAGGTTTTTTCTGCCTTAGGAAACCATACATGATCTGTTTCTGTCATTTACTTAATAGTATAGCAGTAATCTTCTGTAGAGGAAAGAGGGCAGTTGTGGCAATTGCTGAATATTTTTGATATTTAGAATGAGTGAGTCTGGACTTCTGACCAGAGCTAGAAGGAAGAACCTGGCTTTTTATTTTCATCACTAAGATTTGTTAGGGGGTACTGCCTAAAAACAGTTTCTGAGATGAGGAACGATAGCTTTATTCTAGAATTGATTTCAGTGTTCAGATCAGGCAGCAAATTTCTGGCTAGATAATGTTTCTCGACAGATTAATTCTCTTTCCCTTTATTTTAAGACAGCCTGCTTGCTTTTTTGTGTTTTGTTTCTACCACTGCCAATGCTAATCAGTATGTTAACTGATATTCAAGGGTTAGCCCTTCCACCTTCACATAATTTCAAAAGAATGATGACGGGTTTACTGAATCACAGCTCACAGGTGGGAGTTCAGGGCTTTAATGGTACAGTTAAAGTTTACCTTATTTGTCACTAATGCTAACAGAGCCAGTCTTATATTTGCACACACATTTCATCACCTCATACTGCAGCATTTGAGGTCGTCATGTTTAATGGCAAGAGCAATCAGGCAACCAATGAAGCTGATACCTAAGGAAACAAAAAATAATCCATATTGAGCCAGATGAGTTCCTGAATCCAGCTGTCCCTTTGCAGAAATGTACTGGCAGAAGCAAGAGAGCATAAGCTTGTATTTTTTTAAGATGAATGTTAAAACAATGCCTTTTGTTGTAAAGCAGTTTAAGTGGCAAACAAAGGTACACTTACTTACAGTTTTAACCCAGGGATGCACTGATGTATCGGGATTGTGCATAAGAATCAAACATGCAATACTGAAATTCATTACTGGTTACTGGGTGTGTGTGACAAATGAAATGCTACCAATAATTCTTTGAATGTATCCTGTCTCTTCAGAGGTTTTGGGACAACTTCTCCAGGACCAAAGAGAAAAGCAATGTGAATTTTGAACTCAAAGTGTCATAAAGAATAAATATAGCATCACCTTTCCTGGAGTTGTATTATTTCTTTGAAAGAAATACAATATATTGGAAAGCATCCACAATAAATTGAAGGAAGTTGAGTAATCGACAACGGAGTCGTTCTGATCACTCAGGATTATTTTACTCATGCAGTTTATAAATCATCTGTCTAACTATCCAAAAGGTGTATAACTTCATGAAACTGAATGAAATTAGATAATCTGTCTTAAAACAATTTGAGTTGGTAGCAAAAATAGAGTAAAAGAGTGTATACTTCAATAGCTAAAAACTATTGACAGTGAGAAAGTTATATATACAAATAAAGGTTAGAAGAGCTTTGCATTTAGTTTCCTTAATCTTGATAGTGGCAAATGTAGCAGAAGGGGATATCAGTAAGTAGAAAAACCAAGTCTAAACATGTAAGTAGATTATCAATAATTTTTAGAAGAATTAATTTATTTTTACTCTGTGCAGAGTTTTTCTGGCCCTGTCTTTGCTTAGTAAGACTATATGGCATAGTTATGTTACATTTCTGCAGTGAATTATTTTAAATGTGTTATCTTGCAGCTTGTCAATGATTAAAGCAAAGCAAAGCCAAGTATTTACTCATCATGGTTGGAGCACTTGCCCAAAGCCTCAGCAGAATTAAAGGTTATGGAAACCAAATTATATTTCCTAGTGTTTACCATTGGTCTGATCATTACTAGAAAGATTTATCAATGGCACTTGGCTTCTTTTATCACAATCTGTCTGTGTGCATAAAGTTGTCTACATAATACTCATTTGTTTACCAGTGAATATAAACCTGTTAAAAAAAAAAAAAAAGCTCTGTTTTTGCATTTATGCAGTGCCTAAGCAGACAGAGAATGATATTGCAGTTTAAACAGTTCTCCCAAAGCAAGCCAACAATACAGCTCTTCCAGTAGAAGAAACTTTACAAAGTTTAAATTCTTCTTTGTGGAGCAAAGCATGGTAGAGAGCCTGGCTGTCAAATACCAGCACATCTTTCTGAGAATGTTGCTTACTCTGCCTCACATTTATGGCCTTATGTACTGAGGGAAAAGTCTTCTAGTTCTTTAAAACACTGCTATTTTATATACATATTGTATCAACAATAGTGTGGATATTTTGTTGGAATTGGAGGTAGGGAAGCCCAGAGGTAGAGGAGAACAAGGTCTGTGCCAGCTAAGGAGGAACTAAATGCACCATATTTACCAGAATCACAGAGCATAAACATAAGCCTGAATATTCTTGTTCATTTTAGGTATTCATCACTAACATGTTAAACTGGAAATCTCTTACCTTCCTGATAACAATAATGGACAGCAATCTGATCTGAATTGAGAGTGGTCCTTAAAAGGGTGCCTGTGGGAGAAAATGTTAAAGCTTTTCATGCAAACAATCTTGACAGCAAGAACCAAATGCTTGGAAATGTGTCTACATATAGTAAGAAGAGGAATTTGAGTAGATGTGATGCAGAAGAGGCTGCTTCATGAATATAGACAGCTTATTTTCTCTAAAATCCTTTCTGACTTTCTTCTCAAAATAATAGCTGCTTGTACATTTTTGTTGGAACTTGGACATTTATTTTCATGATAACCTGGTGCTTGATAGCAGTCAAAAAATGAGACATATTTTGCAGAGATATTTGCTAAGTAGTTATGTCATGTTACACTGTAGAACGGAGTAGGAAAGACTGATCTTTTAGAGATCTTCAAAGAGATCTTGCATCCTTCATCACTGTTGGGGAGGATGAAGCAGGAAGCCCCTGCAGAAATGATTTATTGGTGAAAGATTCTAAGAGTGTAAAACCTGCAGGAAAAATAGAGTTAAAAGCAAGATTTGAACTATAGAATGCTAAGCAGGAAGATGGTGATTAAATCAGCTGAATCAATTGCCAGGGCTCTGGCAATTGAGTGATGTCCCTCCCCAGACAAAGGAATACAAAAGGAGGTTGGACCCTGCCAGGTAGCAAGTAAAAGGTAGTTTTCCTGGCTTTTAGTATGTAGATTAGTATGGTAATGTAGTAGTTCTCATAGGCTGTATGTAAATTCTGTAGGTTTTGTATCCTGTGCTGGTTGGCTGGTGCTAACCAGAATATTCAGTATAGAAAGGGATAAGATGTAATGTAACAGGAAATTCAGTCTCTTAGGCGCTTGGACTTTTCCTCCTGCTGCTCCCTTCCCTTCCCTTTGCTTCCTCCGGACCACGCTTCAGCCGGTCCTGGTTAGGTTGCCTTTTGACCAATAAACCATGTGTCCTAAGAGCATCCCGGTCTCCGGATATCTCTCATCGGACTCCACGGCAGCCCGTCTCTAATAATCACAAAAGTCTTACATGTCAAGAGTGTCCTATTGATCAAAATATCAGCAGGTTTGCAGCACAGCAGCCATTTGACAATACAGGAAAAAAAAAAAAAAAAAGAGCTTCTGTCCATGTTATGTAAATATCTTTGTCAGGCTTTCAGTCCTCCTAGAGGTATACCTATAATCTCACTCTGGCAGAAAATAGTAAGTACTACTATGAATAAATTTACCGTCAGTTGCAATTATGCTCTGCATGGACCATTGAACATTAGACAGCATTCTGGCCATAGCCAGTCTCCTACATCTTGATAACCTGATCAAACTGCGAGAAATAAAGGCTAGCCTTCAAGCCTAAACAGCTGATGGAAGCCCATGCTGGTTCTACTGCTGTTTTGTCACTCTTTGCACCAGTAGCACAAAAGCACAACAGCAGCCCTGTTTGGGTTCCCACCCACCCAGTCATGACTGCTGCACTCATCGTCCTTCAGCTTTACTCATGTCTTCTCCATAAGCTTTCTCAGTACCTGCCTTGCAGTAGTGAACTGGTACAATTACTGGCAGCTAACGTGTGCACTAGGCATGCCCTTGATTGGGCTTTCACATCTTGGTTTTTGTCTTTTGTAATGACAGTCCTTATTTCCAGTCTTTGCATTAATCTAGGCAGAGCAATTCCTGTGACAGCCCATTTTTAAGTAACAGTTTCAAGACAATTCTACTTTAAAAAAAAGGAAAAAAAAGTGTTTTCTTTGTACTAAGACACACTGAGATATTTAAATTTTCAAAATCAATTATTTCTTTTCACATTGCATGATTTCATGTCCTGTCAAAGCACACTTTTAAATCTTACTGTGGCTACTTAGCAACATATTGGCATATCTCAGGTTGCTGAAAGTCAGGAGGCAAATGAAAGTCTCACTATCAGTCCCGGAGCTAGATTGCCCTCTGGGTCTCACAAATGTTATGAAATGTAATCCTGCCACAATATCCTGAGGGATATTTTCTGTAATAAAGACTGTCCTAGGTGTAAGGCATTTTTAGCCTGCCTTCTGTCTTTCAAAGGTGTGCACCACAACCTGCACTGAGTCAGGTGATAAGTTCTCAAAATGCTGATGCTGTCATTCTGCAAGAGACAAGTAGCTCCCACTCTCTCAATATATATTAGGTAGTTCCACCAATATAGTGAATATAGCATTTGTGTTACTAGCAGCAAGTCATCTTAAGAAGGAAAAATGGCACTAAAAAGAGTAAAACCAGACAGATTTCTTGGAATTTTGTCCAAGAGCACTGGCAGATTTTGTGGTGCTATACAGTATGCCAAGTCTAAAACACAGAGAAAAGACAATCCACAGAGTACTGCTTCACATGCTCTCCTATGTGGTATAAAGATGCCTTCACCCAAAGCCATATATCTTTTGCTGTAGTATTTTTCTACCTGCTCTGGTTACACCTTATTGAAAAACTTGTACTGGCTTCACTGTGTCTGCTGATAAAACCTCCTAGACGGTAGAAAGCATTTCTTAGACTAAAGTAGGTGTGTATGATGGAATGATGTAGCAATAGAAAAATGAATCTCTCTCAGAAAAAGAATGTGATTCTTTTATATTCTTTCAAATTTTTATCAGCATTAAAAATGAGCTGACAGAAGGGAAAAGATGAAACAGATAGGTTATTGATAATTTTCCTTAATTTTGTCATTTGCTTTGCAATATTCATTCTGTGAGCAAGACAGATAAATCACACTATCTGATGAGCCTAAAGAGTTGCTGAGTTTGCCTTGATTAAAATCCTTCTGTTAATAGCAAACTTACTTACTTATTTTATTTCAATGTTTAAGGGATCCTACAGAGGTATATGCATTACAATAACTCTCTTTCTATAAAGTTAGTGTTTTGAATCAGCAAAAGTGTCATTTGAAGAAACTGATATAGTAAGCAAGAATGCACTATTTTTTAAGGTTTGAAAAGGCCGCAGAAATAGATGAGTCTATCACATTTATGTTCGGAGACAAACCATCTACTGTACCTGCGCCTTCACTGTAACAGAATTTTTCAGATTGTTATTGAACTCTTCTGAATTCTGAAAACTAAGCTGTGCTTCAAAAGGTCAGCATAAATGGCACTGTCTTGCAATTCAGACCTTTGGATGGATAACTTTATAACATGATAAATAATATTTTGGCATACTGCATTGACCTGTGTTACTTCTGTAGGTTTTCTAGCTTGTGCTTAATGATTTTACTTTATCTTGATCATCTGATTTTCTTTTTTGTTCCATCATCAAGTACCATTTACCAAGAGAGTAGATAATAAAGAAAGGCCCATTCAGTACTGTCTCAGTAAGCTGGACTTCCACAGACAGATGTCAGAGAGATATAGCCCTCCCTCATCTCATAAATCTGAAATAAATGAACAGGTATTTGTGTAGCTGATCCACTAATAGAGAAATAGGCTACTTGCCTCCTGTTCTATTCTTGTTGGCTGAATAATAAAGTCGAAGCAAGGAAGGATTTAGGTGAGGTTTCCTTTAAACTACATTCTTCCTAACAGTAGTTGTGCAGTTGTTTGTGATGAATAAGTTTTATTCACACTGAATTTATTATGGGTAACAAAACATGGATAAATAGAGTTAATTTTTAACTATTAATTTAAAATTTTGAAGGATTATTTTTTTTGTTGTTTTTATGAGTGGCCATATCATCATACATTCATAGAATAAGTTCTCTCATTTTCTGAAATCTATGACATAATTTATTAATCTAAGCACTCAAGATTTATTAAAATTCAGTAACATCAAACTGGATACTAAAGGTTTGAATTTCTTTAACTTTACCAGAGTAAGCTTCTTGTATACACCATCACTGGCAGTTCTGGCTGTAGTAGTTTGGCCAACTTAAGTCATCCAGACCATTTCCAGGATGCTTTTCAACATCAGTCATAGGAGGATCAGCAACTCACTCATGCAACTCTCCTACAGAAATTAGCATTAAAAAGGGCAATATAAAATGTTCTCCGTTTTTTTGCCGATCTTAGAAGTCAGTTCTGTCAAATATACCTCCATGACCACATGTGTTTTTTCCCAGTCTGGTTCAAAATCCAACAAAGTGCATGGAAACTTTTCAGATGAACATTTTTTCAGACATTTATTCCATTTGTCGCCTAATTCTCTTCTCTCTTTAGCTATGCCCTACTTTAGCACTTGATAAAACATGTGTTGTGTAAGCCAAGTCAGACATCTATCATGTTGTAGTGGTTTGAGTGTCTTTTCTGCAGTGAGATAGGATCAGGAGAGAAGCAAAGCAGGCCCAAACTTAAAAGTTACAAAGATACATTCATTTACTAACGCACACTAAAAGAAGAAAATGAGAATCAAAATGAAACTTTCAAAACACTCCTCCTCCTCTCGCAAGTGTTCACTTTCCCACTAACAATGTAAAGAGGCAAAACTCAGAACTCGAGGTCAGTACCACTTACAAATTCTTTCACTCAGTCCTTTTAGAGAGGGAAGTCTCTCCTGATCTGCTGTGGTAACTTTCCACAAGAAAGAACAGTCAACTTGTGACTCTTAACTCTCACAAAAGCAGCCGCTCAGTAACTTCTGCAGTTGTGGACCTCCCATATCATGTAGCCTTTCCTGCGTGGCTACATATGGGCCATGGATTCATGCATACTGGGGTGTAATTTTAAAGATAACTCTAAAGGCAAAGGATTCTTCATCTCAGGGAACAGAGATGTCTTCTCACTTCTTCACTGGTACAGGGAGCTTCTTATCTCTCTCTATTCAAACATCTCATGGGATCACAAGATCACAGCTACTTTTTCAATATTACCTCTGTCAGATACCTTTGCTCAAATCCACAAATCTGAATAATCATCTCCCCAACCCATATTTCCATGACTTAAAGGGATATTACAGTCCATTACCATGGCTCACAGAAGACTTTCAGCCTAAAATACCGAGACATCTTCTCTATCTCCTTATCACTTAGGATACAACTTCTGTTTCACTGACCTTGGTATCTTCATACTGTCTCTTTGAATATCTCCCACTATGACCTTTTGTCTCACTCAGAGAAGGATTAGGGCTTTGAAAATTTCATCTGTGCCAGGAAAAAAATTTAATCTTGCTCAGGTCCTCTCTCTGTTGGGCTGTGGCTCACAGTATCAGATTTCAGAAGTGTGCTGATGGTGGGGGAGGTGAGGTGAAGAACACAAGCCCAGAATTCAGAGCAGCCTGGGAAAACAGCAGTCAAGAATGAAAGCAGCCAGGATTGTGGATGCCTCCACCCCGGTCTCATGGGGGAGGCCCAGCCCGGGCTTGCGGCTGCTCCTTGTGGGGGACTGGGAGGAACATCTCCCCCAGCCCAGGCCAGCACCACAGGCAGCTGCTGGGGCAAGCTTTAAAATTGGCTAAATGTTAGTAGCTAGAGCTGTCCCCTCCCCCGCTGCCAGCTGCCATTGGGCTGGGCCATGGCCTGGCCCCACAAGCCCCGTGGGGCAGCGGGGCCTGACCTGGCCTGCCTGGCTGCCGCACGGCCAGTGTTACCTGCTGGCAAGCTGGAAGTGAAAGGGCCGGCTGGAAGACAGTCAGGACTTCATATGTGTGTCCCCGGAGTTGCATTCAGCTTCCTCAGTGGTTAAACAAAATGTCACTATCTAAAAATTGGCCTCTGATAGGTGCCTGTCCCTTCCACAAGAAATTAACAGGTCCTTACAGGACAGTATTCCTCTTTAACTAAAAACCAAACTGTGTTAACCCATGACACGTATATATAATAAAGAATTTCAGTTCTGGTTTCGCCTATTCTTCCTAATAGGAACGAGAAATATTGTCTAAAATGAGTGGAAGAATGATGCAGCAATGCTTATTGAACAACATGAGATATATACAATTAGGATAAATCAAATCAGGACTGCATAAATGCTGATGCTTAACACTTTCTTTTCCCTATCAGCAGCTTAACCTAGTTTCTGTGGGCTATAGCAAAAGCAATAGTTGTTATACCTATAGAAGTTATAAATGTTACAATACTATCCAATGTATTGAAGACAGCAAAATACACTTAAATCTTTCTTAAATGCTTATGGAAACAACAGTATATCCAAGAAATCATTTAAAAATTTATTAGGCTTATGATCCAAGTCTCTGAAGTATGTGACTTCCTCTTCAGTTGAGGAAAAGAGGGTCACCAGGAAGAAAGGTTCCTTGGAGAGACAGAAACTGATTTCCATCTCTTCCCTGGAGGTTAGGTGCTTCTCCATCCAGAATCCTGTGCTCAGATTTAGTCTTTGTTTTGTTCAAGATTCACACTTGATTTCTTTCCCCTTTTATGCAGAGCTCTCATTCTAAAACTATGTTTTAAAATAGCCCTAGTTAATCCACTCTGTATTTTCTTAAGTGTATTAACAATCTAAAGTGTGTCAAAATAACATACTGTTCCGAGACTCTTATAATACTAGTCTTCAATTTATTCTCGGCATTCTTTTATATCCCTTGATACCATTCATCACTATCAAATTGGATTCATCTTGCCTTTTTCCCTGGGACATGTCCAGTATTTTTAGAACATTTCCCAAAAGTTGGATTCTGTAGTCAGTGGTAATAAACTTCAGTTATTTTTTCTGGCAGAGATTTGGCATATTTCTATTGGCATATTTCACTTTCTAAATAATTCACTGGCATAACTGAACAACTTTGAGGGAACATTTCCTTTCAGTATTCCATCTGAGAGCATACCATTTTGGCATTTTTGACTGTTGTCACAGTCCTTCTGTGATTTCACACCATGCAAGCTGTGCTTTAACACCTTAGTGTTTATAGTTCACTGCAAAGCAGTCATTTTCTCCAAGAGAGGTATGTCAAAAGCTGTAGACCACAGAATGACATGTGAAGATAGTCCTTTTAATCCCTGAGAAGCCAGACCAGGATCAAGGCTATTTGGCTCTAAGTCCTCCTTTTGTACCAAGAAGTTTCACATTAAGTGAAATTGGTGGAGTTTCAAAGCGTGTGTAGACCCAAAAAAGTAGAAAGATACTCCAGATAGCTTATGTCTAAGTCCTGGATCAGGACTGTGTATCTATCACAGATCAGCATTAGTACCTGCACTAAGCTCTGCTAAACTGGATTTCGCGGAATCTCCCAAATGATAAACGAGACTTGGAAATCAAGGGATCGCTGTTTAAGAGTCTTCCCCCTGAGTCCAAGGTACCATCATCCAATGAGATCACAATAGCAGTGAGTGGAGACTGCTGCTGTTGTTGCCAATACCATAAGACTCAGTATTGAATTCCAGACCAAGTGTTCCCCCAGATCAAAGAAAAGTGGGTCTTCAGAAGTAATATTCAGAGAGATATTCTTCTCACAGCAACTGGAGCAGCCAAAAGCACCAGCTGCTGCAACATAGTTCCTAAACTGAGATAGACCACGCCGAACAGCACGCCTCACCTGGTACCTATTAACATGTCTACCCGATGAGAATGACCATGGCAAGGCATTCATATGGCCGTGTGTGCCCCCACACTCTTCTTCTTTCTTACCGTATCATCTGTTGCCCCTCTCAACAGATGATACGGTAGCACTCCTAGAGTGTGACACTGGATACTCCATCCGTAACACAAGGTTCCTGTCTTGCGTGCATCTCTGGAAGTCACTCAGGGCTGACAGGTGAAAAAAAAAAATTTAGAGGTGTTATCTGTTTTACGTGCTGTGTAGAAATAGATCCAGTGCAGCAGTTTTTTTGCTCTGTAACCCCTGTTAACTATTCATAATGTCTTTTTAGCTCAGGCTCAAGGCCACTACATACAAAACCAGCATCTTTCTTAGCCTTCCTCTCTTCACCCCAAAGCTGCTTCCCACACCTCCAGCCTCTGCCTCACCTTCTAGACAGCCCTATCAGGTGGGCTGAATAGTGCAAAATCATCAGCAATGATGCAAGTCAGCACACCTCTACTTTTTCTGAAAACTGTGTTCCACTTTGCAGCCATCCTCTAACAGCACCTTTTAGATGTTTGGGTCAAATAATGGTCAGTGAATGAGCACAGGGAGGCTCCCATGGCTCTAGCTACCCTTCCCTTGCTCCCTTTGGCTCGCTACCTCCCTCCCTGTAGCTTTGGCAGCAGCCTGCCCACATCAGGCACATGTCAATCAAAAAGCATGGCCCAGAATAGTTCCTGCACTCGGAATTACTCAGATAGTCTTGGATCATCCCATTATTACCATGACCTTATGGGGTCAGTGCTGCTGCACGTTCCTGAGGGATTTAATACAAGTGGGCCTCTTACATCAAGTGTTGCCAGTGTAAGAAGACTAGGTTTAGTGTGCAGCAGCTGCTGGCTGTTCAGTATTGAAGTCTTATAGTTTTTGATTTGACTTTTGTAGTAAGTTTTATGCCCTTTTGATTTATTTTCTGGTTTATATTAGCATAGATTTTGCTTGACAGTTTATTTCTGGAATAGAACAAAATAAACACGTCAAATATTTAATTAAAGACTTTTTGTTTCAATATTTGACACATTCAGCTTATTTCATAAATAAATCTTCAAAGTTAATAAAATACAATTAAAATGTCATATTTATTTAAAATTTTATGGTCAAAAATTTTAAATTTAAGGTAAAAAAGAAGTACAAAAATGAAAATTAGTAAAATAAGTTATGGTAAAATGAAAATCCCTTTGAATTAAACCTTCTATTTCACCAGCCAGATACCTTATTGTTTTTCAAGTTCAAGAAGGATATCTGTGAATTTTTAAAAATTGCTGGTTTTTTATTGTTTTGTGAGAAAGTGGCACCAAACATTCAATTTGGGTTCTTTGAGTTCTATGCTAAACCTCACACTATCTCTCAGATAAGTGTATGGTTTTCTTGTTGTTGTTAATTTGAAAGCGCTTTGAATTTTAAAATGTATCCTTGGTCCCTTCCTTTAATGTTTCTGATGAATCTGTAAAGATATTTTCTCAACATCTTTCTCCCAATTTCCTCGAATACCAATGAAGCTGCCAGTGCATTAAGGTTCAACAGTCATATCTCAATGCATTCTATACTGGAGTCTCTTGCAGATCCATTCTATACAAGTTTGCCTGTTCATCTTATTTTTCTAGACAATTCATCAGGCCCACATGCAGATATCCAAAATCTCTGATAGGTCACCATGTAGCAAGTCTGGTGGTCTTAGTTAAATTGTGCATTCAGGCAAAATCTTAAGTTATAAATGAACACTTCACCTGGATTTACATGACTCTGAATCTGTGCCATAGCAAATCTGTGTTCTAGACTCCTGTGTTCATCTAATAAATATCTGCGTGCATGGTGAAGCTAATCAAGTGAAATGTATTCTGAAAAATGTATCCAGATGAAAAAAAAATCGTTTGCAAAGACTTGCCCTTTCACCTCTCCCTCATTGTTTCTTTCTCTTTATGCCTGTCATTTGTACAAGTTCATCCATCATCTCCACTGGCTGCATGCATCATCCTAAGTTGTCCCTTACGATCTCGGAGATGTTTTCCCCCAGGACAGGCCCACCCTAGGGCACCAGGCACCTCCCTGCTGCAGAGACTCTCACTGTTCCAGGCAGTCTTATTGGGCTATAAATACTAATCTCTTTTCTGAGGATGAGAAGCAATTTTCCTAAATTTTCTGCACTAAGTAGAAGAAATAGAAGCTTGTGTGCTCCTTTCCTGTGGAGTTACAGCTAATTCCCTTAGAGATAGTGTGCTGGGCCAGTTATTTTTCAGGATCAGGTCAAAGAATGCATCAGCACTATGCACATTCACCAAAAGCTGCTCACCTCCTCTTTGCAGTCCAGTATCAGAAACCTGGCAGATAAAATGGGACAGGTGCTTTCTTACCTGCCTTTATCACTAACTTTTGAGGCAGACAAATACACAAATTAAATCTCCTTGACATTCTGAGTGTGCTTCAGGCATAGCATTATTCAGGAACTGGAACTTTCTTGATCTTTATATAGTGTGAGTCTTATGTTGTCAATACTATTCATTGTTTTACAGTGGGGAGAGAGCAACAGATGGGAGTAAACTACCTTGTTGCTGGCCAAAAATATGGAAATCCCCATGGAATGGTATGAAGGTGCAACAGTCAGCCTGACCACGTAACTGCAAAGATACACATAGAAAACACAGAGATAACAAAGAACAACTCTTGGGATTTTTTTGTGTTAAAGAAGATTCATTTGGTTTGGCTCCTGTATTTCTCCAAAGAATCATTCAGTTCCTATTCTGGCTATTTTTAACACATTTCACTCTATTTAAATAAACGAAAATATCCTAGAATGTCTCCCATTAAGACCAGAAGAAGATAAGAAGTCTCATTTTAGTTTCTTCAATTAATTAAAATATGACAGTTTAAAAAGAAATAATTTCAGCTAATGTTTTAAAGTGTTGGCCTGGTAATAAACTAAAAGCACAATTTGAATGCATTATTTTAATGCAACCAAGCTTATATTCTATTTGTTTAAATCCCTGCCACTCTTCTAATTAATATAAATAGCACTGATTGACATTGAACATTTCTTTTATTGAAATTATACAAGTTAGACAATTTTTTTCTTTTTTTTATATGAGCATCTTGGAGATGTGAAGGATAGACTACACATTTCTTTCACAGATGAAAATAAATGGGTCAAATGATTTGTTTTACTTGACAATTTAAATATGACTTTATATGCTTGCAAACAGTCCAGCAGTAGTACTCATACTTGAGTCCTTTGTACTAGAAAGGGTGTATTTTTTTAATTGGGAAGTGCAGCATCGTGGTGTATTCTCTGATGCTGTGCTACAACCATCTTTTTGTTGCACCAAGAATCCTGCCATGGGAAGCTGGAGGAGGGGCTGGGACCACATTTGTCCTCTGTGGCCTGGGGCAGTGGGATGGGTTTTCACAGGCAGCAACATCTTGCACACCCCGCTCCTTGCCGCAGGCTTTCTCCTCCACACCCCACCTGCTGCCAGCACCAGCACTCCTCAGCCTCCTGCGACGCCAGCTCAGTTACCTAAACTAAGGAAAACAAGCGAAAACCTTGCTGTTGGGCTGGTGAGCTGAGGCATTCTGGGCATTTCTGAGGCCAGAGCCTGAACAAGGAAGCGAAATCCTGTGGTTGGGAAAATGTATATGGGGTGCAAGGGCAGTAGGAGGAAGCAGAGGAAGCAGAGGGATTCTTTCAGCTCTCTGGGATTTGCCGTGGGAGATGGACAGGCTGGCTGAATGGCAGCTGCATTTCCTTATGTTTGTTAAACAAATGAGCTGTCCTCAGACCTTCTGTGTCATTGAAAGTCACACATATAAATCAAGTATTCTTTAATAGGTCATTTGTACCTGGTGCAGGTCCATATGTTGTGAACGGCAAAGTGAGACCTGGTTCATGTCTAGGATTCCTAAGAGCTACAATATAAATAGCAACCATTGCCAGGCACAGTGGATTTTGCTGCCAAACATACAGCTTGTAGAATCAGGAGTGGCACAGAAAATCTGATGAGGAAACTAGAAATATTCCTTCCTATTGTTAGGTCAAGTTATCTTTGAGGGATTAAGCCCTTCATGCTTGTTTGAGAGCAAGCCAATCTCTTGGTACTGCCAGAGGAGATCACAGAGTTTCAAATGAATCTGGAAATTGGTGTGATGGGTAAAAGAAAACACAATAGGTAACTAAGATCTTAGACCTGATGCTTTCTCTTCATATATCATTTTCAGTCTCATTTGTAAGAAATTATTCTGACTCCTGTTCCTCATTTGTTTTCAGAAGAACAGAAGAGATTTGAAAGTAAGCATGTAAAATTGCAAAAGTACAGTCTCAATTACTGTCAAACTCACTTAAATTATCTGTTTGTTCCAGATTCTGAAGCTTTTATGATTTTAGCCCAAAGAAACTAGGTTTCTAGCACTCCATTTCATTATCTTATGCTTTTCCCTGCTAAACTGAATGAGCTACTTTATCAGCCTCAAAGTGTTATCCAGTCCAGTAATTTTCAAAGGGTTGTCCCTCTCTTCTATTTTCCAGTCCAGTCCAATTTACCATTATCAGCAAATTTATGTACGTTTGAAATTACATACTCCCTTCAAGGTCATTTATGTCCACAAAGAAACTTGCAATAAAAGAATATTAATGAGACAGAATAGAAACAATTAAATTAAGTTGCAGCTGAAATGTACCTCCTGTGAAACAGAACCACTATACAGTACTTTATAGAGCTGCTCAGGTGGCACCTTGTGGTGATTAATTAAAAAAAGCATTTCAGTTTTGTTTGTGATTTTCCTTCCTTTTATTGCAGTCTTTCATGACCTTTAGCCTAGCAGTACTAATTCAATAATAAATTAAATTCCTTCCCTGGTTGGTTTTGAAGCAAGAAAACCTGTGGAATCTCTTCCTCAGTGCTTGCCATTGGGAGAACCTGATTACATAACTCTTGTGCAATGGCAACAAAAGCTTTGAGTTCCAGAAAACTACTCTATCCACCTCCTCAATGCATTTCTTTTCTTGTTCCTGCGTTGTAGACCTGAAGGGAAAAAGGAGTGGAAACTGGCCAAGCTGCAGGGAGAAACGATCAATATGAAAGGAGATAAATGTTATTAAAGATGGCTATTTTTGCCTAATCCACAGTGTGTCACCATGCTCAAAGAGCATCTTGAATAATGGATCCCAACTTGAGTCATGTTTCTATGGAAAAATAAGATTTTTATCCAGTGGACAGAAGTCCAGGGAGGCAGATGCAATGATTCATTCCTAAAATGGCTGGCCTGTTTGGGCTGTAAGTGTCTTACTCATTTTAAGTTATTTCAAAAAAAATAAGTGATTACATGTTGAAATTTTTTTCACTGAAAATAAATTTTGCCCCTAAATGTCTTCTCTCCAAAGCAGTCTTTACAGAGTTTCTTTTAGAGCAAATATCAAAAAAAAAAAAAAACCCAACAAAACAAAAACGCCAACAAAAACACCCACCTACCCACCCCAAAGAAAAAAAAGCAGTAATTTCAACTGTCTGTCTTTTAATTCTTTGACTTAACTTGTTTCTGATGCTGTGAAAATGAACTTCTAAACATACTGCCTGATGCTCAGTTGCCTCCAGCAGCTCCCTTCACTTCTGCACCCACCTGCAGGTTGGGAAACCCTTCCCCATCCTCAGCAAGATCAGACTCCTTTCTGCCCACCCAAGATCCTGCCAGGCAGACGAGGCGTGCCCAGCACAGCTCTGCTGCTTGCAGGCAGCCTCAGTGCCTCTCTCCAAAGACAACATGGACCTCTCTTTCCTTGTGGACCATGCCTTTAATTCAGGTTGTTCTACCTTTCTGTGTTGCATTATGATTTTTCCTGAGTATGATGCTGTTCTGAAGAATGGAATCAAACACTTGTGAAATGGGGATATACTTTTTTTCACTAAATCAGCAACTTAAAGAGTTCAAGCATAACAATGAGACACCTTATTTTTACCCCTTCAGGAATTCATAATGAATGTTCATCAATAAATTATAGTGCTATAAAACTTTCTAATTATTTTCCCTTGGTTTTCCCTAACATTAAAAGCACAGTGCACACAAATTCCATGTGGTTGCTCCACAGAGAAAAAAAAAAGTGAGAATGATGATTTGGTTTGATTTTCCCTTCTCCCTGGAGGGTGTACAGAAGAGATCATATTAGCCTTTAAGTTCCAGAGATACAAAACACCCTAATCAAGCATACAGAAATGATAAAATTATTTAAATCAGTCAGTGTGTGCATAAGATACATCACTCCTTCCTAAGTGGGCCTGAGATAATCCTAAAGAATAAAGACTAGAAAACAGAAGAAATCACCTGACAGCTTGTAGTCAGAACCCATGTAGTTTTATGACGGCAAACATATTTTTTTATATTTTTTCTAAAATACAAGAAGATTTTAAATTTTTTTTTCCTAAGCATTATAGATATTTTTTCACTAAATAAAGACACATTTTTTTAAATTATTATTTTTATAGTTTTCGTATATTTACAAAATTAGTTTCATTCTGTTATTTTTTCCCAGTCTGCAGCTGGCTCCTAAAATACTTTAAAATTTAATTGCTTTCTAAGAAATAAATTAACAAATGCAAGGATTGTCAGAATTTTTGGTTTTTACACTTTTGTTACTAAAATTATGCTAACGCTTGCATGGAGTCCAAAATTTTTTAAATTCAAATGACCTCACATCCCAGGACATTTTTAGTTTGCATTTACAATGTTTGTCTTATTGCACAGAAGGAGCATGAAAGATAGTAAGAGACTTAATTTGTATACAATCCTCTTCCAAAATGTAGTACAGATATTACCACTTTGTAGCACAGTTCTCAGAAACTTGAAAATTATGTGCCTTTGTTTCTTATACTTTCTCCTGTCATGCACTTAAAAATAGCTCACATTCATCTTTTAATTCAATAACTGTCATTTCAAGATAATCACAAAATAGATGTGCAATAAACATTAAACTATGCAACAATTTTCCTCTATACTCTCCAGTTACTCAAATTATTCACATTGATTTTTTAAATTACTCAGCTTGTTCTTATATGCAGTAATTTGTTGAATCAATTTAGGTTTAATTTTCTGTTACAGTCCCGTAAATCTTCTATGTGCTGCTATGCCTTAGTGATACTGACTCTGTGCAAACAATTCAGGGACTTCAGACATTTTTCAACGTTCATCACATTAAACATGTTTAAAATTTTCTCCTCAGATCCTTATTTCTGAGACCTGAAATACGGGCAATAACCTATTTAGGACTCAGAATATTTCTTTCATTTCAGATATCGATGCAAGTGATTTAGGCACCTAGAAAAAGTGAGAGAAAATTAAACTCATTTTTCTCAGTGTATCGCATTCCATGATTCTTGTGTTTCTGCACTCAGCTTCCTCTCCCATACTAGAAAAACGGGGAAAGATGTTCAAAACAATCCTTCCAATTGTTGAATACAGTTCATCATTCATCTTGATGGATTACAACAACAAAGAGAATATTTTGATCCCAAAGTACAATCGATTCCCTGATCCCTTTAATTTCAGGAAGTTTGATCTTCCGTACAAAGTCCACACATTTTTCCTTTGGTTGGATAATGCTGCCCTTTGCAAAGTTTTGTGAGGACAGAAGTAGCATTCTTCACAGGCTAATAGTCATATTAGTCAGTGGATGCTGACTGCTGATAGCTATTTTCTGTAAGTGCTGTGTGAAAAACGACATTTCACCTTTTTATATTAATTTATAAGTTTAATAGAAATAAAATAAAATAAAACAAAACAATAAAATAAAATAAAATAGACAATTAGGAGACAGAAAAACAAAGCTTTTTTCGGCCAAGGTGCTGATAACAGCGATCAGCACACTGTCCCTTTTCAGATCCTTTGTTTTAAGGACCCCTGTGTTACATATTTAAAATAAGCTAATGCATGATTCAAATATTCATTTTGGTTTCAAGACCCCCCTAAATATACAATTTATCTGTAGGACTCCACGCAGTCTGGATGGATGTTGTAAATCTGTCTTCCAAAGATTCAAACCGTCAAAGGCTCGATTATCCTTTTAGTTTCAGGAATGCCAGACGTCCCTTCTGTCTTCTATCTAGCTGAGACATTAAAAAAAGTACAACCCCCATCTCTACTTTGTTACGATTAGGAAATATACCTTCATTACATTTTTAAATTCCACAAATAAAAGGAAATCAGTACAACCTTCTTACATTATTTGTATAACATTCATCTCAATATTTGCGAAAAGCCAACTCCAAAATATGCATTTATAACAGCTGTAAACACATTTGAATCAGAAAGGTATTTCCATACATTCCTGTGTATGTACAGGAAGAGACTTTAAATTACCAAAGCAGACTGTGCTGCCCATATCATCTCTGAGAACACCATGGGCTGGGTGGAATCCATCCTGCAGTTTACAACAGTGAATGCCTTCTTTTTTCACCAAGCCTGAGCCCTGACTCCTGTAAAGTGTGTGAAGTGAGAAAGCAGGAGCACATTTATTATGACCACAACTGAGTCTTCTCAGCTACAGCTTGCTGAATATTTGAACCTTTAATTTCCTTTTTTTTTTTTTTTACTTTTCTGCTAGTGCTTCCTTTGAAGAGCATGGAATTTTAGCAATCTTAAAAAGTAGCTGTGTGTGAATTCTCAGGAAAAAAATTACGATCTTTTACATAGTTGAATGCTATTTCTGAGGTCACAGACAGGCAAAAACTTAATCAGCAGTTTTGATGTTTCAAGGAAGATAAGACTTCCTAATTTTATCTTGAGTTTGACTGCTGGGTAAAGACATGCACTGATTGAAGCCCATAAGAATTCATAAGCGTATAAAGAAAAAGATAATTATAAACTTCCTTCTTGTCTTTCTAATA
This sequence comes from Phylloscopus whistleri, assembly GCA_017589585.1. Classification (NCBI taxonomy): domain Eukaryota; kingdom Metazoa; phylum Chordata; class Aves; order Passeriformes; family Phylloscopidae; genus Phylloscopus; species Phylloscopus whistleri. Next base: position 328,670 of record JADMLD010001013.1, read on the forward strand.
GGGAATTTAAGATTCTCCGACTGTCACGTAAACAGTAGGAAAGTGACCTCCATATACTGCACTTCCCTGAACTATACATCCCAAATTTATGGCTGTAGAAACTCAAAAGTCCTATCCATGTGAAGACAGATAAGGGGTGGGGGGGGTGTGTGGGGGGGTGCGGTTGAAACAGTTTGGTTTTATGTATTTATCTACATTTCTAAAAACAAGAAGTATTTAAATCAAACCACAAGTATATCTAAGTGTTAGGAATTTTTCCAATATCTTTTTGAACTCTTGAAGATTTTTGTTCTGCACAATGCTGTGTTGAAGTAAGTTCACACTGTATGAAGAAGGACTTACAAGTGCTCATTCTGTCGCCATGAAAACTGAGCATATATTCTGACCTTTAGTTTCCTACCCTTTAACTGTCTGCAGTCCCACTTTCTTGTTTTATGACAGATAGCATCCTCTAAGTGCTTGTGGTGCCTGAACTTTCTTGTCCCTATGAACATGGATTCCTTGAGACACCCTCAGTGTTTTTGAGGTGTGGCTTATCTTTACAAACTAGGGTCGACTCTTCCTCAATGTCTTGACCACCTCCATATGCCAACTAATTTTATTCTTTAAACTCTTCATTCCTTCTATTTTCTGCATTTTGATACATCATTACCTGTTGGTTTAGGTATGTAGAATTTCCTATGGGATTTCTAAATGCTTTTGGTTGGGGGGCAAGTGGTAAATGTTTGCTCTGTGCCACCATTATGGTGACTATTGTAATGAGGAATAATTCATGTTTTCATAATACTTGTTGTTATAGCAGAAATATAGTTTATAAGAAAGCCAAAAGGAACCCCCCTATCACAGAGAGGCTTAGAAAATTTTGCAAGAGCTGTCTCCAGTTCCAAAAAAGAAAACAAAGAAATTACAATACTAATGAAAGGTGAAGAGCAACCAGAGCAAGAGATGATCAGCATCTGATAAGGATTAATGGCCTGGAGACGATATCTTATCTGGGACATAAAGGGTACTCAAAAACACCCTCACACCCAGGAAATCCTTTCAAATGGAGTCTCTGTTTTCCAAATCCTATCAACCACTACATTGAGGGACAAAAGAACTTACAGAAACTTTGGAATTAAACCGCAGATCTGGCCGCAGAGAAGTTTCAAGATCCCCCTGACACCTGGGTCTGGGAAACAAGTCAGAACATGTACACATAGTCCAACCCGAGAAAGTGTAAAGCAGACGGACTTCGAGGCACATGGTGTGAAACCTCAGAGGGACGTGATGCTGTGGAGCTCACATCTGAGGTTTCCTTGATTTGGTTGGCTTTGTCAATTTCTTGCAATTTCTTGATCAAAATTTCTCCTTGGCAATAAATAGTTTTTTGATTGAAATTGGTTCTTAAAATTTATAACAACTATCAATTGTTTGTGTCACTTATATTTTTTTTTCCTATCCTCTCTTTAAAAATCTTGTTTTCATGCAAATTTGAGACAAGACATTTTGCCTTTGTAGATCTTACAAAAAATACCAAGTACCGGTCCCCAGGGACTTTGTGCAGCAACATCATGAACAAATACTTGATCTCTGGACCAGCTGAGGTGTTGCTTCTCCTGTCAACACTCCCTAAGTTCTCCTCAAAGAAGGCACTTGTAATATCTGAGAGTTTAGTCTCAGCTTGCTGATAGGACATCTGTTCAGACTACACGGCGGTAATTGCCGTCTTCCATTATCACTGTGTTTCCTCACCCTCTCGGCCTCTTTGGTGGCATTCAGGATGTCAATCACCTGCCAGGCTGATTGTCATGTTCTTATTTCCACACCAGGCAGGTTGACCGATGGATTGTTGCCATGTCACTGGCTGCAGGGCTGATAGCCTAGGCACAGCTTCCCAGGGGCTGTCAGGAGGTGTTTTCACAGAACTGCTCATTGTTAGAAGTACCTTCTTTGAGAACAAAATGACGTGATAAAGAAGAGAGCATACAGCACAGAACAGGAATGACTTTCCTAGTCAGCCTGCCAAGTAGGGGCTGTGCTGCTGTCCCTGCAGTGTTCTTATTGATCCTGGGCTCTTGAGGCTGTTATTTTTAAAAGCACATCTGGCGAGTCTTCCTCTTGTGCTCTGGTTTCGTTTTAGTATTTTCATATGACTTCTGCAAGACTAAATACATGTATGCAAATTTGTGTTACTCAGCTTGAGAACCAACCACACAGTCAAAAATTCTTAAGGGCCTTATAATGACTGATTATAGAAAATAAAAAAGGGTGAAAATAAAAAATACTTAATGACTGATGCAGAAGAACTATGAAATAGTTTCTCTGACTCTGTTTAATATCAGTATAATGATTTTGTGGAGGGCACTAAAATACAGCTACCCAGAAACTTGAATGAGGTCTTAAACTTGTTCCCTGTATCTACTGTACTTTGAAGAGTGAACAAAGTTCATTGACAAAAATACCTGATTCAAAGTATCCATCAAATAAAAAGTTTGCATTGTCTGGTTCAGATACAGACATAGATGTATAGATAGACATACAGATACAGATAGGTATCATAAAGTATAAGATTTACTCATTTAGTTTCATAAAAAATGACTTATTAAATCATCAGTTTCTTTTCTATTACTAATTAGATGCCATAGCCATAGTTACAATTCATATATACAAATGTGTTCACATTTATACCTCAAATTTATACTTAAGGGGGGTAAATTAGACAAGGAACTAAAAAATATTATTTATATCAGTATCTTGACTAGGAACCCCATACTTTGTTTCTGCTAGGAAAACACACTTTTTTTTTCCTAGATTATATGGGAGAAGGTGCACATTTTACAGCTACATTTTTAACTAGACACACAAAAATTTGTTTCCTTAGGAAAGAGTCTTGATTTGGTTTTGAATGACAGAACATGAATAATTTTAATTATAGAATTGTTTTTATTCCTTTTTAAGCATGATTTATATGGATATTATGTTGAGGTATTCAGATATTTTTAATTTCATAAATTAAAATCAAAACATTTGGGTGTAAGATGGTTGCTATTAAAAAAATAACAAGGATAAAATGCAATTTAAAAATAAATTGTCATTTAAAATTTGAGACAAAACCATTGAAGAACACTATCTCTGTTCAAAATCTGTTGCCTTTAATCCAGTAAATAACTCCAGAAAACTGAAAAAATGAAAGCAAACAAAATCCTAAGATATAACCCAAAATATCTGTGTACATTGTGTCATTATGGTTCAGGATGGCTCATGTAACGACACGTAGACTCCAATGCTCTTGGAGGGCATAGACTTTATTGAGAGAAAGACTTTTTATATGGAGTGACAGTACAAAGAAAAGGATTGGTCATTTAGAGCCTACACCTCTTTGTAAACATCTTTGCCAGTAAACAAGTTGGAAAACACCATGTGTCAGGAGGAGGCTATCTACAGGGATTGTTTACAGGGATTATTTGTGGTTTCTCCTCACGATTTCTCAGGTCAGAATGAGAGTATTGTATGATTAGCTTTCTCAGAGGCTCCAAGCCACTGCCTGGAGCCTAAAAATCTATTTTCTGACCACTGTCAGTCACCACATACATTGTCTTATCCTCTGTCTTTACAGGAAGAATATATTTCTTGTATTTTTTTCTGAACATATAAAAGGTGTTACAGTTCAATACAAAGCAATCATCTACTTTTCAGTTTTTATTTTAATGCATTATATTTTTATTTAATGCATTACGTTATTGAAACTTAGGACAAAAATAATTTAGGAATCATGTGAAATCACATAGAATATTCTGAGAATAGAATAGTCTGAGAATCACAGAATATTCTGAGTTGGAAGGGACTGACAACAATCATTGGGTCCTGTTTTGAAGTAAATGGCCTTTACGGGGATTGAAACCACAATCTTGGTATTATTAGCAGCAGGCCCTGACAATTTACTATTTATTTGCAAAAAGTAAAATCATATACAGATCGTTATTTTGCAGTTGAGATTAGAATCACTATTGCTGTATTTCTCAATTTCAAGTACATTTCATAAAATTAGAGCACTTATCCATCAGCTTCTCCACCTAACTACCCATTCTGTAATTAAAAATTAAATTAATGTTATGGATAACTGGTGGTACTCAGGGGCTATTGCATATTAAATGGCAACACAATCAAATATTTAACGTATTGACAGTGATTATCCATAGCTAAGAGTTCTGTATAGCTGAAACTTCTTGAAAGTCAGACACCAAAGGAGCATGGAACAGTAAGAATTAAGCACGTAATGAAAATACCAAGAAGTCCTATGGGCAATAAAATAAAAAGCCAAGTGGAAACAAGTGCTTCTCTGATGCATTTTGTAGCCAAACTAATGAAACTAATGGCTGTATGTGGGCTCAGATGACAATTTGTGTGGGTGGCATATTGTTAATGTAAGTGGAGTTTAAAATTTAAATCAGTACTTGTCTTGCAACCTCTAATTCAAGAGAAAAAAAGTAAATACAAAATATGCAAGAGGATCAGTGACAGAGAATTTGCATCGGGATCTTGAGCATGTTCAAGAATGTTTAAAAGTATATTCCTGTGTTTGTCCTACAGAGGAATTCCATGAGAATACCTATGAATAAATACAATTGAAACATTTTTAAATCTACCTGTCACATAGATGTAATTAAGTTAAGAGAGGTAGGGTGTACTTTAAAATGAGAGGAAGGGTAGGATTAATTGCTCTCACTGCTCATGACATGGACACAGGTTAAAACAGCCGTGCTTTACTTATGCACAGTTACACAGCAACCATTGTAAACCAATGTGCATGAAGTAAATGTTGTGGGTTAACACCATACCTTAGCTACGGTGAAGATTTTTAATGGGTCTCCAGCTCAGAAAAGAAATAGCTAGCTAAGGGCAAAGTGCCCAAAAAGCACACAGTCAGTACTGATGTACGATACCACTTCACTCTGAGAAATTACATGTATACTGCATGTGTAGTTACTTAATTCAGGGGAAGAGCAACAATCACAGTGGGCAGTGTGATTCCAGGTCCCGTCCAGCCAGGCGGAGCATGGCAAAAATGCACACGACTGGGAACAATGGAGTGCCCAAACCCAGAACTTCAATGTGGTAAAATAACAAACACATGGCCCAACGGGCAGCATCCAAAGGCCCAGGGGTGGGGCTAATTTAACAACTTAATAATATATAAGGTTACCTGGGGGCAGGGGTCCAATCCCGAACCAGGGAGAGGGGCTTGACTATGTATGCCAAGGGTCCTAAACCAAGGAGAACGAGAACTAGAGACACGATCTATTTTGGAATGATGCCATCAGCATCCTAATTTCCATACTCCACCTCCCATGGTCTCAGGTTTATGGTTTCTGCATAGACTACCTGGGCTAAGTATTATCCATCCCAGCTAGCTCAGTTGCCACAGGCAACCATCTCAGAAAAGTCACCTGAGATCAAATAATCCCTAGTATATTCAGTTGACTATGAAATGGAAGGGGAAATTACAGAGGCTCTTACTCTACCCTCCCACGCTAAAGGCATTTCAGAGAGAGATTCCCCCAGATTAGCACTTGACTGACTGTCCCATAGCTATTGCATTGCCAGAGCTTTTCTGATTAGAGAATTTCTGATTATTACAGAGGCTGGTGGCCACCACACTGAGTGTCTGCACAAATACAATGCCCATTAAAAAGTCTGCACATTGGTTTACTCTATTCACATTCTTCCATCAGTTGTTAGCCACAGAATATTGAATAGAAGTTAGGACAACATGTTTACCCTGGGGGAAGGCTAAGACCTAACTCACTAACTGGAATGAAAAAAAACATCCAAGGTGAATTTGATTCTGACAAATACAATCATAAACTCTTTTGATGGTATGTGATCATCTTGCAAGTGGGAAAGTTCAGTGGACTGCTTCCAGCAGTAAAGAAAAGTAATCTTTGAATTTTTCAGAGTAGGATGAAATATTTTGTGAATATCTGCAATACCAAGAGACAACCTACCCTTCTTTTAAAGAAGTGGATTGAGCTGTCAGCCAAAATGTAAGTAGTCTTTAAAGACAGCAAGAAGTTTGTCTGAAATGAACAACAAAGTCAATGAAAAAGAAGAGCAAGAAATGACAATATTTCATCATTACTCTGTGTCTTTTCAATTGTTGGCCAAAGTGACACAGACCAAATGAGAAGTTGGTAACACATCTGGCCCTTGTCCCTATTCTGTTTAAAGGAGTTAATTTCTGAAATTAGGAGATATCTTTGATCTATTTCTTGCAGAGGAGACAAAACATTTGCTTTGCTCCCCACACTTGTAATGGCAAATGCAGAACCTGGCAAGATAAGAGGCAGGGAAGAGGGATTTAAATCATTCTAATCATAATTTAAATCAATAATCAGGAAATCTTGCTGTAATGAACCTTATTATCTTGTTTTACATTAATAGTTTTTAGTTAGTTTCACAGAGGAAAGTTACTTCTCATTAGCTGGTAAACCCATTTTACAGTTTGCTTACAGGTAATATAGAATTTACAGTAAGTATGATAGGCTTTTCCTACTGGAAAGAGCTGCAATATGTAATTAAGACATTCTAGAATTCAATACAAATGTTATCTGCATTTAGTTTTTCTTGTTTTGTTTTGTTGGGGTTTTTTTCTAGAAAATCATTCTCAGTTTTCCTGATGAAGAGTATTTACATTTTCTTTGTTTCTATCTGTATCTGCAGAAAATATATTAATATAGAAGATGAGATGGGACTTAGAAAAAGCAATATTTTAATATTTTTTTGTGTAGAACTGATGTAATAAGAACTAAATATTGCATAGAGTTAGTGAGCTGAAGGAATTCATATTCTCATAATGTGTTTGGAAACAAGGAAGTCTGCCATTTTCACATTTCCATCATGTAGATGGGGAAAGAGGAAAGAAAAAGTATATCTGCTTTTTAAATACAGTGTAAGTCTTGTAACTGTGGAACTATTCTTTGGGCTGAATTATATGAATAAATTGAAATGAAAAAAGTATTTCCTGAACATCCTCAGAGAACGCTAATGCTAAGCAGAAGAATGTGGGTCCATATGTATAGTATCTGTCTCTTAGTTTAGGTAGAGTGAAAAGGATTGTTACCTTCAATCTTGTTTGTCTTTATGTCTAATTTCAGGAAGAGCATGCTGTCTCACCCTTCCCTGTTACACCACTCTATGTCAAACCTTACAAACAGATTTAAGTGTATTGAAAACCATCTACAGCATAGATGTCGCTTTTCCCAGTATTCTGAAAATTTAGAGATAGTCTTATTGATTTAACATAAAATTATAGCTGGTATGCCATCAGGAATGTTAAACTGTAAAGCAGAATATGTTGTCCATCATGCCCTTTAACTATAATGTTGTGTATCTACCTGAAAGCCTGCAAGATGGTGATACTGCAGGATGATTTCCTGTTCCCATATGTTTTACTTTATTAAGAGCTGTAGACCACCTGGTTTAACTAGTTAATTTTAGAGACAACCAGGGAATATACGGCTGTGGCTATAGCATACAGAAAGGTGCATAAAAATGAATTATATATTTTAAGCCATAATAAATGAAGTAGCAAAGAAAATGATTCAAGGAGTTGACCAGTGGCCTAGATTCCAAGCTGTACTACCATATTTGTGCAAATTACATCTTTGGTAAAGCATTTCTGCAGCTGATTCCAAGAAATTTATTATTTTAAATGCATAGTGATTAGACTACTTTGCTACAACATTAATTTAATGTGTTGTCATACACACAAAGATCAGAAGAAAAGTTCAGTAGCCAGTCTCCATGGCCAGTTTCCAAACTACTGCAGTAACTCTCTTATCCGTGGGAACAGCTGATGAGATACCAATTTTCCGTTGCAAGGTCAGTTCTACTTTCATCTGACAGAAATTAAAGCAGACCTTCTGTCCTGGTTTAGGGCAAATTTGGGAGGAAACCTCCGAAGGGGTTCCTCTGGAAGAGCAAACCCAAACGGCCCCTCCCCCCAGCCGGTCCGGGAAAAGAACTTCCTCGGAGAAAAGTGGAAAAAACTATTTATTTAACAAACAAAATTCCCACAAATGCAAAGAATTAATAATATGAAACAATAAAACCTCTGCCCGCTCCGAAGAGAGATGGCAAACAGAGACAGTTCTTGCTGTGGGTGTAGCTCAGCTCACTCAGTCTCTCCGAAGGTCCAGGCCTGGCGGGCCGCAGGTGCCAGCCCTCGCTGCTCCTCTGGGTTTTTTCAGTCCTGAGCAGATTTAAACAGTCCCAAGAAAAAGGAAAAAAAAAAACAAACAAACAGTCCAGGGAGTCTTCTCTGCCTAGCTAGCTAGCTAAAAGCACAGGAGATCTCTGTCCCACCGCTGTCCATGCCTCGGACGAACACTGGAAAGCAGCAATGTGGGGGAGTCAGGCAGTTTTCTCAAAACAAACTGCGCGCTGTTCTTTCTCCCCCTTCACTCCCAGAACAAGTTTTAAAGGTACAGAACACAATATACAGCACAAACAGAACAGACGATTGGGGATACAAGCAGCATAAAGTCACCCTACCACACCTTCTCATCTGCAAATATCTTCTTGAGCCACTCTTTCTCTGAAGAGTAAAAAGATATATTCTAAGGATTTAGTTTGACAATGATGAGAAATTAATCAGGAAAAGTCAATATAGTTTCATCAAGGGAAAATCAAGCTTGATCAGCCTGACTGCTCTCTACAATGAAATGATTGGCTAAGGGGATGAGAATAAAGTGCTGGCTGTGGAAAAGCTTGAAATTAGTAAGGTTTTGATTCTGCTTTCCACAGAATTCTGATTTGGAATTTGAGATAGGCAAGACAGACTGTTAGACGGACTGAAAAGCAACTGGACAACCAGGACCAAAAGCAAGTAATCATTAGCTTGACACCTGGCTGGAATAGATACTTAACCAGGAGTCAGTACTGACATACTATTTCTTCAATAGCTTCATCACTGACCTGGGTGACAAGACAGAAAATCTGGGAACAATACTAGATCAGAGGGAGTGGTGGCACATCCAACATTAGAGTTTCAATCAAGAAGGACTTTGGCAAGTCTAAGCATTGGACCAACAGGGATTGATTCCACCATATCTTAGTTTGAAAGACAGGTGTCTGCCAGGGAAAGCCAGAGCCTCCCTTGGAATGGAGAATGAAAACCCCCTCCCTCTGATTTATTGTAATTTTGAAATTAAGAGGCTCTCAAGCAAAGATATAAGGATAGGAATAAAAGTTATTTACTAGTATGTTTAACAAGGCAAACTGCAATAACTGTGGCATTAACAACAAAACAGAAACCAGGAACCTCGTGACGGCCTTCTTGGCCAAGAGGGGAAGGGAGGGAGGAGAGGCTTTGCTTCACAAAACCCTGGGGCAGTCTGATCCTGGTGCCTCTGCAGGACTCTGAGGAGTACCAAGCTGGAATGGCAGGAATGAGCAGTCTTATAGACACGTTATAAATTCAAAGAGCCAATTCCATCGAAAGCAATTTATTTTGCCAGAGAATTTGGATAGCGAAATTGACAAAGCCCACAATCAAGGAAACAGTGCTGACCCTGGGAGTTTGTCACTGGGTGAAACCGCGAGTACAGCCTCTGTCGCACTGTGCACACGAGTTTTCACGAAGGACTGAGCCCATGCCAGTCATTTTTATACTTTTCCTGGCTGGGCTACGTGAGTCCCGAAATTCTATAAGTTCTTTTGTTCCTCAGTGACTTCGTTTCAGTGGTTGATGTAATTTCTGAAAACAGGGTCCGGTCCTCCTGAAAGGATTTAGTGGATGGGGGAGGCTCCTGAACAGTCCAAATGGTCCGGATAAGATACCATTGTTGAGCCATCAAGTCTTATCAGGCATTGAGTGTCTTCATTCTGGTCTTGTCCTCCACCTTCTATTAGTATTTTAACGTCTTTGTCTGCTCCTCAGGAGATGGGTGAAAGCTCCTTGCGAAAGCCTCACACTCACCCCTCTGTCTTATGCGAGAGGCTTTTAGGGTACAGTTTGCTTTCTCAAAAACACATTTTATTTCTACCTACTATAACAGCAATATTATGAAAACATGAATTACCATGTATCACAGATACATATTATAAAGTTGGCTTTTTGCAAATATTAAAATGAATGCTATATGAAAAATTTGGGAAGGGTTTGCTTAACTATATTAATATAGTTTCTTTTATTTCTTGCTATTAACAGGGCTTAGTGATGTGATGAATGTATATATATTTCTAGGTTGTAGCATAATATTAAAATAGAAAATATGTGATGTAAGACGCTTTTTGTAACTAACCCAGAAGAGTAGGGAAGATAACCAGAAAATTCCCCACATTCTTGGATTATCTGGATGGATAACGAGGACTGACCCCAAAGCCCCAGTGGAAGAATTTGTCAAACCCATGCTATCAGATGGAATGGAGCCACTCGTAGATGGATCTACAAGATAAAATGGCTGGGGGGGGAGTTGAAACTGAACAGAGAAATTCAAACTAAAGAGGAATGTTTGAATCATGCACGAGAATTTGTGAATATGTAGCAAGCTGTACAACAACAAGAAGTACTTTTAAGGAGTGGGCCTTTTCATTACCAGGTGTGCTTTCTGGCTGCATGCCAGGCACCTGTTTTTGTTGTCTGTCTCCTACTTGTCTCTTTTTTTTAACCTTTATTAAATTTATAAATTTTACTAAGAAGGTGAACTTCATTTTTCACAAGCAGAAATCCCGGGCTGGTGGATGATATATATCAGAAGCTCTGCCGGTGGTGGTAGAGCAGCTCTGCCGGAGGTGCGGGATGTCCCGGCAGGGCAGGAGTTGCGGGGCCACAGCAGAGCAGAGACCCAGGGCAGGGCCGAAGTAGCAGCGGGGCTGGGACAGCAGCTCCCGTAGCGTAGGGCAGGAAAAGGTGAGCTCAGGATTCCTGGTCACGTGAGCAGATGGTGGTTGATCCCTAGGACTGGGCTCCAGTTACGTGAATTCTCCTGGCAGTAAGTAACAGCTTAGTCATGCTCCTTCAGATGCCAAGAGCAAGAGAGAGCAGCTGCCCCCAGCCCCATCCTTTACCTGCCCCCAACGGTATCATCCCCCTCTGAGAGAAAACTCCCAGAGGCAAAAGAAGTGTAGCCAGGTTCTACACTTCTCTCCTCTGGCCACATATTTTGTTTTTTGCTTAAGTACCCATGAGTACCCAGTAGTTAGCTTCCTAGCAACTAATGGGAAAAAAATTCTATAAGTAAAAAAAGAAACAAATCTAACCCTCAACACACCACAAGAAGGGTTTGCACCTGGGACAGAATAATCCCTTCCATCAACCAAAACTGGGAACCGACTGAGCACTATCCATGGTGGGAAGGACCTGGATGTTACAGTAAAGTATGGGCCACTGTGTGCCTCAATCACAAATGCAGAAAAAGTAGCCAGAGTCTGCAGAGCCTGATTTAGAAGATGAATTAATTCATCTTCTTCCATGTAGAGATGCTTCTAGATTACAGTGTGCAGTTTTGGCCCTGCTATTTTGGGCCTGCTATTCTTGCTGAATATTGAAGGTCTGGAGGGAATCCATGGGGGTTATTAAGACAGCTAATGACATGTGACATAGAAGGAGCAGTATACAGAAGTGGGATTGGTTAGTCTAACAAAGAGGAGGTTGACAAGGTTATTTAATAGCTTCCTATAACTACCTTAACAGGTATTTCAAAGTCATAGAATGAAATTCCTCACTGTAGAAACAGAAGGGGGAAAAAAGGACCAGCAGCCATGAATTTCAAGCTGAAAGTTCAGGTTGGATGTAAAGGAAAACATTTTCAGGGGAGCCGTGCAATAACTGAAAGAGTTATTGGTATCCAGAGGAACTGTGAAAAGTCCATCCTCAAATTAAAACTTAGCTGAACAAAGTCAGAGCTGGCCCAGTTCTTACATTTCAATAGTCCTCCCTTAAGCAGCAGAAGCTCATTCTAGCCAACCATTGTATGTGTCACTGATTCCCTCAAATTCTGCTTTCTGCACCAGATTAATTTGAGGATGAACATGGATAAAATCCTCTCCATTTAGTTTTTGTTTTTGTGCTGTGCTGGTGGGGACTGTAATGGTTTTCAGGGTTTTTTCCATGACATTTTTCAAATCAAAAATCTGAGCTGATTGAAGAAGAATCACCAGGAATAACCAGGCCAGTTACTATAGTTCATATCACAGGATTAAGAATTGCATAACCTCGGGGAAAAAAAGGAAGAATCTAAAAATAAAAAGCAAACAAACATTTGTAAACCTGGACACAAGGGGTTTATTTGAAAGAACTAATGCATACTTAATAATATGCTTATAAAATATCGTTGGAATAGTGTGTTAGGTAGCTTCGTATGCAAAACCTTGGGCTGCAGTGGTAAGAAGGTGGTTGTGTAATTTGTAGGCAGCTAAAATAATTTAGAATTAATTTGAAATTCATGGCTTTAGTTCACTGTATCGATGAGAAACTTAGTCACAGTGGATTGATGGCATTGTGACACTTGAAAGACACTGAGTTGTTTTATTCAAAATTCAGATAAGGAATGACTTACCCTTCTGAAAACAAAATGGTATCTGAGTATATAGAGCTTATTTACTGATAAAAAGGACTATCCTAGCAATTAATGCATTTTTCCAAAGTATTTTATAGTGCCTAAAAGATTTTAATACAAACTATTCAAAACACTATATATATAATTTCTTTTTTAAAATATGTAAGACACCACACACTCCGTTAACTTTTGTTCCAGTAAGCCCTGTTTCAGATCACAGAAAATCTACAAAGAAAACTCTGTTGAAAGAAAAAGGTAGTAGATGCTAAGAAAAGGAAAGGTCTCAATTTCTAATTCTGCCTTTATTAATCAACTGTGCTGCACAGTGCATTGGCATTCATACATAATGAGAAACAGGGAAATCATTCTCAGCAGACACCACAAGGAATGCTGGACTATTTTAAAACCTCACAAATGAGAATCTAGGACTTTCAAGTCCCCTTGCAGAGCTTCTACTCCCCTTTGTCTAATTGTGCTGGTTGGGAGTACATTCTTTCCTCAGCAATTGTTTTGCAAAGAGACAGGTAAATCCAGCTAAAGAAGCTCCTAACTTGGCCCCTTCTCACTGTTGCTTCCTCTTGAATTGAGTCAACAAGTGACAGGACTTGTGCTTTATCTTGAGTAGCATTTGTAATAGTGAAGTTGGAGGAATATGTGAGCATCAGGAGATACTCTTTCTTGACAATATTCTGAGGAACTGAGCTGGACAGATTCATGGATTTTTATTTCAAAGGACCAGCTGCCTCAGCATAAAATCATAAAATGTGTTGCATTCTACTTTTACATGGGGGAAGGATAATTACCACAATGAGTCACAGAGCTGGAGATTGAATTTTAGCAGAAAGAGCAAAAAACAAATCTTTTTATGTAGTGATAACCACATGGTCACATGAGAAACTTGATGAGATGTGCAGCATGTTATTGGAAATGCCTGGGGAGAATAACAGCCACAAGAATTTAGTCAGTAGTATCCCAGGCAGAGCTGCAGCTGTTGCAGGTTCAGGGTGCATAAATTCAGTCTCTCATGATGTCATTGTGTTTTTCTAGATATCACTAAGTTATCAATATAAAGATAAGCTCCCACCTAGAAACTTAACTCGCACCCCCTTTTTATGGATATTGATTGTCTGAGTTTGTGTGAGAGCCTGATAAGCAACAAAAGCAAGTGTGAAAGAAAGATCACTTTAGTGGGCTTTTTCTTGTGTGACTGTTTGCCCGTGCTGTCTTCAGGGAAAGGAGATTTTAGGTACATCCGATATAAACAAAAAGATAACATCAAAAAAATACCTGATTTGGATAATCAATTTCCCTTCTGCAGCAACATTTAAAGACAATCAAACAAATTAAGCATACTAAAATACAAACGCATACTAAGCAGATCTTTAAAAGTCAATGAAGTAGATATTTAAGTACTAGTTAATGAGTTTCCAATCATGGTAGATCTCAGCGTTGATATTCCTCCTTGATACACACCTTTCCTTTGAAAGAAAACAAAACAACCAATTAAATTGCACACACTTCAGAGCATGTCTCATATTCAGAGTCTGTGCATGCCATGTTTGTTGCCCAACCAGTTACCAGTTTGACATATGTGTTATAAATCATGTCAATTTGAACACCTGCCTATCAGCACTTAGTGTTTAATTTTCAGTTTCCCTAGACTGTTGCCTAGTCACAAAATGATTATTTAAAAGTTAGTATTCTAAACATAGAGGCCATATTAGCTTTGATTAGGTCATAGTAAAAACAATAGCAACTAATAACATATTTTGTAGATACAGCAGATATAAGGCCATGTTAATTTATTTCTAAAGACAGAAAGTCCTAAAAGGAAAAAGTCCTCAAGGAATTTCACAGGTTCTTAGCGAGTGGACCAGAAAAGACAGAGGCAATTCAGTCATGATAAATGCAGCAGTAGTGCACACTGAAGGAGGAAAATGTAAATATTAAGTCTAAATTAAGAGTACAAACAGGTACATTGACATTACTCTGGATGGCACTTCAATGAGAAGTTGCAGATTCTGCTAAAAGATAGGTAGATGCTTACTTGGGGCACTGCTGCTAAATTAAAAAAAATATTGTAAGCAAATTGAAAATAGGAAACAAGAAACTTTTATTTAATCAAGTTCTGTATTTGCACTTTCTGTAACTTTTCCTGATTGTTAATTCTCATCAACTTACATAAACATTAAAATATGAAACCTTTACACTTGTTTTGTTGCTTTCTTTGCTGAAATTTACACTTTATAATTATTTAAATAAGTAGTTCTCTAGTTTCACAGGTATTTGTTCACTTTTTTCACTTTTTCATTATTCTAGAATGAATCTAGCAATTCATCTATGTTTATTAAATTTTTATGTTATTTATAATTTTCTTCTTTTTAAATTACATGCAGACTTATCATTTTAAGCTTGGGTCAAACTATATTTGGATTGAAAGAGTTTTTGAATTGAAACATAACAAGGAGTGTTTTAAGTTAAAGAGTAAATGGAAATACCTACATTTTAAAAAGAGAAGATTGAAGAAGGATCAGTAACTGGTAGAAGACAAATGTTAAACCCATATTCAAAAAGGCAAGCAAGAGAATCTAGAAAAGTACAGGAAAGTCAAATCCGCTCTAATACATGCAAGGTTTTATGTAGCAGTTCATCCTAAAAACCATTTTGAAGCATGGGAGGGACAGGAAGTTTATTGAGCACATTTTATGAAGAGGAATTTTTACTTTACCACCTGATTTGCTCCCATGATGAAATGGTCACCACCATGTACAGGTGGTACATTTATCTTGCCTTTCTACACCACCTCCTGTAGTATTTTGCTAGACAAACTGTAGTCTAGGAGGCCCAGAAAGAATCTCACGGAGACCGACACAGAAACATGCTAAGTTTTACACTTAGGATGTAATAGCCCAGTGAAACACTACAGTCAAGAGACTGACTGCATGGGAGCACACCTGCAGAAAAGGAGCTGGACTTCCTGGTGGGAAAATTGAACAGTCAGCAGTGTGCCCCTGTGGCAACCACCCACCCTGTAGCACCTATTTTTCATGCATCAGCAGGAAGCAGAACCAGAATTCTGGCATCTTCAGTTTCACACAGTTTTCAATGAAAGGAAAAAAACCCCAGTGTTTGCTCTGAAGCAGTTCACTACAGAAAAAGTGTTAGGCACTACCGTTATGCAACCTTTAATTTTCATATCCTGAGGAAGGTTGTGGGTATAGCATGTAACTTGATTTATTGAAATAAATTGTCAAAGTTACGGTAGTTCAAGCTTTAACTTTTAGATTGTCATTTTTTGCATTTAATTTTAAATTTTTTCTTTTAAAATATGTGTATTTAATTTAAATGAACACAATGGTGGTTATTTAGATTACTTTCTGCACTAATATGAAAGAATATATTCAGAAAATTAGAATGATTCATCAGAAAGAGAAACAGGATTTATGGAGATATGCAAAACCTTCGATTTGAAAAAAAATACATACTATTTCTCTGCAAGGAGAGACACGATAACAAGGTACTCAGTAGTCTTCCATGCTTTCATTTTCTCCTATGAAAAGGAGTGCCTGATGTTATCTTCCTGTTCATCAGGCCTGCCCAAACATCCACCTTTAGCTACGCTCCCATTATTTCTCATGTTCTGCTGTCTTGACAGAGGAACACTCTCAGACTTCTTCAGTACAACACCCTGTGTTTTGTAGCTTCCCAGTTTCCATTACTTTTTACCTTGTTTCACGTCTTTCAGAACCAGTCATTGGTTATTCAGTCACACTGAGTTTTCTGTAAGTCTTGCTCCTCCTCTGCGAAACCTGTGAGCCATACTCATAAGACTTATGATTTAGAAGCCACATCCAATCATTTATTTATGTAATCTACCAGCAAGGGCAAGGTGATGGAATGAGTTTATGGTATAACCGTTGGAAGACTTCTCTAATCAGTAGCAAATAATATTTAGTTTAGTCCCTTCCTGTTGTGAGGCTCACACAAAACAAAAGCAATGTGCACTCTTGACCACTAAAACTGGTGTTTTGTTCTGACAAATTCCTTGATAATCTAAGATAAAGTGTCAGAGTTATTAGTATTTTATCTGAAATATTAACTCTGTACCTCTTGTCACAATATCCATATTGCAAGAAAAGACCATTCTGGGATCAAAGACTGGATGAAAGTGTCCAGAATTTTTTAAAGCATACTGCTGCCAGTCAGCTAATGTTTTTCTTTGAGAAGGAAGCTCTAAATTGTATTAACTATACTTGTGATCTCTGCAACTATTTTTCTATCATCGTCCAAGAGTAAGCAAAGATTGAGAGAGACAAGGAGTCACCAGTCACATTGTCTGATTCAGACTGCATTTTAAATTATATATAAATTAAAGAAATTTTGTTGGCAGTTATACAATCCATTACACTCTTCCTCAGTTCTTTTTTCCTCTTAACAGTGTCAGGGATGGACCATGATTGCACATACTTTGACTCAACCACAATGACAGGCTGTTTTCTGTTTAGTCATAGGAGTGAGTTAAAAACTGCAGTTTAAACATCGATTACTGCCATTCACAACTACAGTTTAAACACCTCCAAGATTGGCAAGCACTAGGTATTTCAATGCAAAAGAGCTTTATACTGAGCCAGTGTAAGATAATTTACCCCTTTAAAGGTTTCATCTTAATGTGCCATAGTCAAATACTAGTTTAAATCTCAAAAAAAACGAAGTTTTTTATCTTACCAGTGTTTATTAGCAACAATTTAACGACTAGATACGAATAGAAATGTCCTATATCTCTGTCTATCTTTCACATCTTAAGGCAATGAGATGTTCTCTAACTACGTTGAGTTCTCACAGCACTGTGCAGCACAGCATCATTTGTACCAGTGCTGCTGATATGCCTGTAATGCCATTTTGAGGTAAGTCAAAATGTGCTTACAAGGTCACACTGCATGGATAGACACACTGGGATTATTTCCATGAGACATCCTGGTTTTTGTCGTTTGCTCATTCATATTTTGCAAGTTCACGTTTATCATCTTGGAATGAAGCATCACAGAATCAGCTTGGAAAAGGCCTCAAGATCAAGTCCAAACTATGACCAAACACCAACTCGTCAACCAGACCATGGCACCAAGTGTCATATCCAGTGTTTCCTAAAACACCTTCAGAGACTTAGACTCCATCACTTCCCTGGGGAGCCATTTCCAATGTTTAATTGCCCTTTCTCTGAAGAAATACTTCCTAATTTCCGACCTGAACCTTCCCTGGAGCAGGTTGAGACTGTGTCCTGTTCCGCTGTCTGGTTGCCTGGGAGAAGAACCTGACCTCCACCTGGCTATCAGGGAGCTGTAGAGAGTGATAAAGTTGCCCCTGAGCCTGCTTTTCTTCAGGCTGAACAACCCCAGCTCTCTCAGCTGCTCCTCAGACCCTTCACCAGCTCCACTGCCATTCTCTGTAGAAGATATGCAGAGAAAGAAAGCATCATAAAGTAACAGAGGAAAATGCAGAAAATTAAAAAGGTCACAACAATAAATGTATTTTAACTCATGAAAAATAGACACTATTTTAACTCATGAGATATGAGACAGTCTGAATGCTTCCTGACATCTCATTCTAATGACAAATACTGTAATAAGACATAAATGGTAGAAATTATTTCATTCACTTGACAAAGATATAAAAGCAGGAAGAGATGCAAAATTAATCAGTGCTTTTTGTATAATTGTTTTCATGAAATGTTCTTTAGACATATGATTTAGAATGAGTAAATAATAGATCTAACTTAGCCATTAACTATAATAAAAGAAACGAGTAAGAGATTTTCCTTAAATTTATTATTATTATCATTATTATTATCCTTAAATTTATTATATTTGTTAATAGCAATGCTATTTTCAATGAAATCAATTTGTCAGAGTGGTAACTTTGCTGGCACAGAATGAAGCAAGCAGAGGATACGTGCTTTTTTAGGCAGCTTCACTGAAGCAGCTGCTAGCAATGACGGACTAAGAGCTCTTTAACAGTGCAGCTGAGCTTTGTCATGGGCTTACCTCAGTCACCTCTTGGACCTTCTTAGCTCCCAGGTTTTCCTTTCTTACACAATCCTCAGGCTGAGGAACAAGGTTCCTGGTCCTTTATTCTTGTATCAGTAAGCAGTTTCTGAAAAACAGTGTTCCCCTCTCTTCTTATTACCTTCTAAGGACATGCACAAGGCTTTCCACCTTGACTGCTACAGTTTTCACTCATTTTGTGTCATAAGACACAGCCCAAGAAGGACAAGGCTGTGGCTATTGATGCACTGATGTCTCTCACACCAGAGATATCACACATGATAAATAGTAGAGTGAGGTTTTTTGGATGTTCCGCATCCTTCTTTTTTGGCAAAAAGTGAACAAGGAAGATCTGCTAATTTCTCTCACAGGCATTTCCTGGGACATGGGTGCACATGTGTCCTACTGCCATCCCTAGTGGTGCAATGGCTATGAAGGATCACAGAGCCACTAAACAATTCTGGCTGGGAGGGAGAAGGACTTCGGAAGACCTCCAGTCCAACCCCCTGCTCACAGCAGATCCAGCTGGGCTCAGACCAGGTTCCTCAGGGCTTCACCCCGCCAGGTGTGGAAAAAACCTGTGTTTTGTAAACTGCAAGGAGGTTGCACATCCTCCCTGGACAACCTGTGCCATTGCTTCCTTGCCCTAATGAGGAAAAAGTTTTTGTCCCTTTATCCAGTCAGAACCTGTGCTGTTGCTATTTGTGTTCATTATTTCTTTTCCTCCTGCCCTACACGACTGGGAAGATCATGGCTCCATCGTCTCAATAATCTCTTCAGAAGTACTGGCTCTTGTTTGAGTCCTCCCCCCAAAAATTCTCTTCTTGAGGCTGAACAAGCCTCACTGCAGGTGATCAGTGTATTTCTGAGTAGAACAGGGTACTGATTTCCCTCCACCCACTGACTGTGCTGCTCTCAATACAGTCCTGTATGTTGGTGGCCTGTATTTCTGCATGATCTGCCTTCCCATGTGCAGGACTCATCACTGAATCATTGACTTTCATGAGGTTCCTGTTGTTTGTTTCCTCCACTGGGTACAGGTCTTCATTTTCTGGCAGCTTTGCTGTCCTTTCTCTCCTCAACTCCCCAAACTGTGGGGTATGAATGTCATAGAGTCAGGGAAGCTGGCCATTTTTACTACTGTAAATAACAGTGCTTTAAAGAGAATCTCATAACTCATGTGTTTCTCCACTTGATGAAGACTCATAAACTTCCTCGGAACAAACACAGCATTCCCCCTACAGAATTGCATAAATTCTCCGTGCACCTCTATACACATGCCATGGAACCCAGTAAGTCATATTTTTATTAATCTGCACACATTGCAATTTGGTCAGTAAAATAAACCTCCTCATTTGTCAATAAGGATTTAATATTGAGCACGTTGCACTACCATAACCTTATAAAACTGCAAGCTAGAATGTGAGCATAGGGAATAGACATATTTTTTTATGGTTATTTATATGAAGCATCTCATATAAATCGATGAAAGTATTCATGTAATTAAAGAGATGGCAACCTAGCTCTGGAATGCTGTTTTATGTGCAAAATATTGCACACAAATTTTTTATGGGTCTGTTAAAAGTACTAAAGAAGTAATGTGATATAAACTGTAATCATCCATTCCATTATACTTGAGATTATTTTGATACAAAATGCTTGATTTTGTCTATTTAGGGAGTTCATATAACTCCAATTTGACAAATTCAGAAATGGATAGGCTGGAATTCTGTATGGATTTCAAGTATTTTGCCAAGCAAGCCACAACATTTTCAGGAAAGTTAACAGTTAAAATATGCATACGCATTCAAAAATCCTACTTCACCATGGTTGGCAAAACCCAAGCAGACTGTTTTGAAAAGAAAATATGCATTCAAAAAGAGCAAAGATGTAAAAGTTGTGAAGTACCAGTACCAATATTCTAGATACAAAAAATAAATACATAGAGTAATCACCTCTCTTTGAAATAGGTGCTACAAAAAGTGATATATAAATCTTACACCTCCAGCTCTTCCTCCTGTTTCTCTCAAACCTCCACTTGTCAGGGTGTTGGGCCCCCTTGTGCCTCCTTCATCCCTCCATCTACAGAGCAGAGGCCAGGTCAGCTTCCCTAACTCTGGAAGTCCTGCTCTTTAACAATTGTAGCTCCTGCCTTGACGGCTGATGGTGTCTCTCCTTATCTTCTTACACTCATTTGTCCAAAAATTTAAGGATCATTTCATCATTTCTGACCCTCACAGGCCTTAGAAACTATTCTTGTTATGCTGCTCCCTATTCCTACTTTTATTTTTTTGTCCCTGTGCAGTGCAGGAAGTTTCATCATCAATTGGGCACCTGCTGAGGGCTCAGCATTGACCAGAATTGTTCTGTGCATCAAGAGTGAAGTATTACAACAACCAGCTCAGTCTCAGCTAACTCTGACCCTTTGGTCAGCAGAGACATGGGACTAGTGACTAAAAGCTGTGCATGCACCTGGAGAAAGAGCTTCATGTTCACCTGTTGCTGCCATCTCAGCAAACAGGGTGACAGAATTAATTGAAGGTCAAGTGAGGTGACCTGGTGTCTCTGTGGAGTTAAGGAGAAAGATCAAAAGGAGCATCAGCATTCACAGGTTGACAGCCTTCTGCCAGACCTTCAACCTGTAAAGCACAGGCTACACCAGTCAGTAAAGAATAAATATAGAAAAATTAGATATATTTTGGATCTAGATTAAAAAAGCAATACTATTTCTATTTTTCTAATCTACAAGAGATTCTCAGATTTCCTTATGCAGATTATAGCTGATTGTGTCCCTCTTCTGTCCTCCCTTTTCTTCCCTGCTCTAAATGCTTGAAGACATCTTCTTTGACAATGACCACCCATTGTTATCACAGGGTTACACTGGTATTTCAATAATTTCTGTCTGAATCTTAAAAGATATTAAGAGATAATAATCCTTACATTAAAGAGTTCATAATAGTGAAGTCAGATTCTTTTTCTTTAGAGAACAGAGGTGTAATACTATTTCTATGACAGCAAAAGCAAGTTTCCCCTTCTCATTTACAAAATTTCCCCTTAGATTTTTTCCATCCTGGCCCTGTCAATCAAATTCTACCTATGTTTTCTGGATGTCCTCTCAGCTCTCTCATGACCATGCAGAACTATTTCTTTTGGGGGGGATTTCTCAAGTATTGGCAGCTTTCTCTCATTTAATCTCTCTCTTTTTCTTTGCAACTTTTTCTCATTTAATCTCTCTCTTACATTTATATTCAAGTCATATGGATCACAATGACCTTCTCTAGGTGACAAAAATTTCTGCCTCTGTTTTTTATTTTAACATTCATTTCTTTTTAATCTATCACACCACTGTTTTGTCACTTTCTGCATGCACCAAAGACACTGTTGTCAGTTCTGCAAGGTTTTATCTTGCTATCACTCTTGTCTTTCAGAAAAAAATAGCATTTTATGAAACTTCATGTGAATGGAACCCTATAAAAATAAATTTAATTTTTTTGTTCCATTCATGCATGAGTGTATCTCAGAATTTTATATATCTTTTGGAAAAAAAAAATCTTAATTTCAAAGTCTTCACAGGATTAGGATTTTTGTGACATTTTAAGCATTGCCTACAGTGGAGGAACTAAAAAATGTGGATAAAGGAATTACATACGTGTATAAAGTAACAATATTCTGAAATAACTGCAAATAAATTAGAGATAGTTGATGAGAACAATTATTTTAGTAACTTAATGGATAAAAATAATAATGACAGTCAGTTGTTTTCCATCAATTTCTCTGGCTACCACTTAGCTCCGTAGTGTTATGAAACATGGCAGGAGGATGTTAAGCATATGGACCCTCATGGCTCTCTTGCAGATATATTAAAATAAAACCAGAAGGGAATGTACTCCAACAACAGCTGTACAGGAAAGAAAAAGACAGAAAGTCACGGGGAAATTTGAATGTTCACTGGATAACAATAAGATATTATTTCTGACATGTGGTATAAAGACACCAAGACTGCCACAAACAGAAATTCAGATGAGGATGCAAAAAATTACATAGTTATAAATAGTGATAATAGTACTTGAAAATTATTATTACTGTGAGAAATATCTATTTCAAAATGGGAAATTCTATTTTATTTTTTAAATACTGTGATGCAATGAATAAAAATATCACCTTGAGAAAGTGATTATGGTTCACACCTTTCTCTTCAGAGGTAGAGGGACAAATGAAATGGCAACATGCATCTCCAGAGGCACAAAGATCATGGGATGAAATCTTGTGCTCTCTCACATCAGGTCCTGCAAGTAATGTGTCTCACAGGGTATGGTAGTTGAAAAGCTTTGGGTCTCCTTAGTAAAAATCACGCTGAATTTTACATCAAATTTTACTAGATTTTCTTCACATGTGGAAGATTCTTCTCTTGATTGTTCTCTCTATCATACACTACAGCTTCTTAAAATTTCTATGGAGCTGGAAGAAAAAGAAACGTGTGTTCAGTTGAAATAATCTATAATAGGAAATAGAGCTGTAGGTTTGGTGATGGTGGAATTCATGACTAGCCATTTCTTTCATTTTTTTCTCCTTCTTTGAAAATTGACTTCATAAATTAATAGTGATTGCATTTTGGAATTCTGGCTTTCTACAACATACCTCCCTCCTAGTGAACTGTAATAATCTGCCTTTGATACAGAATATAGTATAATTTTCATTTTTAGCTCTCTTCTATCTAGCAAAGATTTCCTGAGTACTTAATACTTTTCAGTTGGGACGAATTTAATCCTTGACCAAAATGAACAGTTGCTCAAATGCACAGTGAAAGAAAACAAGCAAAACAGCTGTAAATTATCAAAAAGAAGCATATTTATGTAAGGAATCGTTATGTTCCTACCTGTTTCACTGTAATAATAAGCCAAATAGACCATAGGCCATCTGCATGCATAAAATATTTCCACTTACATGGCATGAGGCTTTGATAGTCCTTAGTAAGTCTTTTTTGGTTTGAAATCTAAATATCATCTAACTACTGGGCTTTCATTTTAATTTCAGTGGTGCTTTTGAGTTCACTGTTATTTCTTTTCTGTAAAATTTTGAAAAAAATTTGCTCTTCTGGAATCACAAATATTCCAAACATGGGAGTTACAGCTTTGTATGCTGCAGTTGTTTTATGAATGAAGAATAGTAAGACTTGAGCCTACTCTTGTCATATTTCTTGTACATGTCCACTAGAAAACTACACTACAGAAGGTGCTATATTGTTTGGTAATGGATTCAAATTAGAAATGTAAAAGAGATGTCCCTCTTTGTTTAGCAAATACATTCTCCACAAACCTATCTCTAATCTATGAAGATCACAATTTAAGTTTCTATTATGACAGCAGGACAGAGATATATAGTGAGAGACAAAAAAACCTTTCAACTCACAGGGTCCAAA
Organism: Phylloscopus whistleri; assembly: GCA_017589585.1. NCBI lineage: Eukaryota > Metazoa > Chordata > Aves > Passeriformes > Phylloscopidae > Phylloscopus > Phylloscopus whistleri. The sequence goes on from JADMLD010001013.1 coordinate 352,669, forward strand.
CATTAAGAATTTTCTGCATGACTGTTTTCTCTTGGCTGATTAATAAAGTAGTAGTAGTAGTAGATTAATAAAGAGCAGGAATATGGAAGTGTAGAAGCCCTCAGACTATTTCCTTCAGTCTTCCTCTCTGCTATGGAATTGACTGTCAACTCTTCCCCTCGAGGCCTGGAGGAGTTTCTGTGTTAATGGAAATGCTTTGTGTAGAGCATGTTGTTGACATTCCTGAATATATATTCAGTACTTTTCTTGTTCTAAAAAATGAAAGTGGTTATAACCATTGAGTTGATAGTTATTTTCTAATAGGTAATTTAATCTGATTTTTGTACAACAGTACTGTGTAGCAGTAGCTTGGATGTGAAATCTGGAAGGGACCATGCTTGTAAAAAACCATCTTAGTCTGACTAAGAAATTGAAAAAAGAACATGGAAACTTTTTCTTGGTCTAAAAATTTGCAAGAATCAGTTTCACAAAGCCTGTCTCTCAGTTATATATCCTTTGATGTTGTTTAAGTTCCAGTAGGACATATGAAAGGTGTGTAAAAAAGAAAAAGGATTTAATCATATTCTGAAAAGTGTTAACATCTGTTATGTCCATCACAAGGGGTCAAAGCCCTCATGCATCTGCATAGCACTGAATGGACTTCAGGCTTATCAGTAGGAACATGCTGGGCAGACATAACCTTAATCCTACAGGTATTTCTTCTGTCTCCAGCAGCACTTATTCTTCTTTTCCTTTTTGGCAGTACTACAAGACTAATTTTAAGGAGTCACTATACTATATCCTGTAATCACAAGAAATTTCCACAAAATAGATGAGTAGAAAGTGGAGAGTTTGGCAACCTTTAAATTCATGTTTTTATGCAAATTTTGTTTCTGAAATAATCCTAAAGAACCAATTTTCAGTGGGTAGACATCTGGATACACATGTCAAAACTGGACAAGAATTATAGCTCTGAACACACAAATAAGTACCTACTAAGCAAATATTTGAACACAAATGCCAACCTAGTGTGTGATATCTTCAGTTACTTATTTTGCAACAACTGTTGTTTATGTTCTTTTGGACATACTCTCCTGTTGGCAGAATTCAAAACTGACAGACACTTCCAATCACAATTTTACCTGACAGTTAAGGATGGTTTATTTGTTATCTGTGCAAGAATATGAACAACAATCATCTCCAGCGATTTTCTCATCCTATTGAAAGCCAAAAGAATGTTTACATTTTCTGTGACATTAGCAACATTTCAGAGAATTTACGAAACTAGAGAGTATATCTTTATATAATTTTAGCATTTCTAAAATGTTAGGAGTTAATTAAATATTTTTATCCACAGTATGCCAAGATCAATAATTCTTTCACAATCAGTGCAGTACCTTAACTCACGAGCAGTTCTAATGATTTTAGTGAGGATTCCCTTCCAATTTAGTTCAGTGCATTGAAGGAAAAATGTCACAGGATTCTTACAGTTGGAAATTCATGATGGAGGCCTCTGAAAGTAATTGTAAACAAATTTTAAAAGACACATTTTGAAAATATTTCAACAGTTAGTGGTATACATCCATTTGGATTTTTCTGAACAAAACTAAAGAGAAATCAGCAGTACAGAGCTTTCTCTTCGGCTCTCACTAAGCTTGTCAGAAAGACACAGCATCTGTGAGATGGGACCATATGTGCAATTTTGCATCACTATGATGGTGTGAGAGCGCAATGAGAGAGAGAAGTCTAATATCACCTTCTCTAACACTGACTTAAATTAAAACTTTATTCAGCAAGTCCAACTTTCCCCAAATTGAGGTGAAATGTAAAAAGTGCAGCTGTACCTCTGAAGAGCTGTGTTCTCTGAGCTGGGGTGAGTTCAAACAGACTGTGTGAACAGAAAATAGGAGTAGTCATAATTAATCAGATCAAGTATTGTGTGCATTTAATCCAGTCCTCTGTCTCAAACCTACATCCTATTCTTAGATGTCTAACGATAAAACAAGAATAAGACAACTGTACAGTGATAACTCCCAAGAAAAGGTCCTTGCATTTTCCAGATAAAGAAGGCAGGACCTTTTTCCAGGGAATGAGGTGTTTCTCTCATGCAGAATCAAGCACCTGAGATGCAGGAGGCAAAGGCAAATCTGTCCAAATTTCGCATAAATAAACACGTCTTGAAATTACTTTTAATAATCATTATGCAATAACACAAAAAACAACACATGACATCTCTCTACCTATCAAGAAAAGGTTTTTTCCCCTGAAAATTTTATCTGACATGAGATTTATACATCCTCTGGTAACCATTATGTGCTGTAAGATCACATATTCTGAGCTTTCAAATTGCCAGTAAGAGTCCCTAGATTCTAAGTTTAGGGTATATCATACCTTTAGATACTTGAGGTCATATTTATGTCCAGAATTACGTTCTTGAAATTCCATGGATTAATTTTGCACAGAGTTAAGTGTGATTTTTACAAAAGTTCACCCAGAGAGCAATTGCTTCATGTTGGATGATTAATTTAAGTCTTTTATTCTTTCTGACAAATTACTTTGCTGCCAAAGCATTTGAAAAGTTCACAGCTCTTCTGTTTCCAAGGTGCAGTATATTCATCATTCAATCCTTCATGGACTACAAGATATCAAAGAATTCAGATTCCTGTTCTAAAATGTTGCTATAAAATTATTCGGGTTCTAAAAAGCTTATGAGATTATTTCTGCACTTATTTTTCAGTGTCCTTCCTGCAAACAAGAAATAAAAAAAGTGACTAGGAAAATATCAGAAATATCTGTGGTCTTATGCCACTTTACTGTTGACAGAGCCAAAAAAGACTTGAGTGTGGACGGGCTCTGCAGAATCATATACACACTCCTGCATCTCTATTACTCTTTGTATGCACACATACACATTCATACACATGTATAAACATGTATAGCTATGCATCTATATGCATACATTTGTTAGTAATTAAAGTATCTGTTAGCATTTTTGTAAAATCTTCAGTTTAAACTATTTCTGTCATTAACTGACCTATTAAAAAATGAGAAATGAAAGAAGTCCTGGCAGATTTTCATTGAAAATTCATGCAGTCATGTTCCTCTCAGTTTTTATGGATTTGCAAGAAATGTGTTTTATCAAAGGCATAAATACAAATATACATGCCCAGCTGGCTGTTCTATATATTTATTAAAATAGTGTTTGATATTTCCCTAAAGCAACTTTCTTTTCTATCTTTGTTATCAGAATATCAGAAGCTAAGGAGGAAAAATGAAGGCATTGTAACATTTTTAGTACTTCAGTTACACTTGTTAGTCTAGTCTTTTTCCAATCAGATTTAAAAATCGTTACAAGCAAGCTTAACTACCTTTGCAATAAAGTAATTAATTTTCTTTAGAGACTTAACACTGCGATTCAAACTACCACAGTGGGTCTACAACATATCTCTGAGACTTGTTCTGCAAATATTATTAGGGCTATTCAACACACAGCATAAATAAATGACTTAATGGAGAACTGTCTAACGCAAAATAGTCTTTATCACTACTTGGACATATTTCCAATACAATAATTTACAAATAGAATAGCAGGAAAGAATAAAGAGAACCCTGTAACTTTTCTTCTTATAATGCATGAGAAAATATGTTTATACAAAGAGAAAACACCTAAATTATTAAATAACCTCTCCAGAAAATAAGAAAAAGACACTTCTGTGGCTGATTACATCTAGTAGTATTCATGCATTGTTAGCTACTGTACTTTCCATAGTCTACAAGAAAAAAGTGTTTGGGGTTTTTAAGAATTCAAACACATGAAGACTTTTTACTGACCCTTACAAAACTTGCAGGCACAGCCTATATGCCTGCACCACACACAGGACTCTTTGTGTTCCCAAGTCATTCCATGGACCCTGAAACAAACAAGTTAGTTATCCAGTGCCAAGATTTCATTACTTATAACTGCAATTTTTTCTACCTGTTGGAAAGAAAATTGGTTATGTCACATGCAGAGTATCACTGGTTGGGAATTAGCCTTGGGGAATTGTAGGATGTTAAAAATGTGTTGTTCCTTTCTGCAGCAATGTTTTCAGTCTGCAGTACATAAAATATCATGCCACTTTTATCACCCAGAATCTGTATTGTTTACCCATTCAGACCACCTAATTGCTCAATGTGTTGCAAGTGCCATCGTTCAAGAATACAGCACTTACCCACAAGATGCTTCAGAAGCTCCACTATTTGTGTAATCAGACTAATACTGGATTTGGATGCAAGCCTGAACAATGATGGATATTGATCAACAACTCATGCAGCGTTACAGTCTTCTATTTCTCGTTATGCCCAAATATTTTTAAAATATTGAGGTTCTCCACTGACAGAGCACACACAAAAAAAGAAGCGGTTAGTGTAATTTCCACCCCATGACATGGGAAGAGGGGATGGAGAACACGAAGAGGAAGAGGAGAGGGAAGGAAAAGATGTAAAGAGTGTCATGCAAATGGCAGCTGGAGTCCTGAACTTCTCCGCTATTTCCTCTCTTCCCTTCTGTAAATATCAGGAGAATCAAAAGCTTTCCACAGATGAGGTACTTCCTGGGGAAAGAGAATGGGAGTGTAGGTCAGGAAAGTTCAGAGCAGATGGAGAAGAGGGACAGAGAAATCAGAGGAGGGGGCAGGAAAACAGCAGTGCTACGGGCAGGGTTCCTGGAATGCGACTGGGCAGCAGTGAGACAGTAATGTATTATTTCACAACGTATGTATGTATTTTAAATGTACAAAAAGTAGTAGAATGGTAAATACCTACCAATGCCCACCAACATAGCCTATGAATAAGCATTAAAGGAAAGTTGGATTTTTTTTGTTTTCATGGGCTGGCAGCATTTTGTCAGATAAAGCCAGACCTTGAATAAGGTTCTTAGAGCAGAACTTCTTAAAAACCTCATGGGGAAGTTTCAATAGTGTGCTCCTGTTTGTTCAGGCAGCTACTAGATTTATGAGATTTGCATGTGCAAATATTTGAGTTCTGTGCACGTTCATGGAAAAGTAGCATAAGACTGATATTAAAATACGTTAGAGAACAGGATTTCTTAGCCAGGGTTTCAGTGTGCCATTAAGTGTAAGCAAGTTCATTTAAAACATTAAGTGTACTGCTATGCAAATTATGATTAACAGAAGAAGAAAATAAAAAGAAAATTAGCTTTTAGAAGAAAACCATTCCCCTCAATGAGAAATAAGAGCAGTGTGGGAATGACACAAGACCCCTGCTTTCCTTGTAATTACTACAGAGTTAAAACATTGTGGAGTGCTTCCAGGAATAGACCAACAGAATTAGATTTTCCACTGAGAAGTAATAAGAAAAAAACTGTGGTCATCACTTTCTGTAGTTTGTAACTGGAGCACTTCCTTATGGGCGGCTCTTACAGTTTACATATGTACCATGCTGGCCAGTTGAAGAGTTATAGAATGTATCTAACTATACTGCGAGGCCACAATTAAATTGAAATTTCCTTCTTGAAACTTCAGTTCCTGTCTAACAGTAGAACTATATGAAGATGTTTATTATTTTGGTTGGCTTTGATTGCTGTTTTAAAATATCTTTAGATGAAGGGCAGGCTTTGTAACATTGTGTTTTCAAAAATAATTAGGTTCCTAACTTTGCATTATGCAAGGCTCTTAAAAACATAAGCTATGTACAAATAATGATTTATTGACTAACCACATATGAGACCTTCATGTTTTATAATGGATAGATGACTGACAAATACGAAAATCTGTTTGCAGTGGTTTATTTCTGGCTTATTGTTTTACAAATTGTTTTATGGCTCTCATGCTGTCCTGTTTTTAGGAACATGTCTCCAAACACAGTAAGTTAAAAGCTGTTGCTGGCCATGACAATATAAATGTCCTATAATTTTTTTAAGCTTTTTCACCTGTTAGTCTAGATAGTGTGTGCTCAGTGATTGAGTGCCATTAGACCCAGCAATAACTTCACAAACAAACAGTGCGGGTGTCCATCTGTGTCATACAGGCACAGCACTCATAATTCAGTAAGAGTACTTGAATGAATTTTAAGGTCCCTGTGGAGCAGAATGAGAAAAGTATTGCTGGGAGAGGTTATGTCCCATATTATACTAATTGATATTGTTGGGGAAAAAAAAACCCCAGGCCATCAGATATGCAATCCATTTTTTATATCTAAAAGAAAAAGATCAAGATGTTCTTCAGCCTGGGAACTATTGCTGTTGCTCTAAATGAAATGTTTCAAGAAGTTATAAAATCCAAAGGGGAAAGGAAAAGGGAGGTGGAGGGGGCGGGAGGGGAAAGAAAGGAACTTGCTTACGTAAAAGGGCAAAGAATCTTATTATTAACAGGGGGAAAGTGATGGGTATTAGTACTTGAAGACAGCAAAAAGAGATGGCTTTGGTAGCAGGGCCCTGACAAGGGTGAGTAATTAGCTGATGATGGCTTTTGGGATAAATTCTAATGCATTTCAGCTTAATATAATTAGAATATTTCCATTTCTAGGCTATATTGACTCCCTGGGATCAACACACTGCTGTAGTCCAGTGGCCCAGGACAAAAGTGTTTTCTTGTACTATTTTCTTTGCAACTTATTGGCAATAAATTACTGTTTAACTTTACCTCATGAAGCAGATTTTCCTCCACAGTCACACCCAGTGAGCCATTTTCCTTGAGTAACAGGTAACCAGAGCTTTTCCCATGCCTGACTTTTTCTTTTCCCTACAGTTTCAGTTCAGATAGAAATTTTTCAACAAACAACCCTGATGTTTTCCTCTCAGGACCATCACTGAAATCTCATATACTCAGTGATTCAGTAATGATGTAAGTAAGAGGACTGAGGACTTCACTTTGTTAAGCCTCTCAGAGTAAATGTAGACCAGCTTGCTTATCTGGACTCTCCACAATCATGTATATCAACACTGTAATCATCACCACTGGTTCACGTATTTTGGATTCACTGACACTGTCCTTTATGGATTCAACTGTCCACATAGAAAATTAATTCTGTGCCAATTTCTCTTTTTTAAAAATTCAGTTTACACTATTTTCAGTCAAAGTTGTGAAGGTTTCCAATTAGAACTTGTTCTCTTCAGAGTGGGTAAGGACATGAAGACAGGTGTCATCTTCATTTTCCCCAGAGTTTATATCCTTACCGAATAATCATTTCATGTAAGCTTAAATGACTTTTTTTTTTTTTCAGGAGGTGTAGATAATAAAATTAATAAATAAAATCTCTTGAATAAGTTAAAGGTGTTGGAATGTACTCCTTAACAACATGTTTATGAGCCCTATTTCTGTGATGCTCCCTTCTTAGTAAAGAATTTACATTTAAATCTTGCTTCAGTGACAGCTGAGTACATGTTTAAGTGTTATGTTGGTGGCTGGCCATCATATTCTCTACATCACAGAACTTTTAGATCTGCAAGATCGGGGAAGAGAAGGGATGGGTATTAAACTGTAGGATACTGTCACCCATACCGTTTTTTACATAGATACAAAGGTTCAAATAATATACTTTTGAAGGTGACTATTAAACTTTAAAACTTAATAGAAGAATTCAAAAATTGATTTAAATAATATGACTATGAGATAGCAGTGATGGAAAAAGTAATTATTAACCATTTAAAATGGTATATCATCAGATGTCCTCTCTCAACTATTAAGAATCCATTTGGCAGCCTTCCTTAAGTGTTATTTATCCTTGTACAAAAGCAATCTACTTAGGTATTCTGGGCTTTCAAAACATGACAGAAAATGATTATGCCCTTTTCTGTGCCCTCTTTCTTTTAAATCTGCCTCATCAAAACAGCAGATACTTCCAACTCTATATTTGTGGACTGGCTTCACTGCTTAATTGCCAGTGTTGTGGATCATTGTAAATGAAGCCCAAAGGCCAGTCTGATCTATGGAGCTTCAAGGAGAGTAATTTATTTTAAAATGTATGACATATCTGAATGTACTGCGTAGTTACAGACAGTTTAGTGATGCAATTTAGTTCAGCTGGCTCTGTATTTAATGACAAAATTATAATGATGTAGTACATTAAATATATGTATCTTATTTGCAAAATTTCCAAAAAAGAAGAACTATCTTGTATGAATATCATAGGGCTCACTACAATCATATTCTACTCAGGAACATGAAAGGGATTAGATTAAAAATGAATACCACATAGATATACATATATATATATTTCATTGAATTGATTAAAGAAAAGAAAAGCAGTGCAAGTTCTGATAATGTATGTATGCTGTGATTGCTATTTACCTTTTAACTCAAATGAATCTGTAGCTCTTTCCAACAGACAATCTGGTCCAAACTGTTCCTTGCACAGTCCAAATTCTGCAGTCAAATGCAATCCTTGCTTATTTATTTTCAGTTATGTTCACAGATGGAGGCAGAAGCTGATGCCCTGACTTTGAGTAGTTTGATGTTCATTTGGAATGTGAGAAAAAATTAGTGGTGTGGTGCCATGATAATGGCAAGACAAGACTTTAGGATGCTGACAGACATCTTTTCTGACTCACAGGTAAGTCTGCACAGCCAGCATGGAGACTATGCAAGAAAGACCACACTTAGTTTTAACTGTGCTTCTACCTCAATTGTCAGGCAATGCAAGATTAAGCAGAACAAGTGGCATCCAAAACGAAGAACACATAGGTAATCATGTAAAGTCAATTTTCATTCAACAGCGGTAATACTGCTGTCCTCCAGAGATTGCTGCTTCAACACTGTATACAAAAACGTTTCAAAATAAATAGCCATTCTTCAGGAACTAAACACAACATGGAGAGGCATTGCACAAACCCACAGTAGAGGTAATGACAAAGGCCCCTACTCTAAAATATCTCCCTCCAAGTGTCTGTTCTAATGGCTCTCACAAATACACCCCAAACCAGATTTTCCAAAATACAGAGCAGTGTTGAGCCAGTGATTCCTGACTTCTGCCACCTAATCCCAGTGTGCAGCTGCACAGAATAATAGTGAAATTAATCTGAAGTTTGCCCATGCAATAACAATGTTTCCTGGAAGGCACATGCATATTGCTTCCAATAAGCAAACTAGTGGCCAGTCTCCATATAGGCAAGCTTTACAGCAACAGTAAGAACAATTTGTACAAAGAAATCTTCAACCTCTGACAAAATATAATGTCTTCCTCCAAAGGAAAGGGCTGCACTGATATATTCTGTTGAACAAAGTAGAGAAGCCATGGCAGCATTGGCTAAAGCAATAAAGATCAATAAAAGTGATAGTACAATCCAGAAATGAATGTGATTTTCTTGTAGAACAGAATGGTTTGCAATAGGCACCATAAAACATAATTGAAAATTCTGGATATGCATACATAAGGGGCTAAATTAAGAAAACAGTACAGTTAAGTGGCGATTCGTGTTTCAGAGGTGGATAGAGTAATAATTGCTCAATTCTGATTATATGAAAATTCATTGTATATTTCAGAAGTTGTAAGAAGTAATGTGTGTCCTCTGTTATTTACTGCTGCACAATGACACACCTTCAGCAGCTTTCCCACCAACCTACTCTTCTAAACACAGCAGTTTATACACAGCAAATTTTTAAGGAAAAAAAAGGCAGAAAATGTGTGTTTGTATTCTTTAAGGGGGAAAACAGAACAGAATATGGAAACAGGAGGAAATAATGCAGCTTATTTCAAAGTATCATGCGTGCTCTGAAATCGGCTCTGAGCATTTGACCTGAACTTGTCTGTAAAGGGCAGCAGCAGGTCTTCCCCTTTAGTTTCATCCAGGGTCAGGAAAAAAGCTAGGATCAATGTTTAATATCCAAACTGTAGCTCAAAATGCTTAAATCCCCACACACATACTTGTCTCAGTTCAGGTGTATAACTCTTCTCCCACAGGGTTCTGCTATCTCAGTTCACCAGCCAGTGCTCTAGTGGTGTTTAACAGATCAGCGACTTTTCTCAGTCACACTGCTTACAGTGTTCTTTTCCAAAAATTGTTAAGAAAGACTGGCTAATCTCTGAGTTTGATCACGTGGGGCCTTGTTGACCTGGGGTAGCAATGTACATTTTCAGGGCTAGGGTAATTTTTTTTTTAATGACCCAGTAGTACAAGGCCATGAGTTACACAAAACAAGTTCAGCTGGAAAAGCTTATGAAAAAAATAGTAGTCTCGAGGCTTGCATAAATAATTGGAAGAAATATACAGCTTAGGAAAATGAAAACTTTGCTGAAGATGCAGACATTTTTATCTGAGGTTAATATATTTCCCAATGCTTACAGGCTTTTAGCATAAAGAAATATTTATAAAATATATTTTAAATGTTTTAAAACACGAATGTTGGGAAACCTTGATCATCTACTATATTTGACAGTGATAGTGCAGTAATTACAAATTCTTTTTTTTACACTGAAAATTATGAATGATCAATACCTAGAATAAAAAGCAATGTTACAAAATTGAAAAGGGAAAAGGAGGTATACCTTACCCATGTTATTTTTCCATCAGCTCTAGCAGACCCTAGTGCTTTGTGGGCATTAGAATGTAATTATTGAAAATTTGTACTTCTCAAAATACATTTTCTCAGTGTTTCAGAAGAAAAATATAAAAGAAATTTGGAAACTTATCTGAAGTGATAAAGTGAAGTTGTAATGTATTGAGTCAAAAAATACTGCTTTGTGAAAAACAAGGTCTGAAAAGCTGATACTGGCTAAGGCTTCATTAAGGTATCCACTGTCTAAGACAGAGAAAATAACCACTTTATTGAAAAAGTAGTTGAAAGAGGAGAACAAAGTTATTTCTGTTATTGCATGTGCACAATTATGTCATCCACGTATGCAAATAATAAAGGTAAAGCAAAATATGGCTTTGGAGGTTTTACTGAGGTTTTGCAAAAATTCAGAGAAACAGATTAAATGCATATTACCAGTGGATGTTCAGGTGCTTTTGTAAAATTAACATTATATATAAACACAAATCAGTGCTTAAGTGCCAGATGGTTAATGAAGACCAGCCAGAAAACTTCCATAATTCACAATAATGAGTATGGTAATGAGCCTGCATTATAAACTGAACAGCCGAGTGATACATAGTGCCTACTTGAAGTAACAAAGCATTTGGAGTGTTTGATATTACCAGATGTTGAATTTCAACAAAAACAAACAAACAAATGAACAAAACCCCCAAACCCCCCAACAATAAAAGCCCCCCCAAACCAAAACCAAACCAAACCAGAAACCAACCAACCAAAACAAAACAAAACAAAAAATAAACAAATCAAGAAACAAAAAACCCAAAAACAAACAATCCCCCCCAAAACAGGGAAGAAATTTGTCAGATACATGAAGTTTATTATAAATTTTATAAATAAATATCTGCATTAATGGCAAGCCGCTAGAATTGAAATGAAGTGATAAAAATTTAAACATTAAAATTATTTCCCACACTTTCTGTTTTCATTTGCTTTGTTAATGGCAACACAGACTACTACTGCTTTTTGGGGGGCTTCATTCTTATAAAAGTTAGGTTTGGTACAACTGTGAGAGTGACATATTTAGTACTTGTCTGTGATAATGGAGCAGTTACAAGATGACAGATACAGATCCTTGCCTACCGTTGGAACCAACCATTCCCACTGTGGCCTTTGCATGGGTACACTTTTTAAAAAAAAACAGGTTTGAACTGCTTTAACCATTATTGGCAGGACTAGTTTGGATCATAGAACATATCTCAGATACTTAGGAGATGGCTGGGTGGGAGGTGATGGAAGATGCACTGATGGGATAAGGAAAAGTCCTGTGGTTCTAGAGGAAAGCTGATGGGTTGTAAAGGTGGTTCCATGTTTTCCATTCCTGGCTGGTCTCTGGTGGGAACTCTGTACTTTCCAGCTATCAGAATGCACGTGCCCATCCACACACTGTTATTCTCATCATATGGCTTTTGTTCTCAGACCATACCTGAAGAGAAGCTTTAATCATTACAGCAAATTCCTTCACCCAGACCTTTTTTTTCCCCCTTCAGACAGCTTTGTAGCCTTCTGAAACACTCGTGTGATCTGACGCATCTGTTTGGCTTTTCCTTCTGAGTATTAACATACGGATATGTTAATAAACATAGGCTCAGTATATCTATACTGCTTCTAGCTCTAATGTAATTAATTTTAAAGCATTTATTCATGGAATAGCTAAAATTAGTTATAACATCATTAAAAATTCTGGATAAAGTCTTCTATTTGAGCCACTAAAATGGGACTTAGGTGTAAAATTTTCAGTGGATTCATTAACTTTCAATCACTTTTATCAGTAATTGAAATTCTTACCTTTTCACTAGAATTCTTGCCTTACATATTCTTGATCTCTTACAGCAATTACAGTTTGTGTAATTAATCATAATTTTCATACAAATAACTTGTAAAAATCCTTATCTTACTTAAACTATTCCTTACCTTCATCTGGAGCCTGCTGATTTTTCTGGTGTCTGGGCTGGTGAGAAATATACTTGACACCATTTTGCTAGGATTCAGTTTGAAAATGGAAATGAAAGCAGAAGAGCTCTCTGCTTTTTCCAACAGCTCTGCAATCTGCCTCCTTTTTCTATCCTATGTCCTCCTTCCTACCCTTCTGTCTTCTCAAACAGATGTCACGACAGTGCATTGTTAATAAAAAGAAGTTTATAAGGTGTCTATACAGCAATTCTACACCTCTGCAAAGTGGATATTTCCAGAAACATAGTTCAATATTCATTCCCCTTGCATTCCTCTTGCAGGAGATAGGGTGCAAAGACATTGTTTTCTTAGCCTCATGCCTTGGATTAGATCCCTAGGCAAAACCCTTCTTGTGCTGAATACATGTCAAAGCAAAACCAGTGGAATGATGGGCTTTGTACAATATACTTGCTTCAGACACACTGCATTTATATTTCCTCCTTCCCTTTCATCATTATAATTATATACTTAAGGAGCCCATTTTTCTGTCTACCTCATTCATCCATTTGATATATTTGATATCCTATTTCAGTCATTTCTGTACATTGTTGTATGCTGGTTTATTTGCTTGTTCTACATGGCATGTCTTCCATTACCCAGCTTGTTTTTCTTTTGTTTGAAGCCATGTGGTTTCCCTGGATTCCTTTTTGGATGTTGGTTGCTTTGTTGTTTCTCAGCATTTCTACATGTGTCATTTTATTTTGGCTTTTGACTCACTTGTTTGGGTTTGGTGTATATTTTATGAGTGTTATATCACAGTATGTTCATAATTCTAACGCAATTATGATATTATTTAATTTTAATCTAGGTGTACCGAGAAAAATTTTAGTATTAGTAATAGGAATTCAAGAACGATGTGATGGGAAGATGATATTATTGTGTCAGTGTTAGCAGATTTTGAAGATGTTTTTTCAATATCTTACATATATACAAACAAGTACGATAAACAAAATACGATGACTATTAAATTTCTATGTAAGTGAAAGAAAAATACTGATTTTTTATGGGAGGAATAATGACTGATGACTGATTACTGGCAAGGTAGAAATCTTCAGGAGAAACCTGAGAGATGTTTAAAAATTCTGACAGTAGAAACCACCTAGATTTTGATAGCTGCATAAAAAAGGTGTCAAATAAGAAGGATAATTCAGGAAAAAAAATGGGACTTTTGTAAACCTCATACAGAGTAAATACATTTATACTAAACAGCATGCCTCTTTATGTGAAATTGATTGATGTACTTAGCATTCTTTGTCAAAATGCTCTAAAGTGTTTCATATACATTGGTCATAGGAAGAAGAAGAAGAGGGAACTTCAGAAAAAAAGGTTACAGAAATCCAAACTTGATACCCAAAACAGGAATGATGAGACCAACACAAAAGATCATACATAGAATCAGGCTTGTCAAGTCAAATGGTTCATTGGCTATAGCTCAGTTCTCTTGGAAATGTTTGTTGGGAGTCAGGTAAATGTTGCATAGACTTTTAACTCTGAATCTACTCACATACAAAGTTCCCTGTCTCCCATAACAGCATAGTTTCTGAGGTTTTAAGTGTCTATAATTCTTGCTTAGGTAATGTGTATCACTAATTTTAAGATAGGGACTAGGCACTGAGAGAAATTAACAATGGGGATATATAGATATATATAAGCAAGTACCAGAGATGAGAAGTAAGAATATTTTTAGAAGCATTCCTCTTCTAATCATTTTGTCTTAGCAGTAGGCCTAGGGATATAGATTCAAGGGATACTGTCAAGAGAGGAGAAATGCTTACTGAAATTCATGCTTCATAACAACTTGGTATGAAAAGCATGCTTAGAAGATGTTTGCCTCACATTTTAAGTTCTCTGTCACTTAAACCAATGCTTTATTATCTTTAAAGTACTAAGTGTAATATAAATCACAGACTACCCTTTTTTTTTAGCTCCGTAAAATCTTCCTATAATGATTTGAGGAACAAAATTATTTGCTCACTGTACAGTGTTACACACAGTCAATAGAGTATCCATGCTTCTTTCAGTGAATGTCCAATTGATGTATCTAATTCCTTTCTCACTGGTACTAAATTTAAACCCATCGTGGGAGTACTATATGACATTTTACTGCTACTATAGTTTGTTCTTCTCAATGATGCATGGCCCATAATTGGATTGAAATAGATCTTAAAAGTTAGAAACACTCAGTATTTGTTATAAGGAAACAGCCACCAGCTGATTTGTTTCGAGATACTAATTTGTACTTTTTAAAAGGGTATGTAAGGTAGGAAACATAGACAGGTTCAATGCATAAAACAATAATCCAGAAGCTGAGGAACGTAGAAAATTTTCCCAAGACAGAAAGTATAATCTATCATCTACTGACTCACCTAATATATGCAAATTTGCAATGTGCTCAGCAGAGAGTAAATGTGGTATCAATAAAGATGGATGTTCCATATAGGCAAAAAGTAATTGAAACTGCGCCTGATAGCGTCAGCCCTCTGCCTCGTGGCAAGAGCCTTCGCCTGTCCCTGGCTAGCCCTGGCGACGGTTCCAGGCGACAGGTACGGCTCAGTAGGCTGACCAACCGAGCCGATCCTGTGGGCTCCTTCAGCTCAGCCTCCTGATGGTGGTCGCGACGATGGCGAGGAAAGAAAGAGGACTCTGATGAGGGGTTCCACAGGAGTTTATTGAGGGTCCAGGAGGAACAGCCTCACTCCAGGGAGATCTGCCTCAGCAGAGCTCAGTCTGCCCTGTGTCGGCTGGTTTTATTCAGAGGAGGAGTCAGGGGAGGTAACAGGGAAAGAACCTATAGGGAACGAACAGGGAGTGGTTATCAGGATGAAGGATTCCTCCGAGAACCAATCTCGGTCAGGAGGGGCGGACTCCCTTGGACCTTGTCCAACCACTCGACGCCCCTCTTAGAACTTTGCAGCTTCAGGGAGAGGCCTCGAGTAGACAGACAGGTCGTCGGGGGTAGGGAGCAGGAGACTGACAACTTGGGTTAAACCAAACGGGGATTAAACAAGGGGTACATAGAACAAACCAACATAATAAACTTAAAACTTGAACACACCACTACAAGTAATGTTTATCCAGATAATGCAAAGCCATCTTAATTTGTGGCTCCTTTAGACCAAGAACAAAGCAAACGGTCTGCAACCATAGCTACTAGTTCAAATGTCAGGTTTTTTTCCTAAATGTACTACAGAGGCAGCAGCAGCTGACAGGCAGTCCAAATGTAGAAGATAAGTGGGTAACGGAAATTCCAGGAAAGATCCCTTGCAACAAACTGAGGAAAGCCAAAGGTGAAAACAAATGCTACAGTCACTTGTGTGTGAATGTTTGTGAGTATTGCTCTGTCCTGCACTGAGCAGTGCATATTCAGTATTGCTTCTCTCTCACCCCGTCAGAAGACACAATTCTTTTTTCTGTCTTTATTATTGGAAATGAAGACTACAGCTACAACAACAAGTGAAAACCTGACCTACTCAGCAAAAATATAACCAGGGATTCTTACTTGTTGCCTCATGTCGAAGTGCACGGAAATTCTGCTGTCTGCCCAGGCAGAGCAGAAAGCTGAAAGGATCCTTCACACATGGAGATCCTGCAGGAACACAGAGCTCCAGAAGTCAGCACCAGTGCCTAGCAGGCTTACTGGGCCAGGTGGCAAAACACAAAATTTTGAATAGGTTTAGCTTTTGTCATCTTTTATACTGTTTTTGGATGGGACGATACTAATGGACAGATCTGACCATCCTAATGCTTTGGAAGGTCATTCCTTTTTCTGTAACTCACATTTGAGTGAGCAAGTGAACATATATTTAATATTCTTTTCTCTCTCTCTCTCTCTCTCTCTCTCTCTCTCTCTCTCTCTCTCTCTCTCTCTCTCTTTGGTTGGTTGGTTTGGGTGGTTTTTTGGTTTGTTTGTTTGTTTGTTTGTTTGTGGGGGTTTTTTGTTTGGGTTTGGTTTGGTTTGGTTTGGTTTGGTTTGGTTTGTTTGTTTGTTTGTTGTTTTTTGGTTTTTTGTTTTTTAACATAAGAGAAGCCAAACAAGAGAGCAGAGGCAAACTCCAGGAACAGGGCAGTTCATCTATAGCATATCATATTTTTAAATTAAGTTCCTTGTTTAACATGAGTTTTAACCATTGTCATGCTGATATCTGGGGTGCTGAATAAGCTTGTTTGGGACAAGCTAGTATTTGCATGTGTATATTCTTATGTGTAATTTACATTGGGGGGGTTGAGATACATCGCAATTTACATCACTTTTTCTAAAGTGCTTACAGTATACCAGAAGGAATAACTGTTCTTCTTTTCTGAAGGATTATTTTAAACCAAGAACCAGTGCAATACTGTATTATTATAATTATAATTACAAAGGAAAGGAAGAAGCAAAACATAAAGGAACTACATGAAATATTATTTTGTCAGAGTTCTTAGATGACATTTGACCTCTGTGAACAGTTACTGCTTATCTTCTCTCTGGAATAAAAAACTCTTTTATCCATACCCCCTGTTGCATTCTGACAAAGACAAATGTTATAAATGCAAAGTCAAATGCATATAAGTGCATTAAAATCTGAAGTGGTTCTTTTTCACTGAAAATGCAGTGTTCTGACAGTAGTATCACCTGCTTCAAATGAAAGCACAAATATTCCTGCAGCAAGCAGCTTAAGGAGAAAAAAAAAATTATTCAGTAGAAATCTCCTTTAAATAAGAGAACGGTATAAGAACAGAATAGAACAAATGAGAGTTTAGTGTTCTATAGTATTCCTGAAGGGAAAGTTAACTATATGAAGTTTGGGTTTAGTCACCTCGTTTCAGATACCCAAGATGGCTCATACAAAGCTTGCCACAGCACTTCTGTAACACTTCACTTCAGCTTTGCTTCAACATCACCATCACCTTTTCAATATAGCAAGGTTATAAATTCAGTTTGTTTACTGACACTCTTTTTTTTTCATTTTCAGCACATTCAATTTGGTTACATATCATAAATATTTGAAAACCTACTTCACAACATATCTATCATCTGATGAGTCTGACTAGATGGCATTAAAGAAATCTGAGAGAGAGTTAACTCTCCAAGTTTCATTCCTAGAGATGGTTGGAGTGTGCTGATTAGACGACAGATTGGCATGATAGACAGACATAAATAAAATTAACGAAGAAAAAGAACCACTTCAGATTTTAATGCATTTATATGCATTTGACTTTGCATTTATAACATTTGTCTTTGTCAGAATGCAACAGGGGGTATGGATAAAACCTTGAGGCATTATCTGATCTTCCTGCAGCACTGTAGGAAAGCAGTCAAAATTCTAAATAACAACAACAACTACTACTACTACTAATAATAATAACAACAACAACCACCACCCCATATCTTCTGAAGGCCTAAATAATACATACCCAGTTATGCACACCTCTTTTGGCGAGGTTTTCATATTTTGAGATTTGCATAATCCTCATGAAAACTAGAGGGAAATAATTCTTCTGAAACTATTTATCAAGGCCATCCTGAGAAAGGAAACTGAATTCTTTAAAATTGCCCTAATTTTTTTAAAGATATAACCATGTAAAGTATATGACCTAGCTCCTTTGCCTAATTAAACCAAACCTTTCCTAAATATTTCTTTAATTTGAAATGAATCTTCCATATAATTAAGCCTTACAGTAGATTGAAAACAAGGAAAAGCCTGCATTACTCATAAGTTTTAAAAAAAGTCATCCTATTTCTGATAAACACACCTCTTTCATATATGTTCCTTAAATTTTTGCAGCAGTTCCCTGCCATGAAATCAGTGAACACAGTGCTGAGTCGCAAGGATGTCACTATTCACAAGCACCAGAACAAAGATACTCCTTTGCAGTAGCAAATTGCAGACAATTCTATTTCCACCATTTCTTGCTCCTTAATGTTCATCTATAATGCACCCACAACTTATTTAAGAGACCATATAGGAAGTCCTGTGACTTCACAAGTTCTATGCCCTTAAGAAGACCCACAATATTACATTATATAACATCCACTATGCAGAAATTATGCCAGCAGCAACAGCAAAACAAACTATAATTTCGCATCATCTTTTTGAGGCTCAGAATATGGACAGCCTACTATCTTGAGTGTCATGTAACTATTCTCTGAGTACAGCAGAAGAAGAAATTAACTATAACTATACCAGTAGGAAGGTGTTTACATGATGAAAGAAGTACCAACGTAAAAAAATACTTTTTAATGTTTTGGGAACCAAGAATTTATGGGACCAAATTCATAACAAAAAATAAGCAAGAAATGCTGTTGGTGTGGGTTTTTTTTTCAAAGGCATCACACTATCTAAGATCATGATACCATGTAGCAGAAAATAACATTAAAATTCAGAGAAAGCATAACTTACAGTACTATTTCTTTTTTTTAATATTTAATATTCCTGTAAAATGGTTTTCCATTGAAGAGGAGAGCCATTCTGTTTTGGTTTTTTCCTCATTAAAATGCTCAGAAAATAAATTGAATAATTTCTGTGGAAAAGCTTGCTATGTTACTGTCCAGATTTAGGGCAGATATGGGAAGAAACCTCCGAAGGGGTTCCTCTGGAAAGCAAACCCAAACAGCCCCTCATCCCAGCCGGTCTGGGAAAAAACTTCCTCGGACAAAAGTGGAAAAAGCTATTTTAACAAACAAGATGCCCACAAACACAAAAAATGAATAATATGAAACAATAAAACCTCTCACTGCTCTGAAGAGAGATGGTAACCTGAGACAGTCCTTGCCGTGGGTGTAGCTCAGCTCACTCAGTCTCTCACCAGTCCCACTCCCTCCGCAGGTCCAGGCCTGGCAGGCCGCAGGTGCCAGCCCTCGCTGCTGCTCTGGGATTTTCAGTCCAGATCAGATTTAAACAGTCCCAAGAAAAAGGAAAAAAACAGTCCAGGGAACTTCTCTGCCTCAGCTAGCTAAAACTAACTAAAAGCACAGGAGATCTCTGTCCCACTGCTGTCCGTGTGTGATGGTTTCATCACATTCTATATTTCATTTGACTGGGAGAATATAAAAGTGAAACAGGCTCATCTTTAAATTACAAAGATAGTTTATTTACACACACTGAAAGGATGAAAATAGGAAGGAAAAAAAACAACAAATGGAACCTTCAAAACATCTTTCCCTCCCTCTCCAAGTTTTCACTTTTCTACACTCAACATAAAAAGACATAACCTGCAACTTTAGCCAGTTTACCATTTTAAGATAATCTTTCATCAATTCTTCAGGAAAGGAGCCTCTCCGTTTCAATAGAGACTTTGTCTACAAGGACTTCAAAGAACTCAATCCTACCCACTTACAGTATTCTCAATACTGAACACGTGGGCCCTGTACTCAAATACACTGCAACATTGGGGTGTCGCCTTTTAAAGGTGTCTCATCCAAGGCAAAGGTTTTTTTCTTCATTAAATCAATTTTACTCAGTCTATCACACAATACCTTTGCTCAAAAATCTACACATAAAACAATCACCTCCCCAAATTGCACATCTTTCCATGGTTTAAAGGAACAACCCAGCTCCGTCTCTATGTTCCAGAGAAGTCCAGCTAGAATTTTCAGCCACTCCTCCTCCTCTACCTTAAAATCTTTTTCACTCTCTTTCCACTGACTTCAGCTCCATGCTGTGTCTCCTTATGGTCTAATCACTATATCTGTCCTTCGTTCAGGGAAAGGCCGGCGCTCAGAAGAAATCCATTTGCTAGCAGAGAAAGAGTTAAACTTGTCAGACTTGCAAGGCTGCTCACGTGATCTCGTTGCAGCGGGAACTAAAAAAGTCTGAAGGCCGCACTGTTCTTCTCGGCCTGAAGAGGGGGGGGAAGAAGCATTCTGTAGCTGCCAGGGCTTCTCTTCCCCTCCCCCGCTGCTGCTGCTGTTCCCGGGGGCCACACCTGGGTGGGGGGGGGCAACGGTGGAACACTCCTCGGTCCCTGTGGTGACAGAAGCAGCTGCCGCTGGGGCTTCTCTTCCCCTCCCCCGCTGCTGCTGTTCCCAGTCTCAGACACAGCCAAGCTGCGCTCTCAGGGGGCCCAGGCCAGGCCTGGCCAGGGCAGCAGGCCTGGGCCGAGCCCGGCCAGGCTCTGTGCTGCTCGATGTTACCTGTGATTCAGCCGGAAGAAAAGACAAAGCTCCTCCCCACACTCTCGGCTTATATGAGTATTACCCAAAAGTCGTAACCTACTTTTGAATGGTCAAACTATCTGCCAATTAAATAAAAATGATTTTTGATTGGACCATTCTTAACCCATGACACCGTGCTTCAGATGAACACCGGAGAAGGACGTGTGGGAGTCAGGCAGTTTCCTCAAAACAAACTGCGCTCTGCTTCTTTCGCCCCCTTCGCTCCCAGAACTATTTTAAAGGTACAGAACTTAATATACAGCACATACAGAACAGATGACTGGGGATATAAGCATCATAAAGTCACCCTAGAACAGTTACCCTGACTGAATGCAGTCTTAGTTGGGAATATTTGGTCAAGAGAACAACTGGAAACAAAACACCCATGGTGAAATGATGAACAAATTGTTAAGCTCTTAGGACAGCTCTCTACAACCTTCTTAACTCTTCATAAGTCCAACCAATTTGTCCCTTTGTATGACTTCCAGGCTCTACAGGATGACCTTTGGAATGGTGCCAGCGCTGGAGACCACAGCTATTACCTGATGGCTACCTCCCAGTAACAAGGGTAGTCAAACTCTGGAAGACGTGGATGGTGTGGAAGGGTTTTAATAACTATGAAATAAAGAGAGTACAGTTCCAGAGCCATCTGGCAGCCACTCTGGTTAACTGCTCCTCGACAAAAAAAAAATCCTGTTTCCTCTTAATTAACTCGCTTTGCTGCTCTTTTTGTTTATTAGCTGTAAGGAGAAAACACTCCACATTTAATAGAGTACTAGAAGTCAGTGCAAGGTACATATTGCAGAAATGATACTGAAATATCACATAATGAATAAATTATTCTATCACATATGACTGATGGAGAGAGAGAAATTATGTAGACACAGGAAAAGGAGATATGGCACACAATGCAATTTGAAAGAAGGGAAGTTAGCAAGATACAGATGGCAGGAAACATGAGGAGGAAACATGAATGTGTTGGACAGTCAGCAAAGGAAGAAAGGAAAGAAGCAGGTTCAAAAATAAAATAGGAGGTGATGGTGCACCTCAGTTTAAGGCTGTGTCTCAGAGGTAAACTGCAGAAAACCTGTAAAGATTGCAAAAAGAAAGGGACAGTTTTGAACTGGGTTTTTCACCTGAGTAGTTTCTTCAAGGGAGTCTGTTTCTAGTCTTAGTCCAAGGAGTGAGATGGGTTGCAGAGGTCTGCAGGTAAGATTACAGAGGAGTTAAAAGAAGAGGAAAGGGAATTGAAGGGAAAGTAAAGACAAACAGGCCACAAGATTTCAACCTAGTTGGGCAATGCACTCAAACAGAGAGATGTGTGCACCTCATGAAATTCATGGGCCAAGTATAAGGTCCTGCACCAGGGCTGAGGCAAGTAAACACAACAAAATAAACACAGGTTGGACAGAGAATGGATCTAGAGCAGCCCTGCCCAGAAGGACTTGGGGGTGCTGGGAGTGAGAGCTGGACATGAGCCAGCCATGGGGATTCCCAGCCCAGAAAGCCACGTGTGTCCTGGGCTGCACCCAAAGCCCCGTGGGCAGCAGGGGAGGGAGGGGATTCTGCCCCTCTGCCCTGCTCTGGTGAGACCCCACCTGCAGAGCTGCCTCCAGCCCTGGGGTCCCAGCACAGGGAGGACATGAAGCTGTTGGAGCAGGACATTAATAGAAAGTCTATGAAGATGATAACAAGGCTGGAGCGCCTGTCCTATGAAGACAGACTGAGACAGCTGAGGCCTGTTCAGACTGGAGAAGACTCTGGGGAGAATTTTAGCAACCTTCCAGTACCGAAAAATGCTACAGGGGAGCTGGAAAGGGTCTTTTTACAATGTGTATGTAGTGTCAGGACAAGGGGATGGGGAATGGTTTTAAAAGCATAGACAATAGTTTTAGAACACATCTAAGGAAGAAATTCTGTACTGTGAGTAGGGTGAGGCACTGGAACAGATTGCCCAGAAAGGTTGTGGATGCCTAAACCTGCGAACTGTTCAAGGCCAGGCTAGAGGGGGCTTTGAGTCTCTCTCTTCCAGCGGAAGATGTCTATGCCCCTGGAAGGTGTCCCTGCCCTTTCCAGGGGTGTTGGAAGTGTGTGAGCTCACTTCAAACCCACAGCATTCTCTGATTTTGTCAAGGGAAATACAAGTAAGCAGTCATCAGTGTCCACAGAATCCTTACTGTTGTAATGCATCATCTTTAGAATTTTCTAGTGTTATTTACAAAAAAAGTCAGCAAATCAATCAGCAGCAGAAATCAAACAAAATTTGGTACCCACACTGTCTGCTAATTGCAACAGGGTGAATGACTATTAATGAGATTCCCATTATACTTAATATTGTCTGAGTTTAACAGCCTTTCTCTAGCTAACAAATATATTTTGAGCATTGAAACAGAATGGCTGCAATTAAAAAAAAAATAATGTAATACCTAATTGTCATGCTTCAATAACAAAGAGCAATTAAATACCATTCAGCCTCTTGCTCACTCCCCCAGTCCATCCTAGTAGGGTGGAGAATTGGAAAAAACAGGTAAAATTTATGGGTTGAGATAAGAAGAATTTAATAATTGAAAGAAATATAACAAGAATAAAACCAATTAAAAATTGTAATGCCAAGCAGAGAAGAAGTAACAGAATCCAAGAGAAATAAGAAATATGCAATACTATTATTCACTACCTGCTGACTGATGTCCAGCCCATCCTCAAAGAGCAGCCACCTTCTCCCAGCCAATCCCATCTAGTTTATATACTGAGCATGACATTCTATATTATGAAATAACCCTTTGGCCAGTTTGGGTCAACTGTCCTGGCCGTGCTCCCAAACAGCTTCTTCTGCAGATGCTCACTGGCAGAACTGAGACTGAAAAGTTCTTGACTAAGGATAAGCACTATTCAGCAACAACTAAAACATAGTGTGTTAATAAACATTATTCTCACATTGAAAACAAAATCCACATTATTGTAGCAGCTACTGTGAAGAAAATGGACACTGTCCCAGCTGACACTAATGTTAGTGTGTCTACATAGCAGCCTTCACACATATACAGAGGTTTTCACCACATACTTGCATCCTGCTCTGTCAAATGCTCTGGAAGATCCAAAAGTCAAGAAATCAGAAGGGACTGATGAAGTCCTACTAACACGCAAATGATTTCTAACCCTCTCATTTTTTTAGAGGAGTGAAGCTGTGCTGCTGCTTTAAAGACATTCACTCAGCTGAAGAATTTCACACAAACTATGTTCTTCTTTAAAAAACACCAAACAGACAAATTTTTTTTAACAGACTCCTCACCAGTCTTTCTACAACAGGTTTTTTTTCCATCTTGGATGCCCTAGGTGCTTATTGCCAACTTCCTAATTTGCAGACTTCTCAGCACACTAAGTTTTTGGCCTGTCAGTCAATGTCCGTTGACCTCATGGAACGTTGCCTTTATGGATTTTAAGCATACACCAAACTCCCACAGCAACAGCAGCAGTGGATTGTCACAAAGGCCCTAGAGATAAGCAGTGACATCATGCACTATTGTTACTGCTTTTGCTATCTCAGCAATATGAATACCCATACAGCTAAACACTTTGTGGGCTTCCTCTCCATGTTGTATTTCATTTCTTGCAGATGTGAGCCCTGTGAGAGTCATGGACTTATCCAAGCACTTAGTTCTTCAACAGCAGTTCCAGTTCTGATGTAAACTGCTTGTGTTAGATATTTCCATGGTATGCTTAGAGCTGTCATCTATATGTGTAATCCTCTTTATGTTGTGATGTAGCACAAGTTGGCTATCAGCTATGGTATTTGTATTGTCTCTGGACATTAAAAAAAAAAAAAAAAGGGAGCTAAATCACCATAGTGTCGTGAAATTGCAGCATATCGAGCTGCTTGTGCCATAAAGCTTTGGATGCTTTCCATATTCTGAAAAATATGGATTAAATTATGTTTCCCAAATCCCACTCCTGAAGAAACTGAAATGGTATATGTGTTATCAAACACAGTCACCGAAAGAATTCATGTAAGGGTTGCACAAGTGCTGCCCCACAGCTTCCACAGCTCCTCCACTTGTGCATGTGATGTGTCCCTGGGCATGATGTCCTGCCACGGCGGAGCCCGGGAACACTTCTCCGTTAAACAGCTCATTTTTTCCTGTCATTGTGTCCAAATCAGCATTTCCAGAAACACAACAGGGACTTGTCTGAGAGCAAGAAAAACTTCACTGAGCTAAGAAGGAAGGGATGGAGTTTACAGAAGAGAGTTCAATCCTTGTTTATCTATTTATTTATTTATCTGGCTAGCTGCCATCCCTTTCACTTACTTGTTTCGTTAACTATTTAACGAAGGCTGTCCGTGTCCCCCGCCCGGCCCGGGGTTGGCGGGGGCGCCCCGGGACCTCACGGCAGCCGCGGGCGCCACCTGGCGGCCGTGTGGCGGCACTGCCGGGGTGGGGCCGGGAGCCCGCCCGGGCCTTGCATCTAGTGAATTCATGGAATACCGACAGCGGCTGCTGCCCGTGTCCCCGGGGCAGGCTTTTCCTTTCCTCACCTGGCAGAGGGAGACACGTCCCTGCTGCAGGCGGGCCCAAGCCTGAGAGCGACAGGCTCTCAGGAGTACTCGGCCGGAAAAACATCTTTGGCAGCAGCTGCAGCGCAATGTTGAGGCACCAAAACAGTGGCTAGTGGCTGGGAGTTCAGCAAGAGCTGGCCCTCTTTTCTCCTGTGAGCCACAGCTGGATCCAAGCCATGTTCTCCAGATTGTTGTGGTTTCCTCCTCAAGCTGATGATGTCGACCATTTCACCGTGGCTTGGTCTCGGGGCGGCCTTTACACCTGCACCTCTGCAGCTCAAAGACTAAAACCTAGATCTGCTACTAAGCATCTTCATCTGTGACCAAAACCTCACAGTTTTGTCTTATGCAATATCAGGGTTCTTTAGAGCATTGTGATAGTCTGTAGGCTATGTCAGATCCTTAGACTTAACCTTTAATGTTAGCATTCCTTCTTGTTAATGGCAGGGATAAAGTGTGTATGGTGAATCTGGTGGAAACCTTGACATAGCTTGCTAACAGGCCCATTAGACAGCAGTGCAATTCACCCCCTAATCCTCTATAGATCTCTGCTCTAAGTGAGGGGATAGACTTTCAGCACAATAATTGGCTGCAATTTGGAGTGAAGTGCACAGGAGGCTGCTGACCATTAGTGTTAAGTTGTAAGAATGCATTGCATACTGAATCCTTTGAAAAAAACCTCTTCTGTTTCTAAAATTTTATGCTGAGTGTATGTGGCCAATTGCCAGCTGATATTCTTCTCTTGTACTGTAAGAATACTCCCCTCTTGGCTCCTCACCTTTACTCTGCAAGCTCTTCAGGGCTGGGACAAGCATTTATGTGTCCTTTTGTGTGAAACAACAGAAAACATAAACCAGATAATAATAGATAATAAGTGTTCACATTGTGCTATGATGTGATGTTTGCATATTCATACAGGTGAAGGAAATGCAGGGCAGAGATGCTTGAAAATTGTATCTCTCTCTTTCTTCTTAAAATATCAGTTTTTCAGAATTAATGCCTTCACAGAAATGTCTCTATTTAGGAAAAAATGTATTTAGAAATGTATGATATAAGGTGACTGTTTCATAAGGCAAAACTGAGAGATTCCATTTTGGAATTTCAGCATTTAACTTTTTTCTACTTCACAGCATATAGTGTTATTTTAAAATTTTGTATAAGAAGGCCCCTAAAAGCTGGAAATATACACAGGTTTGCAAACCATTCAGAGTCTTTACTCACTTTTTTAGCTATATAAGCTATTGCTGAAAGGAATTCCAAAGAGTCTTTCCAAGCAGAATAGATCACCAGGGTTTCTTTCATTAAATACTACTCAAATGAATAACGCTCCAGATTTAATTGTTGATGTCTGTAAGTGTTGTGAGAGACTTCAGTGTATTTTATTCTAACTCTCCATCTAATGCTTCACTGTTTTCTGTTTCACTTTGAACAATAAGGTCCTAAAATCTGTAGATTATCCATACATAATAATGTCATTATATGGTCCATTAGTTATTTTAATATAAGAGATAAGATTTGGGAAATTCTGCAAACCAGCCTTCTGTGTGATTTATTGACGAGTTTCTCCTTAAAGCCTGTTTCTTAAGGCAGAGAGCCAGGCTACTTCCACCGTATTTATTTTCTGTTTACGTATGGACAGTATTATTGGATCTCACTTCTTAATGTCATCTCTGGGTCATAAAGGTCTGAATCCTACCTCTTTAAACATTTCCTGTAGTATAGCTTCTTAATCAGACCTGACTGGTAGCTTTTCCATGCCTACATACACAGTACATGGAAAATACCTACACTTACATGCTCATAAAAGAGTAGAATGGTTGTTGGTAGACTTTTCTCCTTTAAAATTAGATGAGATGTTGCTTCAGTGAAAACATTCTTTCACTGTTTTATTTCCTGGATTATACATGAAAATATTGTTACTGGGAAAATCAATGCAGTACATTTGAAAGTGTACAGAAGCAGTAAAAAAGGATGAAAAAAGTTGGGCATAATTTTGCACATTATAGCAATTGTTTCAAGTAAGATAACTGTATTTTGTACAGTTATTAACTGGTTGAGTTTGAGTAAACAATCTAACTGGCCAGGGAAGATTATGAGCTCAATAGATAAAGAAAATTCAGACTGTTTATATATACTACTTTATTTGCCAGGAAACAAATTAGCTTGAAGCATGTAACAGAATAAACAAAATAGACTTCGCTTTTTCCAGCATGACCTGGGAGGGTTGCAGAAGCCATGCATAACTTTTAGATTCTGCCAATGATCTCCTGATGTTTTACACATAAAAGATATGAACACAGCCAACAGATACTAGAAGATAGGGAAGTATGTAGCAATCAATAGCATAGTGGATTATCAACAAACATAACAAGGTGGCTTGATTTAATATAGGCCAATATGTACATCCAATTTAATGTTCTCCAGTTGTCCTACACAATGACTGTATTAAAAACTCAATCACTTTTTTCCCCCCAAAATTTAGCAAAGTTGCCATCTGGTTTGCTTGTTACATTAATAAGATCTTGCAGGTGCTGTTACTGAAGCAGAAAGAAGATAAGTAGCAAGATAATTCCTGTAATAACTCCTAGGTTCTGGTTGCTAAAAAATCAAACTCTAGCAAATGCTTTAGGTCATCTTATTTAATCTGGAAAGCTTCCACTCCGAATTTTCAGTTCCTCTGTTAATTATGTTTTTTTACCATGCTTAAATCGGTTGTGCTATGAAGAGAAGAACTGATGGGTCAGGCTTCCTGTAGCTGAAAGAACTGATGCTGAACAAACAGAGGAGTTATTCCACATGGACTGTGGACTGTGTGTTTTCACAATGAAGCCTGTTCTACTCACTGCCTTTGAAAAAAACTCTGAGGCAGACAAACAAATAATTGGATTAATTGGGAAACCAAACTGCAGATATGACATATTTAACTACAAAATTTGAATATTTTATCTTCCTAATAGGTAGGCCATGTCAATTTTTTGTTCAGTTATTTTTTGATGAAGCTATATCTGAGAACTGACAGATTTTAGCCTTTTCATAAATTAGTTTTCATTGCAACAATATTTGCTCTCCTGAAGCTTATCTTAATTAAAGGTATAAAAATTTCTGTTTCCGAAACAAGTGCAGACTTTGTCTGTGATTTCAGCCAGAGTATCTCACACATTTCTGCTGTGCAGTGTTAGGAAGGGAGCACTCTGCGGTGTTTTCTGTGCAGGAATGTTATCAGTGTTAGGCAGCAGTCCTAGTTTTTCTCTAGGGTGGTACGAGCTGAGGCTTCATAATTTCAGGATGTGTAATTATACTGAGACACCTAAACTCCTTCTTAGCTATTCACATGAAAACTCAGTGGTACTACCTGCAGAGAACAACTTGTAACAATTCAGACAGTCTTGAGTTTGAAGAAAAATATACTAAAAGGTATGAGAGAACAGAATCTACTAAGTGTAAAGTGGAAGGAGGGAGGAAGGACGCACACACCTCTCTTGAGCCTTTTGGAAAACCTTAACCACCATATCTACAGGTAAGATCACCATATGTGCATTTATCATCTAAAATAACTTTATTTCCCCTTGTTAAGCCAAGACCTCTTACTACATATGATTGCAGACATGCTTAAAAAGTTCTTAACATCACCTAGATTCAGTGAAGAAAAGTATCCTGAAGAAGTGAAAAATAGATTCACAGCCCTACAAAGTGGTGTCAGTGTCCTCATGCTTGATTCTTCAACTTCAGTAGCTGAAGATAGAAAAAAATCTCAGTTCACTCATAAGAAAAAAAAAATTAAAAATCAATTCTCCGTGGACATAAACACATAGTCTCACAGAAAAAAAAAAAAAAAAAAGCAGGCAGTTTTAAAATATGGGGGAAATTTGTAGTACTTTCTGTATAAATATAGCATACAAGGGTTTGAAAGACATGCTTGCAGCAGCTATACAACTCATACAGTTATTTTCTTTCCATTTTAGGATCAAGTCTTCTTCACCCATAGGACCTAGTAAATGAAAGAATGCCTTAATGCATTAGTCTCCCTTCTCTCAAGTAAGATATTTCATTATTTCAAGGAGAAGGGAGTGGCTTGAGCATTTGTATATTAAAGTGTGTCAAAAAAAAGACTGAAAGGGAAATCTGGAATTTGGAAAAAAGTACAGTAGTTCAAACTTTACTGTCAATTACACAAATACAACTCCCAGGATCATACTGCCCTTGCCAGAAATGCAGTCAGCATCAATGTTGTCTATTCTTGAACCTGTACCTCTGCACCTAAAAGCAGAATTTAGTTGAATACTTATAAATATATCTGTCAGATCAATAAGCTAAGACAAACTCCCCTTCTGTGACATTTTTTGCTAAAAGGCCAGGCTGAGAACTGGAGATCCTGATAGAGGAGTATCTTTTACTATGACTGCTTGAGAAAGGTAACCTCTATCTTCCTCAAACTTGGAATAGTAATCTTGAGCAGCAGAAATCCTTATGCAACCAAATTCACAAGGAACTTTTGTTTAGCTTTTGAGGACCTTTCCAAAATTTTCTATTTGTCCTTGACTAGACTAGGATTTTTTTAAAATTTAATCATTACCATGATACCAATAATGACAGCATGGCAGACCTCTTAACTTACCTGGGTCCTTATATATTAAACTTCTACCGTATCTCTCAGGCTTTGAGATACCTCTGTCAAGAAACAATTGCTAGCCTTAAATTCCAAAATTGTTTCGTCTTGACAAATCGGTTTTTCAGAGTTGCATTGGGCACAGCAAGGCTTCTGCGAAGGACGGCAAGCCGGGAGCCAAGTGTAACAGCAAGTCTGCTAGAAGCAGTGGCCTCACTGACAAAATCAGAGTTTAGAATTAAGGTCAAGAGCTGATCCCAATTAGTCACAGCCCAGGGTGAGGCTGAGCTGGAAAGTTCATTCCAATGGTCCAGCTTCTGAGCCAGACAGGGGAAGGTCCAGGACTCTGCCCAGACCAGCTAGTGCACAGCTGTGGCACCAGTGGTAAATCCACAGCTGGAAATGCCCCCTGGGAGAACTACAGGTCCTTCCCTACAGCTTTCCTCACTGCACTGGTGGGAGAGCCCACCTTGGACTCTAACAGCTCTTCATCCTTCACTTCAACTTCTTTGTCAGGATATTGAGAGACAGGACCACTGGGAGACGTCTTAAAACATGATTTATTTCCTCAGTCTCAAGGAGTGGAGAATGTCTTCACTGCATACACCAGGAGTTTGTGGTCAGTGGTTGTCAGTGATCACAAGATCACAGCTTACATGGTCTTTTAAAGGTTAATTAGCCAATAAACTATGGCCATAAAGAATGTTTTTATTATCACCCCAATCCCTAATTAATTTGTATCACACGTCCTGCCACAGTGCCAGAGCTTTTTAACCAATCATATGATGACACACAAACTTGCACTACTACACCTTAACTTTTTTACTATTTCTAGAACTACTTCTATATCTATACTTTTAAACCTTAAAATTTTCCACTACCTAGCTTAATGTGTTTCTGTCTAAACACACACCCACATTCTTGCTTATGGTCTCCAGATCTGGAAGCCTTTTCCAAGGTCTCAGGCCGAACTCTGTATTCATTACTGTGTTTGAGCCTGCACAAGATTTTGAGAATTTTCTGTGCCTTGATTTCCCACACTTCTTCACTCTGTCAACTAAATACCAGAGGATGTTCACACTCACAGACCTGACAAATTTGACTTTGTCCCAAAATCTGGAGATGTAACACACATACATAGACATACATGCATACTTCAGTCAGCCTCAGAGAATAACGACAGAATTGCTTCAGCTACTCTGGGCTTTGCTAAAAAAAAATTAAAATTCTATCCTGAAAAGCAAAAAGTTATCCATTTTGGAACAGTTGTTAGGGCTTTCAATTAAGCTGGCTTACTTACTGTATAAATGGCCAAAAAAGAAACTTTTGAAACTAGTGGCTGAAACATTTTACTATATTTACTATATTTACTAATCCTTGCATCTCTTCATTTTTTTGGCTGGCAAACCAAATCAATCACTGTGGCAGTTTTCATTTCTCTCAGTGTACCTACAGGATGCAGTGTCACTATTTTACTGCGTTACAGTTTCACACTAATACACCAGAGACATTTGGAAGAGGAGAGCAGTCTTGCCTGGCTACAAGCTCTTATTTCACCTATTTTAGTTGGATCTTTCATGACTAGTTTTAAAGGGTGTTGTATGCCTTGGTCATATCGAGTTTGAAGCAACAGCTGTAGCTACTACAGTAGATGAAAAAGAGGCATAAAAGAAATTAGTTATCTTTTAACATTCTTTTGTTCAGGACAGGAAAAAGTTGGCTGCTTCTGTTTAAAAATACTACCATTTAGGAAGGAGATATACTTCCATTTAGGAAGTATACTAGAAGGAGAGTGAGATTTCCACAACTGTAAGGGAACCTTCGACTTGTCTGTGCACAGGCCTTCTGCATCTCTCTGAGTGAATTCCTGATGAAGGTTTTCCTGCCTAAATCCCTTTGAATTGTAATCCTAATGTGTGCTGTCTTGATAGATTAACAGAATTTATATTTGTATATTGATTAATTGATCCTCAGATATATAACTAGTAGAGTACCTGTTTGTGAAGCAGCTTTTTTGTGGAATTTTGGAGGGCTTTGTGGGGGGTGTTTTGCTAGGTTTTTAATACATGGTTTTACTAGGGTCTATTCTTTGATTCAACATATCACTGCCAAATGAATTGCATTAATCAGAGACCTTGGTAGGAATTCAAATTACAAAGAGCTTTTATTTAGAAAGTACTTTTAAAGAGATTGCATGCAATATCTTAATAGCCTGTGTATATCTTGATAGATTAATGTAAGATACAAATATATGTAGACTATTCTGTCTCTTTAGTGAAACTTTGATTTGTTATGGCTGCCTTGGGAATTTTTGTTAGTATGTCATTTACTAGTCTGAGTTATCCTGCAGAGCTCAGGCTTTACTAAACCATATCAACAGGTATTTTAAGAGGTCTAGATGATAGGAACATGGCTGAGTCTCTAATCCATAGTTAAACAGGTATTTGTGCAATGCCCTTCATAACAAACTTTACCTGTTGTGTAAAGCCTGAAGGCAATTGGACTGGATGATCATTTTATGTTCCTTACAACTGAAAATTCTACTTCCATTCCATTCCAATAT
Source organism: Phylloscopus whistleri (assembly GCA_017589585.1). Classification (NCBI taxonomy): domain Eukaryota; kingdom Metazoa; phylum Chordata; class Aves; order Passeriformes; family Phylloscopidae; genus Phylloscopus; species Phylloscopus whistleri. Next base: position 384,985 of record JADMLD010001013.1, read on the forward strand.
AAAATATACACTTATTAACCATTTAGTAATTGCCACAAATAACAACCACATGTTACCAATAAAACAATCATTTAAGTATTGTTATTCTGGCATACCTGGTTTAAACGTCCAGCACAAATGAGGACCGTCAGAGCAATATTTTATATCTTATAGTTGTGTTTTAGCATCCAAATGGATTATCTAGATGATGTGACCTGGAATAAAACCATACTTCTTTTGTAACATTTTTGTTTTGCTTTGTTTTTGGAGGTGTAAAAGGGTCTGAAACAGAAGATAGTTTGTTTAGCAGCTCAGTAGGCTGAGTCCTGGGCCATGCAAAGGAAGTGATTTTAGCTGTAAGAAAGAAAAAGTCACTTTTATTAAGCTAGTTTAGAATCTTTGCATATTTGCAGGACTATTTAATTGATTTAAATACAGAAATTAATGTTTTGTTACATAGAAATTGCCATAGTGAATGAAGAAAAAACTTAAATCTTATCGTCTTGGTTTGGAAATACAGGTATCTGCCAGGGAAAGTTGAAGCTCCCTTTGGAATGGAGAATATAAACCCCCTTCCTCCAAACTATTATAATTTTGCAATTAGGGGCTTTCAGGTAAAGATTTGGGAATAGGAATAACAGTTCTTTACTAGGAATATTAAAAAATACAAATGTAGTAGTACAAAAAAAATGAGCAAGCAAGCAAACAAAAATCCTAGAAAACCCTGACAGAGTCAGAGATACAACCTGACACCCTGTTGGTCAGGGTGTTGGAAACAGTCCACAGTAAGTCCTCCTGGAGTGGCAGATGTGGTGCTGTTGGAGCAGAGATGATCCTGAAAGAAAAGTTGATGGTGAGAGGAGTCCAGTCTTCCTCTGGATCTCCAGTAGAACCAGATACCTTGTGTTTCTACATCTCAGTTTTTATCTAGGTAGGAATGATTGGCTCCCCCCACTGGGTGGAGCATCTCACAATGGGATGATGGAATGTGTCATGTCATTGGTGAGCCTTAATGGCCCATCAGCAGAGGATGTCCCCCTGGAGGGAGGATGGGTGGTGAAAGAGATAAGAAACACTGCCCCACCTGGTTTTAACAGCTGGCCCATGATCAGAAGGCATCCACCCCCCTCCCCCAGAGTAATAAGAGATAAAGGAAAATATTTTCCCAACTGCTTTCAACAGATGAAATAGAATACACATTTTTGGTTCCATAATCCAAGACACTTATTAAGTCTTTGCTAAAGCAGCAGGAATAAAAGGAACTTGGGGAAGTACTCTGAAGTACAAGGGCAGGAAATAATCCAGTCATGAAGAAATACTCTTCTTAATGAATTAAAAATCTAAAATTCTGGACATAGATTTGTAGTAATTCCTTCTGTAATTGTTGGTATGCATTTGTTATTTATACTAATATAAACCTAGATGTTGACATTAAATTTGCAAAGTATACTGTGGGAGTTAGCCAAGCTGAAGCAACTCTAAAACCTAAGGCTGTGGGAAGCCCCTTTCTAGTTGTGGTGAGTAGTATAGGTTCATGGGAGTTTGCATGTTAATGAAGTTGTTCCATATAAGGTTATGTTTTTATGATTGGTCAGTTATGTTGTACAAATATGCTTATGTTCCCAGTTCGAGTTTCTGATTGGACCTTACCCTCAGACCTACCCTATATATTGTCATGTTTCCTCAGTTCTGGGTCTTTGGTTGGTTACCCCCCAGAGTTCTCATGGGAACTGTACACGGTTTTGGGGCACCACCCCTATTTTCTTTTATCTGTTATTAAAGTGTTCTTTTTCCAGTGCCAACCATCATTTCCACTCCTAATTATTTTCTCACCACCCTCTGACATGAAGTCAAGAGACCTAAAGGTTTATCGCAGGTAACCTCACTGCGACAGTATACCTTATATTCTGCTAGACATCAGTTCTTAAAGATAGTTTTAATTAACACAATTTTTAAGTAATGTTTCCTTGCAGGAATACCCCTTGGCTAATTTTACAATATGTCAGCAAAAATTATTTTAACCAGTTTAAAATTTTCTACCTTTACGTTATTAAACCAAATGTTTCCTTTTTCTTTTGTCACATGGGATTATATTTACATTATCTGTGTTTTAAACTGGAACACAATATACTTTCCGAAACTTAAAACCATCTGAATTTTCTGGAGATGAGATTTCATTTGCAGTTCTGTATTTGTTACTGGTGTTTTTAAAGCTTCTTGTGCTGCAATTTCAGAGTTTGGGGGATGCCTCTGAGTAACTGTACTTAAATAAATCACTTATAGTATGTACATATAATAATTCTCATGCTTCTAAGAAATACTTGCTCTGCTGTGAAGTACACATAGTATCTTGTTTGGTCAGAAATATCCTGAAATAAGCAATTGTACAACATTCCTGACATAGAATGGCAACTCCAATTGAAGCTGCTATTCATGCACACTGTACAAATACCAAGCACCTGAAAAAAATAAAAAGAAAATTATTGAAAACTACTGGACAAAATTTCTGCAGAGAAAATACAACACATCAAGAAAGCACATGCAGGCATGACACTTCATGGTTTACAACAGAATTTTTTTACAGGAATCCTATTTTCATGTCTGCCTTACAGTACTCTGTCACAGTTTTCTTTGAAATCCTCTGTGAGGAAGGATGAACTTGATCACCAAAATTTTTTTTCTCTCATTATAAAGCATAATAATATAGGGCTGGAAAAAGAGGTGTCAGTCCTTGATACGGTGATCTTGATACAGTATCCTATATGCTCTTTCGGGGTGCAGCATCAGTATGAGAAGCTACAGGTTGGCTTCCTGAGGAAAAAAATGTATGGTCTGAATACTGGAAGATTTAAAGATATTAAAAAGTTTAAAAGTTATTACCTGCACAAATCCTTCTATTTATGTCTTTATTTAGTCCTTTGAATACAACATGTATTCAGTTGAATCAGAAGGGTCTTATGCAACCACTAAAAATTAATTAGGAAAGACTTAATGGATTTTTTATTTTGTTTTTACTGGAGTATAACCACGAATCAGCAAAGCATGTCTTCAGAAAGAATTCTCACCTGTTCCTCAGCTAAAGATACAAAAGCAAAATGTTTACAGAGTAGTAGCATTCCTCTATTTAGATGAACATTTTCAGACAAAACTTCTTGCATTGTGTCCTGGGTTATGGAATCAAAAATGTGTATTCTATTTTCATCTGCTGAAAGCAGTTGGGGAATTGTTCTTTATCTCTTGTAACTTTGGAAGGAGTGTGGGGGGGAGGGGCGGGTGCCTTCTGATAATGGGCCATTAACACCTTCCCGGACTATACCCTCCCCAGAGCCCCCAGAGCGGTGCATCTGCATGCCATGGTCCTATTGTGGGATGCCCCGCCCGGTGGGGGGAGTCAACGATTCCTGCTGGGAAAAAACTGAGACTGGGGGAACAGGAGCTCTCTTGCTTCACCCCGATTCCTGGGAGGAAGACTGCACCCCATCTCACCATCGCCAGACCCCATCTCACCATTGCCAGACAAATCTCACCATCACCGGACCCCTTCTCACCATCACCAGACCCCTTCTCACCACCCCTGGACCCTTTTTGGCTATGGATCATCCCTGCTTCAACAGAGCCACGTCTGCCACTCCAGGAGGACTCACTTCTGGACTGCTTCCAACACCCTGACCAACAGGGTGCCAGGTTGCAGCTCTGACTCTGTCAGGGTTTTCCAAAATTGTTGTTTGTTTGTTTGCTGGTTTAGTGGGGTGGTTTTGTTTTTCTACCACATTTGTATTATTGATATTCCTAGTAAAGAACTGTTATTCCTATTCCCAAATCTTTGCCTGAGAGCCCTTAATTGCAAAATTATAATTTGGCGGGGGTGAGGGGTTTACATTCTCTATTCTAAGGGAAACCCCAGTTTCCCTGGCAGATACCTGTCTTTCCAAACCAAGACAGATTTTGGTGCCCAGGTGTGGGGCACAAGGGCATTGAGAGAGAGGAGTAACAGTTCTTGTGTACTAGATAGAAGCCCACTGCTCAGAATCATGTGGTCCAGCTTTCCCTGGTTTGGGTGGCACGTGGTCGTGGCTGTATTTCTGCCATTTGCTGGCCCTTATCTAAACATGGGCCCTATAACTAAGGCTACTGTGGCTGGCATCCAGTTTATTTTGTGGGTTAATAAGGTGAGGAATTAATGGATTTTTAACTTCCTCTGGAAAGCAGGCACATGGATTCAGGGCTACCATACACTAACTCTGTGTTTCTGGGGTTACTTTAACAATGGTAGCTATTGTGAGGAAATGGCACCTGGGGAAATTTTCTCCCAACCCTTCACCCAGCTCTTTGGATCTACCCCACCAGTTTTTGAAGGGTTCAAATTTCCTCTGAATGCTAATGATATCATACAGTGGCTGGTGTTGCTGGTATACCTGTTCTGTTTGGTATTCAGAGATAAGGGGAGATTGGCCTGGGTAAGCACCCTGATAAGTACCCCAGAAAATAAGGATGTTGCCCAAGAGCCCGCCCCTGCCCCACAGCCTGCCTCAGAGATAAACCACCCACTTTGGGTGGGGGCTCTGGTGAAAGAGATATGCAAGATGGGCCAGACGCTGAGGGAGTACATTTCCCCAGCTGGTGGGAAACCCTCCCCCTGCCCTGACAAAAGAGTCTAACAGTGCAGCAATGGAACCCACAGACATTACAACTGTCCAGGTTCCAGCTGAACCACAGGGGCAGTCACAGCTAGCAGCAGTTGCCCCTGTGGAAACAAAGAAATCTAAGGTGAAAACAGCAAACCCAGATAATAAGGATAAGAAAGGAGGGCACTCACAGCCTGCAGGGGAATCACACGTTCAGATCATCACCAAGTCCCTGTCGTATGAAAGTCTCCGTAATCTACAAGAAGATATTGTACGACGGGGACATGCGGCTTACACAGCCTGGCTACTTCGGGTCTGGGACCTTATGGATACTGGTGTGCAACTAGATGGTGGTGATGCAAGGAATTTGGGACCTTTGACCCAGGGTATAAATCAGGTATTTGTAAGGGAGCCTGGACCCCTTTCCCTTTGGGAGCGGCTTTTAATAAGTGTGAGAGAGAGATTTGTCCACAGAGAAAGAATGCAGGAACACCACCATAGAATGCGCTGGAAAACTCTGGAGGAAGGAATCCAACAGCTGAGGGAAGTGGCAGTACTGGAGGTGCTTTTTGGGAGGAGCCGACAGCATGATAATGACCCTGACAAGGTTAGATGCACAGGGCAGATATTGTGGAATCTGGCAAATCTAGGGCCATCTCAGTACACTACCTTCATTGCAACAATTAATGCTGAGGACAACTGAGAGACAGTGGGGTCTGTTGCAAATAAGCTTAGGAATTATGAGAGTATGATCAATGGCCCGATGCAGGCTCATATCTCTGCCATGGTTATAGAACTCAAAGAGGAAATGAGGGAAGTGAGGGAGGAGATGAGGAGGAACATTTCCAATGTGGCACTGGTGCGAGTCACAGGTCCCAGAGTTAGAGCCCAACGACCCGCAGCTAGAGAGAGAGGGTACACCCCAAGAGCTGACTTGTGGTATTATCTGCATGACCATGGGGAAGACATGGGAGTGTGGGATGGGAAACCCACTTCTGTCCTGGTAGCACGGTTGCGTGAGCTGAAAGAGAGGAACACTCACCAAGGGGGTTCCACTAACATGAAAGTAGCCTCAACCTCCCATGACCAAGCTGCCAATGCTGTGTCGAATCCCCTTGAAGGAACCTCTAGTATATATGCTCAAGGAAGGAATAACCAGTGCTAGAGGGGCCCTGCCTCTAGCCAGGTAGAGGAAAGGGATAATCAGATCTATTGGACTGTGTGGATCCGATGGCTTGGCACATCTGACCCACAAAGATATACGGTTTTGGTTGACACTGGCTCCCAATGTACCCTAATGCCATCGGGGTACGTAGGAGCAGAACGCATTTCTATTTCTGGGGTGACAGGAGGGTCCCAGCAGCTGACTGTATTGGAAGCTGAAGTGAGTTTAACTGGGAATGGGTGGCAGAAACACCCCATCGTGACTGGCCCAGAGGCCCCGTGCATCCTCGACATAGACTATCTCAGAAATGGATATTTCAAAGACCCAAAAGGATATCGTTGGGCTTTTGGAGTAGCTGCTGTAGAGACAGAAGACATCAGACAACTGAATACCTTGCCTGGTCTCTCAGACGACCCCTCTGCTGTGGGACTGTTAAGAGTTGAAGAACAACAGGTGCCAATCGCCACAGCAACAGTACACCGTGGGCAATATCACACTGACAGAGACTCTGTGACTCCAATCCATGAGATGATTCGTAAACTGGAGAGCCAAGGGGTGGTCAGCAAGGCTCATTCACCTTTCAACAGCCCTATATGGCCAGTGCGTAAGCCCAGTGGAGAATGGAGACTGACAGTAGATTACCATGGCCTGAATGAAGTCATGCCACCACTGAGCACTGCCGTGCCAGACATGTTGGAGCTTCAGTACGAGCTGGAGTCCAAGGCAGCAAAGTGGTACGCGACCATCGATATTGCCAATGTCTTCTTCTCCATTCCTTTGGCAGCTGAGTGCAGGCCCCAGTTTGCTTTCACCTGGAGGGGCGTGCAGTACACCTGGAACCGACTGCCCCAGGGGTGGAAGCACAGTCCCACCATCTGCCATGGATTGATCCAGGTTGCACTGGAAAAGGATGAGGCTCTCGAACATCTACAGTACATTGATGAGATCATTGTATGGGGGAACACAGCAAGGGAAGTCTTTGAGAAAGGAGAGAAGATTATCCAGATTCTGCTGAAAGCTGGTTTTGCCATTAAGCGAAGTAAGGTTAAGGGGCCCGCTCAAGAAATCCAGTTTCTGGGAGTCAAGTGGCAAGATAGACGTTGCGAGATCCCCACAGAGGTCATCAATAAGATCACCGCCATGTCCCCACCGACCAACAAGAAGGAAACGCAAGCTTTCCTAGGGGCCATAGGCTTTTGGAGAATGCACATTCCCGAGTATAGCCAGATTGTGAGCCCTCTGTACCTGGTTACCCACAAGAAGAACGTTTTCCACTGCGGCCCAGAACAACAACATGCTTTTGCCCAGATCAAGCAGGAGATTGCTCATGCGGTAGCCCTTGGCTTAGTCAGGATGGGACCAGAGGTGAAGAATGTGCTCTACTCCACAGCCAGGAGCCATGGTCTATCCTGGAGCCTTTGGCAGAAGGTCCCTGGTGAGACTCGGGGACAGCCACTAGGATTCTGGAGCCGAGGCTACAGAGGGTCCGAAGCCAATTTCCTTCTCCCACAGAGAAGGAAATCCTGGCCGCCTGTGAAGGAGTTCAAGCCGCCTCAGAGGTGATTGGCACTGAAGCGCAACTCCTCCTGGCACCATGACTACTGGTGCTGGGGTGGATGTTTAAAGGAAAGGTTCCCTCTATCCACCACGCCACCGATGCCACATGGAGCAAATGGATCGCCCTCATCACTCAGTGCGCCCGTATTGGAAACCCGAATCGCCCTAGGATTTTGGAAGTAATTACCAACTGGCTGGAAGCTGAAAACTTCAGTCTCACTGACCAAGAGGCACAAGAGCAAGTAACCCGGGCTGAAGAAGCTCCACCGTATAACCAACTTCCAGCAGAAGAAACACGCTATGCTTTTTTCACTGACGGTTCCTGTCGCATCGTAAGGATGAACCGGAAGTGGAAAGCAGCCGTATGGAGCCCCACGAGACAAGTTGCACAAGCCACTGAAGGAGAAGGTGGGTGAAGCCAGCTTGCCGAACTCAAAGCTGTTCAATTGGCCCTGGACATTGCTGAAAGAGAAAAGTGGCCAAAGCTCTACCTCTACACTGATTCGTGGATAATAACTAATGCTCTGTGGGGCTGGCTGGAAAGGTGGAAAAAGGCCAACTGGCAGCGTAGGGGAAAACCAATCTGGGCTGCTGATGAGTGGAAGGATATCGCCACCAGAGTAGGGAGACTACCTGTGAAAGTCCATCATGTAGATGCCCATGTCCCCAAGAGTCAGACTAATGAGGAGCACCGGAACAACGAGCAAGTAGATCAAGCCACAAAGATAGAGGTATCTAAGATAGACTTAGATTGGCAACACAAGGGAGAGTTGTTCCTAGCTCGGTGGGCCCATGATGCCTCAGGTCATCAGGGCAGAGATGCCACCTATAAGTGGGCACGGGACCGAGGGGTGGATTTAACCATGGACAGTATTTCTCAGGTTATCCATGACTGTGAGATGTGTGCTGCCATCAAACAGGCCAAGCGGGTGAAGCCCCTATGGTACGGTGGATGGTGGTCCAAATATAAGTGTGGGGAAGCCTGGCAGATTGACTACATCACCCTGCCCCAAATCCACCAAGGCAAGCGCTACATGCTGGCCATGGTGGAAGCCACCACTGGGTGGCTGGAGACCTACCCTGTGCCTCATGCCACTGCCCGGAACACCATCCTGGGCCTGGAAAAGCAAGTCCTGTGGAGACATGGCACCCCTGAGAGAATCGAGTCAGACAACGGGACCCATTTCAAGAACAGCCTTATAAACACCTGGGCTAAAGAACATGGCATTGAATGGATCTATCACATCCCTTATCATGCACCAGCTGCTGGGAAAGTTGAACGGTGCAACGGACTACTTAAGACCACCCTGAAGGCACTTGGCGGGGGGACCTTCAAAAATTGGGAAGTGAACTTAGCAAAGGCCACCTGGATGGTCAACACCCGAGGCTCCATCAATCGAGCTGGTCCTGCCCAGTCTGTCCCCTTGCACACAGTGGATGGAGATAAAGTCCCTGTGGTACACATGAGAGGTATTTTAGGAAAGACTGTTTGGATTAACTCCACCTCAGGCAAAGGTGAACCCACCCGTGGGATTGTTTTTGCTCAAGGACCTGGTTACACTTGGTGGGTAATGCAGAAAGATGGAAAAACCAGTTATGTACCACAGGAAAACCTAATCCTAAGTGAGAAATGAGTGTAAAAGTTCATTTTGTATAGTAGAGTTTATTGATTTAGGTATGATGCAGATGATAACAGAATAAGGGGTGGATAACGTCTTGGGTTACGGAACCTACAATGTGTATTCTATTTCATCTGCTGAAAGCAGTTGGGGAAATATTCTTCTTTATCTCTTGTAACTCTGGAAGGAGGGTGGCGGGTGCCTTTTGATAATGGGCCAACTGTTCAAACCAGGTAGGGCATTGTTTCTTGTCTTTCACCGCCCATCAGCAAATCTGTCAATTCCTGTATGCAGATAGTTGGTAAATACATGGAACAAAACTGGCTCTAGAACTGAGCCCTTCAGAGCAGCACCATCAGCCAGACACATTCACAACAACGCTTTGTACAAGTGCAGTTTCTACTTTCTGATTGTACAGTTGGATGATGTTGTGAGGGGCAGTGTCAAAAGCCTTATTAAAATCAAAAAAAACGACGTGAACTTTGGATGAAGCCTTCCCTTCATCCTCTGGGTAGGTGACCTTAGCATAGAAGAGTAAAAATTAGTTAAGCAGAACTTTCCCTTTCTGAATCCATGTTGACTGTGCCTGAAGATTGCATTGTTTTTTGAATATGTTTCAGTGGTATCCCGTATGTTCTTCACCATAACTTTCCCAAGTCCTGAGGTTAGACCCACAGGTCTGTCATTCCCTGAGTCCTCTCTCACATTTTTTTGGGTAAATTGGAAAAACACAGCCAACTTCCAGTCAGTGGGGACCTCTCTTATTTCCCAAGACCTTTTAGATGATCAAGAGAAGTCATGCCATAACATCCACCAGTTCTATCAGTACCCTGTAATAAATCCCACCAGACTACATAGACTTGTGAACATTCACGTTATATAGATGGTCCCTTACAATTTTAGTGTCCAGGAGTGGAACGTGACTTTTCCCACACTGGTGGTACTGGCTCAGGGGACTAGGCCACACAAGACCTGTCACTTTACTAAAGACTGAAAAAAAAAAAAAAAAAGAAAAAGAAATCATTGTATGTCTCTGCAATTTTTTTATCCCTATTAGTCAGGTGACCATCTTCAACACATTTAGATTTTTGTAAGTTCTGCAATAAATTAGCAGCTATGTACAGGAGAAAGAAAAATAAGTCAGGATTTCTCTGGAGTATTAACTCCCCAGTTAGCCATTTAGGAGGCTTCCTGGCTGGCAGCTGGCAATGCATGTACTGGCCAAGGTATTAGAACACCAGAAATCAGCTGCAGTGCGTCCTGTCACTTCTCTTGCTTAAACTGGAGGGACATGAAACATAATAACAGAAAACACAGAAGAGCAAAATGACTACAAATGAGAACTGAACTCATAATGTAAGGGAGGAAGGGAGGAGTTTGATTCTTGGATTCTTTTTGCTGAATAGCAGCATGAATATGGGCTACATTAATAGAAATTACATTTCTTTAGGCCAAATGTTCACTTGTTTTCTTCTTTGGGGATGAAGTTTGTTCTTTTTTGTGGTTGTCATGTTTCAGTAGATAGATATGGGCGTTTATAAATGATTAATTCCTAACCATTTAGAGTGTATCCAACATGAAAATATTGAACAGCCAAAAAAACTTTTGCTTTAGATGGAAGGAGATGCCATCATCTAATTCTTTTTTCTTTTTCTATTTTCCAAGAACTGACTCTTCTTTATTATTGGAACAGAGTGTAGGAATACTTGTGTTGGTAAGAGTGTCAAACAATATAAGCTTATCCTAGTTGAAATATTCCACACAAAGTTGACACTGAGCGATTTCTCTGACAAACTTCTAACATTAATAAAAATTAATAGTCAAGTCTGTGCTGGTTTTGACTGGGTTGAGGTAGTTTTCTTCACAGTGCCTAGTATAAGGCTGTGTTTTGTTTTTGTGCTGAATACAGCATTGATAATTCAGAGATGTTTGTTATTGCTGAGCAGGGATTGCACAGAGCCAAGGCCTTCCCTGCTTTTCACATTGCTATGCTGGTGAGGAGGCTGGTGGTGCATGGGAGGTTGGGAGAGGACACAGCCAGGACAGGTGACTCCAAACTGACCAAATGATGTTCCAGACCATATGGCACCACAGTCAGTGTATAAAGTGGGGGAAGAGGAAGGAAGACAGGGATGTTTGGATTGCTGGCGTTTGTCCTTCCAAGTCACCATTAGTGTGATGGGGCACTGCTCAGCTGGAAATGGCTGAACACCTGCTCACCCACGAGAAACAGTGAATTCATTCCTTGTGTTGCTCTGCTTGTGTGTGTGGCTTTTGCTTTCCCTATTATAAACCATCAGTATCTCAACCCATGAGTTTTGTAGTTTTCACCCTTTCAGTTCTCTCCTCACTCCTGCTGGTGGGAAGTGAGTGAGCGGCTGCCTAGCGCTGGGCTGCTGCCAGGGTTAAATCACAACAAACACTATAAGGCAGTGGTTAAAAGTGGCAGTGATTAGAAGCGGCAGTGTCTAACAGCGACTCAAGGCCCCCTCCCAGGCACCTCAATTCCGCCATCTCCCCCACTGCTTGCCCGACCCGGCCCGCGGGTCTCCGCCACGCCTCGCCCCGGGCCCCGCCCCGGGCCCCGCTAGCCATTCGGGATTGGTCACTGCCCTCCACCCTGGCCCGTGATTGGCCGGCGCCGGCGCTGCTGTCGGCGGGATTGGCCGCGGCTGTGGCGGGCGGGAGGGGGCGGTGGGAGAGGGCGGGGTGAGTGCGGGCGGGGTGAGTGGAGTGCGGCCCCGGCCCCGGCCCCGGCCCCGACCCCGACCCCGACCCCGACCCCGACCCCGACCCCGACCCCGACCCGGCTCAGCGGGGCGCCGATAAAGGGGGCGGGTGGGGGCCCGGGCCACCAGCAGAGGCGCCGGCAGTGCTGGGGGCGGTCGTTTGTGCTGTGAAGCAGCAGCAGCCTTGCTCCTTCCTATCGAGACGGGCCTGCGGCCGAAGGCCTCAGCCGGTGGGTCAAGAGGGCACAGCGGGCGGGCCGTGGCGGCTCCGTGAGTGCCCGTCCGTGAGGGGCCGGGGCCGTTTGTGGGTGCGGGGGGCCGGCGGGGCGCGCTGCGATAGGGCAAACACGGGCAAGGCCTTCGGGGGCAAAGGGCTTGCAATTAATTCCCTTTCTTTGTTGTTTTAGTTCGGTTTGCTCGTGTTTGGTTGGGGGTTTTTGGTTGTGTTTTGTAGTTTTTCTCCCACAGCACCGTGGCGGCGACTCAGTTTCCCCCCACCGGGGAAAGGGGAGGTACCTGCACGGGGTCTGCCTTGTGTCAGCCAGGTACCCGCGGGTGTGAGGAGAGTGACTGGCGAAGTGATATCGCTGACATCGCTTCAACGAGGTTGTGAAACACACTTCTCTCTTTGCTTGAAGAGAGGAAGTCCGAGCCAGCAGGGCAATCCCCAAACAGAGGGTCAGAAGGAACGTGCTTTGGGCCGAGAATCCAGGGGAGATTTGTCAGTGCTTGCAGTTGATGTGCCTTTTCTTCCGCACGAGTGAAATTAATTAACCAGAAGTTACACTGCCCGGGATGGGTTTTGCTGCACCTCTAGAAGTTCTCTTGAAGTGCTTGTGGAGAGCGGTGTTGGCTCTGGTGGAGCTGAGCGTTCTCAGGATGCCCTGCACTGCACGTTGGCTTTTCTGGGTACTGCTGGTGAATTAACACTGAAACATATGAGTTACACAGCATGTGAACTCCGTGGTGCACAAAACTTAGAAAGTGTGTTATAAGTTCAGAGGCTGTGTACTTTGTAGGATGTATTTGGAAGCTTAGAGACTGTGTTTGGGTTTTTTTTCTATACCATAACATATTCAGCACTTCTTTTTTTCAGTGTAGTTCTTGATTTGCATTTGTCTGTGCACACAGTTTAGCAGTTTAGAAGAATGACTTTTGATTGGATTTTTGCCACACTGTCTAGAAGAAAATGTGTACTATAGCAATGAAGAATGGTGTCAGACTGTTAGTGTTCTCTTTAGTACAAAAATGAAGAATACGTACTTTATGGGTTGAAATTTCGTTGTGTAATAAAATAAGTTTACTTGTAGCTGAGTCAGACTCTTAAAAGAGTTGATTATTCTCTCACCCACTAAGAAAGGAAGAAGTCTGGAAAAAAGCTCACAAAAGTTTTTATTTTGAAGTTGCATTAAAATGCAGGATCAGGAAACTTCTGTGAAATAAGCCCATTTTTAAAATTTTCTTTGCTGATAGAGTGAATTTCAGTGCAGTGTAGTAAGGTGCAAGAGTTCTTGACAGATCAAAGCCTTATCAAAATAAGAAATATTTATGAATTGTTACCTTATTAAGCTAGCTGATCCTATGAAGATGTGTGCTTTGCAAAAGCAGTTTAGCATAGCAAGTGAAAAATACTGATAGGATGTATTGGATGACTTCCACAAACATTGTAATAGGTATTTGTTGCAAAAAGTTGAGCCCGCGTTGCTACCATTTTTACACAGTAATCTCCCTAGTGGCCCATAATACTTGTTGAGCTGAGTTTGTTTTGATTCTTGGATTTGTAGGAAGGCTTGAATGAAACCAAAAGTGTTACTGTGCTGTACAGCAGTAGGGTCTTTTTTTGGGGCAGACAGGTGGTTTGCAGGGTGAATCATGTTTGTTTGGCATCTGAGGTAATTTGAGATGTGGATATCATTTGAAGCTGTAACCATAAAACTTACCATTCCATCAAGGCTTGTCCTAATACTTCTGAATAGTATTTGACCGAAATATGGGGAACAAATTTGTTCTAGTTCATTTATTCACTGATACAGTAATAACCCCCCTGCATTTTATTGGATAGGTCTGTAAGTCCAGTAGTAGTAACTTCAGTTACAGTATCTATATGTTTAGTAGTGTATTTTGACAGGTTCTAAAGGGCTACTTTGCATTTATTTCAGGTGGAAAATGTGTTTAGAGACTTCAGTTAATACCATGAAATAAACGCTCAAGTTACAGGAACAACTAGAAATGGGGAATAAGCGGAGAAGGACAATGAGCTCATCTCAGCCTTCTGTTCAGAACATCCATGGACAGGGGTGCTGTAATTGTCCCTAGAGGACACTGACCTGAACAAGTGTGTGGACAATGAGCTCATCTCAGCCTTCTGTTCAGAACATCCATGGACAGGGGTGCTGTAATTGTCCCTAGAGGACACTGACCTGAACAAGTGTGTGGAACTTCAGCTTCTCTGGTTTTGATAGCATGGGCTCAAACAAAACACACCATGCAGTTTATCAGGGGAATGTCCTGAAGCGCTTATAGTGGTGCTGTGCACGTTTAATATGGGGGCAGTTATCCGAGTTGTCAAGGTGAAAAATGCGGTAGTTCTTACAAGAACTTGGTTGTCATTGTCTTAGTTTGGAAAAGACAGGTATTTGCCAGGGAAAGCTGGAGTTTCCATTAGAATAGAGAATGTAAACCCCTCACCCCCGCCAAATTTTAATTTTGCAATTAAAGGCTTTCAGGCAAAGATTTGGGAATAGGAATAACAGTTCTTTACTAGGAATATTAACAATACAAATGTAGTAGAAAACAAAACCACCCAACCAGACAAGCAAACAAACAAACAACAATTTTGGAGAACCGTGACAGAGTCAGAGCTACAACCTGACACCCTGTTGGTCAGGGTGTTGGAAGCAGTCTAAAAGTGAGTCCTCCTGGAGTGACAGATTTGGTTCTGTTGAAATAGAGATGATGCTGTAGAACAAGGGTCCAGTGATGGTGGGAAGAGGTCCAGTGATGGTGAGAAGGGGTCCAATCTTCCTCTGGGAATCGGGTGAGAAGCTAGGTACCTTCTGTTCCTACGTCTCAGTTTTATCCAGGTAGGAATGGTTGGCTCCCCCCACTGGGTGGAGCATCTCACAACAGGATGATGAAACGTGGATGTACTATTTTGGGGAGGGTAAGTTTGGGGATGTGTGCTTTTAAGGGTGTCTTAATGGTTCATTAGCAGAAAATATTCCCCTGGAGGGCGGACAGGCGGTGAAAGAGATAAGAAATACTGCCCCACCTGGTTTGAACAGTTGGCCCGTTATCAAAAGGCACCCGTCCCCCTCCTCCCAGAGTTACAAGAGATAAAGAACATTTCCCCAACTGCTTTCAGCAGATGAAATAGAATACACACTTTAGCTTCTATAACCCAAGACAGTCATACAGGCCACACCTGACTGTCTGTTTATGTGGAGTAAGGCTATGATTTATTTATATGGGAAATTGAGGTAATTATTGATGAGCTTGTAGTAATGAGTGCAATACTATGCAAGGATGACAGAGTGGATGGTCATGTAAGTTGGTAAATGCTCTTGTGTTGTGGTGGGAAAAAATATTTATAAATTCTGCTGTCAATGGCATTAATCATTCTGAGTAGTTTTAAAACAACTTTTCAAATTTGATTAATTTCAAGTGTGGTGTTTTTATACTAAATCTTTATGTGGCATTTCACGTAACTGAATATGTGACTGTGGAAGCAGAGAAAATTCCAGCTGGTGTGTGTGTGTCCCTAGCAATTATTAAAACAGGACCCAAAAAGTTTGTGTTGTTCAGATTCTAAAGTCCCCTGTGATTTTTATGTATTGCTGTAACATTGTCAATATCTCTCTTCTAGAAGCAAAGCAGGGAGAAGAAAATCCAAGGTGATAACAAATTTGAGATTTAAATGATGCCACTAGTTAACCTTTATTCATTATGCATTTGGTGAATCAGATATTTATCATTTGGCAGCTTAAAAAAAATTGTGGTGTTGGGTTCTTGAGAGTATTGTCAGGAACCTGCAGCAGTATTTTTGAGGCCTAAAAATTGGCTCCTAGGCAGTGGATCTGTAATATGTTCCCATGATTGTAATAAGGTGCTTTAAGTCAAAACTAGTGATTTTTAAAAGGAGATGACAAAAAGAAAAGTCAAATACTTGTACCGTGCTCAGTAAACCCAGTAAACTTTCATACAGTGTATTGATTGTGTAACCTTTGAAAAACCTCTAAAAAGCAAAATTGTAAAAATAATAAAAATTAATTTTTATTTACCTTCTGTGTGAACACAAGCAAATAGTTACATTTTTGTAGCACAAGTGGTAGATTTTCCACTCCATCCAAAAGCATGTATGTAGAACTGTGATTGCAGTCTGGGGGCAGAATAAATATCTGAAATTCTGGAGCTTTGGTTAGGGAAATGACTGTGGAGCTCTTAAGGACCTCAAACAATTTTCTTGTCAGGCTTCTTCTCTTTCCCAGCCCTTCCTCCCAGTGATTCTTCACTAGATGCTTGTTTGAATACTTTTCTTTGAGCTGTTGTTTCTGATGGATGTTCTTCAGCCTCCCCAGGCAGTGTGTTTGAGGAATACAATGTCTTTACTGGTAGAAATATTTCCCTTAGGTTTTTTCCACGTGTTGTTTCCATGTGTCAGGGAAAACAGTGATTTTTTTTTTTTTTGAGGCAAGGTATTTACAAACTATATGCAGAGCATAAGATCTGATTTACATTGTTGATCAGGATACAAGGGTTATTTTTCCTGTCTTGTAGTTTTCACTCTAATGCAGCTCTGTGTGCTGCTATTTGCTGAAAGAAAGGGAAGCAGTGACTTGACTTGTCTATTATGGTCCTCTGTAGTCCTCCATTGCACTTCTGCTTAGCTGAACATTGCCAATTGTTCTCCCTTTTGTAATTCTCTCAGTTGTTTATTCCTACTTGACAATAATATCCCTTGCTTTCTATTTGAGAATGATCTTACTTCTTCACAGGTATATTGGAATCGCCTTAGATTCTGTTTCATAACTCTTCAGGTGAGCTCTCCTGTCTGTTGATTGCATCAGAGGCTTTTGTTACCCTTGTATCCAAGATAAAGAATTAGGTTTATGAAAGAAGAAGAGTTTGAGGTGCTGAGAGCTCACTGTTCTTCACGAAAAAAACAAAACCAACAACAAAACAAAAAATCTCCAAACTTTGAAAAAAAATTTAAAAATTGCTTTTACTGCTTCTGTTAGTGGATAAGGTCTGATTACGTGTTTTGGGTTAACTTTGGTTACATAAGATGATAGCAGTGCAGAAACACATCTCTGGGCCTTCTAGTCTGATTAATTATATCTCTCCATCATGTAAGAGTTTCCATGGCCTGCACTTCCACCTTGGGATTCTTTTGTCAATTCTAGTTGCTGTGTTTATCAGGAGGAAAGGAAGTGATTGTTCTGGTTTACTAAAGTGTCATATGCACTGACAAGAGTAAAAGTGTACCTCTTCTGCTTAAAGTGTAGACGAGTCTTGGCATTTTGTTGATTATTGGCATCTATTGGAAGTGTTTCAGATCCAGAGATGTGCTTCCTCCTCTAGGAAGTTTATAATCAGAACTTAAACAAGAATATGAGATGTGAAAGAGAGATAAGAAGAGAGAACAGATATGGAGGTGGGGGATTGGTGTCTGAATTTCTGTATGTCTTCTGACAAGCAGTAGGTAAAAATTGCTACTTCTGCACCCTTAGTTTAGTACACCTATTTAGAATACAAAATCTTGTTATATTGGGGAAGGAGAGAGATAAGCTTACCTGATGATTAGCAGTGATGTATTAACAGAAGAGCTTGCTATAGGGACTACTGGTAAAATTAGGCTTTTTATTCTGAAAGTTAAAATGCTAGCTTTCTGTGGGAGGATGGGGCTTGCTGTTACTTGGTTAGTACATGGCATACATATTGTCCTCATCTTTAAAAGATATAGTACTATATCTTCCCTCTTGAGATTTAATGTGTAATTTCTGCTGAAGCTATTAGTTAGGATAAAAGCTGTAAAATTGATTTTTACAGTGGTAAGGCAAAACTGTCAGTTTATCAGATCAGATCAAACAGAGGATTGAGGATTTTCATCAGGGGAGATGAAGACGATGTGTTCAAACTATTTACAGTTATGTTATAAGAAAGTAAAGAAAACTGGGATAAAGTTAGAGCAAGTCAATATAAAAAATCTGGAAATAATACAGAAGTTGTGTAAAGTGCTGAAGCAGATAGACCCTCAGAGAATGGTGTCAAATCAGTACTGGAATGGCTTAGTTCTACCACCTCAGCTGTGCTAATGCAACAGCCTGCTGAGCTTCTTGAAAACGAAGACAGAGTCTTGAAGAAGGAGATCTGACAGAGCTGAGTAAGTTCATGTAGGCTGCTGTACAGCTTGACAGTCAAACATTGTAGGGACACCTGAAGCTGCATCAGAGCACCACCGTAACTCTGGCTTCTTGGCTGAAGTGACCAGATGGCAAACAGCCTAGGTGAATGGTGTTGGTCAGGAGAGCCTGGATGAGAGAATGGGGGCTGTGTAGGATCTTCAGCTCTAGGAGGATGTTTAAGGACAGAAAGGAACTGCCACAAGATGGTTGTTGGTAGCAACTTGCCCATTCAGACACCTCTGTATGGAAAGTGATGACTGGGCTCCACTTATTAAGGGAGTTCTGGACTTGAAGAAATTTTGTGTCTGCTTCATGACTTGTCCTCTGACAGTATCTAATTCATTTCTTTTAGAGCAACCACTAATAATACTTTCGTGCATATACTTCAATTCACTCTTGTTTGTATAGTGGCAGCACTTGCTTCATGTCAAGTCTGACAAAACTTTTTTCATAATTTCATGTCCTAGGGTGACTTTATGATGCTTTTATCCCCAGTTGTCTGTTCTGTTTATGCTGGATGTTAAGTTCTGCACCCTTAAGACTGGTTCCGAGAGCAAAGGGAGGAACAAAGAGGCACGACGTTTGTGTTCAGAAACTGCACTCACTCCTCTGCATTGTTTCTCCTGGACTGTGTTCTCTGCAGCAGGAAGCGGGAGAGAGCTCTCCTTTGCTTTTTAGTTAGTTTATAGCTAGCTAGGCAGAGAAGTTCCCCAGACTGTGACTTTTCTTTTTCTTGGAACTGACCAGCCCTGCTCTGGACTGAAAACCCAGAAAAACACCAGGAGCTCACACCTGTGGCCCACTGGGACCTGGGATGTGGCATTTTCCAGTGGAGGAAGGAATGATAAGAGACTGAGTGAGCCAACCTACACTCCACTGGAAGCTCTTCCTGAATTTTCCATCTCTTCAGAACAGCAAGAGGTTCCATTGTTTAATATTATTAATTTTTTCATGCTTATGAATACTGTGCTTGTTAAATAAACAGTTTTTTCTCCTTTTCTCCAAGGCAATCTTTTCCCGAACCAGTATGGCGAGGGGCCACTTGAATCTGCTTTCTAGAGGGATCCCTTTGGAAGTTTCCTCCCAAATTTGCCCTGTGTGTGGCTTTTGAGTAGAGTTGTGAATTGTCTGTGATGATTATAGGAGGTCATTAATTGAGATTTGGAATATACAGACAGTGTCCAAAATACTAATCAATTTCTTTTTTTTAGCCTGCATGTTGACTAATGCTTTGGTAAATGCAGAAATTTAATTATTCCTAAAATTAATAGTTATAGGTGTAGTATTCATAGACTAATAATTCAGAACTTCAGTTTTGCATTTATGGCACAAATTGCATACAAAACTGCAGGCTTTTAGGGAAATGCAAAACAGAAACCATTTAGTATTTAAGTGGGAGAAAGCTGCTCTTAGTTTGCTGGTGATCATTTGCCTCTTTTGGGAAGAGTCTCAGATCAGTATTAGAATATTTTGACATGATCATGGCTTTTGGGGGTCTTTTTTAATGTAATTGGAGAGGTAAAAAAACCACAACTAAATAATATTCTAATTTAAAATGAAATCGGTAGTGGGGCAGCCTGACAGCTTATTGAATTTGGACCACAGGCTACTTCCAGCCTCAGGAAAAGAGAAGGAACTATACTGAGTAAAAATGTTGACTTAGTCGAATCTGTAGCTCAAAGGAGAGATCAAAATGGTTGATGAAGACAGTGCCTGGAAAGTATGTCCCTGAAGCATATTCCATTTGTCAGTGTACTTGTAGCTGAGGTGATACTTATGGAAATAGTCACTGCTGTGTTCTCAAATATTTTAGTGAGGAGCCTTAAGTCACTTCTGTACCAGAGAGTTTGAGGAAGGAACTTTTGGTTGAATAGATTGGATCCATAAGAAAAACATTTGATTTTTGCTTATCATCCAGCGTACTGTTTTCGGCTGGGATAGAGCAAAATTTCTTCATGGGAGTTTGCATGGGATTGTGTTCTAAATGTTTGTCTGGAAACAGTGTTCATAACTTGGGGATATTTTTGTTGTTGCTGGACAGGGCTTGCACTGAGTCAAGCCCTTTTCTGCTTCTCACCCCACCAGTGAGAAGTCTGGGGGTGTACTTGGGAGGGGACACAGCTGGGACAGGTGACCCCAGCTGACCAAAGGGATATTTGAGACCGTGTGGCATCGTGCTCAGCTGGTAGGGTTGAGGAAGGTTGGCCAGGCTGCTGTGACTTTGGAACTGTCTGAGCGTTGTTTGGTGTCTGGTGAGCAATTAGGGGGTTTTTGCATTATTCTTTTTCCTTGCTTTTATGTCTTTCACTCCTTTTTCTTTTTTTCCTCCTTAAAAAAACCCCTAAATTCCGAAACTCTCTTCATCACAACCCATGGGTTTTTTTCACTTTTACGCTTCTTACTCTCTCTCCTTTTCCGCTGGGTGGGAGACTGAATGAGCACCTGTGTGATGCTTAGCTGCCTACCAGCTAAGGTATATGGTTTTCTGAGGTTTAGATGAATACCAGACAGTGAAAATAAATAATAACTGAATATTCATTAATTTGAGTATTAATCTGCCATGTATGTAATTTGAAACTTGTAAGCATAGCAAAAATTAAATCATTTCAGTGTTAGTCTGCCCATAGAGGCAAGAGAAGAAAATGTGACAGTAGTATGTTGTTTCAATTATTTAAATTGAAATATTCCTCTGGTTTTGGGGGTTATTGTGTGCCTTTCTTCTCTTAACTGAAATGATCTTTTTGCAGTCCGGAGCAGTGGTGCTTATCAAACTGAAAATTCTCCGTTCTAATTAAATTTTTTTTTCTTTTAATTCATCTGCACTTAGAAGCTTTCAATGCCCGCAGGGAAGAAAGAGATGTAGAATATAGGTTCCAGGTAAAGAATATTGGCTAATACAGTTTAAAAGACAGTGTAAATATTTTTACTTGCAACATTTATTTATGTTGATCGGGGTGTGATTTCATTATGATTCAGAAATAGTCAATTAAGGGGGAGGATGTGAAGAATGAGTGCGTTTTAAGTTTTGCCCATTTGACAGCCAAACGAATTCATATTGGGAATTCTGGGAATAAATGCAGATTTATTTTTTTAAGATGGTAACCTAGAAAATAGTAATTGTGTCAGTATTGCATGCATTCTCTTTGCAAACCTTGAATGTGAGATCCTGTTGTTACCTTGTAGGAGCAAATGTTTTCTGTAGTTTATAGATATAAGAGAAAAAAGAGCAATTGAGTAGGATAAAGGCTTTATTATTATTTCTATGTCAAGTGTTGAGATGGGGTCCAAAATGCATGCAAGTTTTTTTATGAATACGAGGAAAATCTGAGGAAGAACATAAAAAAATTAGTTGTTAAAAGATGGAAAAAATATTTCATAGAGAAATATTTGAGGCTTACTTCACATTTCCTTTAAAAAATAAAATGCTAGTTAAATACTTCCTGCATGATGAAAATGATGACAACTTGGAACCGTTTTCCCCCAACTCCTTGCCCACCTCCTTCTGGGCTCTCCAGCCACATTCTGCCAAGCTTTCTCCTCCTGTGTAATAACCCTACACACCCTCTAAGAAATCCCTCTCTATCTCTCTTGTAACCCCATTTTAGGTACTGGAAGGTTGCTCTAAGGCCTTCCTGGAGCCTTCTCCAGGCAGAACATCTCCAGCTGTCTTAGCCTATCTTCATAGAAGGGGTTCTCCAGCCTCAGATCACCTTCTTGGCCCTCAGTCATGCACTCCTTGACCCAAGAGAGTTGCTGCTCTTGTCATTAGTGCACAGGATATGAGGGAGTTGAGGAGATAGGAGGGAACAAAAGGGAGAGGAGAGTAAAGGGAGGTGACCAGGTTTCAATGGGTGAGGACAGAATCCTGCCAGCATCTGTCTGAGCAGGAAATTCCAGTTGTCCTACATCTAGCTCTGTAAATTGGTTTGAGATTTTTTTTTTTTAATGTAGTATTGTGGTCAAGAACATGTATGATTTCTGTAACTCAAGTTACAGCACTAGGTTGTGAACACATGCAGGCATACATCCACTCTAACCTTGAGCACTTACATCTCGAAAAACAGGGATTTTTTTTTTTTTCTTTTTTACAATCTGTGAAAGAGGACCAGCTGGTTAGAATTTGGTCTAGATTCTGAGGTTTTCTGTGCTATAGCCTGTAATTTGCTGTCTCTGGAGTGGTGTCCTTAGTGCAGTGTTAGTAGAAGTAAAGAGGAAGCACACCACTCTGTCAGTGCCTGTTAAAAGCTGGACCTACCTGTTTGTGAACTGTGCGTTTTATGAGACAATCTCTCCCATTTTTAAAATCAGCTCTGGTAATCCAAAATGCTTTCCTGTTCACAATCCTATTGAGGAATTCAGGTGACTGTAATAACATTCTGGAACTATGGAGGTGTGTATATAAACATCTTCAGCTCTTGTTTGCCCTACCTTATTTATTCACTGTTGTGTTGCTTCTCTGAGACTGGTCAGTTTTGCAGAAATGCATCTTTTCGGTGACTATTGGGTATGCTTTGAACAGCTCTATTAAACTGAGCTTCTGAAGCAATACCTACTTCTTAGGCTGAGCTAGCCCAGAAGAAATACAGGAGAGAGGATACTGTGTTTCACACGTGCATTGCCGATCGGTTTCTTGTCAATTGGTCTGTGCGTTCATGTAGCTAAATCCTGCTCATTTTAGGCATGGAGGTAAATAAATGACTACCTCCTTCTCTTATTTTTGAGATGTTTTGTATTTAGGTAGAAGTCCTGAAAACTAAATTGACATCCATACTTCCAGTAAGTGGTGAAAGCTTTTGCTCTCTTGATCCAATAAGTTATCTCCAGGACAGAAGAATAATAAGTGCCTGCTCTATCTTCTAGAAACAGTTGAATATGTGATGAGAGACTCTGTATGTGAGAGCATTATTTGGAACAAAAAATATAGTGCATTAAACAAAATTTGCATGTTGTGAACATCAGTTTTTAAAAACAAAATATTTACATTCAGAGTGCTTGTCTCTGTTGAGTGGACATCTGTTTTTGAATAATACTGATGTTTTAGGGAATAAAATGAAATTAAGAATTATGCAATTTTGTTGTATTTTTACCTTGTTTGTTTCAACCACTTGTTTGAGAACAGATTTCTGCATTGCTATTCTGATTTATTAATCTAACTGTTGGATTTCATTCTGCAGATTTGGATGTGGCTGCTAATTATCAGCTCCCTCTGGCAGCCTTCTGATCAATCATGTTGTAATCAAGGGAAATTTCAGAATTGTCAGAGCTTGGTTGAAAAAAATAGCTTGCTGGTTGACTTAATAAAGATAGTAACTGCTGGCTGACTAGATAGGAAAATGAATTGTCATGTTTTTTCTTGCATTAGTTGCCAGGATTTTTGTTTTGCAAAGACACGAGAGTTTTTACCTTTCTAAAGATTGCAGGAGTGGTATAGTTAATAACAAAACAAACATTTTAGGTTCTGGTTTTTAATGCAGGATGGGCAGGTCTGGACAAATACTCAAAAATATTTCCAGGGAAAATTATATGTAATCAAACTACATAGAGCTTCATAGATAAATGAGGGGAAAAAAGCCTCAGATACCTGCTAATTTTTTTTCTGCCAAGGTGCAATCTCTTTCATATGTCTCTGCCCATACATACTTTCCTTTTAAGTGTAATAAAGAGATTAGTTACACAGCCAGGAAATAAAAAAGCTTTCATATTTTTCTGAAGTTCATAATACTCTATATAAATGGTTGCAAACTTTGTCTTCCTTGTCTTTAATGTTAACTTTTTAATTTGGTGAGTTTCAAGAACAGAAAAATTTTAATTCCGTATCTAGTAAAGATTAGAGTGAAAAAGTAATTTAAAGGGACACAAGAAGTCACTGTATATCTGAAATAGTGAACTTCTAATTGCACTTGTACAAGCAACAGCCTTTGGGCATGAACCCTTGTGTTAAATTATTAATACCTGATAATATTGCTGTATTATAATCTTCTCTTTTACAATATTGGCAGTCTTTTTCCACTGTTTCTCAAGTTCCTTTTTACTCCTTATCCCATATTTTCATGGTAAAAGCTGTAAGTTTCAATAATATGAAAAACTGCTGTAAGAAGAAACTGTGTGTGGGCAATGTTTATATGGCCATGCCTGAACATACTACCTCTAGCAGTAAGAATAAAGCCTTCAGCCTGGGACTTTTATTTTGGAAGGTGTGATTTGATTAATTATACTTTTCCAGTAACAAAGATAAGCCAGATAGGGCTGCCTGAATTGTGCTTTATTACCTGAAAGATTTTCCATTATAGTACTTGCAAATCTTTTCTGCAAGCTGATGTATGTGTTGTGTCAGATTTATGAACAGAATGAAAAAATAAAGTTGTGACATCTGGGATTGATATTTTTAAAAATTATTAAGTTTGTTATTTACTTAAAAGGTGTTAAGATTGGGGGCACAGTGTTTGCACGGTATTATTTAGTATAGGTGAAAACTCAGTTACATTCTTTCATAACGTATGGGCCCAGAGCACTTTATGTTCTTAATAATCATATTGTTAATGAAGCATAAGACTTCAGAGAAATAGAAAATTCCTTGATAAAAAAAGTATATCAAAGTGTTAGGGAATAGGGAAACTGCAAAGACATATTTTTATCTAACAAGTATCTCTGTCTTTTTCTTTCCTCCATAATCTCATGTAGCAATGGGCCAAGGACTTGGCAAAACTGCCTGGCCCAAACCTGCACGAGGATATCAGACTATTACAGGTGGAAGATGTGGAAGAAGACATTCCTACGTTGGGTTTAGACGATTTTTGAATAATCAAGACAGAGATGGACATCAACAGAATGACAACTGCAAACAACTAGAATTGGAAGATGTTCAGAAAGAGGATTCTTTATGTATGTACATATCTTTGTGTATGTGCCATTTTGTTGTAAACTGAGAGCTCGGGGCAAGAGGAGGAAGGAACATGAGGAGCCACATAAGTGACTCACGTTATTGAGCCACTTACGTAATATGAAAAGTACATTTCCTATGTCTTTAATTTGCTTTTATAGTAGATTTCATTCTCTAAAGCATAAATAATCTAATAAATTTCTATTAGGTTGTGTAGTTTTGCCTGAAGAATATTCATAGTGAGTTAATGTGTTCTAACAAACTAGATAATAATATTCAAATTATTTTGTCTCCAAATTAAAATTCACATTTGGAAGAAAAGGCCTATTCTAATCCTGTGAAAATCAGTTTAAGCCTCTGAAAAATCTTTAAAAGTTCCTCTTTCATTTGTTTATACCAGTTAGACCACTTCCTTTTCTTGTTTAATGAATATTGGATGTTAGTATTTACCAAAATGCCTTCTATGACATTAGCATCTGAATAATAATTTAATAGAGGAATACAGAATGGCTTCTTGGATTAGAAGTATGGTCCCATTTCTTTACCTGAGGTTTTCAGCTTAAAAAACCCCATTTGATAGAGCCTTAGATCTTCCAAAATACCTGGGGGAAAGGACTTGGGGGTACAGTTTAACACTGGTTGAATATGAGCCATTAGTGTGCCCAGGTAGCCAAGGGCACCTGGCCTGTGTCAGCAGGAATGTGACACCAGAGTAGTGACCAACCCCTGTGCTAGGCTAGGTTAGGTTACACCTCAAGGCTGTGTCCAGTTCTGGGCCCCTCAATTTAGGAAGGACATTGAGGGGCTGGAACATGTCTAGAGAAGGGCAGCAGGGCTGGGGAGGGATCTAGAGCACAAGTCAGATGGGAAGCAGCTGGGGGTGTTCAGCCTGGAGAAAAGGAGGCTCAGGGGGACTTTCCTGCTCTGTACAATTGCCTGAGAGGAGGCTGAAGTGAGGTGGATGTGGTTCTTTTTTGCCCAATAACAAGTGATAGAACAACAGAAAATGGCCTCAGATTGCACCAGGGGAGGTTTAATTGGCTGTTAGGGAAAATACCTTCACCGGAAGGGTTGCCAGTCACTGGAAGAGGCTGCCCAGGAAAGTGGCAGAATTGCCAGTTTCTGGGTGTTGCAGCTGCCCTCTTCTTAGAGGGTAGAAATGAGCCAAGACACAGACTTCTTGTTTATCACAGTGTGAATAGGGTCCTGGTTTATTTCTCTTTGCAGCTTAACTGTCCTGACTCCAACTGTTCACTGACTCTGGCTGCAGCAAGATCCTACTGTGGGTTTCCCTTGCAGCCTCTGACTGCTGGTTGTTTCCTGCTAAACTGTGACTGCATGTTTTAGTTTGCAGACTCTGTATGCAGGCTTTTACCCAGCCAGACTATGACTGCAGGTTCCAATAACAGGCTCTAACTGCAGACCCAGACTGACCTCGCAGCAGTGATTCGCTCCCCCGAGGATTCTTCTTCATGATCCTCTTGTTTCCTCTTCCTCAAGGTTCCTCCTCCTTCATGATCCTCTCCTCACCAGCTAACCCACTCCCTTTTATAAAACTTATCTTTGTTGGATATAGCTGTGACTCATCGGGGACGGGGCTGTATTGGGTAATTAACATATCTGTTACTTATCAGGGGCAAGGTCACCTGTATTCCCTTCTACACCTGGAGGTCCTTAAAAGGTGTGTGTACTTTGTCTAATGGTGGACTTGGCAGTGTTAGGTTTATGGTTGCACTTGATACCTTGGTGGACATTTCCCGTGTAAGTGATTCTATAGCTCTACAATGTAGGTGTTTTTTTCTCCTGCCCATATAGACTATTTTGAAACTGTTTTCTTACTCTATTTTTTTTTCTTTTTTAAATTATAATGGCATAGTGCTATTTTAGCTTTGTATTCAATCAATTTTGTAATCTATTATGTGAGGTAGATCATCTAGGGGTGGTTTTAATCTTCTGTAAATTGAAATGTGTTTATTATTGTTCATGTTTCATACATTTTCTATACTTTCATCTAGTTAAAGGTCTGTTTCCTGTAAGGGAGTGTTGACGTTACTGGGAATCTTCCTACTGTCTCTGTATAATGCTATCACATTTCTTGTTTCGGTTACACAGAGCAGCATGCAGTTATTTTATGGGTCATTAGATATATGCAGTTTAAGGGTATATTATCTCCCTGTTCTTAATACAGTTGCTTTGTATGTAAATTAGTCTAATAACAGAATGCCTTTCCTTTACATTTGTTTCTGTGTGTACTACAACTCTTCAAATTTATCTTACAGAACAATTTTGGATTGATTTACTTTTTTTGTCTCCACTAGGCTACATTTTTCCCCAGCTGGTATTATATTTGGGTGGATAGTTATTACCTGAAATGCTGCGTATTTTCTGAGTTAGAAGGAACTCACAAGGATCATTGAGTCTAACTCCCAGCTCTGCATATGACATCCTCAGGAATCACTCCATGTGCCCAGGAGTATTGTCCAAACACTTCTTGAACTCAGTCAGGCTGGTGCTGCTGACCACTGCCCTGGAGAGTCTGTTCCAGTGCCCAGACACCCTCTGGGGCAAGAACCTTTACCTGATACCCAACCTAAAACTCTCCTGACACAACTTCAGGCCATTCCCTTGGGTCCTGTCACACAGAGAAGAGATCAGTGTCTGCCCCTTATCTTCCTCTCTGTAGATGTTGAAGAGCCCAGTGAGATCTTCCCTCAGTCTCCTCCAAGATGAACAGTCCAAGTCATCTCAGCCACTCCTTGTGTGTCTTCTCCCTGTTGGTTTCTTCAGCATCTTCATGGCCCTCCTTTAGTCACTAGTATCTTTATATCTTACATGGTGGTACCCAAAACTCTACAGATTCCCAGAATTGTTGAAAAATCATTGAGAGAGGCCTTGCTGATCAGCTGACTAGTTGACCACCTTCTGATGAATCCCATCAGGCCCTATAAATGTGCAGAGATTCAGCAGCAGCCACAGATCCCACACAAGTTCAGGGTTGACTGGGAGTTGATCATTCTCATGGTCATCGCCCTCCAGCTCAGGGCACTGGGACTTCCTTGGACGTCCTCTCTTTATCAGTCTTGAAGATGGGCAAAGAAATCATTTAATATCTCTGCCTTATCTCTGTCCCCGTCTGTAAGGTGGCTATCCTCATCCTGTAATGGGCTAATGTTATTTCTGCACTGCCATTGCTACTGACATACTTAATAAAGCTTTTTATTGTCACCACTGGGGACAATAAAAAAAAAAAACAAAACTGTTTCTGGCTTGCATCAACCCCAACTGAGTTTTAGCCACATGAGTTTTCTCCCCACAGTGGCAGCAGCATCTCTGTATTCCCATGTCACTGATTTTGATTCCACTGGCCATACTTCTTGTTTTCTTGCTTTAGCTCCAAAATAAGATCCCTGATCATCCAAGCCAGCCTTTTGCCTCACTTGCTTGACTTCCAGTGTTTTTGGAATTGCCTGTTCCTATGCCCTTGGGATGTGGTTCTTAAAATGGAACCAGCACTGACCCCAGCACCTTCAAAAGAATTTTCCCAAGACTTCAATAACTAGTTCCCTGAGCAGTATGAAGTCTGTTCTCCTCATGTCCAGAGCTGAAGTTTTTACTTTTCCTGCACTAGTCACCAGTCATCTGGTGACTTTCCTAAGAGAAACTTTAAACTCAATCACTTTGTGTTCATTGTGGCCAAGACTGTCACCAGTCTCCACTTGGGTCACTCTCTGTTACCCAGCAATAAATCCAGGAGGGCACCATTCCTAGTTGGCCCCTTTAGTACCTGTGCCATGAAGTTACCATCCAGGTGCTTTAAGAATCTAAGAAACTGTAGAAGATGGGTAAGAGGAAATATTACTGGCAATATTAAAAACATGACGGGGTTTGATCCTTGGTAATTTACTATATGTGACTCTGCTTGAGCAAGAGGAGTGGACTGGACGATCTCTAGAGAGGCCTGCCAACCAGCCTTGGCTTGTAGCAATTTTGTGGAGGAGCTTCACGATTCTAATTAGATACAGTGAAGAAATTATGTTTCGCTGTTGTTTAGTCCAAAGAAACACGTGGTTTTATTAGTCGTGGGGGACAGCCTGACCAGGGAACAGCGGCAGGAAAGGTCTAAAGGGACAGGGATCCAACCGAGCAGAGAGCCCAAGGCAAAGGGGGAAAAGGGGCAAAAGAAGAGCAAAAAGGGCAAAAAGGGGCGAAAGGGGCGAAAGGGGGAAGAAGAGCAAAAGGGGCAAAAGGGGGAAGAAGAGCAAAAGGGGCAAAAGGGGGAAGAAGGGCAAAAAGGGGCGAATTACCTGTTACATTCCATTTTAACCCTTTCTATCATGAATATTCTAATGAGCATTAACCAATCACCTCAGGATACAAAAACCAACAACATTTACATACAGCCTATAGGGACTACTACATTACCATGCTAATCTACATACTAAAAACCTGAGGAACCACCTTTTCCCTGATACCTGAGAAGTCCAAACCTCTTCTGTTTGGGGAGGGAAATTGCTTAATCAGGAGCCTTGGCTATTGACTCAGTTAATCTAATCACTGTCTTCCTGCTCAACATTCTACAGTTCAAACCTTGCTTTTAATTCTATAACTCTTGTAGGTTTCATATTCTTACAATCTTTTACTAATGAACTATCTCTACAAGGGCTTCCTGCTTCATCTTTCCCAACAATACAGTATTATTTCCTGGAAGCCAGATTCCCAAGTGCTGAGGGGCATACCTCTCACAAGATTTTGGTGCCAGGAATTCACCACCTAGTAATGGAGCCTCATCTATCGATTTAAATGAGATTTTGGACAAAATAGTCTGGACTATTGCCTTCATTAGGAGTTTAAAAATTACTTGAACAAAGGATTGATTTTGTAGTAGCAATAGTATACATGTTTTTACCTTCTTTAACTGTTGCTGCTAGATTTGATGTTTATTGTTCCTTTATGCAAGAGGTGTTCAAGCGTTATATAACTAAACTGCATTTGTTATGAAGCAATATTAACTCTAATACCACATTCAACCCTGCTGTTTTCTTCTTATGAGGAGTTGCACTCCAAGGTGCAGGTACAAGGTACAATTCTTTTAGTATGTAATTTATAGTAGCAGTAAGTGGCTTTATCTGAGTGTGGTAGAAGGTACAATTTAGCCAGTTAATGAATGGATAGGCCGATATGGAGAGAAATGTTCTTTCAGTTTTTCTGTTGTCTTGTAATTCCATTTTATGTAAACAATGTAAAAATTCTGCTTGTATATGTGTTCCTTTAATACTTTTTTCTCTATCACATCTGTAGCTGGAATTGTATAATTTAAATCTATTTCTGTAGGCTTAGTATAAATGAGAAAGTAAATATATTATTGAAGAATGACTGCATCTCTGATAAATGTTTCTATCACATTGCACTGCAGTCCTAGTAAATTATCCCTTCTTTTTAATGAGCAGTTGTTGTAGACAAGAATATTTCTGTTGGTTTTGATTATTCCAGTGCATTCTTTCTTACAGCTTTCTCTGAAGATTCCAGTACATTGGTTCAAGTTTCTGCCGATTTATTAGATGAGCCTTTGTCAAATGATGCTGGCACTAGAGAACCTGTTTGCCAAACTTCTGAAGTGACCACATCACCATTTTCTGTATTCTCTTATGGCCTAGAAGGCAATCAATTATCACAAGACTTGATGAATCCTTATGAAAAACTTGTGGACCTTGCAGAATACACATCTGGAGATCATAGTGATTTGAATGGTAAAAATGGAGTTGCTTTTGTAAACATTGACTCCTATGAGCCAGATAGCAGTGATGGAGAGGAAGGGGATGCTCTAGACAAATATTCTTGGATAAGAGAAGCAGCAGGTCTAATTCAGGGAAGACTAGATAACATACTTTCTCAATGTGAAAAAGAGGTGGAGTCTCTTAATGACTTACAGTCCCAACTGTCTGCTTTCAACCACAGCATTTATAGAGAAAGTTGTGAAGAAGCAGGACCAATTCCTTTGGCATGTCCAAACTATAGGACACTGAAATCTACTGAAGATGAAGCTATACCGAAAATTAGCCTGAATGATGACAGTTATGAAATACAGAAGGTAGAACATATAGTGGATGTTGGAATTGGAACCCCCATACCAGTTGCTGATGTATTAAACATCAGTGATGGAGAAACTGACCAAGAACATGCATCTGAGCTAGTAGTGAGACCTAAAATTAGAAAACAAAATATTGCAAAACAACTGGAGAGAGAAAGTCATCTCCCTAGTTGTGATGAGGAGGAAGATAATTCCTGGAGGAGAATTGGGATTGCTGATGTCCAGCAATGCCATCCTGAGTGTCCCCTGAGAGATGGCAAAGACGAGATGAGTTCTGGTGTGTTCTTTCTCTCAAGAATGCACAGTCATCGAAAGAACATGGAAACAGATTTAAGAAGAAATGCAGTAGCTCGAAAACAAAACAATGTTCTCAGTGACAGTGCTTTTTGGAATGAGTTTGAAGACCACAACACACATTACTTAATGTCCCACAAAGATGAAGACAGGTAAATTTTGTTTTTATATCTGTTTTAGAATTGATTATTTCGTGTAAATGAGGTGCAAAACTGAACAATATGTTAGCAAATGAGACATAAAAACTTGAGGCGTTTCAGAATATGATCAGATAACAAGATGCTAACTTTTCCTTTCAGTTATCCTTCACTCCTCTGGTAATGTAAACAGCCTTTCCTTATGTCTGCAGTCAGAGCACTTATAACTGAGGAATATTACTTATTTATTTTTATTTCATTTTTACTGAGCAGTTGGAGGGTGAAGACTTGTTCAAGCTTTGAAAGTTTCCTTCTAAGCTTACTCTTCAGAATTTGATTTTTTTTTAACAAATCTCAATATTCTGCATGGCAGCATATTTATGTTCTTGCCCTCAGCCTTTTGGAAGAAATTGTTCTTCTTTGTAATATTTGAAGAACAACTTGATAGGATTGCTTACAGTCCCTTTTTAATGGAAATTCTTCAGACTACTAGGTGTTTCCAAAGTAGCTTTAGATTTACAAATTGCTCCAACCTTGACACCAGAAGCAGTATTCAGGTTTCTCCTGCTTTGTGCTCTTCACCCAAATGACAAAGTAATTTGGATAAACCTTATGTTGATTAACTTCTATTCATAAAATGTTAGTTTAGAACTCTTCACTATTAATTGGAATTATATAACTGAGCTATTTGAGGGTAAAAACGTTTCTAACCTTATGATCATTTATGGAAGATGCAGTAGTGTTTGTGATGGCTTTTTTCCCTATTTTTCTTATAGTTTGCTTTCATCTCGTTGATTCTGTTCCTATGACATTCTTTACAATGTCTTCTCAATGTTAATGTGGCTCTCTTGTGCATGTGCACATTTAAAGCTATCCTGCTTAGCAGATTGTGTTTCCTGTGTTCTTGTAGAAACAAAAGCACAAAAATTAAATAGTATAAAATCTTGTCCTTAAAACATGGCAGAGTTGCAACTGTGAGAGAACAAAATGCATTTTAAAATGGGATAGTAGACTTAGGGAGTTTGCTTCTTCAAGGTGTAGATATAGAGTCCCGCATTTGTGGGGGGATAATGCTCAGTACCCAGGTTGGGGGCTGACCCACTGGAGAGCAGCTCTGCTGGGTAGGACCTTGGGGTGCTGGTGGGTGACAGGTTGACAATGAGCTGGTTATGTGTGCCCTCGGGCCAGGAGAGACAGTGGGATCCTGGGATACATCAGGAAGAGTGTGGCCAGCAGGTCAGGCAGGTGATCCTTCCCTGCTTTTTGCTCTAGTGAGACACATTTGGGGTATTGCGTTCATTTTTGGTTTCCACAGTTGAAGAAAGATATGGAGCTACTGAAGAAGGTCCAGTGGAGGCCACAGAGATGATGAGGGGTCTGGGGCATCTCTCTAATGGGGAGAGGTGGGATCTGGGCCTGTGTAGTCTGGAGAAGAGAGGACTGTGAGGGGATCTCACTAATGCAAATAAGTATCTCTGAGGTGGGTGCCAGGAGGATGGTGCCAGACTCCCTTCAGTGGTGCTCAGTGACAGGACAAGGAGAAATGGTCATAAATGAAAAGACGAGAAGTTTTACCACAACAAGAACTTTAGATTGAGGGTGGCAGAGCACTGGAACAGATAGCTCAGGAACGTCATAGAGTCTCCCTCTCTGAAGACATTCCAAACCCACCTGGGACCATTCTTGTGTCACCTGCTCCAGGCTGGACTGCAGGATGGCAGGGAGGTTGGACTGGATGATCTTCAAAGGTCCCTTCCAACCCTGACAATTCTGTGATTCTTACATAGGTACTTGCAAATGAATCCTTCACTTCCTTTTCAAAAATTTTTGTTAGTGCATAGTCTTTTCTGGTTTTGAAATTTTGCTGCTAGAAGATTAAAATGCCATGAAGGAGGTGTAATGTGTTCTACAATTATAGCATTGGCTTCCATGATGCATAGTGATGGGTTATTGTAGCATGACAAAAAGAAACATGGATTGCTTATTTGAAATGTTCTTGATAATGACAGTAACTGAACTAGTAAACAGCAATCATTTGTTTTTAACTTGGAATCCTCAAAATTTATGTTCTAAAACCTAAAAATACTTAGGTTTATGAAATAAATTGTCAATGATTGGTCTGTACAAAGAAGTAATATGTTCACTTGTGAAAAGCGAAGTTTTATGTTTAAAGGCTTAAACGATATTTTATGTTCTTGCAGAGCTGCATAAAAAGCGGATTTGACATACATCTCGAACTACATCCTTCAGCTCAGTTTTAGCTTATTCACATCCCAGGGAGAAATTCACCTTTTGGTTGCTGCAGTGTGGGCCTCCACCTCACATATTTGCTTCAAGGAGGTGCACAGCTATTGTGGTGCTAGCTTGTGGAAGCTATATGGGAAGGCGAAAATCTTGCATGTTTGTTAGAACCATGTATGTTCTAAGTTGGAAGGGTGGTGGAAGGTCCCAGGGCAGGGGGGGAGGGAGAAGGATCATATCCATTAGTTCTGTCAATTTAGTTTTGGACTGTATGGCAGGTACCAGGAGGTGGTTCAGCTAGGGGAGGGACTACCATCAGCAAATCCACATGCACATGCTAAGTTCATGTGCTATGCTTTTGGCAAGTGACAAGTCTGTAACTCTCTAGCCGTTAAGTAATGTTCTGAACCTGTGCAGGGTTGAGCACAGTTAAATCCTGAATTCTGAAATATTTAATGTTCTTCAGTTGCTTAGTGTTAGTGACATTAGGTATATCCTTTTCTGGTTTGAATTAGCGTTTATATATAACCCTTAAAGAGAACAAATTTGACTAAAACCAAAGGAGGAGTGTTTTAAAGTGTGTTGAAAGTCATTCTTGGATTGTAAAATAGATACAACTAAAACAAGGGATCTGAATATTTCAGCTAGTCTTAGAGTATGTAAGATGAAATTGTAAAATATATATTAAAAAACTTGATCAAATAACATTCCAAACCAAACAAAACTCCCAACCCAAAACCAAAGAACCAAACAGAACAAAAGGTTAAAAAAAGTCAATATTCAGCTTTAGATGGTGTTGTGTAAGATGCATTAGACTGCATATCAGAATTTCATAATAGATAAGATTTCTGTTTTAAAATAGCCCAAAATTAATGAATATTCTCATTTCCATCACTTTTTTTAGTCATCAAAATTGTGATAGAAAAATTTATTCCTGCCTCAAATTAAAATGCTTATATATAATCTCCATCTTGGACTTTTTTATTCTTGTAAAACTTGCGGTATATACTATGCAGTTTTTCAAAAACACTTAAAATTCATTAAATTGGAAGTTCTATTGGCATGTATTTGTAATATTTGATAAAGGGAGGAAATTAGTTTATAGATGAGGAGGTAACAATACACTTAAACATACTGGGTTTAGCAGATTAGAAAACTGCTGTGGGTGTTGTGGATTGCTTTATAAAATGAGGTCTAGTAAGCATGTTTGCATGTATGTTTTCTCTAACTTTTTGAAGTGACATAGCTTAAATTTCAGTAACTTTCACTGTAGTGAGTGAATCCTCTTAAGTGTGATTACCAATGGTAGCGGTAGTTCATCCTTCCTAAGATTGTGCTAGCACTACTCTTTCGCTTAAGCTGCCCAAAGCTTACGTGCTCCCCTTTTCTATGTGGTGGCTGCGCAAACTGTCTTTTCAAAACCCACTGTCATTCATCTTGTTTGGGCTAGTGAATCAAATAATTTTCAGTAAGTCATCCATTATATTTTTATATCTTTCTATGTTTAAAACAGTCATTCTATATGGCTTATATGTCCTGAGAGCTTTTACGTTAAATTTGTTTGGTGGAGAGATAGGGCTGACATTCATTATTTGTTAATCAAGCAGTGCCCCTGCTGCTGTTTTTGTAATCTGGGAGCAAGATGTGTATATTAAGTCTGGTTTCTGTTCTTGAGTTGTTTCCTGTACTCTACATATGTACCAAGGGAAGAAAACCTTTTTGCAAAGCAGGGTGGGTAGAATTTTTGAATTCTTTCTTACAGACTTTTTTTTTAATCAGCTCTGTACACTTGATTTGTAATGCATCTATAGATAGCACAAGATTAATTTCTCTTAGAAAAAAATGCCTATCTTGAGAGCAATGTTGATAGAATAGTAGGAAATTGTTTGTTTTCTTTCTCCTAATTCAATCAGTGTTTGAATTCATATTCTATTACCTTGTTTAAATTGCAGCTCAGAGTGCAGTGACGGAGAATGGTCTACATCAGTGCCTTCCTATTTTACTGCTGTGGAAAAAGAGCAGTCCTCAAGTGATGAAAGCTGGGAGACTGTCTCGTGCAGGGAGGAGTGTGACCCTGGTGTGCAGAGGAGCAGCAGTGGTGTGAAAGAGGAAAGCGTAGACTTCTGTTTCCAGGAAGGGTATGCCTTTATTTTATTAGCTAGCTCCTATAGCTTCTGGCATCACCTGTAGTAGAGTATTCACATAGCACTACACAGAATAACATCTAAAAGCAGTTACCATACTAGCAACAATCATTTGCCTACCTCAAAATAATCTGAGTAACTGTATCTATTTCAAATCAGGGAAAATATGGCATTTCATGCAAGCAGTTCTGCGAAATAAAAAATACAGAAACAGTGAGAGTGCATTGACATATAGTGTCAATATGGTTAATAGACTCGATATATTGACTTTTAAAAGCCAGTTAGGCAAGTCAGTTGTTAAGATATACATGTTACATAAACATCTTTTGATACTGCTTAAGACTCCTTGAAATGAGCTTCTTTATCTCTGCTTTATTGCTTCTCCTATTCCACAGCTTAGTTTCTGCAGCACTATCAGTGATTAAAGTAAACTCGAATTACTTGTTTGCTCTAGTAATTTTAAACTTACTTTATTTTTCCAGTCATTCAGTACTTTATAAACTGCAGCTGCCTTTGCTGTAAGGCAAAATCTGTAGCTATATATAGCTAAGACTGTGCTTGGCTTTTTTCTAAGTATCTAATATTGACTTTAGTTTGTATCTTTATAAAGCAAAGGCCACACCTAAGTGTTCTTTCAGCATCTTTTACTCTTAGGTGCACAGTACCTGTTGCCAAGCAGTCCAGTTTGTTGTTAATGCTTTTTAAGTATTCTCCACATTCTTGGATCTTGGAGAACTAGTGTGACTTAATGAAAACTTTGTGACAACTCATCTCTTTCAGAACAATCATAATGGAGCTGTGTGCTTTTTAACTTTCTTTTGTATGAACAGCATGAAAATGTAAGCATCTTTAACATAATTCCTGTTTATTTTCCCTTTGTTAAGGAAAATGGGCCTCACAGCCCCATGACTCTCTGCATCCAGGTGACTTGTGCTCCTCTAGAATATCCATGAATGAGAGTTGTCTTTCTCTTGCAAGATAGCTTCTCTTGCAAGTAGTAGCTCTTTTCATTGCATTCAGGCCTAGCTTTGCCATGGAGGCTACTCTGGGGTGTCAAGACAATATTTCTCCTTAATGCCTTTAGGAACATATAGATAAATAAGAAAATGTTTAGTACCAAATTTATTGAACTGTGGCAGGGATGCTGGCTGTACTAGGGAAAATTCAAAGCAAACTGCTTACTGCACTGCTAGCCTTGAGCCTTAGGCAAAACTTTGCTACTGAATCATGGGTGTTACTAGATTCTGAGTCTGGAGCCAATACCACTGGCAAATTCTTGAATTTTTATGGCAAATGCTGAATTTCTAATCTGTGACTCTGCAGTCTTGGAAACATGCCTGTTTAGTCTTTGTGTTATGTTTGGCTTTTGTTGCTTATGTGTAAAATGTGTAAATGTAAATTGTTTCAGCTTTTTAGTTTTAGCTTTTCATTTATTTGTGTAAAGGGAGCAGACATTATTGGAGGAAGGTGAAATTCCTTGGTTACAGTACCAAGAAGAAGTGGAAAGTAGCAGTGATGACGAAAATGATCCAATTAGTGATTTTGTGCATCTTGGGTTCTTCTTGTTGGATGGAAATAACAACCTTGAGGATGACTCCAGTGTGAGTGAAGACCTGGATGTGGAGTGGAGGTATGCATTTGATAGTTGTCTGCTTTGATTTCGGATGTTTTGTAGTTACTCTCTTTTTCTCTATGCAAGATGTCAAAAACACTCATCAGTATGCAGTTGCTTCAAGGACTGATAATCTCAATTTTAAAGCTTAAGGTGTTTCAAGTGCTATGTATCTTCTAATGAGAGAAAAAGGAAAAGATTTGTTAAATCAGGCTGTGACTTGAGAAAATTTTGGTGCCCTAAATATGCAAGGCATGGGTACATTTTTTAATTTAATTTTCAAGTGGAAGTGTAACAAAAATAAGGCAATATAAATATAATCAGCATTCAAGTCAGTCCTGTTTTATAATTGTTTTTTTCCTCTTTTGAAACTGGTGTAAGTTAGTCACTGTAAATCTATTTTGCTTCTCTTTGAAATGCCATTCACTTACCTATTATTATAATTTTGAATGCTTAATTCCATTTTCTGTCATTAGATTACTGAAGGATATTGCAATCAATTTATTATAAAAATGATACAAATACTGGGAATAAAGTGATTGAAGCCACATTCAAAATAGTATAATGTATAATAGCATAATGCGTTAGTTTTAGAATGTGATAGACAAAAGGCTTTTCAGTGATAGACACAACACTTGCTCTCTTCTGCTTCTGAAAATATAAACTTGAATGCAGACATATCAATACTGTTGTTTTCTCCTTATGAAGTTACGTTGTGGAAAAGTATAGAAGGGCCTAATGTGTGAGAGTCCAAGCTAGAAGGGAGATAGATGTGTTCTTACACTGTCAGGCAGTAAGCTAGCAATGGAATTGCTTGATAGGGACAGAAACTGTGTTTTAAGTGTTGGAGGTTAGCCTTGGTAAGCTTCCTAGTTACTAAAAACAGAACAAATATGTTGATGGTCTGTTTTGTCTGCTGAGCTTATGCAGACCTGTACATCATTTCACTTGTGTCTGTTTTAAGATTTGATTTCTGAATTTCTAAAACAGAACTCGAAGGAGCTGCCAAGTCATGAACTGTGACACATGATGTAATCATCAAAATCTGATTGTTAGTTGTAAAACAACCTTAATAACTGTCTTGGTTTGGAAAGACAGGTATTCGCCAGGGAAAGCTGGAGTTTCCCTTGGAATGGAGAATGTAAACCCCTCACTCCCTCCAAATTATTATAATTTTGCAATTAAGGGCTTTCAGGCAAAGATTTGGCAACAGGAATAACAGTTCTTTACTAGGAGTATTACAAATGTAGTAGTAAAAACAAACAAACAAAACCACAAACAAGCAAACAAAACAATGGTCCTAGAAGCTCTGACAGAGTCAGAGCTACAACCTGACACCCTGTTGATCAGGATGTTGGAAACAGTCCAAAAGTAAGTCCTCCTGAAGTGGCAGATGTGGTTCTTTGGAGTAGAGATGATCCTGAAAGAAAAGGGTCTAGTGATGGTGAGAAGGTCTGGTCTTCCTCCAGGAATCCAGTGGAACCAGATACCTCATGTTCCTATGTCTCCTTTTTTATCTAGGTAGGAATGGTTGGCTCCCTGCCACTGGGTGGAGCATCTCACAATGGGATGATGGAATGTGTCATGTCATTGGTGAGCCTTAATGGCCCATCAGCAGAGGATGTCCCCCTGGAGGGAGGACAGGTGGTGAAAGGGATAAGAAACACTGCCCCACCTGGTTTTAACAGCTGGCCCATTATCAGAAGGTATCCTGCCCCCCCCCCCACCCCCTGCTGGAGTTACAAGAGATAAAGAAAAACATCTTCCCAACTGCTTTCAGCAGATGAAACACAATACACATTTTTTGGGTTCCATAACCCAAGACAATAACATATATATGAAACATATTAGCTGAACTTCTGCTATTTCACAGTAAAAACTCCCATCAGGATGTTCTGAAGTTTATACTGTGGGAATGTGGTACCACTGCTGAGATCAGGGGTGGGGAGCTTCAGAACTGCCTCTGAGAGGCTGGGCCTGCCCCATGAGGGACACACATGGCTCCAGTGGATCCACCACAGGGTAGGGTCTCTGGGAAAGTACTAGAAAAGGATAAGAAATGCTGAACAGCAAGCAGTGTGTGAGAGAGAACTGAAATGAGGATGATGTGAGAAAAACAACCCTGCAGACACCAAAGTCAGAAAAAGAGAGGGAGGAAGTGCTTTAGGTGCTGGAGAAGACCACAGTGGAACAGGTAGGGATTTGCTGCATGAACTCTGTCTGGAGAGAAGCCATGCTGGAGTAGTTGGTGAAGGACTGCAGCTTGTGGGAAAAAGCCCATGCAGGAGCAGGGAAACAGCATGAGTATGAAGTAATTGCAGAGAAGAGCTACCCATGTACAGACCACAACCCCTATTCCTTTTCCTCTGCCCTGCTTGGGATAGGGGAACTTAAGAGGACTTGAAGATGGAGTGAAGTTGAGCCTGGAAATAAAGGGATGGCTAAGGGAAAGGTGTTTTAGTTTTTGTCTTTGTTTCTCACCATTCAAATCCATTTTTATTGGCAATAAATTTATAGAATCATAGAGCAGCCTAACTTGAAAGGAGCCTCAAAGGTCATCTGGTTCAACCTTTCAATTAAATTAAGACTTTTGCTGAATTGAGTCTGTTTTGCCTGTGGTGGTGATTGATAACTCATGGCCTTATTTCTTGACCTTTGAGCCTTTAATCTTACTTACATGTCCAGTTGAGGCAGGGGAGGGAGAGATCAGCTGGCTGGGTATACGGCTGTTATTAACAGGTGATGTGAAATAATTTGATATATCAAGACTTTGTGTTGTTTTTTTTGTGTTAATTTATTTTGAAAATAAGACCATGTTTCCTAACCCATGTTTTTCAGACTACTTGATGAGTTTGGTGATGGCCTAGGACTTGCTCAAGCCATTCCTTATATGGAACCTCAATTTCTCACATTTATGGCACTAGAAGGACGCTTAGACGCTGTGGAGGTATTAAAATATTTTTGATGGTCTTAAATCAGTGATGTTTTGACACAAATGTTTATAGTTGAATCTTTTTCAACTTAATCTGAAAATCAGGTGAATAAGGGAAAAAATACCTTCCTGTGGTAGCTTGAACTTTCAGGTCTGCAAATGTGACAATATATCTTGGAAGTTCTTTTAAAGAATGTACTACAAGAAGTCGTTGATCAGTAACTATTCCTTTTAGTATATGCATTTATTTTCTCATAAGGCAAAGAAAGTTACTGGTTTCTACCAGTATAAACATACTCCATTTAATTCTAAAGAATTTTGCTAAATTCTCAAAGTAACAAAGGAAAGCTTATACTTGAATCTGTGCCTGTGAATTGTCCCAGTTTTGTGGGGGTTTTTTTTGTTGTTGTGGGGGTTTTTTTTGTTTTTTTTTTTTTTTGTTTGTTTTTTTTTTTTTGTTTGTTTGTTTGTTTGTTTTTGTTGTGGTTTTTTTGTAGGTTTTTTTGTGTTTTTTGGGGGTTTGTTTGTTTGTTTGTTTTGGGGTTTTTTGGGTTTTTTGTGTTTTTGGGGGGGTTGGTTTGTTTGTTTGTTGGTTTTTTGGGGGGTTTTGTTGTTTTTTGTTTTGTTTTGGGGGGGGTTTTGTTGTTTTTTGTTTTGTTTTTTGGGGGGTTTTTTTGCAAGAGTACATTTGGATTTCTCAAATTTTTTTTGTCAGTAGAAGACTTTTCTGTGTTTGACTGTCTTGACTCTGTGTATTTTAAATTTAAAAAAAAGTTTAAAAACACCCACCCAGTAACAAACAGACAAAAAGGCCAATCAGGAAAAGAAACCACCTGAAAGGAGAAAATGCCTTTTATCTTTACCTTGTTCTATCCCATTTCACCTGTTTAATTTTGGATAGAAGAAAGCATTTATTACCAAGAACCAGCCTGGCTATGATCTTTGTCTTTTGTTTGTTACTTCAGGTTGGTCAATGTCAGAGTGAATATAGAGGTAGCTGAAATCCAGTTTGATGCAGTGTGACAATTCTTGCACCACCAGAAAACTCCCCTGCAGGGTATTTGTCAAAATGAAAGTTAAATTATGTGTAGACATATAATATGGTGTTACAACAGCTTAACTGAATGTTTAGTGCGTGACATAAGTATAGGGCAGCAAGGGGCAGTTTGACTGCTAGTACCTACTTTAAAGGGGTGAACAGGGTAGGCTGTATGTCATGTGTGCTTGCAGACAAAATACCAAGGACACTTTGAAATGCTTTCTTAAGCTGGCAGACAGTGGAACAGTCATAGATAATGGGTTATTTTCCATGGGTATGTGCAAAGTTAATGATTTTCTGAATAAGCTTCCCAGGTCTTTTCCAAGGCAGTGGAAGGGTCGTTCCCTTAAGTTGGCAGTCACTCAATTTCCAGGTTTTGTACTTCCCCCAAGGTGTTTGGGAGGTCATCATTCATGATCAAGTATCACAGGGCCTTCTCCAGCTGTGTAGGATCTTGTTAGCATTACTCATTTAGAGACATTTCATTAACGTGGTCTGTTGATATCCTTATTGTAAAAGCAGTGTTTTGAAACTGTATAGAGAAAATTCTTGCCTCTTTCATAGCTGCTGATTCTCACTACATCAAAAAAAAAAACCCCAGAACTGCAAAAACCAAAGCAAGAGGATCTGTGTAGAGAGGGATGTGACACAATAAAGCATCCAGAATTCAAGTCTATCTCAATCAGAGGGGAGGGAGTGGGAGAGAGATCTATCCGAAATAATTGTGACATTTGGAGGGGAGAAGTAATGAAAATATTAGATACTTGTTTTGAAAAGCTATGTTTTATAAGGCTCTGGGTTCCTAAAAATTAATAGAATTTGTGTGATTTTAAGTATTCTTTTCTTCCATCTGTTATAAAGAAACTACATAGCTGGGAGTGTCTGGTTTACTTCATTAGCAGTATAGAACAGACTGGTTGCCTCTGCTGCATCAATGACTCTATAAGTATTTCCTGTGCCGATTCACAGATGTGGGGACCTCAAACTCCTGTGGACTGTAGCACTTTTGATTTTAACAGAAGAAAGTCCAGCATTTGTTTTTGGTACATGGAGAAGTAAGCAGTTGCACAAATAGTAAGAGGAAGTCCAGTTATTTTGAAGAAACAAACAAGATACAAGATACTTTTAAAAGTTATAAAACAGACACTACTTTGCTTTGGGTTTGAAAATGTGGCTTTCAGCCTCAGAGTCATTGTAAGGCTTTATGTTTGTTTTGGTTTCATAAGCAAGCAAGCAATACAGTGTTTTCTGTTTGAGAATACTCATGCTGGATATAAATAAAGAAGTTTGACACATAAGTAATACTGCAACTTTCTGTGTCCCTGGGATTGTATCTAGTTTTTCCAGGTGTAGTAGTTACTCTGATTAAGCACAGTATTTTTACCTACAGTTTATTCTCAGACTGTTGAAGTTGGAGCAAAAATCAAATACAAATACTGAAATCATCATAATGTTACTAAGGTAGTATTGTCTGCTATACGAGAATTTGATGGGTATTAGCTGTAAAATTGGAGCAATGTACCTGTTTCGTAGGGGGACTTGCACTAAGGATAACGCCAGGTTTTCCCTTAAACTGACAGATTTCTAGATGAGAATACATGTGGCAATAGGAGCTGTAAATATTTCTTAGCTCATGCTGATCTCTCTCTGCCACAGAGGTTTGACTGTAGATATAAAACTGCTGGTTTAGATCTCTGGTAGTGTGGTAGCTTTAGTTACCTTGTCATTGTGATCCAAATCCAGGCATGTTTTCGGGTTGCAGCTGTAGTAGCTTCAGGGGACATTTAAGAGGAAAGACTACTGAAGAGGTTTCTATGCAATCCAGTGTTTCTCTAGTATATAAAGCTTTTTAGTTAAGTGTATTCCCAACATTACAAAATGTATACAGTTACTAAGAGAGTTTTGTGGCCAGTAGAGTAAATAGTTTCAAGCTGATTAGAACAGTAAGTAGTTGTACTTAAAGGATGTGACTAATTCACTCAGGGTGTGAACCCAGTGCTTCTGTGTTCTTGGTTCTTCAGTTTCAGTTTGTTTGCTGTTCAAACATGTAGTACATTTCTACATATAATGTGATATTCTGAGTTCTGTGATTTTAATCTTTTTTTTTTCTACTGGATATCCTTTCAGTCTTACATAGTTGAATGTATGATGTACACAGCAAATATATGCTGTATACACCAGATGTATACACCATATATATATGTATACACCAAATATGGTGTAGACTTGTAGTCTTAAGGATTTTGTGTGGTAAAAAAATTGAGTTTAAAAAAAGTTCCTTCAGAGCATTTTGTCTGTTTTAAGATTAGAAATATCTACATGGATCTTGGGTTTTTTATTTCTTGAAGTTTACATTGTTAGTGTAGCCAAGGTACTTAATATTTTTTGTTTGTGCCTGAGTAATTCAATACTTGAAGCCAGGAAACACATTAATGAGGCATTTATTTTCAGAAGCAAAATGAAAAGACATTTTTAGATTGGCAGGCTTTTTTTTCAACTTGCTGCCTTTTCTGTAACTTTATAAAATTTACAAATGCTCATTGTAGGTTAAGTTGAGACTGTCTTCATACTCTAAGAATGCTTTAAAGGCAAGGCATTACTGTTTTAACCTTCAGTTTCATCTCATTCATTACAAAAATAAAAATGATGTAATGGTTAGTTTGACAGACATATCTTCCATTTTAAAAAGTAATACTGCTAGAATGGATTCCTTTGCTTGCTTGTTTGTTTGTTTTGTATCAAATGTTACATCTGTGAGTAAGAGAACTTGATCTCTGCTCCCCGTGTTTCAGACTGCTCTGGCACAGTTGGAGTCTCTTACATTTGATGTTGAACAGACTCATCCACCAGCTACGAAAGAAACCATAGATTGTCTGCCACAGATTATCGTCACAGGTGACTACCATGGTATGGAAAAATAATGAAAAAGTAATTTCCACAAAGTTTGTGAGAACAAATTCAACT
The DNA here is from genome assembly GCA_017589585.1 of Phylloscopus whistleri. Taxonomy (NCBI): domain Eukaryota; kingdom Metazoa; phylum Chordata; class Aves; order Passeriformes; family Phylloscopidae; genus Phylloscopus; species Phylloscopus whistleri. The sequence continues at coordinate 429,394 of JADMLD010001013.1, forward strand.
TTCTCTAATACCATAGATGCAATATTTAAGTATACTTGCTGCATAATGCTGTTTTTATATCTTTTGAATCTGAGTATAATTTTGATCTATTTGGAAAACTAGTTTTTAATGGAGTTACTGCAACTGTACTTTGTAACCATTAGTGATACCATTGATAATATACGTATTTTAATTTGAGCTCATCTTAGATGTAAAACAAGGTATTAATGCTTTTTCTTTGTCATGGATTTAGGTCAAGAGCAGTGTTGTACTATCTGTTGCAGTGATTATGTGGATGGTGAAATCATAACAAAGCTACCCTGTCGTCACTTATTTCACAAACCTTGTGTAACTCTTTGGTTACAGAGAGTAAGTACTACAGGATTGATGGAGGATTTGTGGGGGGTGTTGTGTGTTTTGTATATTTTCCTCAGAAGAACAACTTTTAACTCTTTGAAAATGTGGGATGAAATACCAAGAAATAACTGGCTGTTGAATTTATGAATTATGGAATGAAATTCTAGTGCAAGAGAGGAAAGAAATTTATATTTGTACTCACCTGAAGGGCAATTTCTTAAATAGAGGGAATTTCTGCAAGGGAAAACATGTTTTCCTTTACTCAGAATGAAAGACATGGATGAGTTATAACTTGTTTTGGTGGAAGAAAAGCTTTCTTTACTATATTCATGCCTTGAAGTAAAGATGATGGAATCATTTTATCTGAGAAGAGTAAAAGTTTTGCTCTGTCTCTACCACAATGTCAGGCCCATTTATGGTGACAGCTAAGGCTGGCAGAGGAAATACCGAAATGCTTGTAGATTAACTTTTTTTAAAATTACCTTTAGTAATTCTATATGATATTAGATTCCATTTTCATGATCTGTAATCAGTTTCTTTCCAAATGCCTTAAAAAGGCTTGCATCATGTTGAAGCTAGACTAAAACAACCATAATTAATGAACTGGTTTTTTTTATTTGCACTTGCACTCTACTTTGTGTGCAGTGCAAGCCTGGACTTTGTAATTCTCAGTGAGTTTACAGTGTAACACAATTTCCTCAAGAGGATAAGAGAAGGATTGTACCATGAGGGTCATATCAGAACACCTCTAGCATGGAGGGTTGATGGATTTAGTTGATGAATTTATATTTTTTTATGATAATGTTGATTACCTTATTCATTTTTTCCTGTTTTACACATTCTGCCTTTTTTTTCCTGTTGTCGTAGTAAACTGCTATTGCTGAAAACTAGGACAAAATAATTCCTCTTAGATTTGGGTTGCACCTAACTTATTTTTAATTCTTGCCTCAAAAAAAAAAGTCTCACATGTAAAATCAGTGCTGTGAAGAACTTGAAGAGAACTTAATGCATTTGCTGTGTAGCTGGTGTAAAAGCAAAACAAGTATTTCTTCTGAGTTTGTGTTAGCTGTCAGCTCCAGGTAGCTATGCAGTCAAATTTGAGTTTGAGGTGGTGCTGTTGTGGAGACCCTAAATACTTTATAAATAATGAAGTATGTCGTTATAAATAATAACCTTTAACTTTTCAGTAGAATTGGAAGCAAACTGTGCAAATGACTTGTTTTTTTTTTTTCTCTTTTTGTAGTCGGGAACATGCCCTGTTTGTCGTCATGTGCTTGCACCTGTATTTCCCGAAGCAGCTGATGACAGTGTTTTTTTAATTTGATCGATGATTCAGCATCTTCTGTTAACATTGCTACAGGACCCTCAGACTAGGGTCAGAAATAAAATCTGCCACCAAAATAAAAATGTAAATTTTGCCCGTTATAATTACAATGTGAAAACAATTCACTATAAAATATTAATATATAGTCATGGAGTGGCTTGGATTAGAAGGGACTCTAAAGATGATCTGGCTCCAACCCCCCTTGCTGTGGGCATGGACACCTTCCCCTAGACCAGGTTGCTCTAAGTCCCATCCAACCTGGCCTTGAATACTTCCAGGGCTGGGGCATCCACAGCTTCTCTGGGTAACCTGTGCCAGGGCCTCACCACCCTCACATTAAGGAACTACCTCCTAATATGTAATCCAAACCTACTTTGTTTTAGTTTGAAACCATTCCCTCTTGTCCTGTCACATGCCACTGTGAATAGTCCCTCTCCATCCTTCTTGCAGAGTCCCTTCAGAAAGGCCACAATTAGGTCATCTCAAAGCTTTCTCTTCTACAGGCTGAACAATCCCAGTTCTCTCAGCCTTTCCTCCTATGAGAGGTGCTCCGTCCCTGTGATCACCTTGGTGTCCCTCCTCTGCACTCTCCAACAGCTCCATGTCCTTCCTGTGCTGGGACGCCAGGGCTGGAGGCAGCTCTGCAGGTGGGGTCTCACCAGAGCAGGGCAGAGGGGCAGAATCCCCTCCCTCCCCTGCTGCCCACGGGGCTTTGGGTGCAGCCCAGGACACACGTGGCTTTCTGGGCTGGGAGTCCCCATGGCTGGCTCATGTCCAGCTCTCACCCCCAGCACCCCCAAGTTCTTCTTGGCAGGGCTGCTCTGGGTCTGTTCATCCCCAGCCTGGGCTGGCACTGGAGGCTGCTCTGACCCAGGTGCAGCACCAGCACTTGGCCTTGTTTAAACCTCATGAGATTCCCGTGGGCCACTGCCTCGGTTCCTGCACCCCGCTGCTCGAGCTTATCCAGGGCCCTCTGGACGGTATTCTGTCCCTCAGGAGTGTCAACTGCACCACAGCTTGGTGTCATAAGCAGATTTGCAAAGGGGGCACTTGATCCCTTCATCTGTGTCATTAATAAAGATATTAAACAGTTCTGGTCCCAATAGGGGCCCTCAAGGGCCCCTACTTTTTTTCACTGTTGTTGATTGGTACTCAGCCATTGACCACCACCCTCTGGACATGGCCATCCAACCACTTTTTAGCAATCTAGCAGCCCACTCATCAAATCCATTTCCAACTTAGAGAGAAGGATGCTGTGGGGGATGCTGTCAAGGGCTTTGCTGAAGTCCAGATAAATGACATCTGTAACCCTTTCTTTATCCACTGCTGTAGTCACTCCATCGTAGAAGGCTACCAGGTGGAAAATAATGAGAAAGCAAATGGAAAAAATAAGCTTCTTTCTGTTCAAGTTTCATGTTATCTATACATGTACTAGTACAGTGGAAGCATTCAGATTCCGACAGGTGTTGGTAATTTGCTTTGGCCATTAGACAATGAGGTAGCATTTTTTTCCTAACTAGCCATAGCAACAGTAATTAACATAGTATGAAAAGAAATTCCCTCAAGTCAAAGGGAAAGTTCTAAGTGTTTCGTGTAAGGTTACTTGATAAGCTGCCTCGTAAGTCAAAACTCTGTAGACACCTTCCTTGTTATACAAGGCAGAAAGCTCCTGTTATCCCTTCTTTCCTTATTCTGTGCTTGATAACACCTGAGGAAAACAAACTTTTTTTTTTAATAAAGTAAAGCTGCAAAATGCAATTATTTTCTGTCTCTAAAGAATAACTCCCTGTGAACCACATAAGCTGCTTATTTAAGCTGTGAAAAGTATTTGGATCAGAGTATCTGAGTTGAAAGGGGCCTTACACATCACTTAGTTCTAACCCCCCCTGCCGTGGGAGATAGGTTGTTCTAAGCCCCATCCAGCCTGGCTTTGAACACTTCTCGGGCTGGGGCAGCCGCAGCATATCCAGACAGCCTGTTCCAGTGCCTCACCACCCTCACAGTAAACAATTTATTTCCAATATCTAATCTAAACCTTCTCTCAGTTTAAAACCCTTACCCTGCCTCTTATCACTGGACTCTCTGGTAAAAAGTTCCTCTTCAACTGCTCTGTGGTCCCCTTGGTCTGGAGCCTTCTCCAAGCTGAACAATCCTAGCTCTCTCAGTCTGTCCTCACAGGGGAGGTGCTCCTGCTCCATAGATGTTTTTGCAGCTCTCCTCATGTTCTGCTTGAGTATGTCTATGTCTTTAGAGAGCTCCAGAGCTTGATACAGCACTCCAGGTGGGGGGAGAATGCTCCATGGAAGTGAAGCAGGGAGGCAGAATCATCTCCCTTGACCTGCTCCCCCCAATCTTTTAACATAGCCCAGGACTTGTTTGGCTTTCAGGGCTGCCAGTGTATATTGCTGGGTCATACCAAGCTTTTCATCATCCAGCATCCCAAGTAGTTCTAAGTACTGCTCTCAATCCATTCTCTGCCCAGCCTGTGTTTATGTTTTACTTGGAATTGTCCTGACCCAGGTGCAGGACCTTGCACTTAGCCCTGTGAACTTCATGAAATCCACACAGGCCCCTCTCAGGCCTCAGAGAGGGTCAAGCTCCCTCTGGGTGACATCCCCTCCCTGCAGTGCGTCCATCACACCACACAGCTTGGTGTCATCAGCAAATTTGCTGAGAGTGCTCTGATCCCACTGCCCAGGTCACTGACAAAGGTGTTTAGCAGGGCCAGCTCCAACAATAACACTGGAGGAATCTGCTTGTCCCTAGTCTCCACCTGGGACCATCAAGCCATTGACCTTTTGAATGTGACTGTCATGTCTGTCAAATCTATGTCGCTCTTATTTAGAGAGAAGGATATTGTGTGGCACAGAAGTGAGGACTCCTCTCAGTGCAGTGGGGTACTGGATCCCAGACCATGCTTCTGTTCCCACTGTCAGCACATCTCTCTGAGTGCATTGTCCAACCAAGTTGAAATCTTGAGGCCTGTTTGTCTTTACTTTTATTTTTAATTCCCTTTTGTCTTCTTGTAACTCCTCTGTAATCTTGCAGAACTCTGCAACCCATCTCACTCCTTGGACTAAGACTAGAAACAGACTCCCTTGAAGAAACTCCTCAGGTGAAAAACCCAGTTCAAAACTGTCCCTTTTTGCAATCTCTACAGGTTTTCTGCAGTTTACCTCTGAGATACAGCCCTAAACTGAGGTGCACCATCACCTCCTATTTTGTTTTTGAACCTGCTTCCTTCTTTTCTTCTTTGCTGACTGTCCAAGCCATTCACATTTGTTTTTCATGTTTCCTGCCATATGTATCTTGCTAACTTCCTCTCTTCTTTCAAACTGCATTGCGTGCCATGGTTTAGGGTGCTCATTCTACTTGTTACCAGATCTGTACCCCTCATCACTGGAAATTCCTCCAGGCCCTGATTGCTGCAGCCCAGCCCACCTCCAGTTTTTGTGTCTCTCATAACTTCCTCTGTATTAGTGAGAAACAAGTCAAGAAATGTTTCTCCTCTGATCTGTCTTCATCATCTGGCCTAGAAACTTACCCACAGTGCTCTCCTGTATTTATCTGGACTGCTTGCAGTTGGCTGTGCCATTTTCCCAGCAAACATCCATGTAACCAAAGTCTTCTATTGGGATCGTGACCTGCAAATGCGATTCTTCCTTCAGCTGAAGAAAGAGCCCTTCACCAACCTTCTCTTCTTGATCAGGTAATGTGTGGTAGACACCAACCACAAGGTTTTTGTTGTTAGCTTAGTCTCTAATTTTCATCCATAAGCTCTTGACTTGCACATTTTTCTTCAAAAACAGCTTTGTGCAAGCAATTTTGTGCAATCTCAATTTTGGCATAGAGGAAAATTCCCCCAACTCTCTTTTTTGCTTGTCCTTTTTTGACTAGTTTTTATCCATCAGTCATAGCACTCCAGTTGCGCAATTCATCCCAGCAGGTTTCTGTGGCAGCAATCAGGTCATGGTTGTATCTCATCTTCTGTAAAGAGGTTGGTACCAACTGGATTCTCTTGTGGATTTTTAATCTCTTGCATGAGTTCAATGCACGGTCACAAATATGTGAACCTTTGGAGGCTCTTACACCAAAAACATTCAACTGATAGTACCTTTGTGTTTGCTTAAGCAGTTTTTTCATTTCTCTGTTGGATTTGTCAAGCCTAGGGTACCTGACGTTGCTTAATTCCTCACTTTATTTATTTTCTTTATTTATTTTAGTTCCTCATTATTATTTCCTAATTATTTCCTCATTATATTTCTTTCTTTTATTTTCTGCTTCATCAGTTGTCTCTGGTCTTGCTTTGGAGTGAAGGTGTTCAGCTGAAACTGTCACTATGGGCAGTTTTTCATCTGCCTGAGCTCAACAGTTGTGTCTGTTTCAGAACTGTGCACTACTGATTGCACTTGCAGCTTGGCACTTGATACACTGCTACCTCTGGGGCTTATCTGACAGCCTTGGAACCCCAGAATGTGGTGCTGCTTTGGCCCTAGCACTTCCCCTGAATTTTCATACTCTACATCAAAAATAATCTGCCACTGTCTTTGTGCGTGGTGTCATTTCCCCTCAGATTACATTTCTGGTGAATCAGTGTTCTGGCTCATCTTTCCAGGCTTGAATTCACTGATCATCAGATTGACTTTTTACGTTGTGGGAAATTGTATCCTCAATATCAGATATCAGAGTCTCAATCATTATCATATGCAAAAAAAAAAAGGGAAAAAAAGAAAAAAAGGACAAAACAAAAGACAAAAACCTCACATCCCCCAAACCCCCTTTTCAATCTAGTAAATACAGTGTGCAGATAGCTAACAATCTTCCACTTAGAATAAATAGCCCATATCTGCTTAGAGCATACTGAAAGTATTTTCTTTCTGTTACTTTTAACATCTTCTCTTGAACTTAATTGAAACGTAGGTGATCAAACTTTTAGGGGCAGCATTTAGGATCAGTTGTTAAATGTTTGGCTATTTCCAAGATGCTACCTTCTTGTTGTACTTTTAAAGATATAAAAAGTCCTGTATTCAGTTTCTTTAAAGAATTGCAAGGTTGTGTTGCACAAAAACTAGGTGTTGCAACAACATAATTCTTCTGAACATGAAGAAGAATATAGTTTTTGAGAGCTTTTTCCTCTAGAGAGAGTTTATGCATTTTAAATTAAAATAATGATAATGAAATACATCTCACAGGAGAAGGGAAATGGCTATAACTTGTTGACATGATGATACAATTTGATATTTGTGCCCTATTTTGCAAAGCACAGAATTTTCCTAACTTTGGGGGGTTTGGTTTTTCGTGGCACTAGCAAGGCCTATTGAGTGATCCTTGGAATGCTTTTTTTCTGGTTTGTTTTGTTTTGTTTTTAGAAACTTCCCCTGTTTGAGTGCTTTACAGTTTGGATCCTGAAAACTGTACTAATACTGTAATGATGCTACTTGGCTTTCTGCATAAATACTTTTGTGTATTCTCACAAAATTCCTTTTTTTCTTACTTGAACAGAATAGGAGTGAAAGTTGGGCTTTCTGGGGCTGACAGAATTTGTCTAATACAGGACTTCCTTGAGTAGATTTTTAGTTTATCAAGATCAAGAAAATGTATTTCTATTGTAACCTTCCAATACGATACAGGTGTTTCCACTGAACAAAATACGCTGCTGTTGGTAGGCTCGTTCCTTCTCAGAAAGCCGAGGCAAAGACTGAAACAAAAAAAACAGTTTCCTCTTTGATTGCTTAGCTGCTCTTCTACCTTGAAAATATATTAATTTGCAGTTGCTTTTTGTTGAAAAAGATGTAATGAGATTTTGTGGGACACTGAGGGTATACAAAGAGAGTCTTCTTTACACTGAGGCTTGATTGATTATGGGGTAGGGCTCAATTACTGAATTGTAGAACAGCTAGCAAGGACTAGTAGATAAGGCTCCTTGTCTTGTGTTACAAGGAGACAAGTGGAGTGACAGTTATCTCTGTGTAGCCTTTGGATGTACAGACCTGGTAACAAAGGTTTAAACCACTGTTCAGGAGCCTTGAAGTTCCCCTGACTTTTACTATCATGTCATTGAAATCCAGTGCAAACCAATCCGAACAAAGTCTGGTACTAGTCCAAGCCAAGGGAGCACATTCCTCAAATGCAGTGTAAAAAATAATTGAAAATAAAATTTCTCTTCTCTAGGTTTGAAGCAAAGTATTTCAGATGACTTTGGGTGGAGAGAGAGCAGCTTATTTTGCTGCTGCTCTATGATATGAGAATATGATGTATTTGGCACAGATGTAATTTACTCCCAAAGCATATTTCCAGGTACATTATCTTTCTCTTTGAACTTGCAATAGAATCATTCCTGAAAAGGCCCATTGTGGTTTAGTGAATTTAAAACTATTGCTGTAAGGGACACATTTTAAAGCAGCAGCATCAGGGTTGTTTATTTCATAAATGAATATGTGCAGCTGTAATAATCCTGCTCCACGTTTTCTTTTTAATAGGATAATCTCTCTGTGGTGATGCACTAACGTGAGCACATCTGAATTTATACTATGAATGCAGTAGGTATCCTGTTCAGAAAAATACCAAGGATGGAAAAAGAAAAACAACCCTGGCTCAGTAATTTCAGTTTTATTTTATCTGCATGTTTTTACAATCCATGCTCTTTTTCCTGTTTTTTCTTGTTTTTTCTTTTTTTTTCCTTTTTTTTTTCTTTGTGTGTGTGTGTGTGTGTGCCAGTGAGTGCTTTAGGATATACACAATACAAACCAGAAAAATGTGTTAGTTATGTGCAGTCCTTTGGTCAAGGTGGTACACACAGACAGCTAAGATGCATAATTATTTAGACAGAAGAAGTAATATCACTATGTGGAGAATAAGTCCTTTTATAGGCTAAAAAACGAAATATGTATTTACAGATCTTTACTGTCCTAAAATTCCACATAATTGTAATTTTTTCCAGTCTTAAGCCTCTGTGTAGATAGACAATTACTGTGCTCTGAGCCATGTATCATAAATAATAATACACAAAACAACTAATGATGGTTATTAATGAGTAAGTATGAGGATTTAATTATGTATTGAGGCCAAAATGTAAAGGGCATGATTTTAATTTATACTAGAGTTGCTTTGCCCTCTGGAGGCAAAAGAAAAGGCTCTCGAGAAGATGTAAAAGAGAATTAGGTAAGAAATAGGAAGGAGGATTAGTCTAGCTGGTTTCTTCAGCTACCTTTAAATCACATTAAAAACAATTCCTTTTTTCAGTTGTGAAGCAAAATTGTCTTTAGCTTACCAGACAGCAGCCTTTGAAAATATGTCAAGGAAGTCAATGAAATTTAATGTGATGGTGAGAATTACATTTTCCAAGGCAGGTTAGGTATTTTATGCCAGATTTTCTAATTGACAAGAACCAAGGCCTACAATTTTGGTGTTGTAAGTGGTACTGATTAGTGATAGTTAGGACCTAGCTGTTCTTTCATAGCTCTGTATTAGTAAAACTTAAAAATGAAATAAATTTCCTAATAGGAAATCATTTGTTGAAGTATTTCTTTATTGTATACTGAGTACTATGACCTGCTAATGTGGAAGATGTTTCTGTCAATGGATAGAAGAGTTTCACTGTGGTTGAGTAGAATTCCCTCCTCTTGCTAAAAGCAGAAATACAAAAAATGCTTTTCTAACACTGCTTTAATGCTGCAGTAGGAGGATGTCAGCTGTAGAAACACTGATGTATTTAAAAATTCTTTTTGCATGTTCCAGACATCCTTTTTAAAGGTGGTAAATTGCTTTGCCAGTCAAGGAAGATGTTCTTGTCTGCAATACTGTAAATAGGTTCCTCTTAAACTGTTTTAGTGAAATAGAGTCTGCATAGAACCTGTTCTGTACATGCCTTTGTCTTCTTCATTGTTTTAAGTCTCCAAATCACAAGTCGTGTAAGGAAAAATAATATTTTGCTATAGAGATTAAAAATGGGATTTAGTCCTCATTATTTAAATTAAAGCTTCATGAGACTGTGAGACTTTTCTTCTGGATGGACCAACACAAAGCAAATCTAGAATCAGACACAAAACCAGCACAGCCTTACTGAAGAGCTTGTTCCTGAATGGTGAGCTTTTGGGACATGAATGCATAGCACCATTCAACAGAGCTGATGCAAAAAAACCCAGGGGATCCTCAGCAGTGTTTGTTGCCTGCAGATAGCCACTGTCCTCGTTCAATTATCTTTCTCCCTGTGACACAGCAAGTATCTTCTCTGGAGCTTTTGAAACAAATGTCTATTTCACCAGGACTTTTGGTGAAGAAATGCTCTTCAGGTCCTTTCACTTCATGCAGTTTTCTTGTGAGAGTGGCCAGGAGGAAGGGGAGAGATGGGAGCAGAAAAATGTGGTCTTTCAAGTGAATTTGGGCAATGTACAGTATCAACCAAGACCAAATTCAGTTGTGAATAGAGGGAAGGAAGCCAGAAAAAGAAAGGAGTTTGCGGCACAAATCTGCTTTTGGCAACTCTGCCCCACAGCAGAATGCATGAAAGCTCCTGAGGCACTGCTGTCTGGCCCATTGCACTCCTCTAGCTCTTCAGGAAGTGTGCAGCCTGATCACTAAAACACATCCAAAATCCCTTGGTCTAAATCTTACATGACCTGTGAGACAGTTTCTTTCTGACTGAGAGGAATAATTTGCATTTATTGGTGTCAGGGACAGAGAAAGGATGCTTGTGTGCCCTGCAGGTTAAGGATGTGTTCATGAGACATCTGTGACCTGCAGAAGGGTCTTTATCTTAAATTATCATTTCAGAATGTGTCCCTGTACACTCTCCGGCTCTGAATCAGTTGTCATATCTAAGCAAAAAAAAAGAAGCATCAGTTAATTTGTTGAGAAAAATTAATTTCTGTTCTGTTATTGAAAATGGTTTGATGAATGACAGTAATCAGAGGCATATTATTGTTGGTACAGTCAGAGTGTGTTAGTGGGGAAGTATCTGAAAGTAGCTTTTTCTCCTTCCATACATTACAGAGGAAAGGTGTCTCTCTGTGGACATAATTCAGGCACAGAGCACCAAGAGCAACCTTTCATTTACAAACCTGGATGTTTCATTTTCAGAATAAATATGTATTCAAGTTGTAACTTATATTCTGAGCAATTATAGATGATTTTGGCTAAAAAGGGTTTGTACTTGGGATGCCAGTACTTCTAGCAAGTGTTCCTCTTCTGTGCTTTGTTATGCATGACATCATGCATCTGAGGGAAATGACTAAATTTTTCCCCATCCCCATGCATTTTGAAATTATCAGCGAGGCAGTATAATGAGTTAACTTTCATTAACATTCTGGTTGTCTTGTTATGCTGTGAATTGGAGCACAATGGAGACTGCAAGGTAGCCTCAACTCCTTTACAGTACCAGAACAGATGCACTCAGAGAATGTACTGCAATGCAGGGTTGCAGCTTGTCAGAAAGATTTTAGACAATATTGCCTTTAAAAAAGGTGGGGGGGGGAACATGTCAGGGATGATCTAGTTTTTTCTCAGGTTTTTTTGCATAGTTTCAACTGAATAATCATCTGAATACTAAAGAGTTGACACCACAGGGCTAGACTGAAGTACAGTATCTGAATAAGCTGTTTGTTTTGTTGGTTTTTTTTACATAATTACCTGCCTTCAAAACTGAGATCACAGCTATGTACAACATACATAGCTGTATTTCTAGTTCAGTGAATTTCTAGTTCACTTTAAAGCTCCAGAGAGCAGTTAGAAATCCTTTCAGGCTTTTCATTATCCAAGTACAAAATATATCAAATATTGATGAACTTCTTGAAACGTTGTGATCTCTCACTACATCATTTTAATAAAAAGAAACCCCTACTCTAAAAATAAATTAGCTACAGTTAAAACTGTTCTCGTGCAGCTTTTTGCTATCATTCTTACAAATACTATTTATGTCTTCCTGTATCACATAAATTAAGCTTTGATGAAGGTCGAATTCCTCAAAATTCTTGCTGCTCTTTCCATGCATAAAATTCAAATATATTTGCAGATCCCAAATGCAAAACTTCATTGCTGTTATATGACACACATCTTCATTCAGAGGTAAATTAGTTGTTTTCTTTCCTGAGGTAAAAAAGGAGTGAGAGAGCTAAAAAGTAGCTGAGCCTTTGTCTGTTTCCTTAAGTAAGTGAGTCTCTTGTCCTCTGTATGTTTGACAATTTGACATATGAGGTGATGACTATTTTTGCAAAATTTCAAGAGTGTAACATAGAATGGCAGAACTGGCTGGAAGATGCTATGAAAGTTCAATTTGAAATTCTAAAATACATATTCATTGCAAAGAAGCTTACATGCCTGCAATCATTTGCATTCCTTTCTCTGGTACTTAAAAAGCTAATGGAGGATAGATAGTACTAGATGCTCAAGTGCTAACCTTTCAGTCTTTAAATGTCATTATCATGAGCTTTATGGTGTTTTCTTAACGGTGATCACTATCCTTTTTTTTTTTTTTTTTCCTGAGCATCTGTCTAATACAACTAGGAAGTGATTTGTAGTTCAAAGTAGAGAAGCAGAAGATTGAGGGATGTCCCTCAGTAACCAAATACTGACTGCAGTGTGCAAGGGAAAATTAAAAGTTTGGCTGTTTTCCAGAAATCTTAGTAGCAACATCCTTTTCAGGCAATATTCCCACTGAAATCAGTGTACTAAATTAATATTAAATAGATTTAAATTTTTCTTCACAACCGTATCATTCAACGCAGAAGAATCTTAGTTCTTCTAAGAGCTTTTATTTGCTACTGCCTCAAGATGTATACCATTTGTTTTCTTTAGCTATTCATAAAACTTTAGTCTGTGGCTTTTATAATTTTGACCCAGTAAATTCTAGAGCACTTCATAAAGCATTAGGGATCATTGCAAGCAATGAAAAAAAAAAAAAGAAAAGAAAGAAAAAAACATTTTGTTTCCTAAATGCTTGTATAAAACAGTGTGGGATTGCACAAAGCACTTGGTAAGAACAGTGCAGCAGGAGTGTATGGTCTATGGGAAACTGAAATGTTGACAAAATAAATGTATTTTAGATACAGATGGACAGTCTTTGCTTGCCAGCTGTCTCAGCATGATCAGATTACAAAGTAGTAGAGTGATCTCTGCAGAGCTTTCATGAGGGTTGTGAAGGAGGAGGACGCAGAGTCTTTATGGAGTTTGACAGGTAGCATTGCAGTGACACTTTTCTACAAGAAGGTGTCTTGGTCAGGAGACTTTCTGGCTCTTCACACTATTGCACTGTACATGTATTTGCTGCACTTTGTCTGGCAAAATACTGGATTTCAGAAGTCATACTGCAGCTCTGTGTTGTTAAGTGTGCTAAATCCTGCAGAGACACTTAGACAAAATAGAGAGATAAGCAATGACCAGCCGTATGGAGCTCAATGAGGGAAAGTGCTGGATGCTGCACCAAGGATGGGCAACCCTGGATGTATGGACAGACTGGGGAATGAGAGGCTGGAAAGCAGCACTGTGGAAAGGGACCTGAGTGTCCCGGTTGATGATAAGTTGAATCTGAGTCAGCAGTGCCCTGGCAGCCAGGAGGACCAACCCCGTCCTGGGGGACATCAGGCACAGCATCACCAGCCAGTCAAGGGAGGAGATTGTCCTGCTGTGCTCTGGGTTGGGGTGGCCTCACCTCGAGTCCTGGGGGCAGTTTTGGGCACCACAACATAAGAAAAACTATGAGCTATCAGAGTGTGTCCAAAGGAGGGCAATGAAGGTGGTGAAGGGCCTCAAGGCAAGACATATGAGAAATGGCTGAGGGCGTTGGTCTGTTCAGCCTTGGAGAAGAGGAGACTGAGGAGAAACCTCACTGCATTTACAACTTTCTTGTGAGGGGAAGAGGAGGGGCAGACACTGATCTCTTCTCTGTGGTGACCAGTAACAGGACTCAAGTAAATGGCCTGAAGTTGAGTCAGAGGATGTTAAGGTTAAATATCAGAAATATGGGGGTTTTTTACCCAGAGGGTGAAAACATATCTGTGCATATTTGGGAACTGAACAGGCTCCCCAGGGCAGTGGTCACAGCACCAAGCCTGAAAGAGTGCAAGGAGCATTTGGACAGTGCTCTCAGACACATAGTGTGCCTCTTGGGGATGGTCCTGTGCAGGGCAAGGGGTTGGATTCAATGATCCTTGTGGGTCCCTTCCAAATGAGGATATTCCGTGATTCTATGATTCAATGAATCAAGCATTCTGTGATTCTCCTTTAAGCCTAGGGCATACTTTTTTAAGGTGAGCTGCCTGAGTTTGTGACTCCTGGTTTAGTGCCCCTAGCATACCTCTTTTCTTTGGTGTCTGGAAGCAGGTTCTTTGTACCATGGTATTCTCAAAGGTGGCCTTTATTGCTGCATGTAGCCAGCAGGAACTTAGTGTGCACCATTATGGGACAATATACTCACAAAAGGTCATCACAATATACCACTTCTATACCATCCAAAAAATCGTGCCCCAAATGCATTTGAGAATCACTGAACTGACATAGATTGGAGGAGACAAGGAAGGATTTACAGAGCACAATGTGGAAGACCATATGCTCCTGGGTGCACCCACAGGGTCATGATCCATGAGCAGGACATTCACCAGGGCCTTTGCAGCCCTTCTGTCTGTGCTGCTCTGCCAAGTGCTGCCTGTGCTACAGCGCTTTCCAGGTTCAGTTGGAGGTTGCTCATGTGGAGCAACAGGGCTTTGCATTATTCCCAAATATACATAAGGAAGGAAGAGACTTTGCTCCCTGATACTCAAAAGGAATTTGGGCCAACAGACACTTGTGGAAATTCCAGTCAAGAAAACTTGTGCCTGTCCAAGAGTTTTGAAAGTCAAAAAAGAGTATTTTTTAGATCAATACTATGTTGTAATAGCTGGAAGAATAAAAAACCCATATTGTTTAAGAAGTCAATAAATAGATGGGTTAGTGTTTATCATGTATTTAAAAATGAGTGCAATTCTGTAATTTTGGCAATGTGATTTCAGAGTAACTAAATGCAATCTAGAGATGTTTTTACATCTCTTCGTGTGTGTACACAGGAGAAAGTAGTAAGACATTGACATTAAGATGAGAGGTTGAAAACTGCTGGTTCATTCACTTAAATATATACATTTTTGGGAGACAGGGAAAGTTCTGTCCTCCAGCTGTGCATTTGTCAGGTCTGCCAGAAATGGGTACAGTTTGGGTGGTCTCTACTTTGTTTTTGTGAAGGAATTTTGTTATGTGTTACTGCTGTTTCCTGTTAGTATCATATATGGAGATAATGTAACATCACAACAAAATCTGAAAGCTGAAGAAAGTGTTTCTGTCATCTGTGCACTTAAAATATCTTTGGAACCAAAATATTTTTATATTTGGGCCTTATTTTGCTGTTAGCCTGTTTTCACACTTTTTTTTTTTTTTTTTTTCCAAGATAGGAAATTTGAGATTAAAAGTTGTGATGCAGTTTTGACCAGAGCTGAATATAGTTATAGGTTGCTTTAGCCCAGGCTCATGGGCAAATGTCTTTTTTTATTTTTCAATGCCAAATTTCAACACTTCATTTAAAAGCTGGTTGTTCTTTCTGCATCCCTGGATTTTTAGCTCCATCATTCCCTTTCTCCTGACATCCCAGAGAAAAGTAAAAGGCTGTGACAGTGATTGCTAGGGGGAAATACCAAGAAGATAAGGGGTAAAAGAAATCTCATAATAAACTGTAGTTCAGTTTCTCCTTGGCGAGAAGCAATTTAGAAATATTTCATGGAAAAGCATGATTGTGTACAAACATATCACATGCATTGGTATGTGTTATTATTTTGCATGTGACTGTAATGTTCTGTTCATTGCATCTATGCCCATTTTTCTGCATGTTTGGAAGTGCTTTCCCACACAAAATGAAATAGTTTGTTTTTAATAGAGTGCAGATGAAAATACAAAATTCTTACTGTCTGGTTACTGGAACTTTATTGTTGACATTGTTCTGATTGGTCTTAGAAGAAGAATTTAGATAGATTGCTCTTGTATTTGTAATGAAATTTTTTTTAGTCGAACCAAATCCATGCATATTTTAACTGCATTGATTACCATAGATTGATTATGGTCTGCTTTTCCATAATTTGCTTTGGCATATTAAGTCCAGGCAGTGCACTGTGTTTTTATACACTAGACAAATAGAACTCTGCAGCTGTAGGAGAGAAATCATATACTGTCCTTATCAGAAACAGGTAGTGAGCATCATCAAGAAAAGAAAGAAGCCACTGTGCTAAAACCTGGAAATTTTTTTTGGTGCAAGCAATAAAAATGAAAGATAGAGAGCACATACCTATTACATCTCCTGTAAAAGTTGGCAGAAAGTTGAATGCTTTCTAATAACCTTTTGGTCATTATGTTTCTGAGCACTCAGACATGTATGAGGTGAAAACCTTTCTTTTTTGAGAGCAGGAAAAGTGAAACACACAGGAGAGGAGGAATTGGTGTATTATCTGTCTTTCACTGTCCTCTAACCTTCCCATATTTTCACTATACTGTACAGTGCATCAATTGTCAATATTGGATTTCCTTAAAAGGTCGCTGAAATGCATTCTGGATTTGAAAAGTAGGTTGTATTAGCTTTGGATGCATGTATTATATTATTTTCAGAAATGCTAAGGAGGAGAAAAATATAATCTTCCTATTAATCCTCATGTGAAATATATTATCCTCAGTTGTGGATAAGTGGGCAGTCATCAGCCCAGTGCTGCCAAAAAGGCAGAGAGGAATATATTGATTTAATCTGTTGGTTTGGAAGTATTATTTTGGATTTTTCCATTTCTCTTACTATTTACTATTTTGGCTTTTTCTCCAGTCAAGAACTTATTTCTTCCTCCATTATTTCTGTGTTGTGTTCAGGCATGAGATTTTTCAGAGGCCTCCTGTTTTCTCAACTTTTCCTCTATCCCCTCTAACTACCTCCACTCTATCTCTTACACTGTCTGTTTTTCTTTCCCTGCAGCTGCTTTCCCACAAAGGCACATTTCTCCTCAAACTGCTCTCAGAAGAGCTGCCCCTTTAGGCTGTTCCTGGGGGAAGGAGAGGAGGGGCTGGGTTCAGCTGCCCAGGGAGTGCTGCAGCCTGTCTGTTTCCCTCTATTCTGCTCCTGTCTGCTCCTGTAAAGCAGAATGGAGAGGCACAGGCAATGCTGCCAGCATCAGCAGCAAGTCTGGAGCTTCTGCCCAAAAAGAGACACCTGCAGACCTTGTTAAGTCTCTGGGAATGGGTTGGTTGGACAAGTGACTCTCTAAATTTTTCTTACTCTGAAAATTATGTTGTAACTGTTGTGTTTCAGTGGAGTGTTAAATCACTTTGCAGTAAGAGATATCTATATTTAAATGTCAAATCAAATGGCTCAATCCGCTGAGTGGCAGATGTATTTTAGTCAGCAGTGCATTTAGGAAAAACCACTTTTAAGATTGTTCTTCCTGTCAAAGCTCCCAGTCTGAATGTGGGTGAGGGAACCAGATCCCTTTGGCATAGGAAAGGGCTTCTGACTGCTGCAGGAACAAGGGTGGCCAAGGCCAGGTATGGGAATGAACCCCTTGCTGCCTCCCCCACAAGAGCCAGGGAGCAGTGGGTGACATAAGTAAAACTCCTCTTCAGGGCTAAAGAAAGGATGCAATTCCTTGGGCCGTAAGCAAAAGCTTAATCCTTGCCAGGAGACCTCCTGGGTGAGTGAGCTGCAGCATGTGGCCCAGCTTCTGCTTGCCATTAATCAGCCTCCTGGTACTTCCTCACCTTGTGGGATGCTTTTGGATTTCTCCTCTGGGATGCTGGGATGCCCACTGGGTGGAGAGCAGCAGCTCCTAGAAAGCATCCAGTATCCAGCTGTTGGGAGGCTGGGTGCCTGCCAGTCAGGCAGTTATTTTGGCTCTGAAACAGAGGAAATCAAGGAGAGAACAGAAAAGAAAAAAACCCAAACAAAACAACAAAACCAAACACA
The DNA here is from genome assembly GCA_017589585.1 of Phylloscopus whistleri. NCBI lineage: Eukaryota > Metazoa > Chordata > Aves > Passeriformes > Phylloscopidae > Phylloscopus > Phylloscopus whistleri. The sequence goes on from JADMLD010001013.1 coordinate 447,003, forward strand.
AATATTTCGGGGGGGAAATGCAGAGAAATGTCTGTTGCTTTCTCCTGCTTTTCCTCCTCCTCCTGCCTGGCTAGCAGCTGGAGGAGAACTGGCAACAAGTCTTTCTGGGTTTTGGAAGGGAGGTGAGGTACAGGAGCCTTACCAGCGCTTTCAGGGAAAGTTCTCTTGGCAGCATGTAGCAGCTAATGGCAGCACACAGGCAGGCAAGACACGACTTCGAGGCTTTCGAGGGTGTTGATTAGACAGGGTTTATTTGGGGGTCCCACACAGGGGAGGAGCGGCATGGCTCCCACAGGAGAGAGGGGGAGGGAGAGAAGGGGGAAGAAGGGAGAGAGGGGGCAAGAGCGGGCAAGAGCATGCAAGAGGCCTTCCCCTCAATGTCTTCAGCTTAAAAAGGCTTTTCCAGCCAGGGGGCAGACCTAAGGCTTGGACCAATGGGATACTGAGGGTAGGAGGGGTTGGGTAACAATGGGGTTACAATGAATGGCAACTTAAGGGGTGGTTTACAACAACTTGGTAATGAACCATACATGTTGGGGGAGAACAGAACCATTTAGGAAAAATGAATTACGACAAATGTCGAAGGTGAAAATACAGCTTTAATTATCACTGTGGTTCTTTCTTTCTTTCTTCTTTCTTTCTTTCGTTCTTTCTTTCGTTCTTTCTTTTGTTCTTTCTTTCTTGTCTTGCTCATTAGAGCACTGATCCATCACAACTCCCCTCTCAGCACCAGGCACTGACAGGGGCTGCAGGGGAGGGGACTGCTGATTTGGGGCTGAGAGCTGGTCTGCACCAACCCCCCATGCCAAATCAGGGGAGGGGACCTGCTGAGGTGCCTCAGCACCTCTGATTGGTAAAACCCTTCAGGAATATACTTGGGGAGGTTTATGTGATAAATGTTTTCAGTATTGAGAAGTGTAGCGCAAAGCATTTTTTTTTCCTCTGGAGGGGAAAAAGGGATTTTCTTCCAATTTTCTCTGTATTTGTGCATCTTTCTTATTAGGTGCTCTTAGAAAAATAAACATGAATTCGTTTATAGTAAAACTATAATTTGCATATTTGTAAGATGAATATGAAGTGCTGTCTGGCAATAAGGAATGCCTTTTAAGCAATAGCATTTTGAAAGGGGAGGAAACAACTGTGACCCATTTTTTTATTCCTCATGGAGGTGGTCATGACATAGGGGTTGGCCTTTCTGATGTTGGCAGCACCTCTGGGGTAGATGAACCATCATCCACATTATCAGCTGACAGACCTGCCACAACCAGAGCTTCACACTTGTTGTGTAGAGGCACCTGAGAATGTAAGGCAAACACTTGAAGAGGGTTCACTTGCCAACCTGAGCAAAGACTTGCCTCTGTTCTCTCCTTTGGTGGAAATTACTGCCTTCTCTCTGGTTGGGGGTGCTGCTGCATGGGGGGGGATACAGGATCTTGAAGGGTTTTTGTCACAGATGTTCGTATTTCTGTCTCAGGGAGGAAAGAGCATGGCTCCAGCAGCTTTTTCTCAGACTTCCTGATGTTCCTTAACCTGTCTACTTCCCTTTAAAGCTCTGCCATCATCTACTTGGTCACACACCTCACATAGGTGCCCTTGCTCTGCTGGCTCCTGTGAACTAGGGGTGCAATACCTCAGCAACAACAAAACCAGCCATGCCTGAAAACAGTGACAGAGGATACTGTTCAGCACGGGACAACTTCTCACTGCTGCGATCATCCCTGCTGTGAGCTCAACACTCAGTACTGTGTCTCACCAGGCTTATTATTAGAAAATTATTGGCAGAGGAGGTTTCATAAACCGTATTACAGCACAAACCACCATAATAAAGATCTTGAACAATATCAGTGGGCCACAAATAAAAACCCTGGCATGGGTTCCTTCCCTGACACAGGCACATAAACACACACTAAACACATCTCAGTATTAGTGGGTCCTCTATTGAAATGACAAAATGCTGTGTTATTTCTACTTTAAGAGTCAATAAAGGTCAAGTGACTTGCCGAGTTCAGGCAGTTTCAGGTTTCTACAAAACTATGAACCATTCTGCTTTTAAAAACAAAACTAACCTAGGAGCTTTGGGGTGCTTTTTTCTTATTTCTTCTTCTTTTTTTTTTGTTACAGTTTCATAACAAGTGTTGGAAAATAAAGTTTTCCCCTTTCAATACTGAAGCTTCTGCTTAATCTGTCTAACAATAATTTAACCTTAAAAACAATCTAAACCTTTTGCTGTAATTTCAGAGACTTCAACATGATCATCTAATCTCCAAGGACAGAAAGAGAGATTACTATTCAAGAAAAAAAACAAGTCCGCTCCTATTTTAATTAAAAAGATGCTGTGTTTATGCTGGAAATTACTTCAAAGTTTGAATTAAATGTGAAATTATTTCCTTTAATCAAAGTTATGAAACATTTATGTTATTAATGTGAATACCTAAAAGGGATGAAAATATTTTTTTTTGCTTGTTCCAAACCTTAGCTGAGGACTGGAATGTGTTTTGTTTCCCTTATTACTTTTGGTTATTTACAGTATGTAAGTCACCAGTCCTGTAACATGAAAAAAAACACCTCTTAATCTCATACCACCACCAGATGGGGATTTCTACTTGTTTTCTTTTTTAAACCTGATTTTGCAGAAGACTTTAGCTCTTGTCATTGTTTTTTCCTCTGAAGAAGTCACTTTGACACAATATCTGATGTAACAATGAGGTTTTGAGATCCTGAATATTTAGAGATTCTATCCAGGCCAGAGGGTCTACAGAGAGTTTGGTGGCAGATGCTGCAGGGGCAGCCCCATCTGGAGGCCTCCAAGGAGTGCTCAGGAGTGACAGCTCTTCTGCCTCATACACCAAGCTCCTTAGCAGCCACTGCAGTTCATTTTTCCCCACATGAGAGTCTTCAGTTGGAAGTTGCTCTGTGCAATGTCATGAGCTGTCACACAAACCTGGGGTCTGACTCAGATGGTGTCTGTGTCCCTGCAATGATGAGTCAGCCATGTGTCACCTCAGCTCTTTCCTTGTTTGGCTTCTTCATTGCTCTTGCCAATAACCTACCCCAGCCCTGAGTGTCTGGCTGCTTCCACTATTCTGTTGGACACCTGCTTCCAGAGAAGCATCCTCTGTTCAGTAGGGAGTGAGACCTGCACATACCACAGGTCCAACACAGCATGGCAAATACTACATTTCTTACCATGATTTTAAAAACTACAGGCAGTAACACCCTTACTTAGCAATTGCAAACCTGGTAGAAGGGTTCACATGCTTTTCTTTTACCAGTGATTAGTATGCTATGGAAAGGTCTTGGGAAAACACTTCTGAAAAACTGTCAATTCCAGTTTTAAACAGAGGAGGACTGAGTCATGGGAGAAACTGTTTCTCTCACACTGAATTGTGACAGAATCAGAATTAAAATATCCTGCTGTCATTCTTCTCAAGTGTTGCTGCTGCCTTTCATCTGTATCTTTTCTCCTTTCTGCACTGTTCCAGATTTTCTTGACTTTGCATTTCTCGGTAGTGTTATTTAAACCAAAATTGCAAAACTGCTTCCTCAATTCACTTACTACCTCTACTTCTTTCAGATCCCATATCTCTCACCTTATATTAATTGATTCATTCCCCTCTCCAGAGTTTAGCACTATCAAAACTAATTATTTCACAGCTACCTGTATGTTTTGGTCTGAAATTGTGATTTATTAATAATTGGACATCTATACTGATGAGAAAGCTAAAATACTTGAAAAGCTGAAGTAAGGTCATAAACTTTTAAACAGATCTCCGTTTCATCCCATCCAGATTTGTGAAGACATCATGAAGTCTCACTAGATCGTATTTTTTTTCAGGCTGCTCAGAGAACTTGTGAGTAAGGGCGCCTGTGAAAATTCTTTTGAACATGCTGGAGTCCATCAGTGCTGGTCACTGTTTAAGCACCACCTCCTAAGGGCACAGGAAAACAGGCAATTCCAAAATGTTAGAAGTCAAGCAGGTGATGCAGAAGGCTGGCTTGGCTGAGCTGGGATCTTTTGGAGTTAAAGCAAGAAAAAGATGTGTAGCCAAAGTCAGGAGACATGGGAGGAAAACAGAGATACTCCTATAAGGGAGAAAAATTCCTGCAGGCAAAACGTGCTGGCCAGAACTGTGGGGAACAGTGGAAAGAGTTTACTTAAATCATTAATAGTAAAAGGCAGTGCAGAGATAAAATTGGCCCATTGCAGGATTAAAATGGTCACCTCCCAAACAGGGACAGAGACAAGGCAGAGGTGTTTAATATTTTCCTTGCCTCTGTCTCCAACACTGCTGATGGGCTAAGGGGCTCCAAGTGCCCTAAGCTGGAGGACCATGACAAACTCCCAGCTGACTCTGAGCCTGTGCGGGTTCTGTTGCTCCAACTGGATCTCTGCAAATCTATGGGGCATGATGGGATTCATCTGACAATACTCAAAGAGCTGATGATGTCATCATGAGCCTCTCTCAATGATTTTTGAACATTCTTGGGAATCCATAGAAGTCTGAGTTGACTGGAAGCTAGTGAACATTGTCCCAGTTTTCAAGAAGGGCAAGAAGGATGACCCTGGAAACTGCAGGCCTGTCAGTCACACTTTTAGTAGTGTCAGTGGTAAAATTATGGAGAAAACTATTCCTGAAGGTATTGAAAACCACCTGAAGGACAATGCAGCCCTTGGCCACAAGTCAGCAAGGCTTCATGAAGGGAAAGTTCTGCTTGTCAAACCTAATTTTGCTTTGTGACAACGTAACCCTATAGTGTTGGGCTCAAAGAAAGCCTCGAGCTAAGGCTGTGTGAAAAATCCCCTGGTGAGGGTGACAGTAATCTCACACACAAGGCCCCATGGAAACTCTCTATGTTAATTAGACTAGAAAGTTCTCTGTTCCCCTTGTTACCATTGGTTATTTTTTGCTGCAATAATTTGCATATTCCTCATCCTCTCTCCCAATTGGCTCCCTGCCCTCAGACTCCGCCCTTATCCTAGCTTATAAATTACCATAACTCCCCAGCCCTTGTCTTTCTTGATGTACCCCATACTGAGCTCGGTTTGCTGTCCATTGTTTTACCTCTTAGTAAAGTTCTTCTTTCTTGAATCACCAGATTGTGCCCGTCTCTCATTTGTTTCACCACCAAAGGGACTTTCACACCCAAAATCCCGAGGTGACACCTGGTCTTCCTGTCCCGGCCCAGGCTGTCACACTGTAGAGATGAAGGGAAACCAGGCTGTCTTGATGCAGTCATTTGGATTTCAGCAGTGATTTTGATACTGTCTCTTCCAGGATCCTTCTGGACAGAACACCCAGCACACAAAACACCCAACACATCAGCTGGATAAACAGATCTTGTAATGAGTGAGCAACTGGCTCACAGGTCAGGCATAAATGGAGACAGTGACTGGGGTGACATCACACTGGTGACCTGTCACTAGCAGGGCTCCACAGGGCTCCATCCTTGGCCTTGTGCTCTTTGAACGCAGCACTCAAAGGTAAATTAAACAAGTTTGCTGATGACATTAAATTGGGAGATGCTGAAAAGAGGCTGGAAGCAGCACTACAGCAAGGGACCTGGGAATCCTGGTCAATGGCAAGCTGGATTTGAGCCAGCAGTGCCCCGGCAGCCAGGAGGGCCAGCCCTGTCATAGGGGGCCATCAGGCACAGTATCACCAGCCAGGCAAGGGAGGGGATTGTCCCTTCTTCTCTGAGCTGGACTGGGATGGCCTCACCTTGATTGCTGGGGAAGTTTTGGGTGCCAGCTTATGAGATATAAAGATGTTAGAGAGTGTCTAAAGGAGGGCCATGAAGATTATGGAGGGCCTTGAGGGAAAGCCACATAAGGAGTGGCTGAGGTCCCTTGGTCTGTTCAGCCTGGAGAAGAGAGGACTGAGGGGAGACCCCATTGAAGTTACCACTTCCCTGTGAGAGGAAGATGAAGGGCAGACACTGATCTCTTCTTTGTAGTGACCAGTGACAGGATCCAAGGGAATAACCTAAAGCTGAGTCAGGAAAGGTTGGGGCTAACTATCAGGAATTTTTTTTTACCCATAGGGTGTTTGGGCACTGGAATGGGCTCCCCAGGGCAGTGGTCACAGCACCAAGACTGACAGAGTTCAAGAAGTGTTTGGACAATGCTTTCAGACACATGGTGTGCCCCTTGGGGATGATGCCATGCAGGGCCAGGAGTTGCATTCAATGATCCTTGTGGGTCTCTTCCAGCTCAGAATATTCTATGATTGCATGATTTTTTTTTTCAACATTTTCTTTTCCAAGCTAGAGATGCTCTTGTTCAAATGCTTTTGGACTGCTTTATAGCCTTTTTTTTTTTTTTTAACATACTTTTAAATTATTTTAAAAAAGCAAAAATCCAGTGATACCACTTAAAGGGTAGTTTGGATCTCTTGATCAGGTACCAAAATTTTCTAAGGTATAATCCTGGCTTTTACACTGAGAATATAGGACACCACTAAAGCTTTCTTCACTACATTCTCTAAAGCTTTCTACTCATGTCAGTCCTAAGTGGCACAGAATGAAACTGCAAGCCCAGAAACACATTACCCAAGGTCTTTCAAATTCAGAGCAGTGCAGACATTGAAATATTGAGAGATAATGTAATGTGTCTTGTTTTCAAAACCTGTGTGTGTCTGATCAGCCTCTGTATGCCTTGTTCCACTAATCTTCTTGTCTAAAATCGCAGTGCTCTAAATGACCCTGGTGGGCATGGCAGTGAGTGCTAAAACTGTACCTCATGGTACTTGCTAGTTCACATTTTGATCAAGTGTGGGGAATATGTAACCTACAGCTAACTAAACATATTGTTTCTCACAGGTCCAGCTGAGTCACTGAAATGTGTCTGCATGTCTCAGGATACCAAACTTGTGACTTGAAATACAAGTTATTGATTATTGCTTTGGAAAAAGTAATCAGAGTCAATTAATGAGATGTATAACTTCTAAACTAAACGATGGCTATAAATTATAATTTTCAGCTGAGATATTGGTGATTTATTAGAAACAGATAAGAGATAAGATAAAGTGTGTAGGAGTTACATATCTGAATTTGTTTCTAATGCTGTCCTTCAGCCTAAGAACAACATACTGGTTTCAGCAAGATGGGGTTATTTTATCAGAAGTAAAACACTAAATTTGTCTTGCACTTTTTGTAAGGTGGTTTTGAGGTCTAAATCCTGTAATAATAAAATTATAAATAAATGTAATAAAAAAAGCCTTGAACAATCTATGAGCCGTCTGCCACAGTGACAGCTTTCCTTTATCTTTTGGGTAGTCATGATGAGATTGGTGCTGGCACTGAACAAGGAAATCTGTGATTTTGTGTAATTCTTTGATTTTTGTAAGGAATGGAAACAGAAGGTGGTCCTTGCACTTGTAAAAAGCACAATGGAATCCTACAATGGCAGTGAACAATCCTGCTATCGTTGATCTCCTCTTCTTCACCCAAAACCGAAACCAAAACCAAACCCAAACCTGTGGAATCCCTGCAGCCCCTTGACCTAATACCTAGGGTCTGGCCTTGGCAGGACAGATCATAGAGTCACCTTCCCAGCCTGAGAGAGAGTGCTTCCCAATGGTGCTCTGTACACCATGATTTGCCCTAGTTTCCCCCTCCCTAATGTCCTGGCTCTTTGGTTTCTCCTTTCCTCTGTGTCTCCTTTGGTTTTGGGACCTCAGTGACCAGCCCCATTTCCCCTATAGGACACTGACCTTACCTGCCCTTTGTTCTACCCCCATGCCTCAAGGCTGCTGAGGCTCATACTTAGCCCTGAGACTGGCACATGTTCATCCCTTTCTGCCCTGGATTTCCCTTTGGAAATAAACCTGGCTGGAACTGATCTAGTGTGAAGGCCTTCTTGCCTCTCCTTGCTGAGCTAGCCGTTTGGCATGTGTGGATGTGTAAGCTTGACTGCTTTGCCTGAGTTTCCCCAAGCAGCCTTTCCACTGGAGAGGCTTATTGGGATCTAGGCTTCAGCTCCACTCCTAAAACACACAATGCTATACAAATCCAACCCCAAAACTAAACAAAGCTTTCACCAGTTGACCCAGGCTTAGGCTTTTTGTCCTCTAGTTTGTACAGCCCACAATGGTGTAAGAAGCTTTTCTTTTTGTGTACTGACACATTCACTTTATCATTTTCAGTCCTGAAATATGCACACAGAGGTTGTTTTCCACAATGAAACAGTGCTAATCCCTTCATAGAGTGGAATTTTGTGCTTTCTCCAGCATTCCAGTCAGCATCAAAATTTTATCAAAGAGTTTATTGATTAAAGTTAAACTACACCCTGGCAGCTGTGATGCTGTTAGTTATTGGAGGCTCCCAGGGGGTGATGTTTAGCACAAAAATCTTTCTGTACAGCCTCCCTGTGCAGTGATCTCCAACAGACCCCCTGTTTGCTCTGACTAATGACAGACTAGCCTTCATTTGAGGACAAGTTGATAAAAGCAATTTTTCAGAGCCAAAAAATAATGAGCTGCTGAGTTACTTGATACAACAAATTCCTGAACTGATGTAGCAAACCCTAGACTACAAAGAGTGCTTGAAATCCTAAATCAACACTTCAGACCTGTTGTTGGATGATGCAAATGCAGGAAAGAGGCTTTTTTACTATTCCTTTACAATTTAGGATCAATGGAAAACAAAAGCAGAAGACATCCATCACAGTCAGAGAAACCAATACCACTTTTGGAGGAGAAGGAAAAACTCTGCATTAATTTTTCTCTAAACACACTGGGGAGCATATTTGTCATATATCTGGATCAAAGAATGGTATAAAGAGACAATGCAAAAGAACATGTTGATTCACTAACTCAGTCTTGCCCTCAGAAAAAATGGTTGCTTATATACTCTTGTCTTAGCCATATCTCCTAAAAACGGAACTCCAACTTTTAAAACAGTATATTGACCTCTAGCAGGAATAAAACATGCTGCCCTTCCTTAATACTTTTGTCCTGCTGTAACAGTAGTAGTGCTGATGCGGCTAGAGCAAGGGACAGCAAATACCTGGGACAGCAAATACCTAGGACAGCAAAAGTTCATAGACACAGAGAGTGCTACATGACCTTTCAAGGTACAGCTCTACTTCAGAGAGGTACTATGGACATTGAAAAAGTAGTATCACTGGATGATACAGACATAATATTTATTATTGAATACAGTTAAGAGACTGTGCTTCTGAGCCTGATATTTACCTCTTTCAGCCCTCTAACTTACTGTGTTTCCTCTTGGTTTAGTCCTTTGCTGTATCCAAAACAGGAAGTTCTTCTTCCAAGTGAGCTAGTAGTATATATTATGCTTTTTGATCTTCCTTCTTATTTTGCACTTTAAAATCTTAATGTTCCTTAATCCTCCACAGGATTGCTCATTTTGCTGCAGAGCATAAAATTAAAACCAGCTGTTAACTGTAGCTGAAATGCTGCTTCTTACACAGAAAATAACAGGCAGAGAAATTGTTTTAGTCAGAACTTGTGCTGCAGTTGGGAGGACATGTGCTCCTTGATTAAAAGGCAGCTGGTTTTTCCAGGGTGCTCCTATGTATTTCTGAGGAAGAACTGGTGTCTTTGTCTGCAGTTTATAGCAGAGTGAGGGATGCTGTAGATTTCAGGAAGGGATGAAGATTGTTCTTGTGACACTGTGTTGGATACCAAGGATTGCACCTCTGATTGATTGGTTTAGTTTTCAAGCAAGCAGCATTTTACTTAAGAGATAGTTCTGTGTACACTCCAGTGCAATCTGTTTTGTCCCTGGTGGAAGACAGAAATGTGGAAAGGCATGGGCAGGAAAGAGAACATTGAGGGATAACTGGTAAATATCTTTGTCAAACAGAATGGAAACAGCTTGATGCGCAAAGTATTATTGATGATTTTCAAAAGCAAACACATGAGAACCAAAATTTTCAGGGTTGCCAGAGCTGCCATAAGGATGCTGCAGGAACAGAGAGAGGCGAAGTATACTCTGGAAAACTTGTAGTGGGCTATGGAAAACAATTGGAAATTATTCAAAAATAGCAGGGGATGTTTTTGCTTGGTTCAAATACAGAGAGAAAAGAATAAACTGCTCTGTTCCTTCTTCACATAAAACAGACCTTTAGTAGATCAGTTAGACTGTATTTACTGTAATATTGATTTCCAGCCTTTGCTTCCTGGAATTACTGTCTCATGTTCTTTCAAGAATCATCCCAAAGAACTAAGCAAGTTGGCACAAAATTTTTTTCAGCCTACTTATGCTAGGAATTAGATAACTTCTATGTAGGTATGCAGCTTTCCTTTTTTTTTTAATGTGTGGGATATTGTTTTCTTCCTATTTCAATTCCCAGTGCTAATGCCCCACTATTCTGGACATTGTTTGCATGTAACTGGAGCCCTCTCAGTGACAACATAAGCAATGCTGGAGCAAACAAGTTGTTGAGGGTCCCAGGCAGAACACTGACACTGGAGAAATTAATGTAAAAACAGTGTTAAGAGCACACAACTTTAGTGTCTTTTCTATAACCAGGGCAACCCTAGCATTCACTTTTAAGTGCACCACTTCTATTTACCAGGAGTGCAGAACATCTCTCAGCCACCGTATTTCATGTTTAAAAATTAACTTTAGCAGTTCAAGTGTGCTTTGTTTTGGTTTGTTTTTCTCCTTTTGAATGTCATCTATCATTGTGCAGGGTTTGCTTGTCCTTCTCCTTGGTTACTCAAACCTTTCTCAAAGACTTATTGGCTTGAAATGCTCTTTGCTCCCTCACTGCCTGAAAGTGTCTCACAGTTTTTCCTGGAAATCTGTTAGCTAGAAAGCTGTTTAATTCCACAGTTCCTGGAGGCTTTGGGCCCCTGTGTCAAGCACTGGATGCATTTAAATTTCAATGGGGATGTTCAGTCCAGTATTAAGTAGCTTTGCCCCATGCTGCCGTTGCTGGACTGTGAATTTTGCCTGAAATATACGTGAATAACAGTGACTACAGTGACGGTTTTATACCTCATTCCCCATCTGAATTTGGCTGGTTGTTTCCTCCTCTGTTTTTTTCCCTAGCTCTTTGAATTTCCCTTTTTTTTTCCGGCCTCCACAGTTTAGTTGCTCTGCCTTTGGTTTTCCCCTTGATTTCTCCTTGATGAGGCTTAGTCTCTATTATGAGATTCACAACTCTTCCCTGAGAAAGGAAGTAAGAGACTTTGGGACTGCAAAAAGGGAGTTGTACATTGGTTTGCATCCTCTGCCTGGTTCTGCACGTGCAGCATTCTCATCTTCCCAGCAGTGGTGAGCAAATCAAGACCTGTGGTAGCTCCCCTCCTTGTTGCTGTGCAGCCAGAGGGTGGCTGATATGGGGATCTGTCTTCTGCAATTCCCAAATCATAGAGAAACACTTCCTTCAGTGTGCCCAGAAAAGGTTATACGAGCAGGAATGTGTCTTGGATGGGAGAGAGAAGTGACAGATCTCTTAGGGTAGGCTTTTATTTTGTTTCTGCTTTCTTTTCCCTCCCAACAGAAATGCAGAAATGCTGGCCTTTTTAACCCAAAGAGGAAAAAAGCAATTAAAAGGTGTGAATCTCTAATTATTGCCTTGGTTTAGAGTGAGTTTCTACAAGGAATGAAACTAATATGGCAGGAATTTGAATTATATGATTTGCATAGAACAAATTTGCTGCTTTGAGTTTGGAGGAGCTGACAGCATGCTTATCTAGACTATATGTACTTCTCCAGTTTTGCATATTGACCTTTCAGAGTAGTCAACAGTGACTTGTGATACTTTGCACCTTGGAGCGTGGCATTTTCTGGTTTTGTGGGGTTTTTTTGGTGGTGTGGGTTTTTTGGTGGTTTTGGTTGGTTGGTTGGTTGGTTGGTTGGTTGGTTGGTTGTTGTTGGGTTTTGTTTGTTTTTTTTTTTTTTTTAATTTCTTGTCATTTATGGCCATAGACTGAGCAAAGGTTGGGTAAACACAGTCATTTAATACATTTCAGAAAATTTATATTTGACAATGCAAGAAACTATAATTTTCATGTTCCTTCCCCACTCTTTCTTGCTTGTATTGGCTTTCATATTGCCTCTTGCATGCTACGGCAAATGTCCAAGTAAAACCAGAGCTCCACATTTGTTAGACAGACAGGTCTGTAGATATTGCTTTACAGGGAGTGTTGCAGAAGGACCTTTAGGTGTAGCTGGGAAAGGTGACTATGCAGCTCCCTGGAATTCAGAGGAGGTTTCCTTTCCCTCAAGACTTTTGTGGTGGCGTGCAATGATAGCAAACCTTCTTGAGGTTTTTGCATGTTTCATCATTTCCTTCTTTCAAAACTTAGGTGCTTTTTCAAAAACTGGACAGGAGATGTTACCAAGCATGCATATTGCAGTTCATGCAGTACCTAAAATACCATTTGATTTTGCTGTAAGTTTTGTGTCATGAGGAAAAAGACGACTGGTTGGTAAGGAAGAAACATGGCAGAAAAATCCTACTTTTACTCTCATTTTGCTCATTTTCCCCTGGAAAGCATCAGGGGTCTTGTCCTGAACCTTCAAAACTTCCTTTCAGTGTCTGAAAAGGCCTTTAGTGTGTAAGATCTGTTTTAATCTGTTGTTACGTGAGGTGTCTGCAGTAACCTACTACTTATTTCAGAAAAAAACATAACGGAAAAAGGTTAGTTGATGAAACAAAAAAGAATTAAGCAGGAGTGCTGACTCACCACATTGCTCTTCTGTGTCCATTTAATCTGTAAAAGGGGGAGTGGTTGGATGCTCAGCTGGGCTCTCAGGAGAAGACACCTCAGGCACCCTGTGGAACACAGCAGGGAAGAGTCTGCTCTTCATCCTGTCCATCACTGCAGGTCCACAGACTTGGCACAGCTTTCAGGAAGCAGATGTTCAAGGTACTCCAAGCCAGTTATTCCCACAGGCTGCAAAATGTGTATACTGCAGAAATGTATTACTTATGTGAGAGCTTCAACTACTGTTAAAATACCTTAAACTGCTATTCATATACTGTTCTCTGCTGTTCTTGATTGATGGTTTAATGATGCTGGGTCAAACCCCGAACAGAAACTGGCCAGGGCTTTATGACTTGAAAGACAATATGAGCACAAAAACTGAGAGGATGAATTGGGGAACAGGTAAGAAGTACCTTCTAATCTGCACAGAAGGTTCAAAAACAAGTTTCCGACATGAATAGTGGGGTATTTAAGAGCTTTTATTTTTTAAGATAGATCTTGAGCAGTTTATGACTAAAACCAATGTTTCATGTATGTGGGTAGAGAAAGTCAGGACTTTTTTTTTCCAGTGCAAAGGTTTTAAGTCTTACATATCCTTTTAAAATTTCCAAACTGTGCACACAATATTTTGTTGGAGAGGTTGTTGCAGTTTATATTGGACTTGATTATAGTGCAGGTGTATGTTTTATGATGTTGTTGATGGATGCGTCCTAATTGTGCAGGACGGGAAACTATGAACATAAGGACATGACAATTTTCATAATGAATGACTAAACACTATAAGAAGTGCTTGAATAAATACTCAAAAAGAATTTTAATACCTTATCCATGGCAGCAGGAGCATCAGAGAAGGGAGGAAAGAGAGAACATACTTACTGTGGTTTGGGTGCTATTTTGTATTTTAACAGCTTTTTCAGTAGATTCCCTTTAGTCTCAGAAGAGTAGATTTGATTTTTCAATTTGGTTATGGGGCATCTGAGAGCTTTTAAATGGTGCTGAAAAAAGGGACAGTTGTGAAAACTGATGCTTGCTGATGGTATCCACATCCCTGTAAAAAAAACAATTTAAAACTTTTGTGTCTTTTGGGTACTTGCCTAAGTGCACATGGATGTGGGAAGAAAGGGGGTTCCTGTTTGCAAGGAAAATGCTTTGTGGTAATTGATGGATGCAAGGGATACAGGTATGTCCTGTAGGGAGTTACAAGGATAGTGACAAATCAACAGCCTTGAAAGGTCCTTGACAAATCAGAGCCTTGACTGGGATCTAAGAGAAACCTGTAAAGTTCTTCCCAGTCTTGAAACCTGAGTCTAAAGGCTACAGAAGCCTTGAAATAACTTTCCATCAACAGCCAGGCCAATTCCAATTACAGCAAGGGACAGTCAGAGGAACCTGGAGATGGAAGACCACTCAGTTACCAGATATGTTGAGTTTGAATGCTCTGCCTGATACAAAGCAGATTTGGGTGTAAATGAGCCTTCCATGACTCTCCTGACCACAGCAGCTTCATCAGCACCAGCAGCAATGAGAGACACTAAGTGAGACAGCCTGGCTGGGATCCCTGCTAAGGGCACTGCTTTCCCCTGAGCCAGCTTAGGACAGCATTGCTGGAGGGCCCACCCCAAACTTCTTTAATTCCTGGATGCTACCACATGTGAAGGTGACACAAAATTTTCTAAATTCAGAAGCAATCAGACCTTAACAGCATCTTTTGTGGAAATGTTGTGTCTTTAGCTTACAGCATCAGAGAATGAATGCTATCTTCAGAGGGGGAGCTAGTCCATATTTGAACTACTCCATGTGGATTTAATGGTGATAATTGATTTAATGACTAGTATAGTAGTGATAGCAGAGTCCCTTCCCCCGACTCATTTGTAATGCATCTCTGAAGCAAAGCTTACAAAGAAAGAAAAATTAGGTGCTTAACTTTGATCTTCATGAACAAGAATTTAGAAAAAGGCAAGACACATACAGTAAGGCAAGGATACTTACAGTAAAACTTCCTCCTGGTTAAGTTTGCTTTTCTGCAAGCACTTCACTGTTCTTTGAAGCCCCATTTTACTGTGGCTGACGTTGCATGTCTGTAAAATCCCTACCTACAAAATTAGTTTTACAAAACTGATTTTGTAAAATAAAATCAGTTTAACGCATGAGTGAGGGGTGTGCAATGAAGGGTGATGGACGAAGCCACAGGGCCATCTGGAGAGCAGCTGCCACCTCCCTGCTCTAAGCCAGGGTGGCCCTGATGGCCAGACATGGCTGCCCACTGCACCCACCTGCCCCGAGGGCTGGCCTCTCCTCCACAGGCCCTGGGCAGCCCCCAGACAAAAGGCTGAATAGTGGAAGGCTGAGATCCCTTCTCAGGACAACCCTGCCTTGATTTGATGTGTGCTGCTTGCCCAGTGGCATCACCATTTGGCTGGACAGTGACACTAACAGCTCTGTTCATGCCTGGTTTAATTAAGGCAAAACCTACAAATTTACATGGAAGATAACATTTTTTTTATATTTCTCAGTCTATATTGTTGTACTCTTTTTCCCATCCATGCTCAGTATCACTGAAGCATAGTCCTGTCATCTGAGCTTGACTTGAAATGTTAGCATTTGGATAGGAGGGTGCTGGAGAAGCTCTGCGTCCTCCTGCTCACCTCTAATAATAATTTATTCCATTTTTTAAAACTATGTTTGGGTACATAGTAAGATGACAGCTGTGCTTTGTGTGAATGGATTTCTCCAGAAACAGAAATAATCATCTGTCACATGGATCAAGCACTGTAGAAGAGACTGAAAGAGGATTTCAGGAGAAAAATACATATGAAATAAATGGAGAGATTGAAGTGAAATCTCATTCTCTGAGAAACAGTGCCTGTGTTTTGGAAAAGAAAAATAGACAGAAATCGTTGCACTTTGAGGTTGGAGCAATCTTTTCTAATGAACTTTCATGTATTTTTTTGACACAACAAGCAAGGAGTTGGCTGAGATGGGGAGGATTTATGGAAGCAGGTGGGACATTTTGCATGGGCGCTTCCAGACTTCTTCTGTCCAGGCTTTGAGCCAGGGTGATCTTTGGGGCCCTGTGCTCTGTAACCCCACCCCTCACCTACCCTCAGGAAACTTAATTGCCTTCTTTTTCTGCTGCAGCAGTGACAGGGCTTGCACCCAGTAATGAAATGCCTTTGATATATCACCTACTGTGTAATCAATAGCAAGGAAATTCAATGTGCTTGCAGTGACAAGAGGCAAAGTAATAGTTATGGGAAGTGAAGGGAAGGAAAGGTAACAGCTGTAACACCCTTGGCCTCCTCTCCCCTGTCTGTGCTTGCCTACAGGATGACCATGGAAGAAAAATGCCTTATTGAATAATATTTGTACAGAAACCAGCTGTAAATTCCTTGGGCAGCGCAGTTAGGATGTAGTTTTTCAAGCGTGTCTTTTGTGGTTGTAGCTCTAACAAGAGTTCTGCTAATGTGTTTTTCATCTAGCAAAAACTACATTGCCTTTATTCACCCCCTGTTTGAAGACTAGCTATTCACTGAATTGTTGAACAATCTCTGCTAATGCATAAGTGATTCTTGTTGACTTATGTGAGAGTAGTTTCCTATGTTTTACTAAAAAACGTTTCATTTTTATTAGGTAAAGTAAAAGAAAAAAGAAAACTATTAGTAAAAACTACAACTCAATGCAGGGTTTCACTTTCATTTTGCTGCTGTATTTCTCCTCATAATCATGTAAGTTGGTGACTACTTTTTTTTTTTTAAAGCCAAAACCCCAGCAACAACAACAACAAAGCACGTGCCCAATATCCTACCAGAAACCTCTCACAAAAGATTAACTAGTACTTGCAGCGCAGAACTCCTGCTGACTGAGGAGGAAAAGATTTGCTGGTAGATACAGGCAGACCTCTGAGGAAAAGCCTTAAATATTAACACAAGCATCAAGATGCCATCTTGAAGAGGTGGTATGCAGGTCCTTATTGCAATACTCATGTTCTTTCACGTTGCTGGAACATTTTTCTCTAACTTTTACCACAAACATTTCTGACAGAGCCACCAAAATCCTCAGATACTGGTGGACATACCTCCTATCAAATGTAGCAGAGTACAGCTAACTTCCTGCATTACAGGCAGGGTCATGAGGAAGTTTGATTGGGTGCTTAATTATGAGCTTCTTAAATGCAATTGGTGCAAAATGGGTCTTGTGCCTTGGAAGGCAAGGTGCTATAGGTGGGTTTTCCACCCCTCTGCCCTGTGTTCCCTACGACACAGACTGGCTGTGCAGGTGAAAACTAGATTTGAGAAGCAGCTCTTAGCCTGTGTCTCACAGTCCTGTGCTCAGCTTGCCCATGCGCTATAGGTTATTTACCCTACCAGCCCTTTTCCTTTATAGCTGTATTTGTGCCCAAGCTGCCTAGCTATAACCTGCTTCATCTACTTATAAAAATAAAATTGTATCTGAGCATTAGAAAGTTGGCGGCTCTTTTTGCTCCTCAGAATTTGCATAGATGGGCAAATAAACAGCCATAGGTATGTAAAGAATTCTCGTTCAAAACAACCAAAAGCCCTAAATATCTCAAACATCTGAAAACTTAATAGTTTTTTTTTTTTTTCCTGGTGTGAGTAATAACATTTACATAGAGAAGAATCTGGTGACTACAAAGTCTTTTGTTCATGACATCAACTGCTGTCAGGGAGAATAATGAAAGAGCTGCTTTTTAAAATTTTACTGAGAAGGTAAGACTGGTTTCCTACATAATGCTTCTTACTAGATTGGTATCCCCCATAAAGAAGAATTAAAGACTAGTGCCATTTATCCAGAATTCTTGCTAAAGGGAGGAGTAAGAACCATATAGGAAAACATATAGTTCAGAAGGACTAGTTTGTTCCTGTATTGAATATTTCTGTCCTTTCTTCTGAGGACTTTATCTCCTCTCTCCACCTCATGAGATCCCAGATTTTCTGGAAAGCCATTCCCTTTGGCAGTCCTGCCACAGCCAAGTCTCTGTGACATGACCTGATCCAAATGGCACACAACATGTCAGCCTCCTGTCATTTCTCCTCTTGGCATGCTGCACTGTGCTGTTTATTCTCCAAAACAACAGCAGAAGAAGAAGACTCAGAAATGTGTTTCCTGACACACAAATTGGCCTCCCTTGGGAAAAAAAAGAACTTTGCTGTTGAAAGGGAGGGTGCAAATAAGTCTGCTTGCTACATGTGGAATGTCAGCACCACTAATACACTATAATTCCCTCCTCAGTCCTAGATTCATAATCTGGAGCATTTCGCCAGAAATGAGACAGAAACACAGAATGAGCAGGCTCATTCCTAGTGAGGCTGTCGTAGAATTTTTGAGGCAAAGCAAGCTTCCCACATGAAGGAATATCTTCAAGGTGTAGCAACAGATTGGTTCTTGTCTACAGGAATGCTGTCTTTAAAATGTATTTTAAGACTATTTACCTAGTAGTCACATAATGAACTTGTTTAGAAATTTAGAAAGAATACTTAATGATGTTTTTGTGAGTCCTTGATGTGAAAACCAGTAGTTGATCTGAGAACAGAACAAAAACACAGTTGAATACTCAAGAAGCAGAATACATAAGTAGAGGGGCTACCTGACTGCTCTCAGCACAAGGCAAATCAGATCCAAGCCTTGCCTTGGATGTTCAGGACTGAGCTCTGGGTCCCTTGGAGAGGAGCAGCTGCCAAACCCCATGTTTGGATCCCTGCTCCTTGTCTTCACACCTAGAACAGCAAGAGGAACAGGAGGGATGCTCAGAGCTAAAAAGCAGGCCTTTTTATCCATGCCTAGCCTGGGCATCTGGGATGGCTGCCAGCTGGAGGGCAGTGTTGCAGCAAAAGTCATTGCCAGTTTAGGAACTGCCACTAGAACAGCTGCTGTGCTTGCTTGGGACTGCAGCTGTTGGTGTGTCAGTAGCATAAAGCTCTGTTTCCCAGCAGACCCTTGCCAGCTTTTGGCAACAGCCAGGAGCCTTAATCACACTCCTGGATGGTTACCGGAATGTTGGGAGACCACAGAGTGGTGTGTTATTCCACACAGTGCTTCCATTCTTGGCCTTAGTATTGGAAACAGAACTTGGATGCCAAGGTCTTCTTTGGTTCTTCTTTGTGATGTTTCAAGTCTTGACTGAGTTTATTTTATTCCATGTAGTGAAAGTCACCATATGAGCAGTGATGCAATGGGACCATTGGATACTGCATTTAATTTTGCATCTCTCTAGCATCAGAAGCTTGAAGTGTCAAAAAAAGTAGTTGAGTGTTAAAACTTATGCAGAGAAATTTACTGGTGTTTTGCTCAAGTCATTAAAAAGTGCAGGGACAAAGTAGACCCACAGAGATGTCCCGGGACCTGGTGTTGTATGCTGAATTCCTGCAGCACACATGAAACACAAAGCCTAGCACTATTTCTATGTGCTCCCACGTGTACTTTTTCTCCTGGCTTATGTTGTTGCTGAATATAGTCTACACAACTTCCATCACTCTTGCCATGACTCCCTCCTAAAATACCAACACAACTAGAAAAAAACAACCCACAGACATCTTGAAGCCAGCTCTTAGCAGTGATGACAGTCTTGTTCCCTTCTTGCTCCCTTACAAGTACATCTGGTAATAAGAAATTAAAATGTAAATGCCACTGAAACCTCATCAGCCACACCTAGGAATCTCAGGGAAAGCTTGGTGTTGAAAGGACAACATCTCCTAGGGCCTGGAGTCGGGCCGCTGAAGTCAGATTTATTCAGAGATTGCCTTGTCAGGAAAGAAATGTACATCTGAGTATGCATGCACCCCTGTAAAGATGGTGGGTGCTCTGTTTCTTGCTTTCCACATTCTGTTGTATTCCTTCCTGCTTGCTTTCTGTGCCTTGTGAGGAGCAGCAGGCCTGTCATGCCTGCCCATTTGAAGCATTACAGTAGCCTATCTGACCTCAAAAGATGTGTTACAGTGCAGCTTTTGCTGGAGGTTAAATAATGGATGGGTTATTCTCAATGTGAATATGAGACTCACAAATCATTTCTACACAGAGACCCAAAAAATCACATTATGAAGGCCAGTGGAAAATCAACAAAAAAAAGCCCTTGGGCCTGAGCAAACTTTTGTCCTGGATCACAGACATCTGTAAGTTTGAGAGAAACAGATGTGACATTAAAAATTGTTTTTCTGGTTCTGCAATGAAACATTTTTGTTCAATAAAAATAAATACTTGGCGTTTAGCTAAGATTGTCTATTTGTTGGGCTAGCAAAAGACAATCTCCAAGGCTAGAGACCCAGGCTTACTGATAGCTGTCTCCAGTGAAGGATCCACAGGCTTTGGGCAGACTGACATTCATGAGCTGCTGACCTGGGTGCCTGAACGTGGCCCATTTCTGGGAGCCCCCTCCCAGCACCTGCTGTCTCTGGTGGTGTTGGCCATGGCTACCACACGAAAAGTTGGGTACACTAAATAACAGCCAGGCATTAGTTTGTCTTTCAACAAATGAAACAAAGAAGACTTAGTCATATCAGTTTCTAAGAGAAAAGCCAATCTTCTTAATGCAGAGTATATATAATTCATTATTCATTTTGGTGAAATGCAGAGTGCACCTTGCTGTGCAGGCCAGCTGCTCATTTATAAAATTGATTATACATTCTCTAAAGCCATCTCTAGGGAGCAGCTAAATTGCATCCATTGCCACTAAAGTCTTTGATATCCCTGTGGCTGAAGAATATTATAATAACAAGGAATAAAAGAAAGATAGGCTATGTTCTGTTTTTTGATCTTTGTCAGATTTTGCTTGCCTGAAAAATTTCAGAAGAATGTGTGTCTGGCATAAAAGCTGCCCTTAACCTCACAGCAGGAGCACTCCAAGATGTCTTGGAAATGGAAGGCTACTTTTATCATAAAAAAAGGTAAGAATTTATCCGCTTTAAATTTTACCCCCATAATAATCAGGTGTGTGGCTCAAATAATAGCATATTGACTCTTTGATTCTGCTGCTTTAATCTGACTTCACCATCATCTCTGTGAAGAGTAAAACAGAGAGAGGAAAGAGCATTGGTGATGATAACACTGTATGAAAAGATCTAGCAGGTATCTTTAGTATTTACTCTATATATCAAATAGCTGGGCATAAAACTGCCTAAACTTTGACTTTTCTCCAATTTTTTTCCTGAAACTTATTCATAGTGAACTGTTCATCCTCCCCTCAATAAAAGCTCCTCTATACCAGTGTAGGTGAACATCAGAATGCAAAGCAGATACTGCTTACAAGTGGATCATGAAGAAACTGCAGAAAAATTAAAAGGCTGCATGGATTTTCCCATTTCCTAGTTCTAAACTCACATAAACTTTGTATTTTACAGTGATTTTGTAATTAGAGGAGTTATAGCTATAAACCTAATAATCCCTGAGTGACAGATGGTGGCATATGTTGTTTATGCTTTTCAAAGTCATCTGTAGTCTCTGGCTTTCAGGAACTGCTTTAGGTGGTTGTCTTGGTTTGGAAAGACAGGTATCTGCCAGGGAAACTGGGGTTTCCCTTAGAACGGAGAATATAAACCCCTCACCCCCTGCCAAATTATAATTTTTGCAATTAAGGGCTCTCAGGCAAAGATTTGGGAATAGGAATAACAGTTCTTTACTAGGGATATCAATAATACAAATGTGGTAGGAAAGAAAAGAGAGCCACCCCACCAAACCAGCAAATAAACAAACAACAATTTTGGAAAGCCCTGACAGAGTCAGCTACAACCTGATGCCCTGTTGGTCAGGGTGTTGGAAGCAGTCCAAAAGTAAGTCTTCCTGGAGTGGTAGATGTGGTTCTGTTGAAGTAGAGATGATCCTGCAGCGAAAAGGGTCCAGAGGTGGTGAGAATGGGTGATGGTGAGAAGGGTCCAGTCTTCCTCCGGTAATCGGGTGAAGCAAGAGGGGTTCCTCTTCCAGAGTCCCAGTTTTATCCAGGTAGGAATGGTTGGCTCCTCCCACTGGGTGGAGCATCTCACAGTAGGATGATGGAATGTGGGTATATTTTGGGAAAGGGAACAGCTTGAGGAAGAAAACAGCCTGGGGAGTCTTAATGGCCCATTGTGAAGAGAGATAAGAAACAATGCCCTACCTGGTTTTAACAGTTAGGCCATTATCAAAAGGCACCCGCCCCCCTCCTTTCAGAGTAAACAAGTGATAAAGAAGAACAACCCCCCAACTCTTTTCAGCAGATGAAAATAGAATACACAGTTTAGGTTCCATAACCTAAGACAGTGGTATTTTCAGCTCAGAGGACAGACAGGCCTGTGGAAGGATGCTGAAACTGCCAAGGTCCAAGACAGCTGTTGGCATAGACACCAATTTTGAAGGGGCAGATTGAACCCTTTGGGGAGAAGATCTGGTGCCACCCTTATGCTTAGCCAAGTGTCTCCCCCACATTTCTGGATTAAGTCCATCTGTGAGCCCCAAAATTGATCTTCACCCAATTCAGTAGCCAGAGCTGGAACTGGGTCTGCAAGCAGGCAATTTACTTTGTTCCTAGACCTTCCCCTGCTGCCCTAAAAGCCAAGGTCACAACTGCTGGGCAAGGCTTTTCTTTCTGCTCCTCCCTGTTGTGAAAATGCAGGCTTCTTGGGGATGGAAGAGGTACACCTATGACTGATGTAAACACCTACAGGGCGCTTACGTTGCTTATTTTATTTTATCCCTCCACCCCTGCCTGAGGAACATCACTGACCACCTGCTCCTTTCAGCCAGTACGTCTGCAGCTCTTTCACAAGAGACAGTTTTGGACTTGCGGAGTCAAAGTGTGAAGAGTGACTGCTGCTGTGAGCTGCACCCTAAGGAGATGCATAAGCACTCCCTCAGACCTAAAGTTTCTGTGTGCTCTCTTGTGCTGGTTTTGGCCAGGATAGAGATAATTTTCTTCACAGTAGCTGTGTTTTGTATTTGTGGTGAAAAGAGTGTTGATAACACAAGGATGTTTTAGTTATTGCTTAGCAGGGCTTGCACTGAGCCAAGGACTTTCCTGTCTCTCACACCACCCCAGCAGTGATCAGGCTGGGGGCGCACAAGGACTTGGGAGTGTTTTTTTCATCATTTTCCTGCTTAAATACTGTTGCTGTATTGAAAGAAAAGAAAAAGAAGGAAAGAAGGAAAGAAGGAAAGAAGGAAAGAAAGAAGGAAAGAAGAAAAGAAGGAAAGAAAGAAGGAAGGAAAGAAGGAAAGAAGGAAAGAAGGAAAGAAGGAAAGAAAGAAGGAAAGAAAGAAGGAAAGAAAGAAGGAAAGAGAAAGAGAGAAAGAGAGAAAGAGAGAGAGAGAGAGAAGAAAGAAAGAAAGAAAGAAAGAAAGAAAGAGAAAGAAAGAAAGAAAGAAAGAAAGAAAGAAAGAAAGAAAGAAAGAAAGAAAGAAAGAAAGAAAGAAAGAAAGAAAGAAAGAAAGAAAGAAAGAAAGAAAGAAAGAAAGAAAGAAAGAAAGAAAGAAAGAAAGAAAGAAAGAAAGAAAGAAAGAAAGAAAGAAAGAAAGAAAGAAAGAAAGAAAGAGAAAAGAAAGAAAGAAAGAAAGAAAGAAAGACATCCTAATCTTGACAGAGCTTGACGAAGTCCCTGGGCCCCTGAAGTCTTGGGGAAAGACAGAAAGTCAAGGTATCTCTCTGTACATCAGATATGTAGCACAAAAATGACCCTTGTTCAGGCCCAGACTTTAGATACCTGACCCTCTGAATCCATAGCTGTGAGTGAAATGGAGCTGTCTAGCTCCATCATATTTCAAGGTTCTCTAATTATATTTAGCTAGATCGAGGTCACTGCATTCTTTTCATTTCTGACTCACGGAAATAGAGTAGTGGAAAGGATTTTTGAATGCACAGGGCTCTAGGTTTAGTTGAGTTAAAGTTTTTAGAACCCTTGGGGGTGAGGGCTTAGTATGTGCTTGTCTGACTTTATAGGGGCTGTGAGTTCCATGTCTTAAGAGTATGGGCTTTCATAGCTACTGACTACAGACTAAATTTTAGCAACTGGGTTACCCTACTAATCCTTCTCTGTACTTTCTCTTTAGCAAATTGCACTTGGCAGTGCAAGCTTTTAAGATAGAAAGTAGAAAAATATTTCAACATACTCCAGGTGTTACTAATGCAATCTCATTTTTCTTTCAGCTGTCAGAGAATTAATCCATCATGAGTCGGAAATGTCTCTTGAAGATATATGTTTTCCATTACAGCATAGTCAAATGCCAGCCTGTTCCTTTGAGGATTCTTTTGAAGATTCTAAAATAGCTGGCAGCTTGATTTTACTCTCCCCCGACTTCTTTTTGCAGCAGATTAAGTCATTGAAAGCCATGGGAGCTTAGTTATTTAAAAAAACAGAGCACAGTGTCTCATTATTCTGTATTCTCAAGACAGAGTTATTTCTTTAGTCCTGATGCATTTCTGCACACAGTTTAGCAGCAGTGCTCTTAGGGTAGCAGACCCGCAAAGAATGGAGGGTGATGCAGGAAGAGATGAATACTGATGAAATTGCATCAAAGAAGAACTCTATGTATTGCAGTGTTAGTGGTGTGTACATGTATCATTGACTTGTGTATTTTCTGTGGTTATCAGCATCATGTGCTTTGAGGAGTAAAGTGTACATCTGTAATCCAGACTGTATCAGTGAGGTTACTGTATTTTTGCTTTTTTTTTTTTTTATGGCTGGAACATGAGTTCAAGGAGGACTGAACAGTAGCTGCAGAGCGTGACAGAGACAATCCTTCAAACTGTTTTCATATTAGAAGCTTATCAGAACATTCTGGCACCGGTGAAAGTTCATACTCAGTGATCTGTAATGGCTCTTGTGCTCCACAGTGAGCAAGTGCATCTTATTGCAGATTTCCCCAGACCTGTTTTTAGGGGGTAGATCTACAAAGTATCTTAAAGATGGCAATACTTGGCTTTTGATCCCTCTGTGGTCCTTGGCTAAGTTAAGCTTCCAGAGTGTGGAGTTGGTGGAAACATAGGGATCCAGAACATTTATGGAAGTCAGCAGATCCAGTGTGCCTCTAAATCAAATATGCTGAAAAAGAGAAAACCCACTCCCTGAAACAACTCTCTCCCTCCCTGCTTTTCCACAAATTCCCAGGCTGAAGGCAGGCACATTCTTTTGCTTGTTGCCTTCAGATGTGAGCCTCTTCTGTGTCTCTAAGCAAGATTAATCTCTCCCTCATCTAACAAAAAATGGTATTTCTGCCAAACATTAAGAGAGGGTTTGTACCCAGGCATCAAAACATCTTTGCATGCACAGTATTTGGATTTAAAATGGAGAAAAAGAACTGATCCAGCTTTGACATGCAAATTCTGGCTGTCTAGAAAAAGAACCCCAAAAAGCACTGCTATCAGGATCAAAACTGTGCCCAAATGTCTTCTGTGTAGTTTTGCCAGTTGTACAGTACCTGCAAGGTTAGGGAGCAGAAGTGAGCAAGGCATAAAAAGTCCCAAATGAAGAACTTTATCTGAAATACAAAATGAAGTGTTATGGTCACCTGGCAACTGGGGAGAACCTTGAAGCATTTTCCTGCTGCAGCCCATGAGGTTTGTTAAGAGATGTGCCTGCATGGCTAAATTGGGCATCTCAAGAAGATGGAAATGCTGTGATCTGCTATTTAAAGTGGTCCCTGTGCAGCACTGTCCTCTGGGATCTTGTGAAGTCTTAGTCAACTAAATCTTTTCAACAGCAAGTCTTTTAACTGTATATCTAAACTGCAGAAAAGACACAACTGTTCAAAGTCCCTGATCTCCTTCAAGGCTCCTTTCTTTAGATTCATTCCTATTTCACTGCTGTGACACTTCATATGCTGCTCAGTGTTTGGCAGTCGCATGTTTTCCAACAACGTATTTCTATTATTGGAGGCCAGGCATCACTGAGAGAACAGATTCAGCTGCAGTAACCTTTTCTAAAATTATCCCGCTAATAAATTAGTCTCAGCACAATCTGTGCACAATCCCACGCTGTGCTGTCTTCTGTTCCAATACACTGAGGAAATTCAGGGGACGAGTTTTGGACTTAAATCTCATCCATTCATGATTACTGGGAGATAATGTGGAAAAACGCCTTGAAGAGTTTCTAAAGGGGAACAACTGTATTCTATCAGAAAAAAATCGACACAACCCCCAGGTACCTCAGTCCCACTTAGGAACCAGTAATATTACCTTATGTGCTATAAACTCCTTCCCCCGTCAGGCACTAAGCCTTGCAAATCACAGTGCTGTCTGTGTGCAGAGTGCTTAACAACACCGTGTAAGGTGCAGGTACCCAAAATGCCATCTTTCTACCTGGTTTTGGGTCTTCAAATGAGGTGCATCTGCAGGGAGCATTAGGTAGTGGAAGAAGTTCTTCAAATAGAAGTATTCATACTTTATGTTACCCACAAGACGTCAAAACATTAGTTTTTATTTTTTAAGGCATAATAATGTTCTCATAACAACGTTTTCAGCCCATTTCAACATCTTCTTTCCCTTCTGTCCTCTAGGTTACTCCTAGCTTCAATATTTTCTGATATGCAAAAGGTAAAGAAAAGTACTGCAAAACTGTGAGAGAGGATCACACAGAGATGATCTCCAGAAATTAAAAAAAAAAAAATCAAATAAAATTGGGTCTCCCCCTGCTGTGTGAAACAGAATATTTTGAATTGTGTCTACTTCCAAAAGCAACGTTACTAGAGTTTGGTCTTCCACCTGATTACAGAAGCAAATGAAGAAACAGAACTTGTAAATATCAAATGAAATGAGACAGCTTGATACAAATATTTTTACAAATAAATTTATTGGAAGAGTACAGTGAAAAGGGGACTGCAGACTCATTAGTGGTAACTGGTCCAAAGGAGAAGACAAAGGACTATTCAAAAAAGGTCTGCAGTTTACAAAAATACTGAAAATCTGTTATATAACAGCCTAGGAAAATAAAAAGTTAGCTTGAGTTCTAAAATGTAACTTTAAAGTATATAAAAAATTGGCAAATAAATAAAGTTAAAATGCAGATCTATTTAAAATTATAAAGAATAGACAACTGGAAACTGTATAACATAGTTAGCATTTTCAGACTTGATTAAAAGTCAGATAAACTCACAAATGCTGGTTTAATTTTTATTTTATTTTACATGTACTTTAGGGAAGAAGCACCCATTTCCAGTGTTACGTATTATCGTTCTGTTTCACAAATTATTTTTAAGCAACAAGGAGCATAAAAGGTGCTTTACCTGATATTAAACTTGCTGGTGCATATTTTGTCACAAAATGGAGAATTGAATAGATACCTTAAGACATCTGCAAATGGCATCTGTGCCCACTCAAGGCTACTGGTGACAAAAGTCTGGCTTGTGACGGAAGGCCAGTGATGCGAATTTCCCTCCTTCCCCAATACCCTGCTCTGTCTCCAGCTGCCAAGTTACACAAAGGAAAAGCAACACATGCAATTTTAAAATCAGCAGTCCTACAACCCCAGCCCAAGTTTCATCCCCAGAAATCCTTTAACAGAAGATATAAGGCAGGTGTTTAATGTTGGCTTTCACTCCTCAGTATTTCTCCATCAGAGTCTGCCTGCCTTTTGTGTCCTGTGTGATGAACCTGTATCGTGGGGTTTTTTTCCTATTACATGTTTTCAGCATTTTACTGAAAATTAAGTGGAAAGCTTGGTGAAAAAACAAATTAACCTGTGATTTACAGGTAATGGTACAATTAACACTGGAAACAGACATGTAAATAGACATTTCAATTGAGACCCAGTGCAAGATCAGTTCCCCATACATAACAATAATGCTTATCCTCTGGAATTACAGGTCTCAGCAATTCATACTGGTGGGGGGGGGTGTATAATTATCACTATAAGTAAATGTTGTATGACATAGTGAATTCAAATTTCTGAAAGCAAAATGAAGAAAATTAACAATATATGAAAGGGTCTGTTAAAAAGAAGGAAGATCACAACAAGGCTTAGGAGGAATTAAGTAATTGCTGTTGATTTTGAAGATACTGTTCCAATTTGGCCTGACAGCACAATGTCAGGGAGCATATTTAGCTTTATAATTCTCCCCATGTGGAGCAGGATGTTCTGCATTGCAAACCAGACAGTCAAGAATGTTGCTCCTCTGATGCATTTTATGATGTGGACAATTTGTGATATAGGTAGGGTTTGCAATTTCATTAAAAATGTGGTTTGAACAATGTGCTTCACCTTGATTCATGGTTACTTCCATTTTCACACAAACACATTAACCTAGGCATCAAAGTATAACATCACCATAGTACCTCTGAATTAAACAAAAGCAGGAGTGTATTTGGACTTTTCTGTCACCAGAATAACTTCTTCTGGTAAGTGAAAGGGTGCCATCTGTGGTACGTGGAGCCTTCAGAATTAGGAAATATCTGGGAGATGCAACAATACAGATTATTACAGCAGAGCTCAGCTGGAAGGATAAGACTACTGCAGCCCTAAAGAGCAGAAAGATTCTTAGAGAATTAAGGCAACAGCTCAGAGTCAATTGTTTACATATCAGCAATCCAAGAATTTTGCATTATTACTTGCATGTAACAATGATGGAATTCTTCATATGTTGAAAAGACTGAGCTGACTGAAAAGACTGCTCTGCATTTTTTTTTTTTAGTATTGGAAAGTTCTGGCTCATACTTTCAACATCTATAATGCAGAGGGAATCACTGATATGAATTTTCTTTTAAAAAGTCTAATTGCCTTATATTGATGAAGAGTTTCAATGGCTGGCTCAGTTACTGTATTCACAAAATATAAGTACTTATTGATAAACACTTGTGTTTCGAAAACTATATGACAGTTCCAAATAGAGCAATTCAGGATTTTTTCCAAGTGTTCTCTGCTCTGTGTGAATCTCAGGTTACCATACTGGTTCAGAGGCTGCATTTATCTATAAACAATATATCAATTAACTCAAGTTGTATTTACAAGGTGTTCCACTCTGGGAGACAGAGGAAGAAAGAATCTAGTTCATTACTCTTCTATGTTTTCAATTTATGACCTTGGTCAACTAGATTTTAGGGTTTTATTTATCCATTTTTTGTAAGCATGCCTAACAGTTTTTTGTTTGGAAAAGGCATATGGATCTGAGATCTCTCAGTGAAATACCTTTCCATAGCTACAATCTCAAACACCTGCAAAACAACGTTTGTAGTTAGTGACCTAATTAGTCTTTTATCTCATACCCCTTGCCCCCGTATATACCATCTGAAAATTCTAATTTAAGTCCTGCCTAGATGATGCCTGAGAAAATGGTGCTCTGAAACAGCCAATAATACACAAGTACCTGAAAATGAAACAACTCTGAGTTAACACACAAGTTTGTTACCTGGACATATATTCCAGCTGAAATTTTATATCAAAGAGAAGGAGACATAATGGTAACTTAAAAGGTGGTGGTGGAGGTAGCATTCCCTGGGAGAGTACAGTAAATACATATCTGAACTTTTCTGTTTTATAGAGTAGTAGTAAGGCTGAAATACAGACATTTCTTTTGCATATTTTATAGAGAAGCAAAATGAAGTTGGATTCCAGGGTTGAAACTGTGAAAGCTTAAAGACAGGGGCTTCCAGCTCCTATTCTATGTGGCACTTATTATAATGAACACAATGATTTTGATAACTGAATGTGAAAATAAGGAAAAATGTTGGAGCTACCAGGCAGATCTTGCTGGAATTTTCAATGAGAGAATCTTCCCTTCATTGAAATTGCAGGTCTCAGCAAAGCAATAACACACAAAATAACACACTAATAGGCAACTCTGCAATGCATGTAGAGGCTGGAAATCACAATTCAGCACCACTTTGAGGAAAGAAATGGTAGTAATACTTGACTGTTCATAATGCAACAAGTGAAAGTATTCTTCCATTTCAACTTGGAGGTTTCCACCTTTAGATTTTGTTTATAATGGGAAACTGCCCCAGGGAACAGTTACTCTTAGAAAAACTTGATAGGCTCCAAGTAAGTTGCTGCTGCTGATTAAGGACTGCTCATTTGTTTGTTTGTTTCGTTTTTCAGTAAATCTGCAGAAGGAAACTGGAAGAAAACATTTTTAATAGAGCTGATATTTCAAATTGACCAGATCTCCTAAAAATTCATGGTTGTTTGGAACTTCAGGAATACTGGACTTGTCCTGTACTTGCCATGTACCTTCTAATTACTAATTGAGGTCCTGTATTACTGGAAGTGAAGGACTGCATGAAAACCATTCTAAGATGAAAAAAATGCATAACTTCATTGGTAGCAGAGGTATTCTTCCCTGACTTGCCTAGGAAGCAAGCTTCCAACAATATTTTAAGTCCTTTTGTGCTTTAGGGGAAAAAATTAATTGGTAAACCCTTCCTTTAATAGTAAACTATTTTATGCTTAGCCATAAAAATGTTACAAATCCGAGTGCACTGGCACAAACAACTATTCCTAATGCCTACAAACAGAACAGCTGTTACAGAAGATGGACTACCTCAGCTTCTTTCTCTTTATTTAATCTTCATAGTGAGTTATTATTTGTGACACTATTTACACATTAGCTTAGGTCTTCAAATATTGCATTCCCTCAAGTCTGTAAGTTGCACTGACATTTAGAGGATATGGCATCAGGAATACTGGAAACAGGCCAAGTATTTAGTCACTGTTAATATTTGTGCAGCAGCACATCTGTGAAAATTGGAAGGAGACATTTGTAAATGCTTCTGAGACTTGGTTACACTGTAACCTCTGGAAAATGTGGGGGTTTTTTTCTTCTTTTTTGTTTTCTTTATTACCTTTACAATGGGTGCAAAAAGGGTAACAAAATAGTTAAGAGATAACAAATGGGTAACTTTATATTCGTTTTAATGATGTGCTTGTAGGATTTAAGTAAGCATAACAGGTGGTCAAAGACATGAATGAAAAAATATTTAAGTATGAATAACCTAATATTTCCTTAACCAGTTTTCTCTTTCCTGTCAGTAAGAATGGGCTTTACCAGCTGCAGTTTTCACTGATGGCTTTCTGGTTATGCACTTCCCAATTATAATTTCCAAAGAAGTTTTAGGCAACTCTGCAAAAAGGCATATTTTTGTTAAGAAGAAATGCAATATAACTGTAGTTGATAAATGAAAAGCCAGTTCATCGATTTTCACAGAAACTAATGAAAATGCACATTTCAAAGGTAATCTTTAATGGGATGCTAACTCTACAACATCACTCTGCTGAAACAAGGTTTGTTTCCAGACAAGATACTTTTCACTATTTTACTTTTCATAAAATAAAGGAGCTTAGAAAACCTTACTATTTCACTGATGACTGGACTTGGAAGCTAATATGCACTTATTTTCTACTAAAAACAAAGGATGCACTTTTTGCCATCATAGCAATTTTCTTAAAATAATGAATGCAATTCCTAGAGATAACATGAAAATAAGAGATAACCTGTTGAATTCCCTCTCACGTTACAAAGCTGAACATAACAGTATTCAGAGTTTCCTACGTTTAACAGTGTAAAATAATTCAGGATTCCCTCAGGGTCCCTCTGATTGTGACAGTGCTGGTGTAAAAACCTAACCTGAAATCCATGCTTGCAAAAGAGACTTAAGCTTAACTTCTTTGTTAAGCTCTCTACGACAAACAGAGTACATGAGCCAAACGACCAGAATCTCGCTAACCTGGTAAGACTAAACTGACAAGATTAAGTCATCAAAAGGCCATGAAGAGAAGATATTGCAGCTTTGCTTCTTTAGTGCCATGTCTTTCTTTGAAATTTCATGGCATGGCAGGCTTCGTTGTGAATGCTCCTGTGAGAAGCCTACAGTATCTATAGGTATGGATTCCACTTCCTAAATTTAATAGTTTCCACAATTACAAGACAGACATGATGAACAAATTCAGCCACAAACTGTTAAATTAATGATACAAAAAATGATATTTCAATTGAAGTACTTGAAAAGACATGTACCAGTGTTGAAATTTATTCTATACCTATACAGCCATTATGGTATTCTCCCAAAGTATTCCTAGTTTTGAACTGAACTGGTGCCTATGTCAGTAATAGTAACAAATTTCCCTAATGCTGTAGAAATACCTGTTTTAAAAAGACTTCAAATTTAAACAGAAGCGTGATATATATGTATGGAGGTTAACTATTTCAGAATAAAATGTCAGTGGTGTTTTTATCCTTCTGTGAGAGTTGGGATGGTGACTGGTTAATTTATGACAAATAAAACAGTATTTTATTTTATCTGAATAAAGCAGTATTTCTTGGTGTCAAGAGGGCATATGGCAAAGAAACAGTCCATCTCTCTAACAAAAGAATATTAACTCCCCAGAAAAGCTATGAACGCTGACACTGTTATCCTTACTTGCAGACTTCAGGGATGCATATGTAAGCAAATGCAGTTGGATGAATCTCGGATTTTCCCAAATTATTGTGAAACATTTCTTAAATCTTAGTACACTTGCACTTGCATTAGCATGCTAGCAAATTAAGGCACAGACTCTGTGTACTACTTAGAAGCATACAAACTAACAAAAATGTTTCCTATTGCTCCTGAAAAATATCTCTGGGCTACTTGAAGTACAGAACTAAGTAAATATATCCAGTACACTTACAATGAAGTTTTAATTTATGTCACCAAGTTTTCAAACACTATACTTTCATGGGTATGTGTATATACATGCTTCCTTATCTCCAAGAAAAAAATCACTTAACAAAATGCAAGAAGCACTCTACAATTCCTTACAGCTGGATACTGACAGTACTACCTCGAATGCAGGTGATGTGCTCCTACACAACCATTCACTGTTGTAGTTGGACACTAATTCCAATGTAACAGACAAATTCTTCTAGACTACACATATTTTGGTCACACATAGCCTTAAACCACCACTCAGCACTACTGTAAATAGTACCCTAACAGAAATAAAAATGTAATGTAGCCACTGACTTCACTACATCTCAATCCCACTGTAACACTAAGGCTAATTAACATTCCAGATGCTGTGTTACTTACAATCCCTGTTTCTTACTTGCATTAGCAGCAACTGGTATCCCTTGATCTAAACATTTTAGTAAATTCCTAGAAATATTTTAAGCACCCTAATGCTGGAACTCAGACAGGGATACAGTAACTTGTTCCTATTTCTATGCAGAGCCCTAGAAAACAATTCCAGCTGCAAAGAGCACCCAAAGTCTAAGTAACAAATGGTGCACTTCCTCCCTTCCCTATCTAGTAAGTTTTTATTCTTTCTGGCTTTTTTTAATATATATTTATATGTATATATATACAAACACAAGGTTTATATTCTTGGTGCATTTAAACCTTGTTTATCCCCAGTCTTTTGATATTTGATTGCAATAATGTAAGAAAATAGAAGGTTAGTATTTCTACTCTGCTTTTCCCTGTCAGAGGCTTTAAACATACTTCTTTTGTTTTGATTGTTTGAACAACTGCCTCATGCCATACAGAAGTAGCATTTTCCTTGGGACACTATGCATGAAATGTTCTTTTGTTCAGAATAAACTTTTGCATGCTCCAACTGCATTCTGAGAATTTTTACCAATATAAGGGAAAAAATCAGGGTCAAAAGCAAATCTAGCAACATAAGTCTTTAGCTCCATTGATCCAAGATCAATGATATTTGTTATCTGCCGCTATCATTAATAAACATCTTTTTCTTGGCCTACTCCTTTCATGTATTTTTGAAAGGCAGATAGTTTGTGGTATTTCTTAGCATGCACACTCAAGACTTTATATTGGTCTTTTCTTTTTCTAAAATAAACATAGGTAACCATAAAAGAAACATATTACTGAATCCTGATGGCATTGAAGGGAAAAAAACCCGTGTGATTTAAGTAGATCACATAAAAAGAAGTATTTCTATTGTATGGTAATAAATGCACAAGTAATTCAACTAACAAAAAAACCATGGATTTTTCCATTCAGTAAGCATGTTTGCATCCAGAATCTAACTCAGCTTCATGTTTAAAACAAAGTATCACCTGAATATATCAGATGCAGAAAGAATTTTTTTTAAAAAAAGCTTCTAGTTGAAATACTTGTCAAAACTGTCTTCAGTTTTATGGCCAACATGTATGATGATCCCCACATTAATATGCTGACATATAGGACAGGGATAGCAGAGTGAGAGCACAGCTTAAAGTAGAATACCTCTGAAAAATGTCACTAGCAGTTAAGTGTTGTAAAACAGATAGAAGCCACAGTCCCTTAAATTTATAGTATGTGCTTTCCTATGTACATGTAACCTAAATTACAGTACTACTGTGACTGGATATATAGCATTTCGCAGTATATATCTTTAATGCAGGTGTAGACACCATTCAAGATGGTACACCAGTTAATTTCAAAGTAATCCTAGAAGAATATTGCAAATAATGCTGTATAAATGCATAGTGTTTGAGGGAAAAAATTACTTCACTGGAAAATAAAGTCCCAGACATTGAGTTTGGTACTTCTTCACACTATGTCACTTTCTTTTTGATTGAAGACAGCTCTTTCTGAATCTCACTGAATTTTGGCCGGTTTTCTGGCTTGTAGTCCCAGCATCTCTGCATTATTTTATATATTTCTTCTGGACATTTTTGTGGTGCAGACATTCGGTAGCCTGGTACACAGAAAAAGTGGGGAAAACTTCTAATACTGAAAACTGATGCATACTGACAAATCCAAAAAGATAAGAGCAAAGTTCAATACCATTTCATTTAAAAATACCTTCAAGGCAATATGAGGAACATCTTCAATATATAACCTATACATGAGAGATAATTATGAAACTAATTAAAGCTCGGGTACGAGTAACATTTCAGCTGGGCATGCTAAACTGCCAGTTTGCTCCTCATCCCTAACAGCAGCAACTAGCACATATTTCTTTCCTGTATCTTAGGAAGTAGCTACCCTCTGGTTTTCAGTTGTATTTCCTTACTTCTCCCCAGTGAGGAAATAGATAATAAAAATTAAGATGGGAGTAAATTTCTTTGGTATTTTTGAAGATGTATCAACTTTTATTCTCACATTTCTTCCCTTTTTTGTCTCCTTAAGGAAGACTTTTGGAGTTTGCACTTTAGTAATTAATTTTTCCTCCCTCTGTTTTCTTAACTTTTGTATCTTTCCATCTTATCTCAACTCTCTTTTTCTTCTGGTTTGCTTAGATAGGCAATGGCTTCCACACATCTCTGCTGCCATCAGCCAAAGGAGTCCTCTGACTTGGCAATGAGAAGGAGAATGGACAATCAGTTAAGTAAATTAGCAGCTAATCATTCAAAAGTCACAGGTAAGTGGCTATTCAGGCATATCATCAACACCCTGGACCACAGAAGTGTACTCACAGCAGTGAAGACAATTTCCCAGTGAGTAGGAAGTTGGGAGAAAATGCCAGGAAGATTGTATGTATGAACAAGGAGCTCCTGGACAAAATCAAACACAAAATCAGGTAATGGGCGGAATACCAAAACACTGTCTGAGTCTCCAGGGATGAAGAAAGACAAAGCCCAGAAGGGATTGAATCTGGCCTGGTGTGTCAAAGACAACAAGCAGGGCTTCTCTAACTATGCAGGGGACAAAAGGAAGGCTTGAAAAAACGTGTGCCTACTGCTGAATGAGGCACTGAACAACTCAGCAACACAGGACAGGGACACAACTGAACGCTTTCAGCCTCTACTAGCAAGACCAGCCTTCAGGAATCGCAAGCTCCAGGGATCAATGGGAAATGCTGGAACATGGACAATGTACCCATGGTGGAACAGGACCTGGTCAGAGAACACTTAAGCACACTGGACCTAGTTAAGTCTGATGGACTCTGATGCACCCATGAGTGCTGAGAGAATGGCCTGATGTCACTGCCACACCATTCCCAATAATCTTTCATACATCACTTTGACTACTGGGAGGAGTACCTGAAGACAAGAGTAAAGCAAATATCATGCCTATCTTCAAGTCAGAGCACCCAGGGAACTGCAGGCTGGTCAGCATCACCTTGATCCCAGAAGGTGATGGAGCACCTAATGCTAGGAACAATTTCCAGGCACCTGAAGTACAAGAAAGTCATCAGGAGTAAGCATGCAGAAAGTCAGCACAGATTCACTAAGAGCAAATCATGCTTGACAAATGTGAGAAACTTCTTCAATGAGATGAGTGGCCTGGTATGTGAAGGGATTTCACTATAAAACCCTTACAAAGACACCTTTGAATTTATGGGCTAGATGACCAGACAGGGATTGAAAACTGAGGCTGAAGTGAGCCCTGAAGGGAAGTGATGAGTGATGAGTGGTACAAAGCCTGAGTGGAGCTCCGGGGTCAGTACTGTGTCCAGTCCTGTGTCACACCTTCATTAACACTGTGGATGAGGGTAGGGGCAGGTACACCCTTAGCAATGGTGCACCCTTGTTGGTTGGCACTGAGCTGTGAGGGGGGGGCTGATAGACCAGAGAGGGTCGTGGTGCCGTCCAGAGGGACTTGGACAGGCTGGAGAGAGGGGCTGACAGGAACCTCAAGCAGTTCAGCATGGGAAGAACCAAGCACTGCAGCCGGGGAGGAACAACCCCAGGCACCAACACGGGCTGGGAGTGCTGAGCTGGAAGCCAGCTCGTCAGGAAAGGCCCTGGGGTTCCTGCTGGACACCAAGGGTTGAACATGCACCAGCATGAGCTCTTCCAGCAAAGAATGCTAATGGTACACTGGGAGTGTTGCAGCAGGTTGAGGGAGATCATCTGTCCCCTCGGTTCAGTATTAGCTGAGGCCATATCCGGAATACTGGGTCCGGTTCTGGGCTCTGCAGCAGACAGACACAGGCACAATGGAGAGTCTGATGAAGGATCACCAAAATGATGCAGGCGCTGAAGCATCTATCTGTCCAATGAGGAAATGCTGTGTGAGCTGGAGAAGCTCATCCTCAAGGGGAGAAAGCTCGGGGGATCTCACCAATGTACATAAACACCCGCAGAGAAGGTGCAAAGAGGACGGGTCCGGGCTCTTTTCATGCCCAGTTGACAAGACACAGAGGTGATGAGAACACACTGAAACACGGGAAATTCCTCCTGAGCATCAGGAAACATTTTTTCCCTGTGAAGGTGACTGAGCACAGGTTGTCCCAAGAGTGGTGGCATCTTCATTCACAGATATGCAAAAGCCATCTGCATGTGATCCTGCTTGAGCTGGGTGGTTGGAGTAGATGACATTCAGAGGTCCCTGTGCACCTTAGCCATTCTTTGACTCTGATTCCACTAATTGTTTACAACATGTAGCTCTGAACAAGTGACAGGAAGTGCACAGTGATGTGCATTTGGACTCTACAGAGCTAAATGCAGCTCTGTGACTCCAGACTCACTGCACAGCCTGATTTGGCCTTTAAGGAGAAATTTTAATATCACCTACAGTGCTTATAAAATGATAACAAATGCTGACAATGTGTGTGAATCAGCAAACCAGAGTTTGTTTGTTTGTCATTTGCTTTGTTTTAAATAATTTGGAAGTTTTACTAGCTTA
The DNA here is from genome assembly GCA_017589585.1 of Phylloscopus whistleri. Taxonomy (NCBI): domain Eukaryota; kingdom Metazoa; phylum Chordata; class Aves; order Passeriformes; family Phylloscopidae; genus Phylloscopus; species Phylloscopus whistleri. The sequence continues at coordinate 484,152 of JADMLD010001013.1, forward strand.
GAACCTATTTATAAATTATACAGTAGTACTATGTAGGGAAGGAATAGTTCTGAAATGCCACTAAAGACGATGAAAATAAATCAAAGTCCTGAAATCCTGGTCACAGTTATTCGCTATTTTAAGTAAAAGTCTTTAGATTATTTTGTAAAAGAGAAATGCAGCTTGCAATGCTCAACTAGCTTACCATTCTCCACCATAATTGCTAAATCTTTCAGTGAAATTATTTAATAAAGAAGATGGAATGATACAGATTTTTTTTCTCGAAGTTTAGAATATTTATACCTGCATTAGCATAATCTTAAATAATTCATTCTGTTCAAGCTTCTGCTTTGCACAGCAGTAAATCCCTCCTTTCCATCTCACCTGTTAGTTCTGCAAAAATGAAAGTCAGCATGCTGTAAGTCTTCCAACCTTTAAGTTACGGGTCAGTGTACTCCTCTTTATTTTCAAAAGGCCTACATATACCACCCTACTCTTCCCAGAGAGCTAGATTCAGCAATTTAGAAAACCTCATATTGTTTTTACTAAAGTTGCTACCAAACTTGTATGTTATTTCTTGGCTATTTTATACTGTATCCTTACAATTTATCCAGCATTTCTTTCACTCCCCATGAATAATTACCTTTCTCAACTTGCTCTCGAGCTTGTTGGTTGGTCATTCCAGGGTATGGGCATACTCCTAAACTGAAGGTCTCCCACAAAAGGATTCCAAAGCTCCATACATCACTCTCAGATGTGTATCTCCCTAAGAAAAGGAAAACAAACCTTCTCTTAACATACGGAGAAATTGGCATTTCAGATAATTATGGCCCAAATTCCCTGTAAAGGTAAAAGTGTTACATTGGCAAGCTTCAGGCAAAACAAAGCCATAGCTACTAATAAAACATTCTACAGATTTCACAGTCTCCAGTATTTCAAAGAAGGAACAAATTATATTAAAGCCAAGACTTTGAAATAATACAATCGAACTTTAAGTTCTACTATGTTATGCACGGCAAGAATTTCTTTCCTTAATGTATGAAACCATTTTTCTTTTAATATAAAATGACTGAAAAATGTCAGGGTTTTCCCCCTTGTTTACAACTGCTTTCAATTCTAAATTCTTCAAAAATTACCTTTCCTGGTTCTCCATTTTAGCAAGGCAGTATTTAATCTAAGAGGAGCTACCACCAACACTGCAGTGCGAAGAAGGCCTGGTTGTCATGCTTTGAGAAACTGATCTCTGAAAATCGACGTATGGCTGGATCCTGCAAAGCTGACACACCCTATCAGTTTAAGTACAAAAAATATGGCCTGCTGGTTCCATTACCTCCAACTATGCTTCAGAGATAGCAAAATATATAATTGATAATTGAATTCCAAGCCTCTTTGTGGAATGACAGCTTTCTATTACATTTTGCAGCAGATATTTCTGTTGTCCCTGATTCACATTAGAAAATTAAGACTCCTAGCCTTTTGCAGCAGAATCAGGGAAAATGTTACCTTTAAAAATCCACTTTCAACATAACTTCCAACATTTTTCATGACTATTCATCTTTGTTCCATACTATTACTTTGTATTTATGTGTCTTTATTCTTTAAAAATAACACCTGTGAATGTATTGTTTGTTTATCTCTAATTATCAAACAAACCAAACTAATTGACTTGTGACTAGGCAAAAAAAGGAAAATACATGTAAATTATAGTGAGAGTTGATGACAGCAACAACTGTTCTGACATCAGAAAATTCAGTTTACTCTTACGACCAAATATCTCTTCCAGCTGTGCTCTGTTAGCTTGTGTGCCTCATAGCTGGCAATTATGGATATTCACTATGCTCTTTAGAGTAAGATTAGTTTTCTTGTCTGTGTATCAACTCCCCAGAGTTGGGCACCCAGTAATTTAACACTTTTCACTGAAAGCATTCAGCAGATACAAGAAGGGTGATTAGCTATTTTTTTTAAAAGAAAGTACAGGTCCTGCACAGTTAATTATATTTTCTGCTATTACATTATCTGAGGGGAAAAAAGAAAAGATCTGTTAAGAAAAAAACCCAAGTCCTCCCTACGTTACTATTATCATCACAAATAACTCAAAATATTGTAGGGAGAAAACATACATATTAAATGTATTTTAACTTTGAAAGTTGGGGAAGTATACCCCATAATTATCCTAAACATGCGATGGTTTTGGTGGGGTAGAATAAATTCTATTCACAGTGGCAGGTGCAGGGCTGTGTTTTGTTTTTGTGCTGAATACAGCACTGATAATTCAGAGATGTTTGTTATTGCTGAGCAGGGATTGCACAGAGCCAAGGCCTTCCCTGCTTTTCACATTGCTATGCTGGTGAGGAGGCTGGTGGTGCATGGGAGGTTGGGAGAGGACACAGCCAGGACAGGTGACCCCAAACTGACCAAAGGGATGTTCTAGATCATATGGCATCACCATCAGTGTATAAAGTGGGGGGAAGAAGGAAGAAAGGGGGACGTTTGGAGTGATGGGGTTTGTCCTCCCAAGAATGGTGTAGAATGGCTCTAAACAGCACACACAGAACCAAAGGTTCCATTTCTCAAAAACTCCAGTGGCATCTGAATTTTGCTTCTGACTTCTGACACAAGGCCCTAAGCACTCCATTTGCCCTAATCTGGTTTCTGGAGTTCACAACTTGTGTTTCTTCTTAATTTAACATACTTCAGTGACTGGTCTTAATTTGTCATACATGGTGACTTCAGCAGAGACTAAAAAAGAACCTTTTTGTAGCTTCTTAAGCACATTAACATTCATGAAGTGGCCAAATGACCTATTCCTCATTTTCCTCCAACCTTTGAATCTTGATATTCAGGACTGACCTGGCCAATGGTTACCGACTAGTTTTGAAATTATGCAGATTTAGTTTTATTTCATTTTGGTATCTTAAATATGTCAATCTTACCCACATGAATCAATGCAATTTTTACAACCTTATTATATTAGAATGGAAAACAATAAAACATAATCCATTAAGTTTTACTCATATCTTTCAAGGGAGTGGAAAAAATATCCTTCAAAAACACACAGAAATTTCCATGGCATTCTAAAAGTTGAATATTGACTGCTGAACATATTAACAGATGTTTGAGAGAGCTTATTTCCCAAACATTACAGAAAATGACTTAGAGCTGCCGGAATATGTATGTGCTTTAGGAAACACAAAATAAGTAGATGTTAATCAACAGTCCCCTCTTCTGTATTGTGTAGAAAAAAACAGACTCAACAGTACAAAGTGAAAGTGCTATCAAAAGAGCCTGTTTCCTGCTAAATGCAGCCAACAGGACCACATATGGTTAGAAAGATAGGTTTTCATAATACTGTATGCATTTCCAAAACAAAAAAAAAAAAAAATAAAAACCCCGAACACCTTTTATAGTGGATCAAACACCCAAGAGAGCAAAGCATTCACCAGGCAATGCTGGCAACACAGTAATTTCTTAGAGTAATTGATAATACAGGATCAAATACTGCAACTGAATTTACTGTCAGCCTTTTAAAGGAAAGATCTGCTTTACTGTGCTATGTCATTAACTGCTGCAAAAGTGCTAATAAGAGGAAGTATTCCGCTATAAATCATAATTCACAAACCTATGATTTCCAATGCATCATTTCTGAAAAAAGGCTTTAAGAAATAGCACAAATATTTATAGACACTTCAAATGAAGAATTTAAAATATTTTATTCTGTGTACTCAACTAAAGAACTGGTTTAGAGAAGTACATTCAAAACATGACATCATTTGTTAAATGTGCTGCTTCTTCACAGCTTACTTTACCTAGAAGGACTTATTTTTTCTGGTTTCATATAAGCAAAAAAAGCTAACAGCAGCAGCTTCTGTTTCTGTTCTGTAACTATTACCCATGTAGTGTGGACCACTTCCCTCAGTGATAAATAATGAATTTTTATCCCCTATACAACAACTTAGTGGTACACAAAAATGCAAGTAAAGAAAAACTGCAGTTAAAAAAAACCAAAACCAAAACAATTACTGTATTTTTCACCAACGCAGTGAGTTATCTAACAGAGTACATTAACATTTTCTACGGTTTTCAATGAGGGGCCATAAATATGCAGAATTTGCCATTCATTTTTATTGCATAATTTAGATGACTGACAAGGCTGTCTACAAGAATGAGTCAGCGACAGAACCAAAGCAGACTGCTATTGCTGCATAATGGCAATTCTGATGTTGCTGCCCTATTGTTTTTCTGTGGCAAACCTGTGATTCTTACATATATCAGACTGAAATATTAAAATTATTTTAAACATCATTAATTTGAACAGGGGGAAAAGAATTGTATGTATATACACTTGAATATTGTGGCCCTGATGGTCTACTCTGTACTTTGGATTTTTTTTTTTTTTTCCAAGAAAATCCAGTTATGTTCTTACCATAGTTCAGAGCTTCTGGAGCAGTCCATTTGATGGGAATCTGCTTTAGGCCTGATGATGAGTACACGCCATCATCCTCCTGCCGGGACATCCCAAAATCACTTATTTTCAAAATGTTGCTTTCACCTACCAAGCAGTTCCTTGCAGCCAGGTCTCTAAATTAGAAAAAGAAATAAACACCCATATTTTTACAGGTTTGAAAGTATTTGGAAGTCATTTAAACTAACTAAGCCCCTCAGCCAAGATGGTCATGCCTCTCAAAGGCTTACTTATAAAAGGGTAGAACACACTTCACAGCAGTTGTGGGGAAACAGAAGTGAGGGAAGGGGAAAAAAAAGTCAGAAATAATCATGTGAAGAAGTGAGCGGAGGAGATGCTGTAGATGCTCCAAGTGCCTGAGCAGAGATTCTCCTGCAGTCTAGGGAGAGAAGCCACAGTGGAGCAGGGCAGGAGTGTGAGGCTGAAGTTGAGGAGCTGTTATAGACAGACCAGAATCTCCATTCCCCATTCACCCCTCAGGGGAGAAAGTGAAGGATCCCAGAATGAAGGAGTGCCTCAGAAGAAGGGAAAGGGAAAAGGTATTTCAGTTTTTGTCTTTTATTTCTTACCATCCAACTCTATTTTAATTTACAATACATTAAATTCATGTTACTCAAGTTCAGTCTGTTTTGCTATGATGGTAATTGGTAGCTGATTTCCTTGTCTTTATCTTGACCTCCAAGTTTTTCTGTCTTATTTTACTTCCCTGTCCTGTTGAGGATTGGGAGTGAGAAAGCATCTGTGAGGATGTCTGACAGCCAGGCAAAGTTAATCTATCACAACTGCCCTCCATGGTCACAGAAATAAATCCCAGATTAAGGTACTGGATCCTATGTAAAATGAAACAGAATTTGAAGAAGTGCCCTGAAATGTGTTCAGATGTGTTTCAGTGAGAAATCTGAGAAACAGCTCCATCTTCCCTTTAAAGTTCCTATCAAAATTAAAAGCTACTCAGCACAGAAAAGGAATTTTGGCTCAGTGATGGATGAGAAGCTCAGAAAGTCAGTTCCCTCCCTTCATCTCAAATTTGTTTATTTTTTTAGATTAGGAGACATGCAGTAATACCTGATAAAAGACCTACTGTGGCTTTTCTACATGCTAATAATATATTATAAACATACGATATGTATATTAAATTTCAGTGATCACAGCTTATTAAAATATAACATAATAAAATATATAGTATTATTCCCATTTTAATGTAATTAAATATAGGAAAATTTTAAAGGGAGAGATATGTTAATTCTATACCATTAGGAACATCATGGGCAAAATATTTTTAAACTTACTGTGTTTTTATTTAGCTTAAATAGCTAATATGCTCACAAATGGCTTACGTGAATATTCCAGAAAAACTACATTAACTCTGATGTTTTGAATTAGAGCTGTAGCATAGTTCTGAAGTGAATGCCCTGAGCACTTAATGCACATTCGTTTTTGAAGAATGAATTTGGTGCATGCAAACTACATTGCTATTGGAAGAAACTAGCTTAGAATTCTCCTCATGATGTGCATGAAATTTGTTTCTCCAGCTACAGAATTTTGTTTCTATGGAATTTGTTTCTAAAGCTAATGCAGAAAGGCAGTGGCAAACAGCTTTGAACATTACCCGTGGTAATGACAAAGGATTGAACTACATTTAACCCAAAATAGAAGTCTTGAGCCATATTTAAGGATGCTGAAGCTCATACATCCACTTTAATCAGCTCATCCATATTGATATTAGGCTATATTATTCAATATGTAGACAGAGCCTAGGTATGACCCTAAATACTATAACTTGATTTAAGAATTTTAACATATTTGACTCACACTGCTTTTCTGCCACTAAGAACATTAATAGCTCTAGAGCTTGAGTGACACACATGAAGTTATTCTTGTGGTTTGAGAGGATGGACCACTAAAAACCAAATCTGAACTCACAGCCACCAGCTGACGATGTACACAAATGCATAGAATAGCCCAGTGTGCACTGTGTTACATAGTTTGATGTTAGCATGTGGTGTCATTATATACAGCTACACTGGTTAAAGCAAGTGAGCTGCAAAACAAAATCAAATTGTTACTGTTTATACTCAAGTGTGTAAAAAGTATTGCCATGGATCTTCAAGAATTTATGACTTGGGTTCCAATCATACTTCAGTAACTTGCTTTTTTATTGTGTTATTCAATATCGTCCAGATTTTGCGACTGACGCACATAAGGAATGGAGAAATAATGAGACTGTATCTCAAAGAAAATTTACAGTTAATTGAAATCACAGGCATCTCCCTACCTGAAGTCTGACCAAGCATTTAAACACAGAGTCAGATTAAGAAAAATCTATACTGATCTGACTTAGGTTTATTCCTCATGCAAAAGCCTGATTATTAGGGAAAGTGGATCATAAGTAATATGCACTGTATAGTGCTTATAAACAAAAAATACACTCAGTTTGCTTATTTTTTTCAGTTTTGTACATAGAATAGATGAGTTTTCTTTTTCATTCAGAATCACGAATAGAGAAAAAACTTTGATGCCTACTGAAATTGACTAAAACACTTCCATGAAAATTAACTGGTATTTGTGGAAGTTCATAAAGACTGTGACACCCTGTTCAGGATATATGTGAATTAATGCTAAAAAGAATGAATTAAATTTTTGCACATTATGAATCTCACAGTATTAATACCTTTTTCTGCTTTTAGCTAAAACTCTCCCATTTTTGATGCTGTAATACTTTATTACTTTCAATACATCATTTCTTGTGTAAAAAAGTCTTGTGAGCACTTCATACATCTGGTTCTGACACAAGCAAATTTGCCTTTTTCCATCTTCATGTGTATGATACGCTCTATCACCTGTTTAGAAAATACTTTAGATGATACAATTTCATTCCTCAGGCATACAAATGTCCCAAAGTTAGACTATCTTGTTAGCATTTCTACTGTCATTTTGTATCTGTTTCATATCCTCAGTGATTTCTTGCTTAATTTTATTTAGATAATTTTATATGTATTTTAATTTTATATAATTTTAATTTTATATAATTTTATATGTATTTGCAAGCTTAAAAGCATTTTTATAACAGTTATATTGAAAGCTATGGCTACTTCAGCCTTTGGAGGTTTATTTACTATTATTCTGAGAGTTTGGTTAAGATTTTTCTGTATTTTTCAAATAAATTCACTGTTCCTCATTATGTCTGACAGCTTCCTTTAAAAGGATGTTTTTATTTTTCAGTCTAGACACAAAAGAAAAACACAGAAGATGCTTTTGGTCAATATGACTTATTACAGAATTTATGGCCAGAATCTGGAAAAAAAATAGCATCAGCAACTATTACTCCCATTGCTTTAAAATAATAAATGATATTAATTTTCTTCCAGTTTCTATGATTCTAATTTAATTTCTACTTTCTACAGATAGGAGTTCCAGTATGTTAAGGGGTTTATAAACACCCTTTACTTCTTAACCTCCCATAAGCAATACACACAATGGAGTTTCATTCCATATATAAGATAAACAACATGAGTTAGGGGAAACATGACAATATAAATACAGAGGTCTGATAACCAAAATTAACCATGAGAAGTCAACATTAGAGATTACATCAGTGTTAAATATTTACAGTAAATTATGACTCTTTCTATATGGACATTAAAAAATCAAATCAAATCAAACAAGTAAACAACAAACTCCCAACAACCACAATAAAATTCTTGCACACCAACCCCCAAACAAAAACCTCCACCAAAGTCAACTACAGTCTATTTGTCCTCTTTCCCCTGAAAAACGAGTGTGTTCTATTTGCTTTCTCCTCCTTCTCCCTAATATTCCCTAAAGCCAATATCCTGAAGAAATGCAGTGATAATTGCATGAAATTAGATGTCTCTGTTGGGAATTTTTTTTCTCATGAAGCTTCATTTACATTGTGAAAACTCTACAAACTGGGCACACATTACACTGAGCTGCTACACAGTAAGTTCCTTAGTAAAAGAGAAGCTGACTTTTACTATTTAACACCAAGATTATGTAAGTTCCTAGTACTGCTAGAAACAAAGTCTCTTCCCCCCAGCTACTAACAAATAAAAACCACCATGTAAATTGGAAATTTCCTTTTCAAGCACTGCTCTGCAGTCCCATAAATACAAACAGGACATCTCCTAGGGACCTCTAATATGGGTTGAATCTGCTGAAACTGTAAGCGAGATTTCAGAGGACTTTTGCTTAAAATTCAACAGACAATTCAAGGAGGAAGTAGAGGCAATTTCTTCGTGCTGGGAGTTGTTACCACTTGGATCCACATGTGTCAGTAAAGACATAAACCTACTAAACCTCTCTCTAAGGCTGTTCTTACACTCCCTCCCCACCTTCTCCTCCACACCCCACAGGATCTGCAGAGCAAGTACTACCTAGCATTGCAATAGATTTTCATGAGTTAAGCAAATCAAAACAAGAGAGTAAACTCCTCATTAATAAACTAGCAGCACAGACTGCCTCACTGAACTAATTAGCCATTTTATATTCCATCCCTGGATCACGCAGTTAAAATACTCTTAGGTGATAAAAGCAAGTAATTAATTAGTGACCAGGGTTGGTTTATCTCCTCTGCACATTAAATTAAATTAAATTAAATTAAATTAAATTAAATTAAATTAAATTAAATTAAATTAAATTAAAACAGTCTATTACCTAAACACAAAAAAGGGGCGAGAAGTAAAACTACAAGATAAATTGCTGGGGTTTTGTGAACTGTAGGATACTACCTCACCTTCATACATCTGACGTAATTTCCAATAGTGTCTAAATCAAAAAGAAAAGTAGTGTCTAAATCTATTTCAGAACTTTCTTGATATGTGTATGCTAATTTTGCTGTATGTGGAGAGTACAAAAAATAATACGTGCCTAGTAACAGACTGGGAAAATATTAGAGGGTCAGAAGAACATCCTTTTATGCATTCTATGTTTTCTTCCCCCTTTTTACTTTGATTATTTCTTTACATTATTTTAGCTATTATGAACACCAATGGAGCCATATTAACTACAATGCTAATAACTTCTCTCAGTTCCTCATATATAAAGCAAGTCCATCTTTATTTCCACAGATGAACAGTGCTGGCAAACCAGAGAAACTCTACCTTGGATACAGTGGTGATTTTTCAGTAACGTCAGGTGCTCTTCTTGCCATCCACAGTTTTGGATATTGCTCACTTACTCTCAACTACAAAGTAAGCAACATTAGCCATATCACAACATTGGTGACCTTCAATTATTCTTTCTAAAGCACTCTGCACTAAAGTGAAGGACTTAAAATTTTGCAAAAGGAACTCAGAAGATAAAAAAGTTACAAAACAAACCCCACAAAGTTGTATTCAGTAGCTGAACACTGTCACCTTATTGTCTGCCACCCAGATATTACTCAAGGGACTGTAAAAATGTACTGACACATTACGAAACTTTTATCTTTGAGTTTTATTTTGGTAGGCTACTACTCTATTTTCCTAGCAGGGCAAGTTTTCTGTACCAGCAATATTAAAAGAGAAAAAGAAGGGGATAGTAGACAATGAGCACTTTCTGAGGAGAATCAAAGCAACAGATTATGAAGATGGAAATGAAGCAATAAATTGCTGCTCCATCTATTCTCCCCCCTTTTTCCTGTTTCTGAGGTTGTCTTCACAATGCCTGCTCCTGGAACAGAAACATTCCTATCAGCAGCATCTAAATGATTTTTATCTGCATTGTTTCTCAACTGTTTTAGAACTTAATAGTTATTGCCTGTATTCTTCTGAACAGTTATTTTGATGAAAATGGCATCACAGTCATTTTAGTCTATAACAGTCCTCTATGCATTGATATCGCCGTAGATTCTTACAACCAATTTTTCCTGTGCACTGCTGATTACATGTAATACGCTGAACAAAATGTGTAATTTTTTCTCCCCTTGTGCTGTATCTTGAAACAAAGGTTTGCAATCCAGTTTCTTTTGTGTGCCCATTTTAGTGAAAAACGAAGGATCTAGACAGTCATTGGAGTGGAAGATAGGCAACTTCATGGAGATCCTACAATATTAGAGTGACCAGAAAATGAAGAACACCTTCTGGAACTCCTTGATGATAGCAGACAGAGGAATAACACCTCTGCTGGATTCCATGCAATCATTCCTAAGCTCTTGAGTTTTGACAGAAACATTACAAGACACAAGGACAAATATGGGTACATTTAAGAGATATGTCAGATTTTTAATAGTCCTGAAAAATCTCTTTGATAATAACTGAATTATAGGGGAAATGAAGTGTCCAAAAATTAATTATCTTAGATGTACCAGAACATCTACAGGTTTACATTTTCTGCTTGATAAAATTACCGTGGACATCACAATCCCACTTACAAAATTACACACAATTGTGTGCCACACAATTACAATGCCATCCATTTCCATAACCAGACATATAAGTAGACTGTACTATTCATAGGAAGAAAAATAATATTTTCAAGCAAAATTTTTCACTGTATCATTCATAGAAGCAACTAAAATGAAATACACCAAAATTTTGCTAGCAAGTGCACTTTTATTATAATATAATGGCTTTATTCAACCTGTGTAATAATGTAAGTCTTGTTACAATAAGTGTCCTTGCCCTTTTAGACCAGGAGGATCACTCAATTTAGTTCTTAATTCTGAATTTAGTTTTGAATTAATCTCTTCCTTATTCTATTCTATAGTATAATGTCAAAATGTAATTGATCTCTCTGTACAGAAGCATTAAATACTGGTTTTAACTTGTTTACAAAACTGGCAACATCTGAAGAGGCAGACCAGACATGGTCAAAGGTCATATTCCCTTGAACTTTATGTATCAGCGATAGAAAAGGCTGCATGCTGGATATAAAGAAAATATCTAAAGCAGAGTAGCTTCTATCACCAATTTTCTGATTATTTAAAGTTTATTTTATTAAATAAAGCCATTTTCTAGCGTTAATATTATAATGTATTAAGTTCAAATGACTACTAATGCAAAGCAGAGTATACGGAATTGAAAAACACTGCAAGCGCCAGGAAACCAAGAAATCCAAATAGCACAATAATACAGTATTTGCAAGGTTTTTCAAGTCCTAGTGAAAAAGGATGTATTTCAAAGTCCTCTCAGGCTAGATTTAAGTACTTGCCACAGGTGACTATCTATGTTCATCTGAGAAGGTAGCAACTCTACTGCTTTTTCAACAGTCAGCACCAATAATGTAATATGCAACAGTACCTGTAGTTAAGGTTATTATCTCTGCATACATTTCCATCACTTAAATTTATTTTTGCTCCTACAGCAGATAGGCATGGATTAAGGTTTTAAAAGTAACAGATAAGCCTAGACTAGTAGATAAAGTATTTTATAGGAACTAGATCCTGAAACACTTTATTAATGAAGGTAAAAAAAGGTAAAGGTAATAATCAGGCTACAAAGAAATTAAGCATCCAGGATAATTAAGGTACAAGACAGTACATATCTGTGAAAATAACACAGGGAATGAGAGAGAAACCAAATGCATTAGGTCTAATTAGAAATCAGGAGGAAAAGACAGAGCAAAGAAGTAGCAGAATCAAGCAGTGCTAAACAAGAGGATTGTGTTGCTGTCCTAAACCGAGTGGCTAGAAAGTGAAAAAAAAGAAACCTCCTGCAAGAGACAGTCACAAAGAAAGCAAATAGCAAAGGGAGAAAAGTCAGCCACATTTTAAGGCAATTATTCATCTGGAGATGTTTCTTATTTAGGGAGAAAAGAATTTAAGTGGATGCCACAGGTAGCACATGCCAGCTAAGCATTCTTAGCAATGGAAACCATTGACAAAGATATACAATAATATCCCACTAATTCATAATTTTCCAGTCAAGACAAAAAAATTTCTAATTTTTTGCCTTACAATATCTCTCTACCTTTAATCAAGGATTACCAACAAATGCTTAGTGGCATCTTGAAATATTTTAATATTTTAAAAATAGCCTGTTTTGTAACAATAACAAAATAATATTGAAATGAATGAAAATGAAGATGATGAGTAATTTACTAATTGTCCTAAACAGCTAAGTAAGATTTGTGGTTGGCTTACAGAAATATGAAAGAAATTTCATGTGACTAACACATTGCAGAGAATTATGTATAGAAATTTAGAGGAATAACATTACCTATTCACTTCCTGTAAATTAACAAGATAGGAAAAACCCTGAACCTCTGTCCTGGTTTTTACTTCTATTACTTAAAATCCACAGTAGTTTTCCCACTCAAAAATAAAACTTATATGTGGAAGAAAATATTTTGCACTTTTTTCATCACAAGAAAAAGAAGAAAGTGATGCAATCTTCATGGAATTATGGTGGGGTATCCAAAAAAGAAAGAAAAGAAATGACAGTGCTGATTAAGGATCATGATTCATCTCATATTGATAGCAAGAGATGGGACAGGATTTCCTCAGCTTTTGGGAACTGGATGAACTCACATGTTACACGGATATTCACCATGGTAAAATTCCATGCTGGGCTGAGTCAAGGAAGAAATGTTAGTAAGTCCAGGGGCTCCAAATTCATCACATACTGAACTCTACCCTTTTTCTTCTATTAAAACCTTACGCTATCTCATGAAGTCATCTATTTGTTACGAGAATGTCCTTTTACTGGAAAATTCAGAGTTCTATATTGAGAAACAGTCATTCTGCGTCTGGTTGCAGAAGTTGAAGCATGTTCACTCATGCAAAGGGTTGACTCCCTATAGATCTGAATGTTCCTTGTCCTGCAAGGATTCAAAATCTGTTGGAGGTGCAGAAAACACTTTCCTGTGCTTAATCTAAAGACAGGAAGAGAATGAACGATTAGAAAACTAGTGCAAAGCTATGGGTTTACTGCACCTGGCTATTATTCTGAACTATTTCTACACAAAAAACTGTTCTGCCATTACGCTGTAGGAAGACAGGATCTTTGCCATTTCATGTTACATTCACGTCCATATTTGTAGTTCAGCTAGTCACCTGCTAAACATTTAAAATCTTCCCACTTAAAGAATCACCTTTAGGTAAGAAATTCCTTAGAAGGTGATCCAATATAGGGGAACAAACTAGAGTTGGCTGTTTTCATTTAACAGCTTTGTTAATGGTCTGAGGGAAAATCAAACAGGGGTTTAATTAAATTTCCAGATAATATCAAATTAGGAGCATCTGCAAGCAACAGTAAGGGCAAGTAAATAAGAAGAGAGAAGGAAAGAAGGAGAAAGTGGGGGGAGAGAGGGAGGAGATGTATCTATTGGAATAAGCATTAGACATAGCCTGTAAAACAGGAATTACTATATTTTGAAAAATTAAGCCTAAGTTCAAACATTCAGTAAAAAACAAATACTACTAGGCAATAACGTAGAAAGAAAAGAGAACCTAAGGAGATACGAATTCCAATTAAGTACAAGTAATGAAATTAAACTGAGTATTGGAAAATAAAAGCTCATTATCTACTAGATTGTGAGAAATCTGTCTAGGAAAATTAAGAAATTCTATTTTATTAATGCAGTTACTTAATAAGCCAAAAAAAGTTTGACAGGTGTACAGACCAGTGTCTGTTTCAAAAGGATAGATTAAGTAAATTAATCTAACTTTTTACTGAATTAAAGCAAACATTAGAATTGCCAGATGCCCTGGAATCTATTGTTATACTAGCAGGCATACAGAACACAACAAAAAAGTAGTGGTCAAAGAGGGAGAGACCCAAAGAATTATTAATTTCCTGGGTTAGTGCACTTGTTAATTTTATCATATATGAAAAGGTGACTTTTTCAACCTATCACATATTTGAGGAAACAACAAAATTTCAAATGCAATTGATACAAACTGCCAATTTCTGTACATAAAAGGTCTACAGGTGTTGCCAGCTGGGTACAGGTAGACTCCCATGAAGTCAGAATGACACAGCTGCTGCTGAGTCTCCTCAGATTTTCATTACATGCAGCTACAGGCATTAATCTGTGATTAAAGGTAGTCTGTCTCACATGTCAAATGTGACCCCACACTGTGCAAAGCTATCACACAAATTTTTGGCTTCCTCAACTGCAGCCTTCTTTACGAAGTACCAATTTGTCCTTTCCCCTAACCCAGGCTGGTGTCAGCAGCATAGTAGTGGCACTTCAGAGCCCAGCTCCAGGTTCAGACATCTCCTGTAAGGGGCTTGAAATGTCAGTAGAGGTGAACTGTGCAGCTTTAAAGAATAGGTTAAAACCATCAGAGAAAAATACTGGCCCACTGTCAAATCTAAAAGATTACCAAGCTCTGTATAAGTTACTAAAAAATACTCCCCCAAAGGGAACTGATGCACTTCAATTTAATAGCTCCTTGATAGTTGAAAGAAGCAGAAACTGCCTGCTTAAGGTAAAAATATTTCTTGATGTTTGACATAGAAAAATCTGCCATAACTTTTACAGTCTTCTAAGAGTTCTGTCTGCCTGGGTTTCTCTGAAGGTTATAATGCTCTCCTGGGGTTAGAGAGATGCTTTTTGATTTACAAAACTAAAAGAAAAATGGCTTCAATTTAGAACATACATCCAGCTGTGTTATAGAAGATTAATAGCATATACAGAAGTTTAGTAACTTCTTTGAAATGAAAATGTAATAAGAAATAACCAGGATAGATAAATACATTTGTAACCACAATACTAATATTTCATACTTGAGTTCTGCCAAAAAAAGACAATAGCAGCACGGGAGACCATGTCACCTCAGTTTTGCTCTCTGTTTGGGACACTCAGAATATTCACAAAGAGGGAGGGGGATTTCACGAATCCATGCATGACCCTGAAGGAAGAGTAAGAAACTAGTCCAGATAATCTCATACAAGAGAGCATGGTCTGCACAAGCAATGATGGGCAGGAAGGGTGGCTTCCTGGAAGGAGATGAGAAGTCAGGGAGGTCTAAGATACCAAGCAGGAAGGACAGTCAATCTGTTAGTGGATAGGCCTGGAGATGTTTATAACCAACTAACTAACTACTAAGACACAATATTCAGAGCAGTAAAGTTCAAACCCTTCCTTTTGAGCATATGTAGGCTAACTGATCTTACTGATCTCCAAAATCAAAATTATTCCAAAGCAGAAGTCTTTCAAATCAAGTATTTCTACTTATAGCATCCTAACTCCTACATAATAGTTTGGTTTCTTTAAACTGGGGCTTGGCCCTTATTCCACTCACTTGTTTTTATTTCCCAGAAGCCAGGACACTTGATGAAGTATCTGACATCCAGCACTGCCAGGAGCTTTTAACGTCAGGCTTGAATGACTTAGCTGAAATCTGTGAGCATTTAAATGTAACATTGACTCAACAATTCTCACAGTTCCATATACCTTGACGATCTCTATTTTTCCAAACCAGTTAACATGCCAGTATGGCCTTTCTTGCTGTCTACTGCCTTGCATAAGGATTTTGAAATAGCCTTTCACAAGGAGTAACTCCTTACTTGAGTCAAAACTTGCAGCAATAAAAAAAAATTTAATTCATAAAAGTATATCCATGGATTACAGTTCTGCTGAACAAGGAGGAAAGAGGCTGAGACCAACAGAGCAATGACTAAAAAAGAACAAAACATGCACTTAGCTTTCTGTGTTTTATTTCACTCATCCTCAGCAAGTGTATCCTTTCAGACAGTTTAAATTTGATCACATCATTTTTTGTGAGCAGTACCTATTGGAACTGAATTTACCTTTGAACTGAGCTGAACAGGCATAAGTTTCTCCTAGCTTTATGAGAAAAATATCCTGATTTTACAAAAAGAGCTGGAAAACAGCCTTCTCTTTATTATTTGATATGTAGAACTATATGCCATAAAGTTTTTCAGTTCCATAAACTTTAAAACCAAGTTATTTCATGAATACGCTCTAAAACCTAAAGCAGAAGTACTGATTCACTCTAAAACACATCCTTCTTTCATCTGTTTTTCACTATATACACAGACAGATAACAATGCTGAATATGATACATCAGTGATAAAACTACAGCACTGTAAAGGTTGGAGGCACTTCTGAAAAACCTCCTGAGGCAGTGGTAAAAAACAGAGTAAGGTATATCATCATTAGTATTATCTGGAAAAATAGTGGATGAACATTTTGTCTAATATACAAAACAGATATAACCTAGTAAGCATATATATCTATATGTACATATATTTGTGTGCATGTATGTGTATAAAACTCGGAAAACGGAAATAAGTTTTTTTTCCAGAAAACAAGTGGGAATTAATTATCTGTTACCACATAGAGCCTAAGAATTTTTTATTAAATGAAAGTTGTTTCCAGTCTGATATAACTGTGGTACGTTCCTCCTTGGAATGTCAAGAATTAGTATCAGGAAGCCAATAAAATATTAAAGCAATGCATAATATCTTGGTGCATTGTATCTTAGATATACACTACATCTTTTTCATTTTCAGAAACACTGATCAGAATTTCCTGCTGTAAGAAAGAAACCAGGAAATGTTCTACACCCCAAAGGAAAGAAATCAGTGCATGACAGCATGTTTAACTTCCTTATACAAACACTGACACACCCCGTGGTCAATGACTTGTGCTCAAAGAGCCATGCTAAACCTCACTTCTGAAGCAACTGCTGTAGTTGACTGCATTCTTCCCCTTCTCTCCCTCCCTTATTCTTCTGCTTTTGTCTTATTCTATCATCTAATTCGTTGTTCATGATCTACTCATATCTTCTTTGCCCATTGCACAAACGGAATCCTGTAGCCCATCTTTCTTAGAAAGTAATTACATTTCACCCACTGCTCTCCACTGTACCAGGACTATCAGAGTAGAGAAAATATTATTTACACTATCCAGAAGAGGTATGTCACTTTATGGTCAGCACAATAGCTTCCACAAACACCAACTGCATGTTATTTTTATCTTAGTTTCAATAGACTGTAACTTTAGTTTTTTCCTTTTTGTTTTTCAATTAGAGAAAGCCTGTTGCTCTCATGCAGTGAGTAGACTTATTATTCTAAAAATGTTATTCAAATTCTTTTACTGAGTAATACTTGTAAATGCCTAATATTTATCAACAAGAAAGTGATATTGCAGTAAATAAAAACAAATACAGTACAATGATGTTACACTTAAAATGTTACTGTTTGTTAAACATAGAGATTCTAAGATAATTCGTTACAATTTCTTTCAGTCTTATTTCCTTTATTTCTAGGAAAGCTTACTCAATTTTAGGAGTGAGCTTTCTGTATCAGGGATATCTCATGAGAAAAACACAGACTAATTCAACTCCAGTGGCAAGAAATAAATATTTTTCATACTATGCAACTTCCGTGACAAGAAAAACAAAAATCTAAATCTCTTCCTCTGAAATTTCCTACGTATTGTTTACAACCTAAGAATTTATTCTGATATAAGCCTTTTTATAATTAGCTTTTACTACTAAATGTTTCTCCTCACTGTCTATAAGCTACTAAGTATTTTATAGTTACTAAGTTGTAATAACTTCATTTTAGTTTTACACAGAACAAGGTCCCCCTTAGAATAAAATAGATACACTTCTAAAAGATGTAATAATGTAACTACATTCATCAGATACAACATTTTGCATTTGTACAGTATTCTGAACTTTGTGTTGTTCTTTTGGATTCCCTGATGATTCCTGGAACCCAAACAGAAATTCATCATGGCAGAAAGACCAGACCATTATCTGATATTTCAGGGAACAGATTCATTTCTATTCACTTAAACATGTATGAGCAGAAATAACAGTTAGCAAGTAATACAACCTTACCTATTCAGTATCTACTTTACCTATGCAATAACAAGAAATATTTCCCTCTTAACAAATTTTCCTTTTGCGCATTTTTTCTCTCACTCACATCTTACCCAGTTGTGCAGTAAAACCTGGAAGGACAAGGACTATGTAAAGGAAAGGTGTGAAATCTCAGAAGGAGAAGGCCTGGACTATCAGAAGGTGAAGGAACTTTAAAAAGTTTAGGGTTTAGGGTCATTTTCTTACAAAATACTATCCTCAAAATGGCACATTTCTGTGCCTTTATATTTATACACAACACATGCCCCTTAGCAAGGATTTTTCATGTTCTTCCTTGTGAGACTAAGACCTCAGGTCACATATAAGTTATACATAAACACTCAATGTTCCTTAAAAATACAAGAGTCAGCTGACCAGAATGAAGAATCTGCCTTCTAATGGTAAATATCCAACCTCTAATTGCTAACTGACAGGTGAGATATACAAAACAGAAAGCAAAAATAGAACCCATTATAAATTTCTAGCTATTGTGAAAAATAATGGATTTTCAGCTTCCCTTGTATTAGCAGTTATCAGTGAATTCTTTCACCATATTTATCTGTATTAATACACCTTACTGACAATATTGACACTGTATTTTTTAAATACCTAGGTCTACAAAGTAATTCTGCAATAACATGCCAACCAATTTAACTATTACTATCTTTAGTTTAACTCTACGTGACATTTTACGCCACTATCCTAGAAAACCTGAAATAGTGAAAGCTCAGATGTCTGAAATAACCGGATATTTCCCTCATTTTATGAGAACACATGAAAGATGATACTTAGGCACATACTGAATAAGGACCACTAGGGAAACTTTGCAATAAAATGAAAATATCAGCCTCACTGAAGCTTTCAACAGACACTTCAAAACATTAACATAAAGAACTATGTTTAACTGATAATACTGGATTATCTTTGATGCTATTCAGTTGATACACAGGCTGTGTTATCTTTAGACATAAAATGGAAGCTAAAGGAAATGTCAATTAGGCAAAAATAAAGATGAAACATTGTAACAGCTTTTTCAAAGGAAAACACAAACATGGAAAGAAAAAGGTAATTTCCCTTTATTTATTTAATATGAAGAAATGTCAATTCACCATTTGAAGCTAAGAAACAGCATAATCTAGTATTCTATACTAAACTGGCCTCTGGGAACATTAATTATTAATACTAGCCTCAGAATGACCACAGTTGAACAAGAACTTTCTTTTCCACTAGTATGAATAGATACCTTATAATTTAATATTTTAAAAGAAGAGTAGTAATTTATAGAGATAACAAGTACTGGAAAATCCCCACGGCAAACAAAACCTATCATAATAGCAGCTGAGTAAAGTACTGTATTATTCCTAAAGAGGGGAAAAAACCAAAAAGCACCAGAGCTTCCAGTTCTATCACTGATGTAACAATCATTAAGTTAATATAATACTTTGTGTAGTCTACTGCATGTTTATTTAACACAGTAACATGAAAAAGCCACAAATCAAATATGTATTTCCTGTACACTGTGACCACTAACTCCTCTGGTAACAAGACTACCCTGAGCATTCATCAGGAATATATGAAAGATAGCATGGTCCTATGGAGACAGAAGGACATGGAGATTTACAGTAAACAAAAACATATTCAGGCCTTTCGTATATCACACTCTGGCCATCCAAACCCACACATCTGCTACTCTAATTACAAGCCTTGTGCAACTATGGCAAAGCTCAATCTGTGATGCCTGGTTTGCTTCTAATATAGCCTGAGGTGAATTTCAAATAAAGCACACAAAGGGAAGCAGTACCAACCAGTACAACAAATGCACAGCATCCACAAGGAAGAAACTGCATTTCTCTTCCTTTTACATTCTTCTGTTACCAGCTATGTCAAAATTCAATAGCTTGGGGAAACAGGTAAGAGATCAGAAGAAAGTTCAATTTTTATTCAGAAGCAACTCTTCACCATAGATCACAGGCACTTCCATTACAGTATACTTCAAATTCAAGAATCACTCTAATTCATTATAATGAGTTTAAAGTATACAATATTTATGGGCTTGGATATTCATGTTTTGTGGGTTGGTTTTTTTTCCTTAATGCTTTCAGATCAGATTCATACAAGCTCATTAAAGAAAAAAATTATCATGCTTGAATAAGATCTCAGACAAGCAGAAGTACTGATTCAGAACTGATCCAACTTTAATTATAAATGTACTTCTCTAGAATTAAACCACACTTACCAATGTAACAGCAGGGAAAAAAAAAAAAAAAAGGAGAGGGGAATCTCTTGAAAATCTATTCCTAAAAACTGAAACCTGGTACGTAATACACTATAATCTATTCCTACATGGCAAGCTTAGTGAAATATGGCAGTGTTCACCTGCCTCTCCTGGATGACAGCAGTTGGAGTGCCCCATATTAGTTATTTTAGGGTTGGAAACACCTCATTTTTATGAAACACAGTAGTGTGAAAACTATGACAAATAATTTCTTGGAACATTTGAAAGCAGTGACACATTTGTCTTTATCAAGATTATATTCTGAAATGCAGTTTTAATAGCCACTGATGAAAGAAGGATCATGGCAGACCAAGTACCCCAAGAGCACCCATGGAGTGCTGGCATTAGTGCAGCGAGAAGTCAGCAGCACCACTGTTCTGGAAACAGTGCTTCCTGCTTCCTTTATTTATTTATTTATTCCTTTAGCAGTAGCTGTGAGTCCCAAGAACAGCTCTCTGAACTCAGGGTTTTCTTGGAAAGAGTTGGCCGAGACAGATCCTTATTTACTCAGAACTATGAGAAGGAGGGTTTTTGTAATCTTGCAAATGATTCTTCCATTAGTACCACTTATAACCTACAGAACAAATAAAAAATAATCATGTGTATAAAACTGGCAATGCTTTAATTGCACAGTATCTTTATAATCCAATAAATTGAGTGGAAATTCTCATTTTGGTGGAAAAAACCTTACTAGTTAAGAACCAACAGAAAAGGTTGCATAAGGCATGCCCATATTAAGAAATAAAAGCTAAACACATGGTAATGTGCCAATCAAATTCAAAGTTTGACTAAAAATTATTTTATAGATGTGGCAGAGTAAATTTTAGTGGATTTTTTTTAAGCTAACAATGTATCTTATATAAAGCAACCTGCAGAAAGTAACAGTTCTTCATCAAAGTTTCCATTTGTGTTTTTATCTTTAAACAGAATGGAAATATTCCTACCATTCATATTGGAAAAAAATGCTTTGAAACATCATTTTATATAAAGCAGAGACATCATCTTATAAAAAAGGATCAAAGCCATGATTATTCACTACTTCTAGGGGTGTTTCAACTGTAGCACTGACAATCCTCTGAAGACTTATTCATTGAAGCATGACAAAGAGATATTATCAACACAGTAGTACATGCTTTTTCATTCAGTAATAAATAAATTTTCTATGAAAAAAGTTATAGAAATGGAATCTCACATCATCATTTTATACATGTAATTCTGAAGGAATTGTAAAGGGATAATTAACAATGGCATATTAATCCTTGCATTACACCTCAGAGAGATGAGGTGGTTTGCCACCAAAATGTCTTCTTTCTTCGTAAGTCATACACTAGCAGAAAAAATTACAGAAACTGCAATAAAGGCCTCAGGCATTGCAACTGACCAGGAGGAAATGTAATATTTAGAGAAACACGTGCCCAAGCTACTGCAGAACAGTACCAAATCCATCATACCAGGGAGCATGGGGCTGTGTGGAGCCTCCCAAGGGCACACACAGAGAAGTGTTTAGCTGCTGTCTTCCACAGGATTTGGGTAGAGAAATCAAGCAGACAGGTTGGTTTTCCTTCTTAGAAGGGAGACCTGTTCCATTTTGGAGCTAAATTGTCACTCTCCTGCTCCCAGGAGATTTCAATCCCTTCTGAAACACACAGAGCCGAGGTAGCTGAACTATTGTTCCAGGTAGAATCAGAAGATTCACAGGAAATTAAAGACCTACTTAACTATTTAGTATAGTTCTTAAGTTCATGGTTATGAAAAGGTTCTGACACTTTTTTCCAAAATTCTATAGCAGTTACCAGACTTTAGAGGAAAAAAGCTCTGACAGCAAAGCAGATCAGATCTACACTAGATTAGTAGCAGGAAAGCAAGCATGTTCCTAGCAATTTGTAAGTAATTAAATTAAATGATACATATCTAATGAAAACTGTAGAAATCCTGAATTATTATCCACAGAGTCAGGATTTCATAACATGAAAGTAAACCAGATTTAACACAACGCAGGGTTTTTTGCAACTACAAAACCAAGGCAAAAAAGAGCAGTAGAAATATGACTAAAAATTGAAGAACTAGACCAGAGAACATGAACATCTTGCCAACCAACACATCTTTAATACAGAATATGGGAGACTTCAGAAGATAATTTCACTGACTAAAAGGAAAATTTGACCTTGAATGCAGGGACCTTGGTCGGTGTTTCCTCATACTCGCAAGTGCATCTATTGCAAATAAGTCAACCTGACCTCAGCACATCCAATGGAGCCCAATAGAAAATGCAGCTTCCCTCCTATAGTACCCCCAAGATTGCTTTGAAAACTAAACATAAATTATTGACAAATGAATTCACCACATGCAAATCAAACACTAGAAAAGAAGGCCACTCACAAATGCTTATTAAACCAACTCAAATTATCACATCTCCATCCTTATCTTCTGTTTCTAATTAACAGAAAAACTGAACTATCTAAACAATAGCATATGGTAAAAACGAAAGGAAGAAACCATTCTTCAACCTCTTGTTAATTAATTGCAGATGAAATGACTACATTCTTCTGTGCATGTTCAGCCACTCTTCTTATTTTTTAATAACATCTTTTCATGCCTTTTTTTTCCCTGAAAGTGCAGTCATTTCTGTTCTTTAAAGAGAGAGAGTAAAGAACAAGTGATATCTGGATGCTAGAGGAAATGCAAGTAATCATTCAATAATCACTGACTTGCCAATGGAAGCATTTTCACCTACTGAAATGGCTAACACATAAAAAAAATTGAAAACAAATAGCACATTAGTTGCTGAAGGGTAAGTTAAAGTGTAATTCAGACAATATCTGAACTTTAATATGCATGGTACTAAATTAGTCACTTAAACTACTAAAAAAAAAGTAGGAATCTGAAAAATCCTTAAATCAGCCAACTGAAGACTGTAAAAAAACAGCATAAAGCAAACTAATTTCATTTTACTGCAATCTATATAATAGAAACTATATCTAATTATACATTACTGATCTTTAAGCAATAGTAACCAAAGCCTATGGACCTTTAAATAAATTAAAATACTTAGGTTTTTTTAACCACTGTTTAATCCGTTGTCTCTAGATAATTTTCCCACCTCTTTTTTACCTGAGAACCACTTTCAGTAGATGATCTTTCTGACAAAAAAAAGAACAAATTTAATGTTCTTTCAGAAAACCATCACTCTTTTTACAGAGTACTAAAGCTTCTTCCTGCTATGAATTATATTGTTCCATTCCCATTTACCTGCTATCAACATTAAACTTACATGTGACTAATCGGTCCTACATGACTTAAAAAGGAGGGAGCAAAGGCTCCTAGATTCCTTGTACAGACCATGCAGCCACATGGTTGCATTTTCAGTGCTTGGGAAATTCCAGCGGGGTTCTGAGTCGGAACACCCAAGAACTTGGTCATGGAGCACAACACAGCTTGACTTTCCCCTGCTTTTCTGGCTTCTGTGGATGACAGGAGTTCTAGACTGATGCACTAGCCATTCCCCAGGGTGTCCAGAAATCCCGATTAGTGCTCTCTAACAGGGAACAGACCTAGCAAAATTCTATGCATGGTAAGCCTACTAAATTGCAATTTAGCCATTGGTCAAACTCATTTTAAAACTTCATTAACTTCTTTCCTAAAGTAAGCATTTGTAATCAACCTGTGTTAGTAACTAAAAATAACACCAACCAAGTTCCATTACCATTACTGCAAAAATCACTAAACTAGGTTGTTTGTTCACCTGATTCTGAAATTTTCATACGTTTACTTATCATTAGAAGAACTAACTCATAAATAAAGTAAGCACATGCTATGGCTAACCACATAAAACAAAAAAGAATGTTGTATACTGAAGAAAATAAGACTGGTAAACTAATACTGGAAATGCATATTTTGATTTATTGACCTGTGTGTTTCATAAAACTAAGCAGTTTTCCTGAACATATGGTTTGCTTGCTTGGTTACTTTAAAACTCTATTTTTATTTAGAGTAGGTTTCCTAAAAATTCTGGTTCTTCTTTTAAGGAAAGTGCTAGCTCTCTATGATAACCTTCTGTGAGAATCTGTGATAATAAATCTTATTAATATTTTAGAAATTAAAAAATAAACAAGGGGAAAGAAGTTCTTCTCTCCTTGTACTAGAGTACATGTAACCCAGGCTGTGTGCATTGGCAAGTCTATGGCACTAACAGAACAGGCCAGATTTCAGCTTTGTCCTGACTTGGGAACTACATGACACATTTGTATTCAGATTTACAACTGCAAACAATGAAACAATGAACCCTTCCTATGGTAAGACGATACTCCACATATTTTCTCTCTGAAACACATTCTCTAGATCACTATTATTATTGTTATTATTGCAAACAAATCTTAGGAATAGCAGTTCTATTCACCAACCAGCAGAGCAAATTTCTAGAGACACAGTGAGGCCACATTGTCATCTATATCTACTGGAACAGTTCTATTCCACACACCTGTGCAAGAATACCCTTTTTCCAGTGTTAAAAAAAATTATATAACTATTTATATTTTTGGCAGCACACTATCATTTAATGAATAAATATTGCTTTTTTTTGTTTTTTAGTAAATACAATTACGAACTTCAGTTATCCAGCTACTATTTTTATCTTTGGTTAATTTTCTAAGAACACAAGAGCTTAAACAGGCACTTCAGATTTAACACTGATGTGAGTGTTACAGGAATTATTAAGCACTAGAACATTTATGAGGCTAATGTAAATCACTAATGCTGTTACTTGCTCTGATTTTTATGCCATTATATCCTTGACAAACAGAGCCAGGCTGAAACACATTCTGTCATAACAGAACACGTACAATCCCTTTCTTGGATTTCCCTAAGAGAATACTATGTGAGTTAGGGTTTTTTTTCTCTCAGTGTTTCCTATACATCATGATCTTGCAGAATTGTTTTGATTAACTTGATGTGCAGGATTGCAACTGGCCCATTCATTGCTGAATCTAAGAGAAATGCCACTCGGGTCTCTGATAAAAGTACTCATTAGAAAGGTGTTAAATCCCAAATGAACTGATTATGTCAGTGAGGTGTCACACAGTTCACCTACAGATGTTCCACAAAGTGTGAGAAATCAACATCAGAAATGAAAACTTGTTCTTCATAATTTTTCTGTAAAATGGATCATCATTATGTTTACATCTCATATTTCAGCCACAGCACTAAGCAGGATATTACTGTGCTATTCTGAGAGAACAAAACAGGTGGAAACAAATTCCATTCCCTTTGATACAAATGGAGTATAAACAGCAATGTCAGAGTCAAACTGGAGAAGAAAGGAGAAAAAGGAATGGTAGGAACAGAAATAAGAAACTCCAACAGCATAATGCTCGATAATCTCCCATATTTCAGAGAGAGCAGTCCAGGCAATTAATATTTTAATATACTGAACTTTAGCTCTTTCATATTATCTGAGAAACCAGTGGATTTTTCTGAAGCATACTTCAAAAATACCTTAACTTCTCTGCTGACCCTACAAATATTTGTAAATTTCAGACATGATATAAGCCTCACAGACTTTTTCTAGCTATGATTCATTCTCACTGTATGAATCAGGCTCCTTATAATGCACATCATTATCATGAAAAATAATTTTTAACTTCTAATAACAGCACTAAACGAGGAACATAAATAATTTAGCACTTATTTTTACCCAAATGAGTATTCTTGAATTAGACATAATTAGAAATAATGACCGACTTTTAGAAAAAGTACATTTTTTTGAAATTGTAGAGTTCACTCCTGTGATAGTAAACACCATACGTCTTTAATCACCTTGTTTCCACTGAGCAAAGTTACAATAGTGAAAAAAAATCTTCCTTACCTATGTATACAATTTTTAGATTCAAGATATGCCATACCAGAGGCAGCATCTAATGAAAATTTCACCAACTGTTTGGTTTTCAGCTCATCCTTCTTTTTTCTTAGGAATGACAGGAAATCACCTCCTAGAAAATCAGACAGATGGACAGTTAGAGACTGATAGCATACTCACATTTATCTCTCATTGGAGGTGCAAGAGCAAACAAAATGCAGGTTATCAGGTGTTCAGCTCATCCCATCAGTTTGAGGCTAGTCCAAGAAAAAGGAAGGAACTCATGTTTCTAAAATACATTCTCCCTTATATATTAGGTGCTTAAAAGTGAAAATTGCACAGCATGCTTTTGATATAACGAACATCTTCACCAGTGTACATTAAATACAGACTCACTTAAAAACTGTTGACAAAAACAACTGACAATCTGTGATACATATTTTTTGTTGGATTATCCCTTTTTCAAATCTGTTTCCCACAATTCTTCTCTAATCACAGAAGTATTAATTGTGAATAAAGAGATTAGGTTCTATTATCTACCTGAAAGTAATTATTTTTTAATGGATCATTTGCAGTGATGCTTCTCAAATTCTACACTGATGTGCTGGAGAAGCAATGAAATGTTTTCTTCTTGGACAATGTTAGCTAGATATTTGACCAGGCCAGTGGAGTGCGAACAGTTACTACTGTGCCTTCAGAGTCTTCTGTCTTGGAGAAGCAAAGCCATCGTCCTCTCATCTGAGAAGTGGGAGGTGTCAGGGTGGAGAATTCCCAAACTGCAAATTGTGTTAGCAAAAAATACTCTGAAAAACTGATTTAGGACAAAGGTAAGCTGGAACACTGCAAAGCCATCTTCTGATTGATATAAATATATTAAAATTTTTCTAAAACATACTTTATTATTCCAGGCAAAGACAAAAAAATCACAGCAGAGCTTTTCATACCACACAATTATTTGATAGTAAGTAGCCAGTCATTGCTCCAGTATTTGTTTCCTTTCATTTATGAATGAACTGGCTATTAGGATTCGTTATTGCAAAATGAAGCCGATTTGTAATACCCTACATTTGCTTTTAAACTCCAATGGAAAAGGAGAGATGGATACTACAAACTGGACTGGGTAATAATCAACTTTTCTTTAATCTGAGAGGTTACTGACATAATCTGGTAACTGGTAAAAAGTATATATAGCCAGTGGGAAGTAAGATAAACACTCCAATTAATTATGTGTCATTTCTTGCACATGTAAACAGAATTATTCTAGTTACAGCAAACAGCTAAAAATAACTTTTAAGCAATTCACCCAACACACACAACAAATGGAGGAAAATTATGTTATTTATATGCTGAGACCTCATTGGTCTCTATGCAGGATTCATCTTTTAATGAGTAAGTATGGCTGCATGTCTTTATGAATGTGAAGTCTCCCCTTCTTGACAAACTGCAGCATTGCTTAAACAAGAGCAGTAAATCAAGGCAGCTTACAAAAATACACTTAAGACCTTTAAAAGACATTTAAGATCTTAAAATCTCTCTTTAAAAAACTTGCTATAACAACATCAGTGTAAACTATAATCCTCACAATTCATATAAAATCTTTGTATAAATAAATTAATGTTCTCCACAATCACCAGATAGTTTCACTACCTGTTCTCAATTAACAAGGATATTAAAGACAACAAGGAAACTTAAAGACAAACTTTAAACTAAAGAAAACCTAATCATATCCATTAAATTTTTTAAAAATAATACATGTTATAAATTTGTTTCCAATATGCTCAGGCAATCAAATTAATATTCCAATTTTCAACAATTTGTTTCTGAATTATATTAAAAGCTGCTCAGTTCCTTTACATCAGAGTATGTCAAACTCAAACAGCACAAGCCTGTTACTTGCAAATGCAATTCACTACCATCAGGAAGTGATTTAGGCTTGCTGATTTTCAGAGTGTGGCATGCACTGTACAAAATTCTAGAGCCTCCACAAAAACCATTACATTACTTTAATCTGTCTCAGGGTTTTCACTGGCTGTTCTCTTGTATCTGTCCTTGCATAGAAATGGCGAAACAATCTTCTAAATATTCTGTTTAATATTAATTTAAAAGCAGTGTTAATAGCAGACAAAACAGCCAAGTGACACCCATCTCCCTCTACAATACTCATAATGTTCAGGCTAAATATGATTATCCTCATCACTGTGATACTAACATAGGTTTAAGTGTCTGCCCTTTTAAGTAACAGAGTTACTCCTCAGTAAATTCTGACTTTTCCTGTGATCAATGTTCCAGCTATTCATCTTCACAGCAAAGCATCCACATGAATACCTTCAAGGCTGAATTAAGAATATTTCTCTACAAACTCTTCAGTGCAGAGCTGTGGTTAGGTAGTATCTTTATGTACTCTTAAAAGTAAGTTTGAATATGAAAAGCCCTAATTCACTATTTGCAGCACATAGTGTCAGAGCATTATTTCCAACATAATAGCTGTTGATAAAAATGAAATAAGCAGACCTATTAGACTATGAAACAACTGATGCAAAACTAGATGACTATATAATAGTAAGCAATTATGTGGAATTTCCACTGTACCATGGCTACCTGTTATTCCAGTTAATGGCCCACAACACCACTAGACAATGAGGTATATTCTAACAACGCTAAGAACTACAAAGAAATTAGATCATTATATATATATATATAATCACCTAGCAGAGATGGCTTGCCTATTTCGTATTTACAGGGGGATAAATAACAGTACTGGAATCCCTTCCTAGTACTACAGAATTATTTTATTCAGTAGAGGACAAAATGTAGTTCATAAGCAGACGCTCCATAAGCGCAACCTATAATTGGGTTCCTGAACATAGCCCTTCATGTATTTTGCTATGAATGGGAACTGTTTCTCATTACATGCAGGAGTTCTGAGTGTGAAAATACCATGTATCAGCAAGTCCTTGTGTTGGCTGTGCTTTACAGCATAAACTTCTTGTTGTACAATAGGTACTATATCATGGCAATAAAACAGTTCACTCCTTTTCACACAAAAAAGCAAGCTAATGTTTTGAAAGAGGAAAAAACCCCGTGATCTATGAGAAGAAATGAAAAATGCAAGAAACAACAATGAAAATCGTTAAATAAGTTTACGAAGTAGTTATGGTAATCTCTGATTTGACTGGCATTTATCATCAAGTATGACCACAAATTTCAGTGTTTTACTGAGCTGGTGTCCAAAGTGACACCTACCTACTTGCTCTAGGCACTCTTGGCATCATTCTAACAACCACATTTGTGACACCAAACACAACTAAAATGTGTTTTGAAATTATGATGGGAAATCTGCCACTGAATTGGTATATAGGCATACATTGTTTATATACCATATCTCTATCTAGTATCCTAATAATATTATAAATAATGACATAAATATTAATAAATGTCTTAATACAATACCAATTATTACAAATTATATGAAGTTATATGCATTACTATTCACATATTCACATAAATGTTATTAAAGTGGGAGAATTTACTTTGTTAAATAGACATTTTAACTGTTTGTTTAAAGAGGTCACTTAACTCTTCTTATGTTTATACACACATTGATCATGCAGACACATCTTGCTTGTGGCCACACCTCCTAATAGTCCTCCTAACCCAGGGGAGCTTTAGAATTCAGTATTCCTAATTGATTTACAGGCCATTGCAATATTATTGAAATTACCTTTTACCTGCACCTGTAAATACACCTGTCCAGTACTGTAAATTTGAGAATTTAAATGATCAGTATTTCAAGTAGCCTTAAAGCAATTTAGAATTTCCTTTATTGCCTATATATCTTAATCCCATATACATGGGATCTAAAACACAAACCCAAATGGAGTTACTTAAAACTGTGAATTTAAAATAGTAAACATGCATCTCTAGGGAATTCTACGAGATACGTTTTGAAGTATATAAGAAGCAATTTGAAAAACTATTTAAAATATAAAGGTTTTAAAATGCTAAAACACTCATTTTCAATAAGTACTGTGCCTTCACACTTCAACAAATGCATCACTTGTATGCAATGCAGTGCTTTCACTTTTTTTTTTTGTTCTTTTATCTATGTAATAACAGAAACTGTAAATAAACTCAAGGTTTATTTTTCTAACTGCCTACAGTTGGAAATTGTGAAATCCAGTTAAAACTTTATTTTTTCTGTTAAGCAAAGCAAATGACAGTTTTTATAACCATGCAAAGTGCTGCCAATGTAATATTAACAATGGCAGTAATGAAGTGTAAGAAGAAATACCTGTATGTGAAAACAAAAGATGAAGAAAAAAGAAAATTAAATGAATAGTGTGCACTGAGAGACAAGGACAGGAGCAGCAGCAGCAAAGAAGTAAACACAGAGAAAAAGTGGCTTGTACCAGAACTGTGCTGTGGATGACTTTTTAACAGACAGCCTGTGATGAGACCAGAACAGAGATGACTCATGAGCACAAAATAACCGCACTGTGATAAAATGAAGATGAGAAGAAGGTTACAACACATTTGTGTGTGCTGTTTCACTTCCTTTCAACAGGATTACAGACCAGAGACATATGATAATCAAAATAAACGAAATATTGACAATGCTCAGCAGTCCTGCTTTAGATTTCAGGTGGATCAAATAAGGTAGAGCATGAAGCCAATATCCCATGCGACATAAGGACCTGCTCGAAACAGAGTCTGTCATCACTCATCAAGAGGATTTCTGGTTAGAAATCATAGTGAGACATCAATCACTGGCATCACTTGTCCTCTGTGCTGCCAAAATAACACTACCCAGACTACCTGGACTCTTATGTTTTAATATTGTGGCTGTAAGGATAACCCACTGTGAGTGCCTAGTACACTATCATACTATGCATATCACATGATAATGATATGCATTATCATGTGATATGATACTATCATATGATAGTGATTGATATGATACAACAGTGATAAGGCCTACTTCAGAAACCAACTGAAAGGAAAATCATCTTTCCCTGTGAGGTCTTCCATTCTTCAATAAATAATTCTTGTAACTGTATTATGCTCAATAATCCATAATCAAAGGCCTTGAAAAGGATTCCAGATTAGAGAGACCTGATAGCTGATGTGAAACAGAATGTATCTGAAGAACACATTTTTTTTAACCTAAAGAAAAACAATGAACATTTTTTTAAACACAGACAAATTAAGTAGCAACCACATCAACACCTGTTCTAGGCAAAGTAAAAAAAAAATTATTGTGAATAACGATAAATAAAAAGAAATAAGTTGAATACAGATGTTTTTCAAACTACCCAAACACTTTGCTAATTTTTTAAGTTTGGTTGTTGTATTCAGTTTAAAAATGGATTTTCTAGTTTCCTCTACTTACTGATTTGATTCTGTACAATATCAATACAAAACATAGCAACATCAAAGCCTAGAACATATGAAGAGAGAAAAATCCAACTGTGGTCTGAAATGGTACAATAAAGGGAGACCAGAGCTTTGGTCTTGTTTCACTAAACTGTAGCTCTGAGGCAAAGGGAATTTTTTATCACCACCAGCTACACTCTAACAAAGGAATCTGGCTTTTCTAAATAATCTGGAATCCATGAAGCAAAGAGGGAGGAAGAGACCCATGTGCATTACAGGGCTATGAGCAAGGAAAGGAAGAAGGAACAGGGTTTGTAAGTATGTGTGAGTGTACTGCACAAGGACTGGTGAGAAGAGGGAAAAGTTGGACACATGGAGAGAAGGAATACATAGGAGGTGTCTGGCTCTTTGAGTGAAATGCCCAACAAGAGCAGATGGCACAGGCAGAAGCACAGCAAGTTGCAGATATGCAGAGACAAATCAAAATGGAAGCTGGAAACTTAAGAGGATAAAGTAAGAGAGACAAAAACTAGAGAAGCAGACAGGGATCTGTGTGAAGAGAAACTGTACGGTAGACAGACAGTGGCTTCACTAACCAGTAATAATTAAAAGATAACTGATTTGACTAGAGGAAAAAAAAGATAACTGAATAGAAAACAAAGCCAGACAGTCACTATTACTGTACCTTACCTCTAACTGGAATTTGACTGACCCTTTTTTTTTTTGTTGTGGTACTGATTTTGGACAACGCGCAGTAAAGACTCAGGATGTGACTGCAAGATAGGACTCAGAACTGAAATCTGCTCACAAAAGATGCTAGAGAGGATGTACAACCAACACAACCAATGGGTCAGATCATGCAAAACTTTATTAAAGTTTTAGGGGTTCTCTAAAGAGAAGCAATTAGAAACAAACCATGAATCATCTCTATAGACATCTCACTGCCTCCAGAGACAGGAAAGAGAAAAAAACACACTATGACAGATATAGCCAGATGGTATCTGTACAGGTGATTTGGCTTAACAGATACCAGCTTGACTACCCTAGCTCAAAGTAGACACGGCAAGGATGGGTCGGACTCAAACCCAGACAGAGGACCTCAGTCAACCCCTGTAAAGCACAGATCACCCATATTTAGTGAGCCAGGCACAGCTGAGACCCTTGACCAATCATGTCTGTAAGCACGAGAAATTTGAAAGCTCTATAAAAGGGACTGCCAGACAATAAACGAGGCTTTTGCCACATGATCCTCAGTGTACGTCGCATCCCTGTCTCCGACTCAGCAGCAACAACACACCAAAGGAGAAAATGCAGCAGCTGAATCGCACAATGTGGAACTAGAAGTTCAGATAGTTCCCAGCATCAATCAGCATTCCAGGCCTGTGTATGAAATCAGTGGCACCTCGGAGACAGAAGGTCTAATCTAAGGCTCAAGTAAGCCATGATATACATCTACTTCAGCTGCTCCTAGCATGTGCTCTCCTTTACCCAAGATGATTAACTACTTGAAAACCTCAAGATAATGGATATTGTACTTCATATTAATAAATAAATAAATTATATGCATTTCAGTCTCAGAACTCAATTTTTAGTTATAAATGGGTTTACTGGTTTCAGTGCAAATAACAAGAGAAATACACAAAGTCAGCTGTGATTTGGTGCTGTATCTGAATTATCATTGCATGCAGAAAATAAGAGCAATTCCACAAAATTCATTTAAGATTTAGTAAGCTGTATCAGCTCCTCAACACCACCTATAATGGATCTGTAGGTACTTCTACACTTTATGCCCTGGAGCCCTCTTTTCCAAGAAAAGCCAAAAAGTGAGCCTGGTAGGTGAGGAAGACACCAGGCTTTATTTGCACGTTTCTGACATAAGACACTCTGTGGAAGAAGTGCTGCAACATACAGAAAGTAGCAATGGAGTTGCATTTCAGAAGAAAGGGAGTGAATAAACCAAGCTAGACCAAACCCAGCTGCAGCAGGTAGGACAGCATGAACAGGGTTCAGAGGTAACCCCAGAGCTTGGGTTAAGAATCATAGAACCCCTCGGGTTGGAAAAGACTTCCAAGACTATCAAGTCAACCTTCACTTCAACCTTCGACCAAACACCACCATGCCCACTAAGCCATATCTCAAAGTGCCAGGTTTAGCCATTTTACGAACACTTCCAGAGGTGGTGACTCCGGGTACATAGGCATGACAAAATGGCCGTGCTCCTTCCAGGTGTGCCTGGGAGTCTGTCACCTCTGATTTTTTTCTGCATCAGTGGCACAGGCAATTTCTATGCTAAATGATTCAGAACAGACCTCTACAGGTTACCTTATCCAACTGCAAAGACAGAAGTTATGACCTCGCTGAACTCCCCCTTGGAAGCTGGCTACACGTCTAGATATAAGCTGAGTACAGCTGAAATCTAATTCTGACAATCTTCCCATGCTATTAGTGGATATTTTCATGGCTGTTTACATGTACAGGCATAGCTCTACCTCTTTCCAGCTGCCAGCATTCAGAACATGTCAATACAACTTAGATAAGACAAGGAACACAAACTCACTGTTAAGTTAAAAAGGAAGTTGTTTTTAAAGCATGTATCTGTTATCAAAAAGGAATTCCATCCTTTTGGTGGTATCAGGAAGGCACACTGGTACTCCGGATGTCTTAAGCACTCCAGTGAAACATCTACCATGCATTAGTAGGAGAATGAAAAATGTCCATAAACACACACTGGGGAGAGGGGGTGAGAATCAGATCAGAGCAGATCACTGCTATTAAAGCAGATCACTAACAGAAAAAACTAAATATGGTCTATGGCCACAGAATGGATCAGGAGACAAGAGAAAACTGCTGGGAAACTGTTCAAAAACGTCTGAGGCAAGGATCTGGTACAGGAAGATCATCTAGCTTTCGTAATATCCTAACATACAACATCCTCATCATGGATCATATTAGCATAATGCATATGCTAGAGGAAGCTATATTAAGACTCAACAGACAAGACAGACACTTCAGTTGCCTATATTTGAATGCTTGAGGTAGCAGAAATAAAATTATTCCAAAATATTTTTGGGGTTTTCATTTAAACTATGTTGGTTATGAAAAAGTTTAAATATATAGAAACCCAAACTAGAGAAAGTAGGCTACCAAGCTGAGATTAAACATTCCAGCTTCTAAAAGGAGCAGGTTACAAAACATATGACTTCAAGCTTCTTTCTACTACCTTGAATCAAGCACAATGTCTTGGCTTGCAATGCAAACTGTAACCAAAAGTACAATTTTTATTGCCATCTGTTGAAATCGGTTGGGGAGGTGTTTTCTTTGTCTCTTCCAGGACCCATCCTCCCTCCAGAGGATATCTTCTGTTAACGGGCCATTAATTCTCACTGCATGACTGATAAAATTACATCATCCCATTGTGAGATGCTCCACACAGAAGGAGGAGCCAACCATTCCCACTTGGATAAAAACTGAAAGTCAGAACACCAGGACAGCCTGTTTTCCACTGAATTCCCAGAGGAAGACTGGACCCATCTGCACCACCACTGGACCTTCAGAGGAAAACTGCCCTCTTCTACAGAATCATCTCTGCTTCAACAGAACCACATCTGTCACTCCAGGAGGACTTAATCAGACTGCTACCAACACCCTGACCAATAGGGTGTCAGGTTGTATTCTGACTCTGTAGTGTGTTCTTTTTTGTTTGCTTGGTTTTTTTCTACTATTTTTTTTTTTTTTTTAATACTACTAGTAAAGAACTGTTATTCCTATTTCCATACCTTTGCCTGAGAGCCCCTTAATTTCAAAATTACAATAATTTGGAGGGAGAGGGTTTACATTCCCCATTCCAAGGGAAGCTCTGGCTTTCCCTGGCAGACACCTGTCTTCCTAAACCAAGACACACTGGAATATATAAAGACGTTTGAATCTACTTTTAATTAGACAAATCTTTCCAGAGAGAGCTGGTGCAAGCATGATCTTGCAAACTCTTCGCTGGAGGGACAGAAGCACAAGACAGATGCAACAAGATAAGCTGCTGAAAAAGTTGCATAAAGTGGTAACTGCCCCACAGGATTCCACATTTATCCTCAAAATGCCCCATTCTAGACACACATTTCAGGGACATGCCAAGTTATTACCTTTAAATTAAATTCTCCTTTCAAGACTAACTAACATTCAAGTAAATTGAAATTAGCACAAAGAAGAAGAAAGACTGTTGCATCTTAGGATTGCTTTTTGCATCTTAGAGATTACATTTGGGTTTGTTCTTCTCCTAAAGGAAGAGGAAAAAAATTCAAATTTTTAATGAGACTCTTGTAGCTCCTTTTTTCATTACATGGGAGATTTGATGATAAATTATAAGCAAATAAAAATGCAGTTAGATGATCCTGAGTATTGTGATGAATTAAAACCCTCTTTGTGGTTTTAAAGATCACTAAAAGAGAAGTTGGGGCCAGAAAGATAACAGGGTAGAAGAGAAGGGAATTTTAATTTTTCCTGTCTTTTTTCATTAAAAGATGCTGAGTTCACTCTGAAAAGAAAAGAACAAAAAGCAGGCTCTGTAGCCCCTTCAGCATTTTCCTGATAAATCTTCTCCATGCCCCAACAAAATTCAGCATCCGTTTCTCTCAGGTTGATAATCAGGATTCTGGCAGTATTCCAGGAAGTACTTTTGATCATGATATAAATTTGCTAAAAATTAGCTGTTATGAAAATTCCTTATGCCCCAAGTGGCCTTAAGAGACAATGGCAAATAGTTCCTTTGCTGTTCTGAATACCAAAGCATCTCCTCATAATTATTTCTCTTTCTTCAGTTTTAAGGTCAACAATGCAAGATAAAACACAAAAATCCCACCAGGACACAGACACAGAGCAAAGAAAAATTAATAAATTAACACAGAAAATGTGAGTAGAATGCTCAGTTTTTATGACTGACTTGGCATTCCATGAAAGTAAGTCTTCCTTAACACAGCACTCTAAACTCTTATAAGAAGTTCTGCTCTTTCTCATGGGGGAAACCACCCCTGACAAAGGTTTATCTCCATTACAAAATTCCAGTGGTTGCAAATACACAACAACTCTCCCTGAACAGCTTTAAGACTCCTGTTGCACATTTCTTACATTACTTTTCAGTCAGGTCAGTCAAGTCCATAGGACAATACAAACTCACTACTCTATACAAACTCACAGCTCTATACTACCATCAAGCATTTGGGAAGTCTCAACATACAGGATTTCTTTCCCCAAAATTCATTAGCAATTCTCATTTTAACTTCTTCTGTCTTTCTTAGGATAAATTGCATACTTAAAGGGTATCACAACAGAGTAATAAAAAGTTACTGTATTCAGTTATGAAACAGTGTAGTATTCCTATGTACAGATCAGAAGACACCAGAAAAAAACCTCCACCAAGTATGACCTTTGCAACAAACCTTATCAAATCCATCTTAGAGAGCATTTCACTTTAAAGCAGTAAAAATTATGAAGAATATTACAAAGAAAATAATTTATAGCAACCTATATGAGGTTCAGAGTCCTTTCAAGATACTAACATGTTGCAACAGTCTGATTTATCTAAGCAGCAGCCTTTTTAACAGTCTTAATATTTTCAAACTAGGAACAACAGAGAGAAGGAGTCATAAGTCATACAAGAAGGGGAAATCTCTATGGTAATTTCTCCATGAATAACAAAATGTTTTAATAGAAAGCTCATTTCCAAGTAGAGTTTTTTCTCAATTCTTAGCCTGAAAATTTCTCAGAAGAAAACTAGGCCACGGTAAAACTGAAGGGGATTTATTATTACATGGTAATTGAAAAGCCATCCAGCAACTACAGCATTGGGTCCTTATAAAGATCTGTGATATCTATCCTTTTAGTTAATATTTTAATGTAATTTAGGTAAAGAAGAATAAAATTATGTGCAGGAGTTCTTTAAAAGTTATTGCAAATTTGTCCATGCAATCACAAAAAGTTTTAAACCATCTGCTTGGCTAAATTCCTTTTTCACAGAAGCTAGCTAGCATAACTTAAGCCTGCAAATCAGATCTGTGTACAGATCTCAACTTACAAATACATAAAACTTTTATATGAAAAACAGTAACGGTTTATTGATTCATTTTCCATGGCTATCTCGGTAACTTTGGGAAGGCGAGGGGAGGAAAGGCAAAACAATTTGTTTGGGATTTAAAAAAAAACCCAACTTTTAGCAACTCTCTGCAAATTCCTGAATGGTGTTTTTAGCTCACATTTCTCACATACATGTAACTTTCCATATATACATGAAGGAAATTGCTGCTACATAAATTTCAGTTTATATACGACACAGAATATTTTACTGAGTTTGTTTTTTCAACTATTAGAAGAATAGCTTATAGAAAGCAATAATAAATCTAAATTCTACAATAAATAAACAGTGCACACATTCTTTACAAGATGTTCCTTCCCACTCACAGAGAACCTGCAGAAAGACCTGTAAAACAAGACCCAGGAGAGAAGAGACCTGGCCCTCCAAAACCCCAGGAAGTGGCAGGGAGATCAGATGTATTTTCTTATACGTGTATCCCTTAAAGAGACATCTATGTAATATACACATACATTATATTAATACCTTTCCTAACGCCTCGATAAGTGGATTGCAAAAAGGATCAAGTCTTTCCTTCTGTACTAGAGTAATCTATGATAGATTGACACTGGGAGGACATGTACAGTTTTCTCACTAATAGGTAGTTGTGTTCAAGGCCAGGTGACATGGCGCTCTGAGCAACCTGTTCTAGCGGACAGTGTCCCTGCCCATGGCAGGGGGTGGGAACTAGATGATCTTCAAGGCCCCTTCCAACTCAAACCATTCTATGATTTTATGTATCCATTATATGCTACATTGTTTATTATTTCAGT
This sequence comes from Phylloscopus whistleri, assembly GCA_017589585.1. Taxonomy (NCBI): domain Eukaryota; kingdom Metazoa; phylum Chordata; class Aves; order Passeriformes; family Phylloscopidae; genus Phylloscopus; species Phylloscopus whistleri. Next base: position 522,763 of record JADMLD010001013.1, read on the forward strand.
TAATCCTTCCTACATCACCCATCTTGACGTTTCTTTATTACTATGGCTCTTACTATAGGAACTTACAGGACACATCACTTATGCTAACAACCCCCACAATACCCCACAAGAAAAGGGTCTACTGCAAAGGATAATTATCTTTTAATTTTGTTTCTCTGTTATTTGCTGGCAACATTTGGGCTATTTTTGCATGTAACAACCAATGGACACATAATTAAATATGCATCTCCAACCTTTCTTTACTGTTTTCACTAATGCCTTTATCCATATGCATGGTTTTTAATCCTATTTATGCTTGAAACAAAGGTATCTCTGCAGAGCCAGTTCATGACAGAATCACTAACAGAGTAGCACCTTTCTATATAAACTGCTAAGTTTCAATATACACTTCTAATACCTGAATAAATTAAGATTCTGATTTGAAATCAAAATCTGGAATGCAGAGCAGAATTCACTGCTATGCAATCACACCACCTTCTGAGGAGTCTCAAAAGACACAGCCTACGTGTATTTCGGGTATTAAAAATGGCAGAAAATTTGCAAGCATTAGACAGAAGTCAAAAAACAGGAGAAATCCCTTTTTTTATGGGGACGCGTCTAATTTTATCCTCAGGGAAAAAACTGTCAGACATTTTTATTAATCACATGTGTTCTCAGCCATACATTCACAGAATGCAGTTCTAAGTTAAAACCTTGGTATTTTTAGTTATTAAACAGAATGTCAGAGTTTAACTGCTTAAACACCTTCAAGCATAAACACATTTAACACAAAACAATGAAGATACTGAGAAAGTGTAGTGTCAAGTGGAAGACAAGGTTACCACTATCCTGTTCCTCAAAGGGCATCATTATATACAAAGTCAGATCACTATTAATTATCATTTTTTGTAATTCTATCCAAAGTTGTCACTAGAAAAAGAAAAAAACAGTAACATCAGAATCACTGCTTCTCTACTCATTTAAGTGATTTGACTTTTCTCTGGCATCCTTATGTTTTCTGCTGATTTGGTTGGTCTCTTGGTGCCAAGATGTAAGAGCATGTGAGAAAGTGTGATGGCTTGAAGGCAGTCCCGTGTTTATGAGGGCATGCAGGCAGAGCAGCCAGCCCAGGGGGTTTACAGACCATTGAAACAGGGCAACAATTCTCTTTTCAAGAACCTTCTTTCTGAAGCAAATTCAACCCCAAATATGTCTGGATAGACTTGAACTACAAAGCAAGCAGGAGAATTAGAGGAAAGTTCTCACTCAATTCCTCCCCAATTGCATTAGCGTATTTCAACAACTTGTACAAGGCTCTGAAAAACCTAAACCAGAATGATAAAGGTATTAAAAGATCAGGATTTGGTTTTATCTTTAGAGATGTCTGGAGAAGTTGATTACTAAAGTACCCCTTAAAACTGAGGACACTGTTTTCAGTCTCCATTTTAATAAAGTTAATCGTGCATACAAACATAACAATCTAATATAATCTAATTTTATAAAGGTAGAAAACCCTGCAAGGTCAAATATTTAATCAGTGCTCTCATTCTACAGCCAGTATTCAAGAATTATAAGCAATATAAATCTTTCTGGAAAAAAATGGTTCTTAAAGCAGCTTGCTGTATAATTTTGAAGACCAATCCAGTGACATACAAAACAAATACAGTGTTGCATATTAAGCAGTACTAGAGGCTATCAAACCAAGACATTTTCCAGCTGCTGAGAAAATCAACAAAGAGGTAAAATTGCCCAAAAGCTGTTATCATCCCAACAATTTGAAATTCACTCCAGCCATTGCAGAACAAAATGAACTCAATTCCAAAATTAAATCAACAGCAACCCAAAAATCAAGCAATACATTCTGGTAAAGAAAAAAATGGGTATTACTAAAGGTGACCCAAACATGAGTTACTAAAATTGAGACATTACCCAGACATGACGTTTCTTTAACTACTTCTTAATATTCACTACCTAACTTTATTGTTATAGGAAATACCATTGAATATCTTATCAGGAGAAAAATGAAGCTTCTGTTGTCTTTCAAGGCTACAGTAAAATTCTCAACAGATTTGTGGAGCTCAACAACTCCAAAGCTAGTAGAACCCAGTATTCCCAAAGATTTGCAACACAGGTGACTTTTGAGGTCAGTCACAAGAATGCAGAATGAGACAAATAGAAAACAATACATTTCACACTACGGAAACAATAAAACCTATGGAAATATGCTGCTAAAAAAAGGAAAAAAACCAATTACCTGGAACAAGTTCCATAACAATATATATAGGCTGTCGTTGAGTGCAAACTCCTATAAGTTTTACAATATTAGGATGATCATATTGTTTGAGTATTCTGCAAAACACACAAGAAGCTTATTATATTAATAAACTTTATTGTACAGGCCGATTAAATATTACAGGAAAATATCTTAAACCTTTAATGTTACTTTATTGGAAGATGTCATTATTCTTATCAAAGAAAAAATACGATTACTGTTATCAAAATCGATGTAACAGATCACCACTCAGTTTGAAATGAAAATCATAACTGATTCACTAATAAATCAAAAATTATTGTAATTTTACCATTTGTCTATGTGATAATTATCTATATAACTGACAAATGGCCTGAGAGGTTTGCAGTTTCTTAAGAACCCTTGTATTTAATCAGAATTTCAGTGATGGACCAGAGGCAGAGCTATATCAAAATAGTATGCACAGCGTGCCTGTATGCTTCCCTGCTGCACTGTTCAAAAGCACACCTGTCCCAATTTTACTTTGAGAGATTAATTAATACAGTAAGTTCTAGAAGACTATAAGGACAATAATTTTGAGAATTAAAACATTTACATCTTTTGACACAATGCTTTAATAAAAACAGTTCCAGCCTAAAACAGCATGCAATGATTTGTAAGTTAAATGAAGAGCAAGAAAAAAATTCTAGAGAGATCTTGTAACTTAAATGTTCCTTCTGATATTTGCTGACTCAAAGCACCTCCTCCTTTTCCCTTGGATTAAGAGTAAAATACTAACCTACCTGACACATATGCATTTAGCGAAAAGTAACACACTCCATTTTTTCAGACCATTTTTTCCCATTAGTGTCAAGCTGCTTAACAAATGGCATATCTCTGCTATTGCCAAGTAACAAGTTTTTTAAAATGATTCAATAGACAGAGTGGCTGATCTTCATTCTATAAATGCAGACAGTATCTTTTATTTTTCAATATTGATCATGCTAGTTTGGGAGTGGAAATTAAAACATATTACGCTTCATAGCAAAAAGGAGCAAGGTATTTTAAAAATTATGACATTTATCTCAAGACACTCCTCTCCCTGGAGTTTCAGAACCTATCTATGCACATCAGCTGACACTCAGAATACTTTGCACATTGTGTTATGACTTTTATTTGAAAAATAAGCATATAATCTCATGCTGATTGACACAGTATAAAATACCTCTACTGGAGCAATCTCTTCTTACAAAGGGAAAATTACTAAATGGGGTCTATACCCCACTAAGAAAAGTAATCTGGGCACATTTGATCACCTGAATTAGCCATGCATGTAAGGCAGGAGTTAGGCCTGGTATAATCACATTTAAATTAACAACATCATCCAGTCTTCTTATCCCAATCCTCATGGCACATCTTAGAAGTTCTAAATGAAAGCACTTAAGACAACAACATTTTATTTTACAGGCATGGCTTGCTTTGTCAAAGAGATGGTTTCAGCAAGTGCAGATGCTACTGCATTCACACGTTAAAAATGCAACAGACAGCTGTGGAATGTACTGAGGGAGAGAAAGAAGGAAAAATTTGACTACTGTTTTCCTGAGTTTTTCAGAAGGTCAGATTCAGAAGGTCAAATTTATCTGGTGATAAAAACTGAAAAAAAAAAAAAACTGCCACAAATAATTTTAGAGAACCTACCTGGCTTCTGACAGAAATTTTATTTTCAGTTCCTGAGGAAGATCTTCTTTGCAAGTTTTTACAGCAACAGCAGTTTTATCCTTTAATGTTCCTTTATACACCTCACCAAAATTACCCTGAAATCAGGGGGAAAAAGATCGTTCTAGGTAAATAAAATCTTAACGAACTGCCAGAAAAAATAAAGCAGACAGCTATTGAAACTGGAACAGAACTTTGGAAGGTGTTTATATAGCCAAATGAGATTTTCTTCCAGTATCTGCCCTAACCAAAGCCATTCTCTCTGACACAGTACGTCTATTATACGGACACAGCATACGAGTTCTGGTTTGACCTTGCTAGAAGAGGAAAAAACCACCATTAATTAAGTAATTAATATTTTCTCATAAAATCTCTTAGTAACATTTCCAATCAACTGTAGTATTTTGTTCTTCTCATTCTTAGTCCTGAACTCTTTCATTTTCACACTATTGTATTTTGTGAATAGTTTTTAACTTGCAGTCTGGAAGAGACCAAAAACTGATTTCAAAAACTATGACAAAACACACCAAAATAACATCAACATTCTCATATATAAGAAAGAAAAAATAAAAAATACAAAGAATGAAAACACTGAATATTACTTTTCATCATAAACTAAACCCACTGCACAACATATTATTGCATCTGGTGATTCAGAATTTCTTTAAAACCCATGCTCAGCACTGTTCTATAAGGGTTAATCTATAAGGCTTTCATTTGGACAAGACTTTAGAAAGCAGCTCATTTTATAATCAGATATTTTAGGTAGTGAACAACATAGCAAGCCAGGGGTTTTTTTAGCTTTCATAGAAGAAAAATTAAGTAATAAATACCATAAAAGTCTCCACCAGATGCATTTTTATTTAATAAAAACCAAAGGAAAATTTATCAGGACACAAACTGAAAGAAGAAGGAAATTGTAAGGTATAAAACAGTGGTATCAATGAAAAAAACCTCAAGAAAAGGAAACAAGAAGAAAACTATAGATCTCATACTTCTAGTTAAGCTTTGTATTTCCCAAAGAATAAGCACAACTCAATTTTGAAACTATGTCTGATTAATTTCCACATGGACTACACTTCTGTGTCCTGGTATCTGGGGCTGCATGTGACTTCAAAAAAGTCTGCTGAGATGTTTTCCTTCCTCTCCTGAGTGATGAAGGTTTCATTACATCATGCAGCTGAATTTATTGCTGTCTAAGAAAGATGACAGAAAAGAGAAAAAAGAAACTCACAGATGGAAAACAGTAACGTGCTTCCAGTAACAAGGGAAGAAATGTAGGGCTGAACACGTCTGCAGAATTTTTCTCTGTACCCTGGGACAAGGAAGATGTAGCTGGCAAGTGAGGCGTAGGATCTCTGACAGCCCTTCTAAAGCACTTCCAGAGGCTAGCACACTACATCTCAGATCTGAAATGGCATCAGGCACCTAAGGCAAGCAGCTCCCAGTCCACTTTTCCTCTACCCTTCTGGTCAGAAGTATTTAACAGTGAAATCTGAACCCACCCTAAGCTTTATTTAAGTCTTGAAAATGCTTTACTTCTTTATTGACAATATTGAAGTATTATTAGAGACATGATTTTTAGTATAATACACTGATACTGTGCAACTTTCATGTTGTGGGGTATTATAGAATTAATGCTGAGTAAATAAACTGACCATTCACACCTGAGGTGAAGGAAAATCTTCATCTTTCTAAAGCTTGCATCTTTTACACATTAAAATTTTGTGATATCTTCCTCATCTTTTCCAGGCCACTCAAGGTTTTGTAGACTCAGATTTCTCACTTCTGCGGTGAATGGCAATAGTTTATTTCACATTTTGTCATACAGATGCTGATGTTTGTGTCATTCTTATCTTTTTTAGTATGATTAACTCTTCTTAGAGATGAATGCATAAGATTCATGCTGTGTTCCAAGACAGTTTTTAGCCCCCCGTTCTGTATTTTATAAAGAATATCCTTCTGTAATCCTTTAAAATTATGAGCTGATTTTACCGAATGTTAAAAATGCTTTGCGCCAAAAACACGTAATACACATGTAAACTGAATTTACTAAAATGCTTTTCAAATTGCTTTAACTGTCTTTACACATCAAAACTAATCATACTTATTTTTTAGCAAAATAAAAGCTTTTTTATGGCTGGAACATCTTTATTTTTCTCCCTTGATACTATCCTGTTTAAGAATGTGAAGATCCTGCACTACCTGCATTCTATGAAGGCATAGCTCAGTCTGGTCATACTTTGTGTCATCTTACGCTGCCAAAGAGATTTTATCCCAGGTAACAGAAGTTTATTGGCAGCATTTCATTCCCCACACTTCTTGAATTTCTTACTGATTTTTTTATCGTGTATCACAGTAAGAAGGCAATTACTGCTTTGATTTGTCTCTTCCTCATTAAATTTTTTTTTTCAGTTTTTGGAAAATCTTTTCAAAGATTGTGTCCAGAGTAGCACTCAAAATGGTCTTTGCATGTGCAAAGGTGCCAAAAACTTGAGGAGTTTGCCTGATTTTAAAGACTTGTAGTTCCTAAGCAGGCTTTGTAAACTACAAGTTTATAAAGTACGCAAGAATTAATAAAACACAAAGAAGACCGTGAAATTACCTAATTTAATCAATGAATGAGGCAAAATAATCATGCATAACCAATCAGCATTTAAGAAATAATGATTCAGTCATATCAAATTTCATATACATATCAAATTTTATAAACAAATACATAAACATACACCTGTTTCTCTACATGGTTTTATTTACATTTTGCAACATTTTTCTCAGACTACAGAAGGCAAAACAGCCACATCCTGCTTTAGAGAAATCTAGTTAGCTCAATTCTCTTCCAAAAGAGAAAAAATTGTATTCTAGTCAAATACTTTCAGCACAACAATTATAAAGTTTACTAGCAAGTGTGATTTACATCTGTTTAAAGCATAAGGCTGTCTTGTGTATTAGCATAAAAAAAAGTCAAAAATTGCACACCACAGTAATTTAAAAGAAAAGGTATACAGAAATAGCCTAAAATGATTACAGTATACTTACTCAAATGTTATTTAGCTCACTTTATTACTTACTTTGCCCAGTAATTCCCCCAGCGTGACATCTTCATGATTGAGAACCCATTTCTTATCCTGTGAAAAGCAAAGCAGAATTTTCAGTTTGTGCAAATACGCAAGATACAGTTTCTCTATGACACATTTCTGTAGAAATGCAGCTGAAGAAGTATTACATTTAGAAGTATTACATTTAGAACACTCAGTCACAAGAATACCAAGAAGTTTTAAAGCTAAGCATTTAGAGTTTAGAAATCTTGCTATACAATAAAACAGTGATATACAATAACATAGGTGATATCATATAGCAAATTTTTATTAGAAATTAAGCCTGCAACATGACGGTATGTAGACAGATGAGCATTATGCAAAGTTTCACATAAGCTCTGGAAATTATATTTAGCACCCTGATTTTTAAAATTCGTCAAGTGAAAATTAGATAAGAAAAATTCATTTTAGTATATAAAGTAATTTATTACCAAATCAAAAAACCTCCCACATTTTTCTCCTCAGTGCAAATGGAAATTAACTGATCTTTTGACTTCTCAACTTTTCAAGACCCATATTTGCATCTCTTACAACTTCTCTGGTAGTTGGAAGTATTACAGACAACTGCTTGAAAAGATTAACACATGCTAGATAAAGCATTTTGTCCAGGCATTGACCATCCCTTCCTGCTGGGCACTGGTGTCCAGTTCTGGGCCCCTCAATTCAGGACAATTGAGGGGCTGGAACATGTTCAGGGAAGGGCACTGGAGCTGGGGAAGGGTCTGGAGCACAAGTCAGATGAAGAGCAGCTGAGGTGTTCAGCCTGCAGAAAGGGAGGTTGAAGCCAGGTGGGCGTATGTCTCTTCTGCCACATCCCAAATGAAAGGATGAGAGGAAATGGCATTAAATAGTGCCAGGGGAGGTTCAGATTAGAAATTAGAAAAAAATCTTCACTGACAGAGTGGTTAGGAATTGGAGTAAGCTGCCTAGGGAGGTAGTGGAGTCACCTTCTCTGGAGATTTTTTGTCAAACATGAATTCAGCAAATCAAAAAAGGGGTGGGAATCATTGCTATTGTGATTTCTATACCTTTGTTCAAAAATATAACGTCACAAGTGTGCATTCTAGAGACTCTCTGAAAGCCTCCATTACCCCAGCTTCCCAGCACACAACACCTCTCAGCCCCATCCCAGGAATTACTGTACCACATCACCATGCTGTATGATGGAAACCAATCTTTACTCTCTCTTCCCTGGGTAGCAAACTGTGAGACTTAGGAGGAAATTCATTTTTCCCCTATACACAAGATTATTGCTTAAAACTACTGCCTCACTGATCAAACATCGTAAGAAGCATATTCCTTCATCTCCACCTTTTGATACTTTTTGCTGAATGAATGTCTCATTCAGAAGCTGCTATACTACAAATAGATAGGAAGTGCCATCAAACTGCACACTCTTAATATCAAGTTCAAAAAACCAATTTGCAAAGAAAGCTGTAAAAAAACCAAGCCCACAAAAATTACTACTTAGTTGTACTAGGTACAACATGTTTTAACATTGAAATAAGTGTGGTAAAGCCAATAAGTTAAAGAATTAAAATTTAATTCATTTTTACTGCTTAACTCCAAGGATTCTGTACTTCAGTGAACACCTTTTCGAATAAATTGACAATATGACATTTCAAAAGCTTGTTTAAGAAGGAAAAAGAAATCTGATAATTCTTCAGAGAAAAAAAACTAAAGAAAATAACGCCGTAAACTGGAATCAAATGATCCGCTGAAGGATTTATCATTGCATCTGTGCATTAATTACCTGTACTTTTTATGAAAGCCTCTAATCATTTCTTACACCACTTTAACTCATTCATTAATTTATTGTGGTTCTGCCAGATTTTTCACAATCAAAGAATTATTCAAAGTTTGATCAGTTTTGTTTGATACAACTCCTATAAAACTGCACAAAAGCAGTTTTCTTCAGCAGACAGTAAGAAAAAATGTAACAGAAGAAAGAGTCATGTACATCATGCCAGTTTACAATTCTGGTACTAAAGAAGAAACAAACCAAATTTTCTAATTTGCAATATGTTAGATATGAATTTAAATTGTGTTCAAAGCACACTGTCATTGGTTCAGATAATTGCCTTTAATTAATAAACTATAATATGAACAGTAAGTTCAACAATTAAAATACATTCTACTGCAAGTTTGTTGTCTCACTAAATCTAATTGAATTGCCCTGAACTTAATATGACATCCTTCAATATTCTGAATAGCTGTCAATAATTAAAGACATCAATAAGGCACACAAATCAATGGATAAATACTAGCACATCATAAACAAAGGTCACGAAATAAAGTTATGTCTCTGTGTGATTATGAAGTTCATGATATTCTCTAAGTGCTTAATTCTGACTGTGAATAGAATATAGGGATTTTCCACTTGTCAAATGCCACTACTCTACAGATTAATCACATGTGCAAAAGATACTGAAAATTACAAAAGAAATGCGACAACAAAATGGGACACAAATATTCTTGAATGTAGGTATACGGCATGCCAAAAGAGATCATATACTGAATTTGATGAAAATTGTGACAGCCAAGTTTTTAATTGGAATAAAGAAAAGAGAGTTGTGGTCTCACTATTTTTACCTTGAATGGCTGCAGCTAAGGCTCTCAGTGAGCTTTCTCACCTGGAATGCTGGCTTAGTAAGCAGGCAAATGCTACCTCCTCTGCACTCAGTGACTCAGTGACCACTGAGATCACCAGGCATGCAATGCTGCAAAATCGGGCAGCAATAAGCTTTTTACTACTTGCCCATGGACATGGCTGCCAAGACTTTGAAGGAATGTGTTGCCTCAACCTCTCCTCACACCCAGAATCCATCCACACTAACATCCAGAAGCTGAGGGAGCAAGTAAGGGACTTGAAGTTTGAGAAGAACCCAGATTGGATCAATGAACTTTTCTGACGACAGGGGTTGACAGGATGGGTTTCATCTTTTGTTAAAGGGATTTTGTGGGTTGTAATTACTGTTTTTATTGTTTTGTTTCCATGTTTGGTTATGTGTCTGCAGAAATCCATTGGAGAAGCCTTTTTAGTAAAAATAAACAGGGGAATTGTGGAAGCCCCTGAGCCTCTGAGGGAAACTTCTAGGGCTTTGCCCTGGAAGAATCTACCTCTGGCTACCGCATCATAGCTTAGGGTGAGCAAAAGGGCTTCCCCCCAGGGTGCTCTACAGCATTACGTTAATCTACCTCAGTTTTGCTTCTTCCATTGGCCTTTGAGCCTTGCCCACCTCTATTGTTCATATGTCCCCGGTTCGAGAAGGTTTCCCCTTTCCCTGTTTCCCCATTGGTTGTGGTTTCACTGATGGTCTGCTCTTATGTCCCCTATCGGTCATTGCCCTTTGCCTTGTCCTCATACCACCCCTGTGTTCAGACCATTGGCTCCTGACCCCCGTACTTAATCCTGGACGTTCCTTTGATCCGTGTCTTTCTGTCCCTGAAACCCTCGGCATGAATTTGCAAAATAAACTTTGCTGAAACATATATAGGAGACCCTTCCTGCCTTTCTTTGCTAAGCTAGCTGTGGGTGTGTGTGGGGGGACTTGAGTGCCTTGCCTGTGTGCCCACCCGAGTGGCTTCTCCAGAAGAGACGCCTTTTGAGGAGAGGTAGCAGCAACCACATCCATCTCCATGCTGCTACAGGTATGTATCAACAGACACTTTAATGCACATCAGTCCAAGCCACAGAAATTTTCATTTCAACAGAGTTAGTTGCTTCTAAATCAAACAGAGCAAATCCAGCACATTTTTGTACCTAACCAAACTAATCTGAATGACAGAGAACCCAGAGAGCTCCTGAGACTATTAATGCCCATTACAATTTCACACAGAAGGAAGCTGTTTATGATGCAGCCCTCATTTTATGACATCACTATAAATCTCTCTTTACCTTGTGCTTGTTCGTATTCTTCTCTTGTTAATTTTGGACCACAGAATACAAAAGCACTTCAGAAAAATTCAGTGACACAAATTAGCACTTGAGCACACTCATTTGTAATCTTAATTACGTACTTTATTTCCAAATGGAATTACTTGGGAAATCAACAAGCTTTACCACATTCTATTTTATTTCTGTCCTCTGGCTTCCCCCAGGAGGAGAAACGGAATTACATGAACGTCACACATCAAGCACAGGTTTACTAATAAGATATTGGGAATCCTATAAGTGTATTTTACCTTTGGAGGTGCTGCTACATCTGTTGGTCAAACACCGGGAAACAACCAGTCAGCTCACAAAGGGGAGAACTTGGTCAGCCTTGACAGTTACCCTTCCTCAACAGACAGGTACTTGATAACACACATCACGCTGAAGGTTTTTATATGCAGCACCTTGCTGTTGACTACCTCTACAGACTGTGCAACTACTCAGCACACTTGTCTACTTCAACAAAGATACCCATTTTCAAAGAGAAGAGTTATTTCAAAAGTTTATCGTAACTGACAAAAACCAAACCCCAAACACACAGTAATTAAAGAAATAAAGCTTTCAACTGTGAAAAGAAATACTTAAAAACAATCAGAAATGTCTCCTTTTATTCATAAAATAAAGAATTCTAGATATACAGTATTCTTTCCCTGGATATGTAGCATTCCTTTTATAATGTTAGGGTGTTTCGTGGTTCCCTAGACCATAATAAGGTTCAAACCTTGAAGAGCTAGTAAAGAACCAATTGTTCATCAATCGTTACTTCAGTGAGCATACAGTGGAGTTGTGTGCAAGCCACTGAGAACAGTTTGAACAGCAGATGCTTGCTGTATAAAATGAAATCTCATTTTTCCTTCTTGGAGCTATGAGACTGAAATGTTATCACTATTACCCTAAACTTCTTTAAAATACATAAGTGCAGTTTTTCTCCTGCCCATCTCACAGAATCACAGAATCACAGAATTTCCAGGTTGGAAGAGACCTTCAAGATCATCGAGTCCAACCCATACTCTTAACACCTCAACTAGACCACGGCACCAAGTGCCATATCCAGTCTCTTCTTAAACACATCCAGGGATGGTGACTCAACCACCTCCCCAGGCAGGCCACTCCAATACTTTATCACTCTTTCTGTGAAAAACTTTTTCCTGATATCCAGCCTATATCTCCCTTCATTAGTAGAAACTACATCAAAGAGATCACAAATTACTATGCCAGGAAGAAAGCTTACAAATTATCTGTAGTAAATTATAACAGCTTTCAATAAAATAGAAAACATAACTATGAACTAATTAATACTTAGTGTTCAAATTCCCTTAGAATTACTTTTCTGTAATTCTCAGTAACAATTTCAGTCATTAAGAATTCTAAAATGAATTTCAAATACTTTTTCAAATTAAAAACCAGCAGTAAAGCAATTAGATAGTAAACTTTTTAAAACAGATGTTTTGAGAACTAGGTATGAATTTATGAGCCTCAGCTTAAATATTTGGTTCTAAAAATCTCACCATTTCTAAAAGGAGAGAGAAAAGGGAAGGGGAAAGAAAGCCACTTGTGCTTGTATTCAGTTTCAGAGAACCACAAAACAAAACCAAGATTCCTACCCAAACTCCAAAGCAAGATTTTTCAAAGAGGAAGAGTAAGAAAACCCTGATCAGGTTCCAACATAGTATGAGTAAGTAAGACCTTTATGTTATCACTGCTGTTATTTACTCAACTCACATTCTCTGCCCATTATTTACTCTTCCTAGTTCAGAAGGCAGTATCTATAGCAATCACTGACACTGTTTTTAATCTTAATTGTAGATGTAATGTAAGTGAAAAAGAATAAAAAACTCTAGAGGCTGGAAACTTTAGTTGATTTAGGGAGCCACAGAAGGAATCAACCCAAACAAAAACTTATTGCTTTAAGAGAACTGAAAACACGACTTTCCAATCTTAAGAATCTATTTGAGCACAGCATGCAGCATTTATGAAAATGCTAAATATCCCTCCCCTTTAATCCTTAACATTCTTCTAAAAAAACTCAAAATAGAGAGATATTGTCAACATTTCAGAAGTCAAGTGCCTAAACATGTATGATGCCTGTTTCTTCATTATTTAAGCAGAAAAAAATGCATCAAAATACTTTGGAAAGTATTATTTGCTCTCCTTCTTCCAAGTTAAATAGGAAATACCAGTAGTATAAATTACTGCAGCTAAGAGCTGTTTTTCCACATCAACAAAAATGGAAAGTTAATCTTTCATTTTCAATACTAAGAATAATTGGACAAAATTTCTTTTTACAGCTAAGAAATCAGAATCACAGGCAATTTTCATCAGATGGGTATTCAGATCTCACTTATCAGAATTTGATGAACCAGGCAAAAAACCACCCAAAACCCAGCTGTGTACATGTGGGGATAAGGTTTATCAATGTGGGAATGAGAAACTGTCTTTTTAGAGAAGTACACTTTTTGATACCACCTACGCCAGTAGATCTAATGTTCCCATCAATTTCATAAATCAGAAACTATGTGTTTCAAGTCTTTCAGATTAAGTATAGAAATAAAGGTAGCTGGTGGAAAAGATTTTTCATAAGAACAAGTGATTTTTACAGGAGGGGTTTTGAAAAACCTCACTGGCAACTTCTTTAAAACTGTTTCAGAACAAAGATTCATGAACTGTAAAGATTGTTATGGAAGCTGCTTTGCATTATTAACCGCACTGTATTAAGCCACACTGATGAAACTCAATGTGAGCTGTAAAAGAGAATAATAGTACAGACAGGTGTAGCTCCTTGGGAAAAAGTACTATTTTATCTGACTTACTGTTACATAAAAAACTGTTAAGTTCAACCCTCCAGCTAAACCAAATTTTAAAAGATCATTGAACAGGAGGGGAGAAGAAAGATTTGGAAAAGCTACTGTGCAATTTATAAACTGCAGAAATGACTTCAGATTACCTTCACAGCTGTTCTTTGACCATTCTTCCTTGAAGATCAGTAGACTGTACAATTCAACATACAATACCCATTTTCCTCAGGGCTGTTTTTGTGGGTGGTTGTTTTTGTCTTGGGGTTTTTTTTGTTTTGTTTTGTTTTGTATTTTTGGGGGGGGTGGGGGTTCAGTACTTCCCTAAGCTTATGTTTTCTTATTCATGAAAGGGCTAAACTGATGCTGAGGATATTTCAGGAAAAAGACAGGAAATAAAGAAAAATAAAGAAGTTTTAAAAAATTGAGAAAAGAAAAAGATATAGAATGTGAAATCCTTAACCACAGGAAAAGAAAAGTCAAGTTTATGTCAAAACCAGTGTATTTCAAGCATATTAAAACACATACTATTCTCTCTACTGGATACAGTAAATTCAGCTACCAAAACAAAGTACTCTGATTCACCTGTTAATCAAAACAGTGAAAGGCATCTGTACACTCAAAGGCAAACAAAATCAGGTGATAACGTGGTTTTTCATTTAAATACTCCATGTGATTTAAACAGAGAGAAATGGAAAAGCAGAGTCACATTATGCATGCACAACACCCTCCCCAAACACCTAAATTATTAAAATAGGCTAAAATATTTTCACATGTGCAAACACATTTTTACTTCCACCCACACATGAAAAGGTATGTCAGATGGGGTTGGGGGAACTACGGGTGTTTGTAAAAATGTCCAAGCAAGTCTCCTTGAACTATGTAAGACACTCAGCCACATACTTAATTCTATCCTGACTTCAAAAATATCCAGTTGTTTCCAATTAGATGATTTCTTTACCCCAGGAAGAGAAACACTTAATTCATCCCTCGGAAATAATATCTCAGTTACAGTGGTCAGCATCCAATACCTTCCAGAGTGCTACAGTTCCACCTTAGAGCTTCCACTAAATTACTATTTTGTTCAAAGCAAAATCCGAAGATCCTTCATTCTATGCCTTTCTAGCCACACCTGCTCATTTTGCACCGTTTTTCATAGCCTTCAGATATCATGTTAAAACCACTGAATTGGAACAGAAGTAACCTGTCAAAATTTCAAATAATCTGCTGTATTAGCCAATTTGTGACTGTGAGAGCACAGGAAAAAGGCAAACCAACACAGAAAGGAAAATGCAGCCTTAACTTAAAGCGGTTTCAGTGTACCAGTGAGCTCAGCCTGCATTCCAAGTAAGACAGATGTAGGCTTTGAATCAGAAATCATACAACATTACATAGATGCCAAGAGTTTAAAAGAAGCATGGTGCACCAGGTTTTTTACATCAGATGCATACAGTCTCTCAATAAAACATTGCTAGTTTCTCACATACCACTATCTCATTATTGAGATAGCAATAGCACTGGAAAATCTCTTAGTGGCAGAAAAAAGAAGCTTATCAATGAAGGACACATAAAGGAAAGCAGTGCAGACACACTAAATGGCTCTGCTAGATATTAGCGGATTCTATTATTACTTTAGTAATCTTCTGAATGCTGTCTTCAGCAATCTTTTTTCTCCTGTATTAGTGACAAAATTTTCCTGTGTGGTCTATAGCAATATGCTCTTTGTTGCTGTGCTGGTTCTGGCTGGGGTAATTTTGTTCACAATAGCTAGTACGGGGTTATATTTTGGTTTTACATGTTAAATTATTCTCTTGATAAAGATGATTACACATGAAGCAATCTTTATGGCATGCATATGTGCGCATTCTTCTCTAAAATTAAACATGAAATGTAAACAGTGAACATGAATGATTTGAAGAATTCACAACCTATTCAGCTGTACAAGTAGCTGGAAGGGGACACAGTCAAAACAATTGACCCCAAACTGAGGAAAGGGATATCCCATACCATACAGCATCATGCTTAGCATATAAAGCTGGGCAAAAAGAAGGAAGGAAGAAGATATTTGGAGTGAAGGCATCTTTTTTCCCAAGTCACTGCTACATGAAGTGGAGCTCTGCTTTCCCGGAAATGGCTGAACACCTGCCCAGCAACTGGAAGCAGTGAATTCATTCCCTATTTTACTTTTTTTTTGTGTGCACAGCTTTTGCTTTTACCTATTAAACTGTCTGTATCTCAACATATGACTCCTGTAGTTTTTGCCCTTCTAATTCTCTCCCCTGTCCTACCATAGGGGAAGTGAATGCTCAGGTATGTTGAGTTTAGTTGCACCTTAAAGCATCTTTTGCATCTTCTTCTAAAATTCAAAACTCTGAGAATTAATTATGCAATGCCCTCCTCAATGTGTCAAAACTCTTTTTGAATAAACTGGCCTACAATTAAGAAAACAAATTTACTATTCATACTTTCAATTTAAAATATGAGAACAAGAGCTAAGGGAAAAACATCTACATCTACCACGTCATGGCGCTGGGAGTTGTGCTTCCTCAGCTGCAGAACTTTGCTCTCTTCCCCTTGTTGATCTGCATGTGTCTCCTGTCAAACCCTTTCTCCAGCCTGTCCAGGTCCCTCTGGATGGCAGCTTGACCCTCTGCTGTATCAGTCCCTCCTCAACGACTAGTCTCATCAGTAAAACTGCTAACACCCCATCACCCAGCTTATTAATGAAGAAGTAGATGAAGAAAGGATTGAACACAGACAGTACTGACCCTGGGGGCAGCAGTTACTGGCCTCCAATCAGACTTTCTACCACCGATCACCACCCTCTGGGGGTGATCTTCATTTTAGTAATACACTATGTACATCACTGGCAACTCTACTAGGAAGAAATCCAAGCGACAGAAAGGATAGAATTAGTAATAGCATTTACTTCGTTGTGAACTGATGATGAAATCCATGCGCTACCCTCAATTGTAGGCTAAGTACAGTATTTACCTCACAAATAAGGAATCCTGAATTCCTTATTCTCATCCCTGAATTCCTCCTTAATCAACATTTAAATAAACAGCTCTTCTTGAGAATTCAGACACTATTACATACATCAGATGCACAGACTTGATTCAAGAAAACATACGCTTCTTACCCTGTAGCTCCTTTTGTGTGTATCCTTTGTTCCTCCACAGCTGAAATGTCATTTCACTTCTTTTTAACATTTTGTTCCACTTAAATTAGTGGAGGCCAAAATACTTAAGCAAGCACAAGCTACTTCACAGTAACCCGCTGTGCACAACTGTAACTCTACAAAGGAATTTAAGAGCAATGACACTCATTCCTATTCTTAATCTACACCATGTTTTTCGACCCATGAGAGCCCACGTTCATGGAAGGTAATGTGCTTGTCAGCCATACACTACAAAAATACTGAAAACTCAAAGCATTATTTGCATTAAAGTCATCCTGATGGCACTAGTGAAAACAGGAATAAGAATACAATTAGAGGACTACAAGAAGTTTACAACACACAACCTTAAATAAAATAATTATGAGGGAATATTCGAATTCCAAATGTGGGGAAGAAGTCAGAATCCATGAAAAAACCCAGTATATTTTAATTCAGAACTGCGCTGCAATCATACACAATTCTAATACAATTTTATTGTATTATATAATACAATATACATATTATATAACATCTGGTTATAAGGTTTCTGATAAAGGCAATGAGAAGCCAAAGTACAAAGCCCCACTTTTTAAAAGTGCTCCAAAAGGCACAATTTACACACAGAATATCACGGAACACATTCAATTTGTTGATTTTCACACATATATACAATTTATCAGCAACAAAATCTAGTAAATCGAAATGATCTTTGATGAAGGATGCTTTAATTGAAATAGTTTATTCTCTTAGCTACCAGTTATGAAAAAACTTTTTCTAAAATACTTCATTTAATAATTTTTACCCCTTCCTAACAAAGTACCTTTTTTATAAGAATGAATGGCTTGCTTCCATCTATTGCTTCATAAATTTTAGTTACTTTTTCTACGTCCTACTATTTCAGTTATGTTTGAGAGAACTCATTTTGCTCAATTTGCACTCCACACAGCAATATGGCATTCTATAATTTTTTTATATCAAAGTTGTACAGAAAGTAGGAATGCATAAGTTGCCAAGGTTTCCATTTAAAATTTCAAGGACAGAGATTTTTCTTTATGAGATTGGTCAAAAATTACATTGTGTTTGTTCAAATGAAATTCATATACTTGATAAAATACATTTTTTTCCTAGGTTTGAGCATAACGCTTAAACCATTTAGGAGTATGATTTTCCAATTTTAATCTAAACCTGATCATGGAAAGAAGTACCATAAAAACAAGACTGAACAAGAAACATTCAACAGAGCAGATGTTTATTGCCATGGCGTCTAAAAAAAAAAAAAAAAAAAGCTACAGAAAACTTTGACTATAAAACAATAATTGTTACTCTTTGTTCAAGTATCTTACCTGCCTCCATTATTACAATACAGTTTAATGAGATTTTTTGAGAAAATAAATACTTTCAGTTTTGCAAGTAGTGAATACACCCAAAATGACACATAAATTTGGTTCAGTAGTTGCTTAGCACAAAGAGCAAATTACTCTTTTTTCCTTTTCTCTAAAGCAGGACCTGCCTTGAGAAGTACAGGCCACCATTAAGGATGATGCATTCCTTTTGCTACCTGACAGAAATGTTGCAATAATCTCTGCTAAAAAACATAAAAAGCAAATCCTGTGACAATTCACCAAATTCTGAAGAAATAAAAATATAACTGAAATGTACCTCTAATATTAAAACACGAAACTCTGCTTTTAAATGTCACTAGCTGTAGGCTATTTATTTTGTGCATATTCAATACATTAATTTCCAGTTTGTCTTTTGCATATTATAAATACTCACTTTTAATGGTGAATTCAATTTTCTTAAAGAAAATTGAATACATATTTTGACATTTAAAGATGCATGTATTAGACTTTAAACACACATGAGAATTACAGCTTTAAGCCAAAAACCAACACCTAAGGACCACAACCACCAGGTGCTTCTTGGCATTCATACAGAATGCTTGGCGAAATGGGTGGGTATCACACAGCTATCACATGTATCACAGGTATCACATGCTGCCACAAGAATCCTCTTTGGAGTGACAAATCTAGCCAAGGTAGAGTTGCATTAACTGCATCACTCCCTGCTACAGGCTGCTTCTGCCTTTCAGATTTCTGCTCCTCAAGAGTAGTCTACAGGTCAAACAGATGCATGATGACCTTCCCCACAGGCAGCACCATTACTGCCACTGCTTCCCTCTGCAGCATCTTAATTGTCCCCAGCCATGGGATGAGCATCTATAATTGCATGACAGCATTACTTTGTGATAAACTTGGCCTTTGTAAGCCTCCTTGTTTCTATCCAATATCTCCCAGCAAGACATAAGAGTGCTTCCCTGAAACTGAGACTGTTCAGCAGTCTCCTTCAATTCTCCTCATGTGCTTTGTTGGCCTGAGGGGTACACAGTACCTGCACTCGGAGGACAGGTGTTGTCTGCAACAGTGAACCTCAGCTCGCTTTGCTAAAATAAAACAAACCCCCCACAGAAAGCCCACCAGCAAAAAATTAGCGTCAGGTCAGATTTTTACTAAGATTTTCATGAAGAAGATCTTTCTAGCTTAAATTTACAGCTCTTCATGTCTAACTCATCAATATATTCATACCTTGCAAGACAGCATCAGGTCTGTAGAAAATTCCCACATCATTTGCAAACTTATTTATCAGCATTAGAAACACTACCAAGAAACACTTGCTATTTTTCTTTCAGCACTTTTCTTTTATCTCATCATCTAGGATCCAACATTTTCCTATGTACACAAAAGGTATCAGACCATACCACAGGCTTCTTTGTCACATAAAAATAGATTCAGAATTTTTAAATGAAAGTTACTAGTAACGAACACATGGCCTAACTCACCTGACGAAGCAGCAGTTACTTTTGTTCCATAAGCTCAGAATTTTAATTAACTACAGAGCATCCATATACCAGGACTATTTAAGCACTAATGAAATAGTAGCAGATTTCCAGAGTGAATCAATTGGTGCTCAGAATCTGAAGCATGTATTTGGGGGGAAAGCATTATTTCAGGCTAGGTCTTTCCTGGTTCTGAAAACTGAACTCCCTCCCATGAGCAGTTGTGCATCCTGGGCAGACTGACCTCAAAAGTGTATCTATGATCCAAGTGAAAACTTTAATTCAGGTACACTTAAATAAAAACGGTATTCCTTTTTTTTTTTTTTTCTCTTTTCTAGTAGTCAAACTGAAGCACATTGACAAAATACAGATTTTGTAATCTGTAAAAATGTAAAAAAATATATATATTTCAAGAAATCTGAAAACCTCCAAAACAGGAGGTCAAAGATGTTAGAAGGTTAAAATATATCCAGTATGGTTAAAACAGCATTTTTATTATCAGATCCTTCCTTGGGTGTGTGCTCTGAGTTACTCAGGGGCTTTATGCACCAGTCAGTCCATCAATAACAATGTGAAGAAGATAATGTGCATTTTTTCTAGAAGAGTATCAATAAATATGAGACACTTTTCCATTAAGCAAGTTACTTGCAGATATCTTTTTAATGCCCTCAGCTTTTCTAATTTAAATTCTATTATTACAGAATCGTTAAAATTTCAAGCAGGCAATTCAGTCTACATGAAATGGGACATGGGACAGGTCTTCTGCGACATAATTAAGCCTGTTCCCTTCAAGGGCAACACCACAGATGCTGAACACTAATTTTACTAATGTAGCAAAGGAGGAAGAATGACTGTGGAAAGGAAAGCAAAAAACAAACTAAAAGCGTAACAGTTTTTGTTTTGAAGGTTGTCTTATTTAACTTTCAATTTCTAAATAGGTTGTTATAGATGGTTGGCTCTCACAATTAAGAGATAAATATTATGTGTATGTAAAGAGAAGGTTTATAGATGTATAGCTATGTTATTTTAGTATGTTCTTCCCATAGTCCTCTTCCCCTTCCCTCCTATTGTTGTCACTGGTCAGAGCATTTAGGGGAGGGCAGGCTTGTTACTAGGAGGCGCGGCATGGCCTCTTAGTAACATCTAGTAACACCAGACCTCCAATCAAGTTATAAGAGAGTGTTCTCCACCAATGGACAGCAGAGCAGGAGGTGAGTGACAAGACTTTGGGAGGGGCCAAGGGCATAAAAAACAGAGCATCCATTTTGTAGAGGACCACATGGCTGCTGGTCCCAGAGAATCTCAGCACTCTAATATTTCCTTATTCAGTCCCTTGTTGTATTTTGTTAAGGTTTAATAAACCTTTGAAATTTTAGAAGTTAGTGTTGTTTTTCACAAGGTTATTACAGGGACAGCAATTTACATAAAAAGATTAAAGATTACATGAAATGACAACGACTGCTCTACAGCTGTAATGTGAACAAAGCAAAAACAGTCTTTGCAGATGCCAAATGAGCTTTAAGGAAATGATTACACATCTTGGTAACATCACATGATGCATAAATTATCCCCAACACTACATCTCAGAGTGCATATGCTACTTCTCAAAAACAACTTAAAATGTTTCCACTTTCCCATATGAAAGCCAGAGCTCCATGCCAATTAAAAAGGAAAGCTCAGAACACTCTTCTTCATTCTTGTAATAAGGAACAATTCATGTTTTCATAATGTTTGTCGTTACAGTAAATAGTAGTAAAAATATAGTTTTATAAGAAAGCCAAAAACCCTCTCAGAGCAGAGGGCTTGGAAAATTTTGCAAGAGCCTTCCCCATCTCCAGAGGAGAAAACAAAGAAATTACAATTCCAATAGAAGGTGGAGAATGGCCAGGACTAGATCAGGCCTTTGATGGCTCCGAGATAGTATCTTATCAGGGCCATCCGAATCGCCTGGGAACCCCCTCCACCCAGGAAACCTTTTGAGACAGCAGATCCTGCTGCCAGAGATTTCAACATCCACCAAAACCAAGGCACCGAGGGACAAAAGGACATAAAGCATTTTAGACTCACGTAAGCCCAGTCAGAAAAGGTATAAAACCAGCTGGCATGAGCCCGGACTTTCGTGAAACCGAGGGGAGCGTAACACGATAGAGGTTACACTCGTGGTTTCAGCCCGTGCTGGCACTGTTCCCTTGGTCGTTAGCTTTGTCGATTGCTCTGTCTGAAATTTTCGCTGGCAAATAAATCGCTTTCGATGGAATTGGCTCTCTAAATTTCTAACAATTCTGAAGTACTTCCGAATACAGCAAATAGTTTTTATCAGATGGGAGAAATAATACCATTATAAAAATACAGCTCAAACCAAAACAATTTAAATATTTTTGAGAACAGCTGCTCTAAAGAAATTCAAATCATCCTCTTTAACACTGCCTCATTTGGCTCAAACTGCAGGTCAGGAAGCACTAAGCATACTATACATTGGTTTTAGTTTACTCCAAGTATTAGTAGCTGAAACTAGACATATTAGAAACTGACATATTTTATAAATTCATGAAAGCCTACATGCAATCTATGTAATACGTATTTTTAAAAAATCTTATACAATCAGTTTCCTGTCACTGAATACTTTACTTAGTTTGAACAGTCATTCCCATTACTTCACATAACATATAAGAATGGAAGTAGAAAAGTTTACTAACCCTAAAGGAATATTACACTCTTGAATATTAAGACTGATGCATATGAGGACAAGGTAAGCCGTATGAAAAAATAGGTGCAGCCTGCGGATTTTATGGATAGATGCTGATTACTTGCACTTTTGGGAAACCTGAGCAGCTGAAGTAGTTGTGCACTGCAGCTCAGATCAACTATCAACTAGCACAATCCTAGAGGAAATATTATTATTTTCACAAATTTTTAGTTAATACTAAATTCAGTTGATACTAACTCAAGTCAACAAGGCCAAAGAGGAGTAGACCCACTTCATTTTCCGGTAAAAGAAGAAAAACAAAAGGCCTGTTGGAGGTAAGGGGTTTTCCTTTTGCTTTCTTTCTCTTAGGGAATTTTCTCCCATTTTGTTGCTAAAAGACAGTAACGACCAGGTACTTAACAGAGACAAAAGAAATTACCCCAGGAAGGGTGTGGCTCTCTTATCTGAGGGCTTCTCTCCAAGGGGCAGAGATACTTCAATAATTGAGCTGGGCAAATAAAGGGGGCTGGGGCAGCTGCGAGCTCCCTCTTGCTCTCTTGGCTTCAGAGGAGAATGGTTGGAGCTGCTGCTTGTGGGGGGAGTTTGCTGCTGCCGCCAGAGCGGTAATGGTGAAATGACCAGCAATATCATTTGGGACTATGTTTCTTCTACAACATATTAGAAAAATTATTTGGCTATAGCTACACAAGACTATGAATAAATTAAAACCTAACTCCATGAAAAAAAAGATACAAAATGAGAAAAAAGGGCAGGAATAAGAAACTCCCTATCTTCAAAGTAAGCAACAGAGAATGAAGAGATGCTGTTTCACAGATTATGTGTTCCGGTTTAACAGACAATAACTAAGCTTATGTGATAATATACTATATTATCATTTTACTTTTGCCAAAACAGGGCTCCTCTCACAGAATGTAGAGTCAGGAAACAGAAAAAGCATTACATATTTAAAATAAACAAGGCATTAAAGAGAGAGAGAAATTTGCAAACAGATTTAAAAATATTTCATTTTGAGCTTGACTATCCCTTAATTTGTAGCTTAAACCATTTATATCAAAAAGAATTATTCACACATCAAAATTAATGTCCTATGCTTTTTCATGTGATCTACAATGAATGTAAGCAATAATTTACGTTCAATGAAACATCAGTTTGGTAATCAGCAAAATATTAACAAAAATGTGTATTTCTAATGTCCCATTCTTAAAATTTTATAATTACATAGAATAGTTAAGTGCAGACTAAGTACAATTTTGAGAAAAAGAACATGCTTGACTTTCTTAGGATTATTAGCAGGAAAGAACTAGGACCCTTGTGAGAAACGATGCTCACTTTTAAAATTTCAAGCGTTTATTAAACCTTAACAAAATACAACAAAAGACTGAATAAAGAGAAAGAGCAGCGCTGAGAGCATGGAACTAAACCGCCATGTGCTCACCCACAAAATAGCTGTGCTGCCTTTTATGGCTTTGGTGTAGCACCAGGCAACCTTGGCCCCTCCCAAAGTCTGCCAATCAACTCTTCTTCACCGTCCATTGGTGGAGGCTGCTTTCTTGCAACCTGACTGGAGGTCAGGTGTTGCCATGCCACGCCTCCCAGTAACAAGCCTGCCCTCCCCCAAATACCCCATGCAAGGGGCACAGGTACAGCCCTCCCTCTACATGTTCTGATTACCAAGGCCATCCCTTGGCAACCATACGGGGGGTGGTGGGAGGGGGGGGGAAGAGGACTATGGAGAGAACAGAGAACATCCAAACAACAAATCACAATAACACAACTATACATCAGTAAAACTTCTCTTTACATATACTATCATCCCTTAATTGCGAGAGCAAACCATTACATTACCCATCTATAACAACCCTAGAGTAGGTAACTAATGGTGAAATATAAATTGTCATACTTCCTCAAATTTTGTTGAACGCAGACTTGAAACCAGTCTTGAAAAAATAAATATATCAAGAACAAAAGGCTTACCCATAGTTAAGATGCGAAGATATAAATGGAGTTGGCTCATGAATGAAATACCAACTAGACAGATACTAACTGCAAAACTGCTGGAAGAAGTCAAGGAGACTCTTAAAACACTGATACAGTTTAATACTTAGCCTTTTTTTTCCATGCTGAAAGACTTTCTGCAATAGCTTCCTGATTAAAAAGGGAATTTTTGTTTTAAATTTTCTTTGATGCTGGAATATCAGTGCCTTTTCTTGTGTCTAACTTATTTTTGTGATACAAAACAGAGACAAAAAGGAGTTGTTGTAAGTCTTCCACATTTTCTTATACAAAAGAAAATTTTTACTTTACAGTGGGAAAGGCAATGAACTACTACTTTGAATTACTTAGTATGGAAATCCAAATGTGAAAACACAAAGAAAAGTATGAGGATACTTGGTAAGAAGTTGAATGCCATTCTTTCAAAATAGCAAAAATCATAACAAGAATCAAGATGGAGAGTTGTTTGAAGTGAGTGTATTGCACAAAGGTGAGAAGTTTGAAAGAGATCAGGAACAGAGTCACAAAATAAACAAAAATGAAAAATCTTCTGAGAAGTTCCATAGGATCTTATTTAAATAATAACAGAAACCCCCCCAAATGATTTTCAGTTAAATAAAGGTTCTGGAATGCATACATTACCTTAACAACGGGATTAAGCAGAACAACACCCGACTTCTTTGTAATAACTTGCTTTGTTGTGTAATGATGTTCTATGAGCTGAGGAATAGTTGGAAACCCAGTTCCTTCAAAACGATACTGATTCTGTATGGAGGTAAAAGGAAAAATTCGTTTCTCTATAACCAATAATTTGAACAAGAAACTGCAGAAGTGCTTGACCAAACTTTCTTCACTAATAGCACAGGAAAAAAGTACACTTTATTATAGAGTTATTTTAGATTCTTTTTCTGACCTATTGAATAGCATTTATAGTAAATTAACTGGAATGATAGTTAGGAAAATGATAAAGTAATAAATGAAAAATTACTGCATCAGTCATTTAAGGCAATATGATAAAATAACTATTAAACTCTTAATATAAATAGGCCAGGTAAAATCAAAACTATTACAGAATAAAATAAAAATATTCTAAACCAGAAAAAACAATGCCAACTTCTGAATTATTTCTAAAAATCACAGCAAGCAAACTAAAAAAATCTGTATGATAAAATACAACAAGAGATAAACAGGAAACACACAATACTATCCTAATCTCATCTTACTTCATTTATTGTCTCCTAAAATTAGTAAATCGCTGGCATAGAGTAAAGGATGCATGATTGGTCTTTAATAAAGAGTATTTATCAGCAGAGTCTAAACAACTTAGAGACAAAGGCAGGTCATACACAGGCTTCAAAGAGAAGTTGGACAGGACGCTGCAGTTGATTGTGAAACACAATGAAGTCTCCTGCTTTCATAAGGCTCAGCATCTACAGTTAAAGAGCTTTACCTAAAAGGCAGGAGCTTCCATAAGCCAGCCTGACAATGCAACAAGGAACAAGTACTGCAATTAAAAACACTCAGAGCACAGATGGAGATTCAAGTTCATTTACACAACTGGGCAATGAACACCTTTACCACTGGCATGCATTCTTTCTAGCCCCCAGGGCTGAATTCCTTGCACAGTGCATTCTAAGTTCATTGTTTTCCTTAAGGATTAAAGCATTAGCTTCCTGAAGCATGTCATTGCTGTTGGTAAAGACAGCTGGGTCATGTCATCTGTTTTTAACATTTGCAGATCTCTATCATAAAAATGCTTCCATAGTATGAACCCTTTGTTCTTTATTAAATAATGACTCAGCTTTGACTGACTACTAACACTAGTTCCCACTCCTTTCAAGAAAGTTCCTTTCATACTTCTGTGCTGATCCAAAAAACCTGCTGTTCTAAGAGTCTCCTCAGCACAGCCACCACTACTGCCTATTATTTCCTCATTCCAGATCGAGCCATGTGCCCATCTGCTGCCGTTTATTTAAAATCTTCAGAGCAGGCAGTGTACTTTGATTCTCTGTATTTACACCCAATCCTGATCCTTACTAAGATCACTAACAAAAAAACCTCTTTAAAATGGCACAGCCGCGAATAAGCAGAAGTGAAAAAAATGGTAGCCCTGAATGACAGCAGTGAATTTTGATGCTTAAAGCTGAATGATGAATGAATTTATCACACACATAGTTGTATCAAGATTAGCCTTTAAAGTCATGGTAAAACCAGACACTGAACACTTAAACAACTAAAGGATTGCTGTTAAAACAAATGTCGTACTCTAATCTTCAGTATTTGATTCAGAAGAAAATATGGAGACCTGTCAATGATCCAAGTGTGGTTTGACCAGTCAGAGACCCAATTCCACATTGTTCATACCAATGTAAACAAACAAATGCATCTTTTATAATAAACTCTCCTTGAACTTGCCTGCAAAAACATTCATGAGTAAATCCCTTACTACATGACCCTAGCACTCCCAACACCTACTTTCTAAAGCTTAACAAGCTTTTTCTCACTCTGAGAAAATTTCACCCCCTAGGAATGCACAGAGAGTACTGAACATCTTTAAGAAAAAAAAAAAAAAAAAGTGTTCAATGACTGACAAGAAAATCTACCACAAATTAATTCCAAGATCAGATGACCATAATGTTCTATTAGTAAATGTACAAGCAGACAGCTGACAATGCTGGGACTGTCCAAGCTATGCAATATTAAACTGTATCAGTCTTACATTTCAAATGTAAATGCTAAGAGAAAGTACAAAATTATAGAGAGAAGGATAGCTTTTTTTGTTTCGTTGGAAACCAACCCCCCACCCACATACAAAAGAAGAGTCAGTTTACAGTTTCCAAGTATTACAAAGTAATACTTGGAACTCGGACTTGAAAGTCCAATTTATATTTTTGAAGATCTACTTGCCACATACAACGATTTGCACTAAACTATTTCAGTTAGACCATGTATATAATGTGCATTTAATTCATCTGGGTCAGATCAGTGAGCACAAAGCATCTTGTAAGACTTTAGGTACAGGAAATTTTACTGCTTTCATTTTCTCGTTTAGCACTCTGACACATCAAAATACTTCAATGTCATAAAATCAAAATAAAATAAACACTGACTGTGTGCTCACTTCTACAAGGAAAATTCTAGGTGAGAACTAATGAACATGCTACAACACATATAATCATTAATACTAGAGAAATATTCCAACCTCTCTGAAGTTTGAAAAATATCACTGCTTCTCATTAAAAGGAGATAAACCAGGTACACAATATTGAGTTACCCCAGGTATGCTGCATCATCTGGGGATTCAGACAATGAAATTCCCTCAGTGTAATATTATTATGAGATTAAATTTGAGAATTTTTCTGTACGTGGGAAACTTTATTACAAGAGACTGAAGAGACAGCACTACTGAATCAAAACTGAGAATGATTTGCTGCAATTCCATACTTCTACAAAAATTTCTAGCAATGTTATGGGAACTATCACACTTTGAATAAGTTTAAAATTCTGCAAGGTAAAAAGAAAAATACATACATTTAAAAAACCAAGCAATGCGCTAAGAAGAATAAAAAGAAATACACTGTATAAAGGTAGATAATAATTAACATATTGCTCATTAAGTCATCATTTTTTCCTCAGAGCAACAAGGGTTCAGTTCTGGTCCTTAGAAGCATACACACTGTGTGCAACATCCAAAAGTGTTTGTGTTATACTGAATAAAACAATAACCAAAGGACTAAAAAGAAAATAAGTATGTCAAGTACAACAGGCACTTCAATTCCCGTATGTATAAAAACCAACACAGATTATTTTCTTTTGCATGACTGTTTACATTTTTCAGGAAGATGCAGTGGGATCTTTACAGTCTGAACTAGAAGTAGCCTAATTTGCACCAACTATGAAAACGGGTAACCAAATAACTAATAACCAAATAACCAATTGTACATGAATAGATAAAGAGAAACAACTCTGATATTCCAAAACATTTACAGAAATATTTTGTCTTGTCAGTATAAGACAAAACATACTGAATAACCTAATACTTCATACTTTTCCTTTGTTTCCCAAAATGACCTTTCCCTTGATTCCAGCACCGATGGAAATATTTCCAGCAGCTTTCATATTTTCACATAAAGGCTAAGTCCATTTACTATAGTAAACTATGTAGATCCTAAATTGAATATTCAGTACTATATCAGAGACGTACATCAGCATATTGTATGATAAAGTGCCTCCGTTGTCCATCTGAAAACACAGAAAGGACATATTCACCAGGTTTCCCGTGGCTCTCTCGCACCAAGAAGTCTCCTTGCTGTTTTAACAGCTCCTGGGCTTCTATTCTTGGAATTGCACCATGATACCAGTCTTGTTCAGCCAATGGTTTCTCAGTGGTTGAGATTACATCAAAGAACTTGGGAAAAATATTGAAGAAAAATGTTACTGTAACAGCACACTTTTAGAGTTTGCTTGTACATGAAAAGTATCACAAACAACAGTAATTTCTGTTTTATGTATCTAAATTATGTATTTCTAATAACCAACAAGATCAAGGCTCTTACAACTCTTACACTTGCACAAAAGCATATTGATCACTTTCTTTTCTGTTTTCCTGAAAAATCAGTATATCAAAAGCTGAAGTTTAAGGAATCATCCATAAAACTATGTAATATTTTTTATCTGGCTTGTTATTTTTCATAAGCCATACTGACCAACTCTTTCTCACACATTCTGACATGCTATTAACAACTGAAAATTAATAATGTCTCTGTCCAGCCAGAAACTTCCCAGACACAAAACCATAGTATCTTTCAATGTCATCAAGAGTTAAAAACATCCCAGGTGAAAGCTGTCCAAGACTGTTAAATGACATTAAGTCATTTTCTTTCACAAATTCCTAAAAGAAAGAGAAAAGCTTTCAAAATATTAGACAATGTTATTTACTTGAACATTTATTGTTCAAAGATGCTGAGCTTGAATTCAAAGAAAACCTAGACCTCTGTTATATGCAGAGCAGCAAACTCTTTAACACAGGAGCAGATTCCTACTTGAGAGGGAATGTTCCTAAGGATAAAACAACAGTACGGGGTTACTAATCTACTTCATGACCTTCACAAGAGAAAATTAAAAAAAAAAAAACAAAACCAAAACCAAAACCAACCTGACATGCAATTTATTTTACAGCTTTAAAAGGAAGCTACCAGGTTGTAAAATCTGCTTATGTATAAACTGGGTGCAGGCTGAGGGACCATTCAGACAAATCAGGATCAAATCCCAAACCAAAACATCTTAAAAGCCTTTATGACAGAGAAAGAGCTTATGGAATGAAAACAGAGCATTTTAAACATAGATAACTATGGTGTTGTCTACAACTCTATCATCAATTTTCCCTCTCTTTGAAATTTGATTGAAGTATTATTTATTACTTTAGAAAGAAACAGTGGAAATTCCACAAAGTTTTCTCTGTTGATTGTCTTTCACTTTACCTTACCTTTAACTTTTTATCATATCAAGGTGGTTTTGCTGATGCAGTAAATGGCAAGTATTCTTGTCTTGACTGTTATTAAAATCGCATTATTTTTATGAGCAACTCTTTGGATTCCAACATATTTTCTCTATGGTACAATATTGACCCTGACTGGCTACAGAATAAAAGATGGCTGAAAGCCCAGAAAAAACAGTACCAATGCAGGATATATATCTACTTTAATATTGATTTCAACTCAGTTTACCACTATTAGTACTAATATTTCTACTGCATTTTATAGTTAGAATTACATCATGGATTAGTCTTTGAGGAAAATAGAGGAGAAAAAAAAAAGCTACCTGCACAAAATGAAATTCCCACCTATTTTCTTTAAACTTTACCTAACTGTCACTCAGCAAGTTAATATGACATGTTTATATTATAGGCCTTAATGTTTTACAATGTCATTTGGGGAATGGATTTCTTTCTCATTTGTATGTACACTTATGGAAGCATTCAATGATTCAAGAGCCTAAAGAAAGAAATATTGCTTCTAGGATTTTTGTTAATTTGGCTGGAAGGTAACAATAATTAACCAAATTGTGCAGAAAGAAAGGAACTCACACCGCAAATTTCTGCTCTCCCTCCCTTCCCCCTCGCCTCATCCCTTTTTTTTTTTTTGCCCTTTTCCCCTCAAGATTTCCATTTATTGCCATATTTCACTCATGGATTATTGGGTGGGGCTGGAAGGGTGTGTCTTTATACATTTAATCACACTTTTTCTTCTATGAGGAGATGGCTTCATGTATTTCGTCACGCTCCTCATGGATCTAGTACTGTCTCTTTTCTTATATTGAGCCCCTTTCTCTCTCCCTATTTAACAATCCATTAAAACATATGCTCTTCTCCAATAGTAAAAAGAAGTCGTCCTCAGCTGCTTCCCTTATTTCAAGAGAAAAACTGAGCTAACAGCAGTGTGTTATTTCTAACGTCAAAAAATTTTATGTTATTCCTGCAATTGAACTACCAATTAAATAAAAATAATAATGGGAATAATATTTCACCAATAGCATGCTCAATATTGTATTTCTGTATATGTTCTGAATGCAAATGTTCAATAATTCCTTATTTTCCATCTTTGAGCAAACAAAACATTTTCTCAGGGTTTTCTCTCACAGTGTAAAAGAGTAGCACTGACACAAATGAGAATGAAAAGCAATACATTTAGGTTGATAATTTGAGACAATACTTTATGGAATATTCTGTCTCTGTCTACCTGGCTCATTCCCACACGCTAACAATACACCATCTGAAACAAGCATTAATTCCACCAATTATGCTATAAACAACAACAAAAAAATCCTATAAACAAAAACAGGTGTTTGTGTAAAGCTGAAATGTCTCGTACCAAAAAAAAAAAAAAAAAAAAAAAAAAAAAGAAAAATAATAAAAAAAAAATGGGCAGAAGGACAGGAGCTGGCATGGCATTCATGATGCAATTCATTCAGACTCTTCATTCAGATTATTCACAGCATTTTATTATCGGTACATGAAACCTACCCCCACTGTTGTGTTTCCTCTTCTCATTTGATTAAACTTACATCTCTTGCTGTTATAGAAAATCGGCATGCATTTTGTCCAAGAAAAACTACCTGAATCCTTAGACTTGTTTCTTTCTCTTCAAACTACACTTTTTTTCTGTATTACTTCTTACCTTTTTATTCTGAGAGCATATACAGAATCTCAGTGTGAACATACAAAAACTCCTGCCTGCTTTTGGAACGGCACAGTTTTCCTATGACTTTTTTCAGATTACATACAAAAAATTAGTCCTCTCTAATTTATAGATGTAAAATTTATCCCACCAATTAAAAATACTGGACAGTGTTTTTAATATATCACCACATTTAAACCAATATATTATACTCCATTTCTAAAGTTTTAATATATTTAAAAATTAAATACTTAGAGAAACTTTAAAAACTTTAAATACTTAAAATGAATAATTTGAAAACAGGTAGCTCAGATCACATTTTACACTAGACTATATGAGAGGATCAGTACCGATTGTTTTCTAAATCTGCTTTGAGATTTTTTTTTACTGGTCTATTTTAAAAAAAATTAATGTATGTTAATATTACTTTATAATATACATTCAACAATCACTTTTAATATTTTGTTCATGGATAATAGGTTTAAAGTACCATTTTATGTATTTAGCAATTAAGCATGGTTATGTAGCTGTCAGCAGGAAACAGCTGACCACATTTAATAGCTAAGTACTAAATTGTGACACAAATTTTAGCTGTATACACATGGTCCACTTTTCTAACGCACACAAAATCACGAAATCAAAATACAAAGCAAAACTGAAAACTGGCTAGTTTATATATTCTAACTTTGAAGTAATTTAGGTGTCATTTAAGCAACAGGAAATCAAGATTGCACTTGTTACTCAGATTTTACTTTCTGACTCAAATGAACCAATGCCAATCTTACTTCTTCCAAATATATTCCAAGATTTCACCAATCCTATCTACCATGTATCTACAGCCAGATTTACATCAGCTTCCATGGACTGAAAATCAGAGTGTGGCACATAGACTATTTAAAATTACACTTTAAGCCAATTAACATTTTGACATTGACTTTCCCTGATTTAATCTAAATGTTTTATTTTGATCCTCCTATCGAGATTTTATTTCTCTTCCAATTTTTCTCTTAAGCAGTTTTAGGTAAGCTTTTTCGGTGGTTTGTGGAAGCTTTTTTTTGTTTATCTTGAAATCCTAAGTTTATAATACATAGAAATAGAGATGAATACTGTGTTTCACCTACATAAAGAACAGAGGTCACAGAAATATACA
The DNA here is from genome assembly GCA_017589585.1 of Phylloscopus whistleri. Lineage (NCBI taxonomy): Eukaryota > Metazoa > Chordata > Aves > Passeriformes > Phylloscopidae > Phylloscopus > Phylloscopus whistleri. The sequence goes on from JADMLD010001013.1 coordinate 555,532, forward strand.
TTTTAATCGATTTTTACTATGAAAGGCTGCCTTTTTACAACAACTAGAACTTTTATAAAATGAAGGTCACAATAATGTGAAGATTTTGTTTAAAGTCAAGGATATTTTAATATTTTAGCAAGGTTTTTCCTATTACTTTTCAAATGTCATGCAACTTTCATGTTTGTCATGAAAAAGCCTTTCTGCCCTAATTTTATCTCATGATCATATTTATTTTTCCATTTCTTCATCACTATGTACAGTTGTCCTCTGTATACACATGTATATTTACACATATGTAATTGTTATCTCTTTCACCCATTCTGAATATTACCTAGCTTAAATACGGTTTGTTGTGTCCTTTAATGGATCCTTGGATCCAATTCTGCAGCAAAAACTAGAGGACCCATTGCTTTTCAAGTTTTCTCAAGAATGCTACTTGAGAAAAAATGTAAGCTTTGCGCTTATATTTTAGGTGACAAGATCACAATTAAAAGGCAATTTTAAACAATTTTAAAAACTCTGTCCAACTTTCTTGCAAGTTTTTTTTCTTGGTTTTTGAGTTGTTGTTTTGGTTTGATTTTATGTTGGGAGGGTTATGGTGATCACATGTTCCACCATTTCAAGAAAAAGACAGAAGGTTTTCAAGTAAAATCTGACACATCCCTATGAGGTGCTCAAGGATTCTAACTAATCTTGCAAGCTTCCATATGAAACAAACAAAAATAAGTACAAAAGTAAAAGAAACAAAGACGTTTGTCCAGCAATTACAGAATTTGAACAAAAGCTAACTATACCTCAGAGATACTAAACATTTTTAGTGGGGTTTTAAGCAAGATAGCAGTCACTTAAACAGTACCAGCAGAAGTACCAATAGTAACAATATGCTTATACATTGGAGATTTTTATAACAATTATGGGGAATACAATTATTGCAACAAATGATAAAACATGTATGGCTATCTAACCTACTATAGATTATTATCATAAAGTGCATTTCAAGAAAATCAGCCTCATTGGAAGGAATATTCCGAACAATATAGCACCACTTTAGGAGCTGCAAAGAACATACAAACTGTGATTCTCGTGAAGTGTGGCAAGTTGTTCTGACATACCATGATATTATCCTGTATGCTGATCAATCAGAACAGGTTTTATATAACATTATTTTAATGTAATTTTTGTCCATTCAGAGGGAAATGCATGATGTTTCAAGAAAAAATAAATCTTATTTAAACTGTAAAAATAACAGAATATATCACAACACTACAACATTGGTACTACTTACCGATGATGAACCTAACATGGATTTTGGAGACCTTATAATTCCAGCTATGGAATGACGTATCGTGTCGAATCTTGAGACTTTATCCTTCTTGTCCTAGGAGAAAGGCCAGAATCTTCAATGAAAAAAAGCAGATCTGTAGGATAATTGATTTATTGGAGAACGTGCAATATTGAATCCTGAATTTCACTTAAATAAAAGATAGAGGCTGAACTGCTACTGATACAAGCCAGGAAGTATCAACATCAGCAGGATTAGGCTCAGATCAATTTAACCACTTAAAAATTCTCTGTTTCCTGAAATATTTTGTGTAATTATTTTACATATAAAGAAAACTGAAATTCTTCTATACTCCAAAAACAAGAGACATAACTCTCAGTTCTCCTGAAATACCTGTCATTTTAAAGGGACAAAAATTTGAAAATATGTAATAAAAAAAACACATAGTAAAAAACTCTAAGTATGTGCATTATCCTAACTTAATACATCTTTAGGGTTTTTTTCCCTTTATTAACAGGTTTTTCTCTAACAATAGTGTAAATACCTGTAAATATTAACACCCATTGGTGCAAGTAACAGGAGACATTTCTCTTTTGGCATTACTGTACACCGTAAGTGCAGAGACTGTCTCAGTTTAAAATTCTGTAAGAACAGGGCTCTGACTGGAACACTAAAGCCTTTAAGCATCTCTAGTTCAGCAGAAGTCAATGGAAATTTCAAGGTCTACTAAGGTGACTTAGTCCAAAGACTGAATTTTTCTTCATCTCTTACTATCAGCTCTCAAATAATTAACAATCTTTTTTTAAAAAAGCACTTTTAACATGGACAAACTGAGTTTATTGCTTGTAAATCACCTTCAGAAACAGCAAAGAGTTTCAATGTTTTCTGCTTCAAGTTTATTTACTCTGTGAGTACTCATACTTCAATGTGTAATCACAAAGTAAATAAACTTGAAGCAGAAAAATCACACATTAACAACCCCATTCTAATTAGCTTTAGGTTAACTAAACTGTAAAAAAATATAATGAAGACATACTACAACTGTTTGCCAGTGTTACAAAGAAAAATTGCTTCCAAGTTTCCAATGAACACCTTTGACAGAGGAAACTAAAAAATCTCATAATGTAATAAATGCAGCTTCAGTTTATTCCAGGACTTCCAAACAAGCAATAAAATGTATACATTCTGTACACCAAATTTAGCAGTCTTTGAAAATTATTTCCAAACAGAGTTTATTTTACAATATACAGGCTAAATGTTATTTTAGCAAAATAATGCTATTTATTTGGCACCAGTAGTCTGCAATTTGTCTTAATTTGTATGCTATTGAGTAAAAGAGTGCAAAACCCAGTTAAATTGTGAAAACTGTGACAGGGAGTGCATCTGTCACAGAAATACTCATTAACTATGTTCCCACTTACCCATCAATACCATTTTTATACCTTTTATCAGACTCAAGTATTGACATATAACAAGTAATGTAATTTTAATAAAACAACTCTGTGCTGAAACCTGAGTTTTATTCTTCTGAGATGGCTGAATTAAACTGCTTACACAAAAGAAAAAAACACCAAACCCAAAAAAAAACCACACCACCACAGAAAAACCTAACAACATAAAAATACAAACAAATCCAAATAAAAAAACCTCATTAACAACTAAGACACAAAGTTTATATTTGTTTGCGTGTTGGTGGTGGAATGAAACACTCCACATATCTCTTCAGTAGTGAGCCATGAGATTTAACACCAATTAAATGTATACTTCTTACATAGTAGGAGAAAGTAAGTTACTAAAGATGCACAAATTCTACTTCACTTCCCACAACCAAAACTCAAGAGTTCTCTTTCTAGTGGCTACTAACAGCCTGCTTATCTAGTGACAATATCAAACTACAAGTAAGTATATTCACCAGTTGCTCCTTAACAAAAAAATATTAACAAGAGGGAGATTTTTTGACTCAAAATACCAGACTCAAGGACTGGGACAACTTTGATAAGCACCACTGAATGACATACAGAGGCAAACATATTTGTATTAAATAGAGCGAGTGTAGAAACGTGGATTTAAGGGATAAACTTCGGCTTTGTTCAAAATGTAGCACGTCCTGTTCCAATTGCAACAAATCTATAAACACCGTTTAGCATTTCCACAGCTCTTTCCCCTTACATACTGAAATTAGTCTATATCTTACAGCAATGAAGATTCAGAATTTGTCTGTACAGCAGGAACAACCAAACATATGACAAAATACAACTGGAGCCAGTACTGAGTTTATTTATTCTATTCAAGTATTTTTAGGGCAACCTAGATAAAACTACAGAGCTACAACAGTGGCCTTCTACTGATTTTTTTTTGCCATTGCCCAGCTGCAGTGTGCCTTAGAAGGATCCATTTAATCTTGCAGGAAACCTGTTTTTCACTCAAAATAGTATATGAATCAGTATAAAGGGATTTTTTAATGCACATTAAGTATATATTTTTTTCTAAACTACTGCAAAACTGCAACCCAGAACATCCCATCTACTTATTTTTGAATGTATGTCTTTATGTATATGTGTGTGCACAATCTTACTAGTTAAATCAGGGTGTAATTTTAAGTCTGATTTACAAAATAAAAGCAAATACACATCATAGCTATCTTTCAGTGGGTGATCTCTCCCCAGCCACATCAAATTTTGAACCTCTCAGTCAAGCCCCTCTCAATTCAACAAAGGATTATCTCAGGATATGAGGTAATTTAAAATTTCGGAAGGAACCTAGCAGAGAGCAGAAACACTATTTGTTCAGAAAGTTCATTACAATTCCACACAGTGCTCATTCCAACAGACATCATGTCACCAAACAGAACAAACATGCCGAATATGTAGTCATGACAAAATTTTTAAGGTTTTAAGACATGCAACTATCAGACTAATAAACCTGAGCTAGACACTGGAAAGGAATTAGGAATTCTGCTTCGGGGATGCTACAGAGAGCATTATGGAGTAATATACTTACTAGCATACACAACACAGCTACTAAAGCATATTAGCTGAATCAGTTTCATTTCAGTTCAAATTAATTACTTACAGAGATATCAAGAAAATAGCAGCATGGTTTCTCACTTTTTTATTTTATACAACACAAATTTCACTAGAAAGCAAACTAACCTCTAGGTCATAATATTTTATGCAAAAACTGAATTACTACAGAAAAAAAGTGTACTCTACCATTAAGAAGCTTGGTATGAATACAAATACAAGCTGGCATTAGAAAACATTTTAACCTATTTCTTTGTGTTTAAACACACCTGTGTCATGAGAACACATAACAAAAAGCATTATGAAAAATGGATGACTGGTATTTCCCTCTTTAGGACTAGCCATGTTCCTAACGACTCCTCAGAATGAACTGAAATTAACTATATCATAAACTAGATATAACTGAGGAGAACATATAATCAAGTTTAACAGTGATTGGGTGTGGGATGAGACGTCATCCCACTCACGCCACTAAGATGCCAAAAGCCTGGGGTAGGCAGGCAGGTGAGCAGAACACCTGAAAGAATACTGAGGAATTTCAGCCACTCCAGACACAAAGTCAGCGTCACTAGGAGCCCACTGAAATGCCTCTGTGCTGATGCAGACAGCTGGGGAGTAAACAGGAAGAACTGGAGATATGCTCACACTTGCAGGGCTATAACCTTACTGGTATCACTGAAGGATGGTGGGGCAGCTCCTATGGAGTATTGGAATGGAAGGATACAGGCTGCTCAGTTTTCTTTCCTTCTTAAGAGGGGAAACAATTACTTCAGCTTTTTTCAATAGATGTCACAACAGAAGACAACCATTCTGACACTCTTAATTTCATTTTCCATTCTTACTCTTCTCATAAGTGACAGGAAGGAGAAATGAAGTATAAGAACTGAAAAAGAAGTGCAGGATTCATTCAGGTCAGTTGAAAACCATGCTTGCTATTTTACTTGAGGATTTCTTCAACTGCATCTTTATATATGACCAGAATCTGGGCTTCTGTGTTTCCTATGTTCTCTTTGGGGGTTCTTGTACAGTTTGAGGTCCTGTGTGTTTTTGTGTATTCTTCATTACAATTTATGGTCATTCCCTACATCTGATAGGTTCGCATGGACAACAGTCTCCCATTTGCCAAGCACACAGTTCTGTCACTGAGCAAAATCACTAGAAGTCTTAAAGAGTCTATGAGGAATAAAACAATATGCCTAGCAGAGTGACACAATCAAAAAGAAAGGCCAGATGAGTCATAGTCACAACAGTATTTTCAATGAACATAAGCAAGACAAAGCAACAGAAAAAAGAGATTTTACTTAAGTTGAATTGCATGATGTAAAAGCCCAAAAGAGTTTTTTAGCTGTATAAATCCAGGATTTGGGCTCTATTTTAGATGTTATCTTAAAAGAAAAATAGTCTATACTCTTTTTAGAAAAGCAATGAAGTAGGAGGCTGGGGAGAGACCTAAGATAAAGATAAAATAGAATTCAAGCTTCTGAGGGACAGACAAATAGTAACACTACCAATCAAAGGTGAAAGATTATCAGCAAGAGACAAAGGACAATGCAGCATATATTGAATATTCCTAAAACCCTGGTCAGCCATATATATGTGTATCACTGTATGTAAAGTGATATACATAAGACCATACTCTAATATTATTTTATTCAAAGAAAAAAAGTGCCTCATGAGTCAGATGTAAACTGTCCACATGGATACAGAAGTTGAATGTGGGCTTGCAAATTAAATCACAGAACCTTCACAAGAAACTTAGAGGAAATGTGATGATGACTCTCCAACTCAGAAAGAAAAGGAAATTTCAGTTACGTAAAAGAACATCATCAGTGATATCTAAAAGATCAGAGTGATATCACTATTTCTGTGATTTGGCTAGGGAACTAGTTCTCAGAGATTTTGATGAAAACTATTTCAGTACAGTACAAGGGCTCTAAGATAAAACCAGACAGGGAAATTCCAGCAGCTACTGCAAACAATATGTTCAATGAACATACAGATGAAACAGGCATACAGACAGCATTGGCCAGAGCAATTAATAGAGTTTTCTTAAAGTCAATGCTAGCTTCCTTTCTTGTTTGAAGATACACTTTCCCTGATGAAAAAGGTGCTGAACAACATTCATCTTAAGGCTTCAAATTTAGACAATGGGCAGAACAAGGAATATTTTTGGTTTTTTCGAAGTCAATATAAGTATGGTGCGAGAATGAAGTTTTGTGATTTACAAGCAGGAACACTTCAAAATTGAGAAAATAACTTTCTGAAAATGATCATCTGCATTAGTCACTTCAGTAGTGGAGATTAAAAGTTATTGAGAAGCAGCCTCAAAAGCATGTCATAAACTTATCCTGTTATAGTAACTATGGCCTGCCAATTGATGAGTTGATATACTAACCACAGGAGTCTTCATGTGTCTGTTTTATAGCTATTAGAACTTACTGAAAGAGATGTAAATGCTGACATGTAAAAATTTGAGCATACAGCAGAACATGGCCAATATCCCTAAAGTCTATGATTTGATTTCAGAAATAAGACTGATCTTGTTCCTCAAAAGACTGTTCTTTTTTTTTTTTGTCCCATTCATGATAGAACTAGGTATCTCAAAAAGACCACATGTAGAAAACCAGATAAAGAATCATGCCATCTTTACCAAAAAACACAGAGTATTTTAAATCATTAACATAGCACTCACACACAAAACCAGTTGCTGCCTGAATATAAGCTGATTACTTTAGTTGAGTAGATCATCTCTTTGAGTCTCTTTCCAGGAGACTTTCTTAGTTTACTACTGTAGTGAACTATAGATATCTAGAATGGTGCAGAGCCATTTAAATATAACACAGTTATTAAAAATTTAAATATTCAAAGCTAATTAAAAATATCTCAAGTACACAGTGAAACCAATTAAACAACATAGCTATTCAAAAATAATTTTGTGATAAGGCAGCATTTTCTGGTTTAAACACAAGTAACAGCTTCCAAAGCAGCAGAAACAATGCATAATTGATGTACACATATTGTAAAAAACTGCACTGGATGAAAATTAATGTCCCCTAACCTGAATTGCAGGGGATAGCCTGAAAAATATGACTTACTAGTGTGAAATTTGATAACAGTTATATTTTCTCAGACCAAAGGCATATCCCAGACTATGCCAGTGGAGTAATAACCTATAAGAAAATGACAGTTCTTCAGAGCATGTCTTTGTCTTCTGAGTATCTGTAGTATAAGATAAACCTTTCTAGTTAAGATGTGATGTTTCTACATGCAACAGTCATAGAAGAATTTTCCTTCCATATTTTTCAGCTGTTTTCTGAATCTATATAACCTATTACAACCCCCTACTCTAGCAACCAGTTGCACAACTTAATTACACGTCTTTGAAGAACATGTTTGTGCACTTGTATTGAATCATTTGCCTACTTTGGTTATTTGATGAACCCTACTTCTTGCTTCTGCAAAGACAGAGAACAGTCATTATTCCTTATTCACTTCCCCCATGTATCCCCACACTCAACACACTAAACACATCTTTATCACATTCCCCTTCATTGCACTTCTCAAGTCTGTAAAGCCCAATCTACTTTTTCACTAATTCTACAGAAGGTCCTCCACATATCTGAGCATATATATCATTTTGTCTTTCTGAATTCACCTACATCAGTTTTCTAATTAAGGGAACTGAAAATATAATTGGTTATATAAAGCCAAACTCTTCTGTGGCACATAGCAAAAGGACAATTTGCATTAAGAGAAACACCAGTTAGATACTGAAAAAAACCAAAAACCTCACAATGAAGACAGTGGTCAAATACTGAAACAGGTTTCCCACAAGGACTTCCATCACTGGAGTTGCTAGAGCCTCTACATGCATAAGGCATTTTGCAGCCTGATACAACATTAAAGATGGCCCTGCTCTGAGCAAGAAGCAGGACTAGATGGACCTCTGAAGTATTTTCCAATTTAAATTATTCTGCAGTTCTATGGCATTTGGGAAGCAGGTGTGCATCAATTTATACAGTGATGTAATGTTTTCTGCTCTCTTCTTTTCCTGAAAATTTCTGGCATTTTTTTTGGCTTTGATCACTTCTAGTGAACTGATACCTTCAAGAATATTTAGATCTTATTTAGAATGGTAACTCAAAACTCATTATTGGTATATGTAAAACCAGGCACTGTTACTATAGGCTGGTCTGAAGGAATGTAACAACAGAATACGATGTAAATATTAGAAGTTTTTAAAAGGCTGTTAGAAATAATATGTACAATTTGTAGCAAGTTCAGGAATTTACTCAACTTACTTTCAAAAACATTTGTTTTCTTTCAAAATGCAGGTTTTTTCTCTTATGATTACTTTTATGCATTTCATTCCTGTCTTGGGTTGTGGAACCTTAAACTGTGTATTCTATTTTCACCTGCTGAGATCAGTTGAGAAATTGTTCTTTATCTCTTGTTTACTCTGAAAGGAGGGGGGCGGGTGCCTTTTGATAATGGCCCAACTGTTAAAACCAGGTAGGGCATTGTTTCTTATCTCTCTTCACGATGGGCCATTAAGACTCCCCAGACTGTTTTCTTCCTCAAGCTGTACCCCTTCCCAAAATATACCCACATTCCATCATCTCCCAAGATATACCCACATTCCATCATCCTATTGTGAGATGCTCCACCCAGTGGGGGGAGACAACCGTTCCTACCTGGATAAAAACTGAGACTCTGGAAGAGGAACCCTCTCTTGCTTCACCCGATTACCGGAGGAAGACTGGACCCTTCTCACCATCACCGGACTCCCTCTCACCACCTCTGGACCGTTTTGGCTACAGGATCATCTCTACTTCAACAGAACCACATCTGCCACCCCAGGAGGACTTTTGGACTGCTACCAACGTCCTGACCAGCAGGGCATCAGGTTGTAGCTGACTCTGTCAGGGCTTTCCAAAATTGTTGTTTGTTTGTTTGCTGGTTTGGTGGGGTGGTTTTGTTTTTCTACCACATTTGTATTATTGATATCCCTAGTAAAGAACTGTTATTCCTATTCCCAAATCTTTGCCTGAGAGCCCTTAATTGCAAAATTATAATTTGACGGGGGGGTGAGGGGTTTACATTCTCTATTCTAAGGGAAACTCCAGCTTTCCCTGGCAGATACCTGTCTTTCCAAATCAAGACAATTCCTTATATACCGGATCTTGAAATTACAACAGAGGCTAGAAAGTAATTTTATTTTTTCTAGGAAAACAGCAGTAAGAGAAAGTCTTAAGCAAGAGATTGGTGACAGATTTGGAGACAAAAACCTGAAAAATCTTTGGCAGATTTTACTTAGGAAAGGTTCAGATATCAGCAAACACTCTGTGTAAACAGATTAACTTCTAAAAAAGAATTATGAATACTACAATATGATTGACCCTTTCCTTTCTTTTTTGAATCCCTATCTGTCATAACAGAATGTACAGTTAAGTTGTCCATCTGTTTTCTGTTTTAATTAAGACTTTCAGATGGCTAATTTTTTGAGATACATATGTAATATCAGGGAAATGTCACCTTCATCTTTTAAACAATTAGCAAATCTTCCAAACACAAAAACACATATTACAAGTCTTAACAAAAGTAGAGCACCTCTTAATGAGGGTTAGTAGTGTTTCCAGAAACACAGTCCATTTAAACTCTCATATACACCTAACAGCATTTTTATTTTTAAAAAGATGATAGTTTGATTTCACCAAACTACCACGACTGTCAACAGTTCTCTAGAGAAAAAGATGACTAAATGTACCTCAACACCTAAGCTGAGGCACCGAGATCTTGTATAAAAACTGTTTTTGTGGCAGAAAAAAGCCAGACAAAAGCTTTTGCAATGCAGCTAGCCCCCTGAAAATAAGTATTCCTTCTCTGCTTAATGACTGTATATCTACACCACTAAATCCTAAGACACCTCCATTCATTAATCACATAATGATGCCAAGTAAATGACACCTGATTTCAATGATGGCAATTTAACAAACCAATTAAAACTTTTGAAAGCTTACAGACAAATTTAGGACAAATAAATACTTCTAAAAAATTAAGTTTAAAGGCTATAACCTTATTTAACTGTGGAAACATGTAACAGGGAACATTAAGACCTCCATCCTTTAAAAACCTCAGGCTGTTCTGTACATTTTCAGATATGAACTGTTTCACTGATTTCAAGAGCACTGCTATTAATCAACAATGCCATTATTAACTGAATGTGCAAAAATTATTAATTCTCAAACCATCATTTTACTTGTTTCAAGTAATAAAAAGTTATCAAAATTCAGTCTGTACAGTGCTTGCTATATATGAAAGGGAACTACCCTTTCATGGTATGGTCCTTTTCTTCCTTGGCTGCCATTGCCACATCACAATAACAGATCTCCCAACATACTCCAAAGTTCTCTCTTGCTATAATTCTGTGTAAGCTCATGAAGCTGCAATGGGAGGATGTTGTGGTGTGTTTTTATTGTTTCCAACTGCAGCTCAGTTTTAATGGTCAGTTTTATACACACACACCACACCACCACCACCCCTCTCCCCCCATTTTGTATTGTTATAGCATATTTTATCCCTAATGGATTGTTCCTTTCCCTCTGTATTGTTGGTTTTGCCCTGGTTGCCTATCTTCCCTAGACCTGCCCTTCCCTCCTCCTACAGAATTGTCAATCCTTCCCTAACCCTGCCCCTTCTTCTAGACCCTTCCCTGTCAATCCCCCAACCTTCGATGCCCCAGTGGTTAAACTGTTCCCTCCCCTTGTGTTCTTTCATTGGTCTGTGCATTGTACTCCCTGCCTTATGTTCCTCCCCCATGTAACCTTTATTCGTTGGAAATTGTATCCTCTGCCAAGACCTCCCTCGCTTATAAGCCCCTGCAAGCCCAGGTTCTGGGCCTTTTTCTGTCCCTGACCCTCCTGGGAATAAACACCTTTGGAAATCACACAGAAGGTCTCTCCTTGTTCCTTGTGCCTGCCCTCGACGCATGCCTCTGCTTTAGAGCAATGGTGCCCTACAGCTGCACCCTGGATTGCAAGGCTTTCTGGGGGCAGCCCCCTCCTGGCAACAGTGCTGGGAACTAGCTGGGCTGAAGAACATCAGCATCGCGTCAGGAGGACATAAAACAGACTGCACTGAGCACTCATAGTTGTACTGCAGTACCTAATGTTCACAAAAGCAAGAAAGCCAACATCTTACATTCACTGGCAGCTCATAATTCAAAAAACCAATGGCATAAAAAACCCAATGGTATGATGAACTGGCTGCTGGTGAAAGTCAGCATCTGCCAGGACAACATGCTCAAGATTCAGGCTGTGCTGCTGCTGCTTCAAGAAAACCAAGACTCACAAGTAAAAAGGCAGTGAATAAATGTGCACCCACAAACCATTTCAATGTAAAAATTCTTAGGAACATTTTTGAATTGAAGAGGTTAATTTTATTCTTCACTTTAATAGTGCATACACCCAGTTGAAATAGTATCAGGTTTTTATGACCCAAATTCTCAGAAAAACAAAGAAATGTAGTAATGCTTGATGCTGCCCCAGAGTTTTAATCAAGATCAACATTACAGTTGCCATTTGAAGTAGTAAAGTCTTCAACTTGAAAAACATTTTCGAACTGTTTATATACCTCTATGCACACAAAGACTGGTCTTGCCACCCCCCTTTCAATTTAGAAAAAAACAAAACAAAACAACAAAACCTTAGCTAGAATTAAGATTTTTGGTAAAGTAATGGACTTTTTTTTACATAGACATATGTTATGCAGCATTACTCCTATTTGAAAAAATGCATCACTGTTTAACTAGATTGTGACAAAACATCAACTGAAAATATCAGTATTCCTCCACTAGAGATGGGAATTAGTGTAAAAAACAAAATTTATGTCCTGAAGTTTTCATACACTCATTTATTCACAAAAACAAGTATAAAGGTAGAGAATGGTTTTGGCACTTGTTAAAAAATTACAGTATTTTGTAATGGCACTTCCTTGGTGGAATGGTGAAAGTTTTAGGTATCCAGTAGTTAGCTTCAGTTTTAAAAAAGTTAACATCAAACTTTTCAAACTGGTAAATATTACTCAAAGACTAACAGAACTTTATTACAACTCCTGGCCTAATAAAAAGAACTAGAGTCATCACTATATGGGCTGATAACAAAAAGCCATAGGTGAAGAACTTCTAGGCTACATTTCACAAGAGGCATGCAAAATTTTCCAGTGAAAGTGCCTGAAGAACTAAGCTAAGCATACAGTACTCAACATAATGAACTCAGCAGACTAAGCAAATACAAACACGATGTCCAGGCCATTTTTACACAACGATCCAGACTGGTAAGCATAAAGTCTTGCAAAAAAATATCCAACGGACCTCAACTCCTATGTTCTCTGCAACGGTCTGTAGCTGAAGTAAGGAAGTGATGATCACCCACAGCTACCACAAGCATGCTGACAAATTCCTGAAGAGCAGTGTGCATGCCAAAGAATGCCATCTGGAACTGGAAATTGTCTTTACTAGCCACAAACTTAAAATAACAATAATAGGCTTGCCAGAAATCCATATATACTTACACACCCTGCAGACTGAGAAGCACAAACCATTCTCCTTCTCTCATTACAACCTGTGTTGGTTATTTTAAAACTCTAAAACCCCCAGACAGGAAGCCAAGCCACATTTCAGCAGAGAACAAAACAAAAACTGTTCTCAGTCTTTTATTCTAGATCTGCACAGGCAAAGCTTCTCTGGTCTCTGAGTACAATGGCATCAGTATCTTGACAAAATGTGATCTCATAAAGTAAATCTGTATAGCAGTTTGTAGGTGGGGGATTATAAGTCAACAAAGAGGAAAATTACAGCTATGAGCTACAAGCAGGTGATTTATTTCTGCCATGGAAGTTAGTTACAAGATGCTCAAGGAAAGTATAGGGAATAGAGAACGAAGGTAACAGGTCAGTGAGAAGGATAATTTGCGGGGTTTCTTCCTAGAGATTGTGAAATAAAAAATAAATTTGCCTGATCTCTACTCAAGCAAAGGTTCCATCCAAAACACGGTTTTCTACCGAGGACTGCATATCTTCAGAGTTCAGCATCTTATATCCAAAGAAGACATGGGACGACAACTGAATCAACTAACTGGATGCTGTACCAACTGCATAAAGAGAAAAAACTAAAGCTATGGGAGCAAGTACTCTGTGCATCAGCCAATGAAGCAGTTGATGCTGCTTCCAACTGTGCCAGCTGGAGGTTAGTCAGCCCAAAGTATATCTAAATGCAGTATTTATAAACATAGCATCAACTGACTATGGCATTTGTTAGAGACGGCACTTACTACAACCAATGAATTACTTTAATTAGAATACACTCACTAACAGGAGGAATGACAGTCTTCCCAGATATCATTAAATATATTCAAATACTGTTGGATTCGGTTGGTTTTCAGCCACGTTTACATTCAGTAATACCTGCTAAAGATAAGTGCCTTACAAAGCTAGTGGTGGAATCCAGATCTTGGGCATTTAGGTCAAGAAAGTCTGGTTCCTGGAAGGTATTCGATGTATTGGAGCAGCTGTACCATGAACAGCTGTTGGGGAAGCAGTGGACAGAAGTCAACATGTAAAGAGCAGAGAACAGCGTAAGAACAACATCACGATACTGCATGACCTTGAAATCCGTAAATCCTACAGTTCACAAGACACCCAAGGACTAAATATCCAATAGCTGCAGGATCTCAGGCTGCAGCTTCAGCAGAGGTCCATGCCAATTGCCAGCCTACAGAAACCACTATTCTCTAGGGGGATGAGGTGGGGAAACCCCAGAATTTTCCCTTAACTTCAAAGGAAGTTCTTACAGTCTAGAGAAAAATCCTGTCTCCCCAGCCAAGTACTATGCCATTGTACCAGAGGGGCATTGTCTTTATGTTTGTCATCACACTGTGCTGACTGGTACAAGGCAACATTTCTTCAATTCTGCCCTCTACACACTGGCATCTACTAATCAAGATTCCTCTTAAAATTCATTAACTAGCTCGAGCTGTCTCACTGACTGGCTCTAATGAAACAACCTGGCAAATGCTGTGTCAAGCCCCAAGAAATAACATTACATGTTCTGTTGATCAGGCAGAACATGAAGCCTTTTTCTTCTCCCAATAAACAGTGTTACTAAATATGGACTGGTGATTGTAATTTGTTTGGGAAACCATACTGTGAAAGGATGCTGAAGAAATAAATCGTGGTTGTTTAAGTCCAAAGAAACACGTGGTTTTATTAGTCGTGGGAGACAGCCTGACCAGGGAACAGCAGCAGGAAAGGTCTAAAGGGGCAGGGATCCAAGCAGGCAAAGAGAGCAAGGCAAAAAAGGGGGGCCGAATTACCTGTTACAATCTCTTTTAACCCTTTCTATCATGAATATTCTAATGAGCATTAACCAATCACCTCAAGATACAAAACATACAGAATTTACATACAGCCTATAGGGACTATTGCATTACCATGTGTCCTGGGTTATGGAATCAAAAATGTGTATTCTATTTTCATCTGCTGAAAGCAGTTGGGGAATTGTTCTTTATTTCTTGTAACTTTGGAAGGAGGGGGACGGGGAGGAGGGGCGGGTGCCTTTTGGGTAATGGGCCATCAACAGACTATACCCCCGGACTATACCCGCTCCCCCCAGAGCCCCATCTGCATGCATGGTCCTATTGTGGGATGCCCCGCCCAGTGGGGGGAGTCTACAATTGCTGCCGGGAAAACTGAGCCGGCCGGGGACAGACTTCTCTTGCTTCACCCCGATTCCTGGGAGGAAGACGGCACCCCATCTCATCTTAGCCAGACCCCATCTCATCATCGCCGGACCCCATCTCACCATCACCTCACCCCTGGACCCCTCCTCATCACCCCTGGACTCCTCCTCCTCACTCCTAGACCCTTTTTGGCTACAGGATCGTCCCTGCTCCAACAGAGCCACGTCTGTCACCCCAGGAGGACTCACTTCTGGACTGCTTCCAACACCCTGACTAACAGGGTGCCAGGTGGCAGCTCTGATTCTATCAGGGCTTTCCCAAATTGTTGTTGTTTGTTTGCTGGTTTGGTGGGGTAGTTTTGTTTCCTACCACATTTGTATTATTGATATTCCTAGTAAAGAACTGTTATTCCTATTCCCAAATCTTTGCCTGAGAGCCCTTAATTGAAAATTTATAATTTGGCAGGGGTGGGGGGTTTGCATTCTCTATTCTAAGGGAAACCCCAGTTTCCCTGGCAGACACCTGTCTTGTCAAACCAAGACAGATTTTGGCGCCCAAGTGTGGGGCACAAGGGCATTGAGACAGAGGAATAACAGTTCTTGTGTACTAGATAGAAGTCTACTGCTCAAAATCATGTGGTCCAGCTTTCCCTGGTTTGGCTGGCACGTGGTTGTGGCTGTATTTCTGCCATTTGCTGGCCCTTATCTAAACATGGGCCCTATAACCAAGGCTACTGTGGCTGGCATCCAGTTTATTTTGTGGGTTAATAAGGTGAGGAATTCGTGGATTTTTAACTTCCTTTGGAAAGCAGGCACATGGATTCAGGGCTATCATAGACTAACTCTGTGTTTCTGGGGTTACTTTAATAATGGTACATATTGTGAGGAAATGGCACCTGGGGAAATTTTCTCCCAATCCTTCACTCAGTTTTTTGGGTCTACTCCACCAGCTTTTCAAGGGTTAAATTTCCCTCTGAATGCTAATGACGTCATACAGTGGTTGGTGCTGCTTATAGGCCTATTCTATTTGGTATTCAGAGATAAAGGGAGACTGGCCTGGGTAAGCACTCTGATAACTACCCCAAAGAATAATGATGCTGCCCAAGAGCCCACCCCTGTCCCACAGCCAGCCTCAGGCATAAACCACCCGGTTTGGGTGAAGGCTCTGATAAAAGAAATGCATGAGATGAACCAGATGCTGAAAGAGTACATTTCCCCAGCTGGTGAGAAACCTTCGCCCTGCCCTGACAAAAGAGAATCTGATACAGAACCCGCAGACATTACAACTGTCCAGGTTCCAGCTGACACACAGGGGCAGTCACAGCCAGCAGCAGTTGCCCCTGTGGAAACAAGGAAATCTAAAGTGAAAACAGCAAACCCAGAGAGTAAAGATAAGAAGGGAGGGCCCTCACAAGACACAAGGGAATCACATGTTCAGATCATCACTGAGTCCCTGTCATATGAAAGTCTCCGTAATTTGCAAAAAGATATTGTACGGCGGGGACGTGAGGCTTACACAGCCTGGCTACTTCGGGTTTGGGATCTTATGGGCACAGGTGTCCAACTAGATGGTGGGGAGGCCAGGAATTTGGGACCCTTGACCCAGGACTCAGGTATAAATCAGGTATTTGTAAGGGAGCCTGGACCTCTTTCCCTCTGGCAGCGGCTTTTAACGAGTGTGAGAGAAAGATTTGTCCACAGAGAAAGAATGCAGGAGCACCACCATAGAATGCGCTGGAAAACTCTGGAGGAGGGAATTCAACAGCTGAGGGAAGTGGCAGTACTAGAGGTACTTTTTGGGAGGAGTGGACAGCATGATAATGATCCTGACAAGGTTAGATGCACAGCGCAGATGTTATGGAACCTGGCAAATCTGGGGCCATCTCAGTATACTACATTCATTGCAACCATTAATGCTGAGGACAACCAAGTGACAGTGGGGGCTGTTGCCACTAAGCTTAGGAATTATGAGAGCATGATCAATGGCCCGCTGCAGGCTCATATCTCTGCCGTGGTGAAAGAGCTCAAAGAGGAAATGAGGGAGGTGAGGGAGGAGATGAGGAAGAGCAGTTCCAATGTGGCACCGGTACGAGTCACAGGCCCCAGAGTCAGAGCCCAACGACCCCCAGCCAGAGAGAGAGGGTACACCCCGAGAGCTGACCTGTGGTTTTACCTGCGTGACCATGGGGAAGACATGGGAGTGTGGGATGGGAAACCCACCTATGTCCTGGCAGCCCGGGTGCGTGAGCTCAAGGAGAGGAACACTCACCAAAGGGGTGCCACTAAAATGAAAGTATCCTCAACCTCCTATGCCCAGGCTGTCAGTAGTCAGGATGCTGGAACCTCTAGTATGTATGCTCAGGGAGGGAATAACCAGTGCTAGAGGGGCCCTGCCTCTAGCCAGGTAGAGGAGAGGGACAATCGGATCTATTGGACTGTGTGGATCCGATGGCCTGGCACATCTGACCCACAGAAATACACGGCTTTGGTTGACACTGGCTCCCAATGTACCCTGATGCCGTCGGGGTATGTGGGAGCAGAGTCCATTTCTATTTCTGGAGTGACAGGGGGGTCCCAGCAGCTGACTGTATTGGAAGGCGAAGTGAGTTTGACTGGGAATGGGTGGCAGAAACACCCCATTGTGACTGGTCCAGAGGCCCCGTGCATCCTTGGCATAGACTATCTCAAAAATGGACATTTCAAAGACCCAAAAGGATATCGTTGGGCTTTTGGAGTAGCTGCTGTAGAGACGGAAGCAATCAGACAACTAAATACCCTGCCTGGTCTCTCCGACGACCCCTCTGCTGTGGGACTGCTGAGAGTTGAAGAACAACAGGTGCCAATCGCCACAGCAACAGTGCACCGTCGGCAATACCGTACTGACAGAGACTCTGTGACTCCGATCCATGAGATGATTCGTAAACTGGAGAGCCAAGGGGTGGTCAGCAAAACCCACTCACCCTTCAACAGTCCCATTTGGCCTGTGCGTAAGTCTGAAGGGGAATGGAGATTGACTGTGGACTATCGTGCGTTGAATGAAGTGACTCCACCACTGAGCGCTGCCGTGCCGGACATGCTGGAGCTCCAGTATGAGCTGGAGTCCAAGGCAGCAAAGTGGTACGCCACTATTGACATTGCCAATGCCTTCTTCTCCATTCCTTTGGCAGCAGAGTGCAGGCCCCAGTTTGCTTTCACCTGGAGGGGCGTTCAGTACACCTGGAACCGACTGCCCCAGGGGTGGAAGCACAGTCCCACCATCTGCCATGGACTGATCCAGGCTGCACTGGAGAAGGGTGAGGCTCCGGAACATCTACAGTACATTGATGACATCATTGTGTGGGGAAACACGGCAGTGGAAGTTTTCGAGAAAGGAGAAAAGATCATCCAGATTCTCCTGGAAGCTGGCTTTGCCATTAAGAAGAGTAAAGTCAAGGGACCTGCCCGAGAGATCCAGTTCCTGGGAGTGAAGTGGCAAGATGGACGGCGTCAGATCCCCACAGAGGTCATTAATAAGATCACCGCGATGTCTCCACCGACCAGCAAGAAGGAAACACAAGCTTTCCTAGGTGCCATAGGTTTCTGGAGGATGCACATCCCTGAGTACAGTCAGATTGTGAGCCCTCTGTACCTGGTTACCCGCAAAAAGAATGATTTCCACTGGGGCCCAGAGCAGCAACACGCCTTTGCCCAGATCAAGCAGGAAATCGCTCATGCGGTGGCCCTTGGCCCAGTCAGGACGGGACCAGAGGTAAAGAATGTGCTTTACTCCGCAGCTGGGAGCCATGGTCTGTCCTGGAGCCTTTGGCAGAAGGTGCCTGGTGAGACTCGAGGCCGGCCACTGGGATTCTGGAGCCGAAGCTACAGAGGGTCTGAAGCCAATTACACTCCCACGGAGAAGGAGATCTTGGCTGCCTATGAAGGAGTTCAAGCCGCCTCAGAGGTGATTGGCACTGAAGCACAGCTCCTCCTGGCACCCCGACTACCAGTGCTGGGGTGGATGTTTAAAGGAAAGGTTCCCTCCACCCATCACGCCACCGATGCCACCTGGAGCAAATGGATTGCCCTCATCACTCAGCGCGCCCGTATTGGAAACCCGAATCGCCCTGGGATTCTGGAAGTGATCACCAACTGGCCGGAAGCTGAGAACTTCAGTCTCACCGAGGAAGAAGAACAAGAGCAGGTAACCCGGGCTGAAGAAGCTCCACCATATAACCAACTGCCAGCAGAAGAAGCACGCTACGCTCTTTTCACTGACGGTTCCTGTCGCATCGTAGGGATGAACCGGAAGTGGAAAGCAGCTGTGTGGAGCCCCACAAGACAGGTTGCACAAGCCACTGAAGGAGAAGGTGGGTCAAGCCAGCTTGCCGAACTCAAAGCTGTTCAATTGGCCCTGGACATCGCTGAAAGAGAGAAGTGGCCAAAGCTCTACCTCTACACCGATTCGTGGATGGTAGCTAATGCTCTGTGGGGCTGGCTGGAAAGGTGGAAAAAGGTCAGCTGGCAGCGTAGGGGAAAACCAATCTGGGCTGCTGATGAGTGGAAGGACATCGCCACCAGAGTAGGGAAACTACCTGTGAAAGTCCGTCATGTAGATGCCCATGTCCCCAAGAGTCGGGCTAATGAGGAGCACCGGAACAACGAACAGGTAGATCAGGCCGCGAAGATAGAAGTGTCTAAGATTGGCAACATAAGGGAGAGTTGTTCCTAGCTCGGTGGGCCCATGATGCCTCAGGTCATCAGGGCAGAGATGCCACCTATAAGTGGGCACGAGACTGAGGGGTGGATCTAACCATGGACAGTATCTCTCAGGTTATCCATGACTGTGAGACGTGTGCTGCCATCAAGCAGGCCAAGCGGGTGAAGCCCCTCTGGTATGGTGGACGGTGGTCCAAATATAAGTATGGGGAGGCCTGGCAGATTGATTACATCACCCTGCCCCAAACCCGCCAAGGCAAGCGCTACGTGCTGACCATGGTGGAAGCCACCACTGGGTGGCTGGAGACCTATCCTGTGCCTCATGCCACCGCCCGGAACACCATCCTGGGCCTTGAAAGACAAGTCCTGTGGAGACACAGCACCCCTGAGAGAATCGAGTCAGACAACGGGACCCATTTCAAGAACAGCCTTATAAACACCTGGGCTAAAGAACACGGCATTGAATGGATCTATCACATCCCTTATCATGCACCAGCTGCCGGGAAAGTGGAACGGTGCAATGGACTACTTAAGACCACTCTGAAGGCACTTGGCAGAGGGACCTTTAAGAACTGGGAAGTGAACTTAGCAAAAGCCACCTGGATGGTCAACACCCGAGGCTCCATCAATCGAGCTGGTCCTGCCCAGTCTACCCCTTTGCACACAGTAGATGGAGATAAAGTCCCTGTGGTGCACATGAGAGGTATTTTAGGAAAGGCTGTCTGGATTAACCCCACCTCAGGCAAAGGCGAACCCATCCGTGGGATTGTTTTTGCTCAAGGACCTGGTTACACTTGGTGGGTAATGCAGAAAGATGGAAAAACCAGTTGTGTACCCCAAGAAAACCTAATCCTAAGTATGAACTGAGTGTAGGGGTTCATTTTGCATAGTAGTTCATTGCTTTAGGTATGATGCAGATGATAATAGAATAAGGGGTGGATAATGTCCTGGGTTATGGAATCAAAAATGTGTATTCTATTTTCATCTGCTGAAAGCAGTTGGGGAATTGTTCTTTATTTCTTGTAACTTTGGAAGGAGGGGGACGGGGAGGAGGGGCGGGTGCCTTTTGGGTAATGGGCCATCAACAGACTATACCCCCGGACTATACCCGCTCCCCCCAGAGCCCCATCTGCATGCATGGTCCTATTGTGGGATGCCCCGCCCAGTGGGGGGAGTCTACAATTGCTGCCGGGAAAACTGAGCCGGCCGGGGACAGACTTCTCTTGCTTCACCCCGATTCCTGGGAGGAAGACGGCACCCCATCTCATCTTAGCCAGACCCCATCTCATCATCGCCGGACCCCATCTCACCATCACCTCACCCCTGGACCCCTCCTCATCACCCCTGGACTCCTCCTCCTCACTCCTAGACCCTTTTTGGCTACAGGATCGTCCCTGCTCCAACAGAGCCACGTCTGTCACCCCAGGAGGACTCACTTCTGGACTGCTTCCAACACCCTGACTAACAGGGTGCCAGGTGGCAGCTCTGATTCTATCAGGGCTTTCCCAAATTGTTGTTGTTTGTTTGCTGGTTTGGTGGGGTAGTTTTGTTTCCTACCACATTTGTATTATTGATATTCCTAGTAAAGAACTGTTATTCCTATTCCCAAATCTTTGCCTGAGAGCCCTTAATTGAAAATTTATAATTTGGCAGGGGTGGGGGGTTTGCATTCTCTATTCTAAGGGAAACCCCAGTTTCCCTGGCAGACACCTGTCTTGTCAAACCAAGACACCATGCTAATCTACATACTAAAAACCTGAGGAACCACCTTTTCCCTGATACCTGAGAAGTCCAAACCCCTTCTGTTTGGGGAGGGGAATTGCTTAATCAGGAGCCTTGGCTATTGACTCAGTTAATTCAATCACTGTCTTCCTGCTCAACATTCCACAGTTCAAACCTTGCTTTCAATTCTATAACTCTTGTAGGTTTCATATTCTTACAATCTTTTACTAATGAACTATCTCTGCAAGGGCTTCCTGCTTCATCTTCTCCAACAGGATGCATTTGTTTTATCACAATAAAACAAAGTTTCATGGAGTTGACCTTGAAGAGTTTCAGTCAGATGAGACATGACAGTTCTCTAGCTGGATCCAATTTACATTAGATGCGTTAAACAATAAAACTGAACCTTTCAGAACTGGAAAGAACTTGCAGTATGCCTAGACTCAAATTTGATCAGGTATTTCTGTCTGACAGCTGTTTGGCAGGGTAGTCAGAATATGATGTTTGCTTTTGGTTTTGACAGATACTTGTTTATGCACAAATCAGCCTGCATGTTAATAGTTAACATGATCAACCAAGCTAATTGTGACAGCTTGAGCACAACTTGAGCACCATAACTGAGGTAGGCTTAATGAGTAATCTTTGCAGGTTGCCAAAACAACAAATATCTGCCAATTTAAATAACAAAACAACAAAAATGTAAATCCTCAAACTGCCAGTGTTCAAATTCTACTCTGAGTAAAGCCTATGGTCAATTGAACTCATGCATAGATCACGGCTACAAATCACAGACATAAACAAACAATTTTGAAAATAATAGACATCATGGAGGACAGAGTCAATGTGCAAGTCTCAGTAATGGTACCAGGTAAAAGTTTTCAATCCTATTCAAGTTGAGATTTATAAATTTTATCTAGCATGATGAGCCAAAACCAACAAGGCAGCATTTCTTCTACAGAAATGCAAAAAGACTTCTCAGTTATTAGTTCAATCAACAGATTATCTTTCTTTTACTTCAGTCATTATGTATTAAAAAGGGTCTGAACAACCAAGCGTGTTCCCTCAAAGTTAGTTGTACTTATTTGGCATGCTCAAGCTGCTTGTTGAATCACAGACCAGTCTCTGTTACAGGAGAAACTCCTTTTGCACCCACAACCCCCATCCCCTAAAAAATCAATAATTTCTAGTTTATGGGTACAGTTATACAGGATTCAATGCATCAGCTTCTTAAAAGATACATTGAAGAAAATAACTGATTAAATACTTCAGTCATGCTGGTTGAAAATCATCTTTTCCTCACTATTTTTGTTACATATTATAAAGCTACAAATCTTATTACAACATAGTTGCTGAGACAATCTATGCCAAGATCAAATTGTACATACAACTATCCACAAAACCACTTTTAATTTACATGTTACAAATAAAAATCCCTATGGAATGAACAATTCAAATAGACAGAAGCAGCAGCACCTGAAGCAGACCAAAACCTTCCTTTGGATACTACTACAAAACAGCCTGAGAAGAAAACGGGTCCATTTTTGTTAAAAAGCTACTTCATTGGCCCATAAAAATTTACTCTAAAACAAATCATTCATTCATTAAAGGTACTTATGTTACATATTACTGTGGCCTTGAATCATCACTAAGTGACACAACCATATTGTAACAGTATTCTGTTAGGTAGGAAATGTTCACAATTCCCACTTGCAGGTTTGTCTTCCCTCCACCCCCTACAGAGAAAACAGTATCTCCCCTTCATGGTATAACAGCCAACAAATTAACATAAGAAAACTGGATTTATATCAGCGGCACTGAACTTTGATTTTCCTTGAGGATGTGGGTTTCTCTTTCAGATTAATAAAATACAAGCATATCTAAAAGGTTTCTGGTCTTTTTAAACTCAGAAGTTACTTCTTTAATTTTTCTGGGTTTATAAAACAAAAGTTACTTTTGGGGTTTGTTTTTTTTTGTTTCATTGTTTCTAGCTCAGAAGTTACTTTAAAACTATTTTTGTTTTTAGAACTCTCCAAATACACCTCCTCTCACTAAAAGTCATACGAAAATCTGCATCTCTTTCAGTACAATCATCTATGGCCAGCTCAGTCACATCAGTTCCTTCTGTATTGCAACATTCACTGCACTACACTGAATTCAGTATAAACAATCACCAGTTCAACTGCTCTAGACAGCAGCTA
The DNA here is from genome assembly GCA_017589585.1 of Phylloscopus whistleri. Lineage (NCBI taxonomy): Eukaryota > Metazoa > Chordata > Aves > Passeriformes > Phylloscopidae > Phylloscopus > Phylloscopus whistleri. Next base: position 579,169 of record JADMLD010001013.1, read on the forward strand.
GCACAGAAGATAAAAATTTCAGATTAACATGATACAGAAATTGTCAAGACTGTCAAGCATCTCATTTTCGCCCCCTGCAACCCCAAACCAATATATTTGTCTTTCCATTTTTCTGTCTCCTACCAGCAGTTCTTTGTTTTAATTTTTATAGCAGTTGCTGAGTAAATGCTACAGGTTTTCAAAGTAAGATAATTTTAGTTAGATATTGTGAAAGCCCTAATTTTTACAGAGTTCTGGCAAAATTAGGTAAATTTAATCTAAAGGGGAATGACAGAGGTTTGTATTACATATAAAGCCAAATACTAAGCGATTTTATTTCATCTTAGTATTCAGAGCCAAGATCTAGAAATATAACAAGTCATTCTGAGGCACATCAGAAACAAAATTTTGCTGATATAGCCCAGGCTATATCACTTCTATGCTGTATTTTTCATAATCATACAATTTATGCTTTGATATAGCACTCAATTTACCACAGTGGCAACATGTATTGATAAACTCAGAGCCACAGTCTCACAGAAATACTGTCTCATGAAATTATACTGACAATTGCTCTGTCTTGATCCCTTCCTTCTGGATGAGTCCTACATGAGTATGTTGTAGGTTTCTCCAATCCTATGTTTGGTCCTGTGTCCTGGACAGACTTTGGACCCACGTGATAGTCTTGTCCTCAGCACTATCCCTGACTTCTTTTCATTTTGCTCCTTATAGAACTCCTAGGCACACTCTGAACCAGACTAAACACTCTGCTGCCTCTGGAGCTGCCAGCGTCTGGCTCTGCCACTCTATTCTGTATTTGGTTTCTTTCATTTTTCCTTTTCCCCTCTATTTTTACTAATCTATACTCTAGCTTCTAGACACCACCAACTCCTGCTTTTTTTTTCAGAAACTTGACAAAAAAAATCAGATTTAAAAAATAATTTTGTTTGCAGAAAGATTTTGCAGTAACTTCCAGAAAACAAACCTGCTTCTGGTCCACAAATTCATGCAGTGCCCTAAAAGTAAAAATCTTCAATAATTTTCCAAGAATGACAAATTTCCATGCATCTTGGCTGTGATACTCCAAGCTTTCTTTCTTCTCTAGGATGAGGCATCAGTTTCAGAAACTCCTGGATATCTATTATCTTATTGCAATTATTTTATTGCAATTATCTTATTGCAATTGCAATTATCTTATTGCAATTGCTATTATCTTAATGCAAATGTTACTGGCTTTCTCGCATTACCCTAACACAATAGCCAAATAAAAATTAAGTTTCTGATGACCTGTTTCTGTACCTCCCTAAAAAGAAATTGAGATAAGTGGTCCTGGAATTTTTTGACAAGGTTACAGTGACTACCACTATCTCACACAAAACTTTACTTTTTCCTGCCATTACAGACTATTTTGAACAAAGAACCTCAATGTCTCTTGGAAAGACGGCTTCACTTGTTTGAATATTAATATTCAGTGCTCTTTATGGCCTAGGTTATCCAAGACAACTACATAGGACTGGCAGACTTGAGTCACTGCTTCATGCCACAGGCAGGATACCTTAGGTGAAATAAATAAAGGGCTCCAAGTTATGCACTGTATGTTGTTGTATTGATGTTGTATGTTGTATTGTTATACTGTTCACCATGTAGTTAAAAAGGTTATGCTGTTACTTACCTGTTAATTTCAAACTGTTTGTGTTGGATCTGTACCCTCAAATCTCAAGTTTCCTGTTCCAAGTTGTGTATTCCCTTTCCCCAGATCCCAAATTCCCCCTTACCTTCTGTCGAGATAGGCCTCCGCTGTTCCCCGCCTGCTCGTCAAACTGCTAACACCGCCTAATAGGCAAATCCAGAGACTCCCATAATGCATCGCTCCAAGCCGAAGTCCAGTTGACCCCAAAAAGACCCCTAAAACAACGAGCCGACCCAAAATCTGGACCTCCAAAGGACACTGTCGTGCGAGGAGGACATCTAGCCATCTGTGGAAGGCTTCCCCCCTACTCGCCATGACCTAGAGAGTACTGGACAAAGGTGACACCCCTGGACTAAACGGAGCCAAGTGAATTCCTAAGAACTCCCGTGAGGAAGGAATCCCAACTCTGCAGCACGAGCTGCAGACTCGACTTGCACCCCCTCCTCAATGGTGTCCAGTGGGAGCAGCTGCGGCGTGCGCGGCCCCTCGAGCCCCCTACCCAGAGCTGACTTCTAATAAAGGCCTTTCAAAAGGAGCTGGTCTCCTGGCCCATTCATAACAATTTGGGGAATTGTCCGGGATCTAGCCACGCCCAAAGAGGACCAGGGACGGGACGGCCGACCGCCCTATTGGGCCTCCGGGACGGCTGGCCACACCGGACCCAAGGAAGACAGCCTGGGATCGGACAGCACAGAGGAGCATCAGTAAGCATAGCCGGTGGCGGGAGTGGAGGCCAGCAAGTGAGGTGTGAGTGAGACGGGGGCCGGCAGCTCGGACCCCCGAAGCGAGTGTGGACCCCTCAGTACCGCAGTTCCAAACTCCCATGAGGGGGCTGGCCAGGAACAGGGGGAAGCAAGTGGGGTCTATCAAGGCCTACTGAGTGAAAGAGGTGCAGGGGCACAGTAGGCCCCCCTCCAGACATGCGGAGGAATTTAGAGAGCGAGTGGCACATCATAGGGTGTATGATAGGATAGGCCCCCCCCATTCCAAAATTCATGGAGGTAGGCCGCTTGGGCCAATCCAAGCACGCAGAACGCCTAGAGCAGTGTGGAGCGCGCACCGCACCAGCTGAAGTTACGGCCCGGGGTGTTTGAGTACGGGTGAGGTGCTCCGGACACTGGCTGGGGTGGCTGTCGGGGTGCGGGGAGTGAAAGAGGGTACCGGCTGAGGTTACAGCCTGGGGTGTCCAAGTACTGGCTGGGGTACTGGCTGGGGTAGCTGAAACGCTAAGGGCGGGTTGTCGGGCTGCTTTCGGGGTGTTTGTTTAGGGGTGCTTGGGACACTGGCTGGGGTAGCTGTCAGGGTACTGGGGTGAGAAAGCTGCACTGGCTAAGGCCATCATCCGGAGTGGCTGTCAGGGCACAGGGGGTGAAAGTTAGGTGGGGTCTCAAAGCACGAGGGGCCCAAATGCAGGGAAGAGAGGGTGAGTCGTGCACTGGGTGTGCGAGTGCTGGCTGTGGTAGTGGCCGGAACCCTAGGGGCGGGTTGCCTGGGCTACTTTCGGGGGCTCGTGACACGCGGGGAGTGCCTGAGTACTGGCTGGGGTAGCAGCCAGAATCCTAAGGGCGGGTGGCTGGGTTACTTTCGCGGTACTGAGTACTGGCTGGGGTAGTGGCCAAAACCCTAAGGGCAGGTTTTCCGGGCTATTTGCAGGGTACTAAGGTGAGGGTCTGGGTACTGGCTGGAGTGGTGGTCGAAACCGTAAGGGCGGGTTTTCCAGGCTGCTTTCGGGGTACTGGAGTGCTTGGAGTGTTGAAGTTTAAGTTGCCCGTCTTTAATCTTAAATTCGAGTAGGGGCACATTAAGAGAAATTTAATTTAAGATAAGGGTCAAGTACTTACCATTTGTGTTGCTCTGTCTTAAAATTTCCGTTAGGGTAAGAGCACCGTATAGCTTTTATTTTAGACCCAGTGAGAATGGGAGCGTGTATGAGCAAACAGAAACAAGCTGAGAGGGAAGAAGAAGGAAAAGTAAGGAACATTCCACCAGACAGTCCATTAAGACAAATGTTAGAACTATGGGATACTGATGAAGTCACTAGAGACTTAAGTAAGGTTAAAAAAATCCATTATTGTATAGAGGTTTGGCCCACTCTAAATTTACCTGGAGAATGGCCGTGGTGTGCGATTAAGGACCTCTGGATGTGTTCGAAATTAAACCAGTATCTGAAAGCCCGAGGGGACACAGATACTGAGCAAATCCTCTATGCTGCCTGCTGGCAGAAAAACCAGGTTAAGAGTGAACTAACAAAGATCTGTAAACTCCAAGGGGAGAAAAAGAGGAATGAAAAAGAGAAGAAGGAGGAGGGTAGTCACACCTGGGACTTGACCATTTGCCCCCTCCTCCAGTTTACCCTGAGATACCCCAAAGCTATCCCCACTAATCCTCCAGCCTTTCCTGTGAGCCCTTCCCCACCTCCCCAAACCATGATCCCTATTCCTTCTCCAGCTTCCTCCCCAACAGGACTATCCCCAACAGTTACACCCTCTCTATCACCCCCGTCTAACCCAATTATCCTGAAAGCTAACCCCTTCTACTCTCCAGCTCTGTCTTCAATGTCTCCTAACACTGGCCTAGTCTCTTCCCCTTCACCATCCACAGTCCCTGCACCTCCTCACAACTGGGAGCTGGGCTTGCCAACCATTAGTAAAAATTAGTCCAACCTGAACCCGTTAAATGGACAGTGGAAGATGAAGAACAATTAGAAAATTTAAAAACCAATTTATCCTCAGCCCCAGTTCTCAGTCTTCCCGACCTTAAGAAGGGGTTTGATCTATACATCAATGCAGAAGGAGGAATAGCCTATGGGGTGTTAACCCAAGAGTGGGGAGGACACAAAAAACCTGTCACATATCGTTCCAAGCTCCTAGATCCAGTCGCAAGGGGGTGGCCAGCTTGTCTTCAAGCTGTAGCAGCCACAGCAGTCCTTATAGAGGAAGCCCAGAAGCTGACACTACAAGGAAAAATCATTGCACACACCCCCCATGATCTCAGAGCAGTGTTGAGCCAGCAAGCTCAACAATGGTTAACTGACTCTAGAATCCTGAAATATGAAGTGGTCCTAACAAATGCTAAAGACCTAGAATTAATTACATCCAAGAGCTTAAATCCTGCACAATTCCTCTCAGGGGAGCCCATACCCAATTTAGAGCGTAACTGCTTGGAAGTCATAGACTTACAAACCAAAGTAAGGGAAGACCTTGAAGATACACCTTTACCATATGGGAGGGTGTTGTTCACTGATGGATCATCTAAAGTGTTAGAAGGAAAGAGAATATCAGGCTATGCAATAGTCAAAGGTATCGAGAAGAAAAGTTTAAAAGTAATAGAAAAAGAAAAGTTACCCTCAAACTGGTCTGCCCAATGCTGCGAGGTATATGCCCTTAAGAGGGGATTGGACCTGTTAGAACAAGATTGAGGTACAATTTACACAGGTTCACGGTATGCCTTTGGAATAGTGCACACATTTGGAAAAATTTGGGGAGAAAGAGGCTACCTAAATTCAAAAGGAAAAGATTTATTACATAAACAATCAAGTTAGTATTGGAATCCCTTATGAAACCCAAAGAAATCGCAATAGTGCATGTCAAGGGACATCAAAAAGGGAATACCTTTGAAGGAAGGGGTAACCAAGCAGCTGACCAAGCCGCCAAGTTAGCAACCCAAAACCCGGGAGAGCCAATAAAAATTTTTACTTTGAATAATTTACCAGCTGATAAAGAGAGAAGGCCAATATATGATAAGAATGAGTTAAAGGAAACAAAGAAGTTAGGGTTACACCAAGGAAAGCAAGGGGAATGGTTAACCCCAGATGGACGAAAGTTCTTCAGTAAGGCCCTAGCTCGAAAAATGCTAGCAGAAATACACAGCCTGACCAACTAGGGCACTCAAGGGTTATGTGATCATTTCTTAAGAGAACATCTATATATTGGAGTATACAGTCTTGCCAAAGCAGTTACTGAGGGATGCCTAATATGCCAAAAAATAAATCAAAAAGTAATGAGGAAGCATACACCAGGAGGGAGACAAATGGCATTAAGGCCTTTTCAAAATATACAAATAGATTTCACCAAAATGCCTTCAGTACAAGGGTACAAACATCTACTGGTCATAGTTGATCACTTAACCCATTGGGTAGAAGCCTTCCCTACTAAAAAGGAACAGCACATGTGGTAATAAAAATATTATTAGAACACATCATCCCCCGTTATGGGCTAGTGAATAATATCGATTCAGACTGAGGCCCCCATTTTGTAGCCCAAATCCTACACGATGTTATCAAAGCCTTAAGAATTAGGTGGCGGTTGCATACACCCTGGCATCCCCAAAGTTCAGGGGGATGCCAGGGTTTTATTCATCCTCTCTTTGGGGAGAGGATGAATAAAACCCTCAAAAACGTATTGACTAAATTGATAACCAAAACAGGAATGAATTGGCTCAAGTGCCTGCCCCTGGCCCTTCTGCGGATCCGAGTCCAACCGAGATCCGATATAGGGGCTTCACCATATGAGATGATGTTTGGACTCCCCTTCTTACTAACCTCCTATAGCACTGCAGATTATTTAGAAGGTGAAGCAGCTACTCAAGAATATGTAAAAACAATTGGAAAAACATTGGCAGATCTTAAAAGAAGAGGGTATCTTCCTCAAACCTCCCCCTTGGACACTGACATGCACCAAATGAAACCAGGTGACTGGGTTTTAATTAAATCCTGGAATACCACCCCACTGACCCCCAAATTCGAAGGTCCGTTCCAGGTCTTGCTCACTACTCACACCACAGTGCAAACTCAGGAAAAGGGCTGGACACACATTACCAGAGTGAAAGGACCATTACCACCCCCAAGTAACCTGTCCAACTCAAACTCTGCAACCCCAACAAGGGCCCCCTCTGAGTGGACTGCCATTTGAGATCCAGACACCCTCAAAATAACTCTCAGGAAACAACCAAAAAGCAGTTAAGGACAATAAGAGACTATAGCAGTTACTACAGGTTGTTGTTATCGTTGTTAAGAATCCTTATAAGTTGTTATGGTAAGCCGTTACAAAGGGTTAACATAAGAATGTTAAGTAATAGTTGAATCCAAAATTATAAGCTGTTATAGTAAGCAGTTACAAGGTGTTAATGTGAAAGTGTTGAGTAACAGTTATTGTTAATTCAAAAGTTAAATCTCTCATAGGGCACACCAAAAGGAGCTAACCAAAACTAAAAGGAAAGTGGGAATAAATAAGGGAAAACTCCACAAATCCAGCTCAAGAACTCCCCGACCCAAGAGGCAAGGCCAGGTGAGACCAGGAGACCCACAAACAAAATGGTTCATACTGGACTCTTGGGGGAACTGATAATAGTCCTATTAATGAGCAAATCTACAGACGGAGCTTGTTCTAAATGCTACCATCCTATTTATGATGGAGGAAATCTACAATCTCTTATAAGAGTTCACACCCATGTGAATCCCACGTGTTTTGATATAACCCAATTACCCACCTGTCAAGAGGATGGAAAACAATATCGGATTGCAAAAAATGCTGCAATGTTTAAGCAGCGCCTTATTGGAGAGTGCCCTATCAGAGAGTGGTTCTGTTTTGAAGAATCAGAAAACCCTGAAGGAGCAGCAGATTTAATAAACGAAAAACCAGTGGTAATAAAGAAAAGTGAAATGGATGAACCCCTTGGCAAAAACCTATTTATTGATTTGATAGAAAGAATCAGCCATGAACTAAATATAACAAATTGCTGGATATGTGGAAGCACACAAATGTCTGACGTATGGCCCTGGGAAGGGACAAGCCTATCACCCCTAGACATCCTAAGATGGAAATTGATAAAACAAGAACCCCCAAGTAAAGGGGAAAGGAGAAAAGAGCAATGGGATTTAAAATCCAAAGTAATTGGGGAGGAGTATATAAAAAGGACAAAGAAAAGGTATAAAACGTTCCTAGGGAGAATGGCTTGTAAGAGGTACTTAGTAATAAAAGAGTTAAAACAAGAATGGATCCCCAGGGAACCTGATACATATTGTCCATTGAAAGACAAGAATCAGGGTGCATCTATAATAAAGGATATGGTCTACATAAGTGCTGCGAAAAAGGAACCAACCCTTTTTGGGGAATCAGGGAAATCTCAAAATATTGGGAACACCCCTTTGACACACAGAACACATCCTGGAAAGCCCCAAAACACCTCTTTTGGATTTGTGGGGACAAAGCCTACACCCATCTCCCAGGAGACTGGGCGGGTAGCTGCACCATAGGAATTATTAAACCAGCCTTCTTCCTCCTCCCACGAGAATCAGGGAACCATCTTGGTATACCTTTATATGATAACTTGAAAGGACATAACCGAAAGAAGAGAACTGTAATTGCTATGGGCAGCTCTCAAAATTGGAAGGGTAAAATATGGACACCTGAGGAAATAGTGAAAACATATGGACCAGCAACTTGGGCACAAGATGGGTCACGGGGGTACCGAACTCCAATCTACATGTTAAATAGAATCATCAGATTGCAAGCAGTACTAGAAATAATATCAAACAAAACAGCCCTTGCTCTTGATCACATCAGTGATCAACTAACACAAACAAGAGCAGTAGTTTATCAGATCAGGCTAGCAGTTGATTACTTATATGCCAATGAAGGAGGCATTTGTGGAAAATTTAATTCCTCTGAATGCTGCCTTGAAATTGATGACAAGAGTGAAGTAATCAGAAATATTTCCAAAAAAATATGAAAAACTGCATATGTAAGTACCCAAGAATGGAAGCCCGTAATTAATATGGACTGGTGGGACAACTTCTGGTCTTTTAAAGGAGCCTGGTGGAAGAAAGTAGTGTTCATTGTGGTAAGTGCCTTTGCCAGTCTCCTACTTCTCCCCTGCATACTTCCCTGTCTAATTCGAACTATAACCACCACTGTTCAAGCTAGTCTCCAAGTTCCCGAAGTAAGCATTCAAAAACCCACAAATATACTGAGACTAGAGTCCCAAGAAGAACTAGGCACAGCAAAAAGAATTTATAACCAGTACCAAAAATTAAGAAAAATTTATTCCTATGAATCAGAAATAGCCAATTGATGCGGGCAAAAGCCCAATCAAAGAAATAGAGGGGGGACTGAAATAAATAAAGGGCTCCAAATTATGCATTGTATGTTGTTGTATTGATGTTGTATGTTGTATTGTTATACTGTTCACCATGTAGTTAAAAAGGTTATGCTGTTACTTACCTGTTAATTTCAAACTGTTTGTGTTGGATCTGTACCCTCAAATCTCAAGTTTCCTGTTCCAAGTTGTGTATTCCCTTTCCCCAGATCCCAAATTCCCCCTTACCTTCTGTCGAGATAGGCCTCCGCTGTTCCCCGCCTGCTCGTCAAACTGCTAACACCGCCTAATAGGCAAATCCAGAGGCTCCCATAATGCACCGCTCCAAGCCGAAGTCCAGTTGACCCCAAAAAGACCCCTAAAACAACGAGCCGACCCAAAATCTGGACCTCCAAAGGACACTGCCGTGCGAGGAGAACACCTAGCCATCTGTGGAAGGCTTCCCCCCTACTCGCCATGACCTAGAGAGTACTGGACAAAGGTGACACCCCTGGACTAAACGGAGCCAAGTGAATTCCTAAGAACTCCCGTGAGGAAGGAATCCCAACTCTGCAGCACGAGCTGCAGACTCGACTTGCACCCCCTCCTCCATGGTGTCCAGTGGGAGCAGCTGCGGCGTGCGCGGCCCCTCGAGCCCCCTACCCAGAGCTGACTTCTAATAAAGGCCTTTCAAAAGGAGCTGGTCTCCTGGCCCATTTTTAACATTAGGCAATCTGAAAATGGGCATTAGTGCTGATGTTCAGGCACCTGAATCCCAAACTGACCAGAAATGTTTTGCATCTATCTGACTATTAGATGATAAAAGAAAAAAAAAAAGAAAAAAAGAAAAAAAGAAAAAAAGTATTATCTGAAACATGCTGTTTCGCTTACCCCACTGTTAAAAATCACCAACAGTAATAAACAAAAAAATAAAAAGGAGAACAAAAAAATAGGTCTGTAACTTAAAGACAGTGGTCTGAAAATTGGATTGCCATTCTGATTTTTCAAGTCTGTAGCAGGCGAGAACTTCCCCACATGGCAGAAAAAAACCAGAAGGTAAGCATAAAATCATACAATTCCATCTGGCAAAAAACTACCAGTGACACTACATTAAAACCACAAATCTGAATTCCAGTGACTATTCTATAGCAGATTTTAGGAGTTCTAGAAGCATAATAATTGCCTTTAAGGACAATGGTATTTTTAATCAGCCACTTAAAAAGGAAGAGAGAAAAGCGGAGAAGTGATTTAAAGCAGCCAAATTCTATGACATTCCTTCCTGTGCATTGCCTAGAGTCTATGAGAAGTTATAGCAATCACACTAATTCAGTCCCATCACTATGAAAAAGATGCAAGAAGGCAATGATGACGATTCTGGCAAAGAATTACTACTTTTCTCCCAGCACACAGAGAAACACATGCTGGATACCATATGAATCTTCTCTGTGGATTAGGAAAGCTTCTGACTAACAAATCCCTATGGGTTTGAAGTTCTGTAACACTACTATGGTGAAGCCTGCTTCCTCAAGGAAGAAATGAAAGCTCTTGAAATATTTTTGGCAGTTCAAGAGAGGTCTGTGTACTTATCTCTAGTGCTTGTAACTCTCTGTCATACAGAGAGAGTAAACTAATTAAGCACTTCAAGTATTCTAAGAATTCTGTTTCTGTAAATGATCCAGCTCCCTCAATTCCTCAGAAATTTTGCTTATCCTTCTAATTCCACTTTTCCCCAGGACCAGGTTATTTCTCAACACTTTCTTGATAATATGCTAACCTTAAGAAATACTTAAGTTCTGAGCCTTAGTGTGTGAACTTAGTCCAATCTTTTACTTCAGAAGCTTCTAAGCATGTTCAGTGGCAGGAGTCTTGATAGCTCCACTGACCCCTCATCCTATAAATTCTGGACCAGTCAGTGAGACAAAGTATGACTGGTTTTATCTGCCTACTACCTTAGTATCTCCTTTTGTATTGTTCTTCCTCTGATATATGTCCATCAGGCAGCTGGGATTTACAAAAAGAAGAAACAGAAGCTTGAACATATTCACTATGAGAGAAAGATGAATAAAATTCATCCTCTCCGCAGATCCTAAAAGCATATGACATTTGGGGCACTTTCCACCCATGTCAAATTCTGGCTGTAAGCCAGGCCCAAGCCAGCAACCTTGGAAAGTGGCCATAAACAAAACTGAACTTCAGTTGCAGGCAACCACCAAATAAAACTGTTTATTACCAGGTCTTTTATGAATAAATAGGCAAAATTTCTACAGCATGACTGCACTGGCAGTTTGCTTAGCAGGGACTAAAATAAAAGAAAGGATGACCTAAAAGAAAGGATACCAATGCTGCACAGACTAACTCTGGCCCTGGGTCTACAAACAAGAAAGTAAAAATCTTGCAATAACACAATGGAAGTGAACAAGATTTCTAAATATATAAACCAAATTACTGTGAAGGGCTCCCCTACCATCTTCTAATACAATCTTAGTTTCATATAAATGTCATGAGCCTCAAACCAGTAGAGAATTACTTACATGGACAGATAAGGGAGATGTTTTTTGATGCATTACAGAGCATAAGAACGTGTCTATTCTTCTGAATCAGTAAGAAAAATGACAAATTTATCTCTACTGTTACACTTTCTGCTATTGCTGCAATGGCCTATCACAGAAGGCAATCACTCCCTTGCACCTATTTTAAAATAAAGCATCTGCATAAGTCTGAGACAGCAGGGGAAAAGCAATGCCAAGATGTGCTAGTTCTCTCAGCAAATTATGTTTCAGGACCTTGTGATCCTACATCTAAAATGTATGCATATTTAATCAAATAGCAAACTCCTGCAAAGCCTTTCATATCTGTGTAATTGACAGTAAAAAAACCAAGACACACAAACTGACTAAATTTGTCAATTACTATTTTACTGAGTGAATGTGTAATGAACACATTCACTTCAAATCCAAACTTGCAGAAGACAACTCTGGCTATTGGTTTGTTGCTCATACTAATGAGAGCATCAAGTCTTGGATTCTAGAAAGCAAGGATGGAAAGATAAAACATTCACATTAGGTAGAATAATTTATAAACAAATAAAGTAGCACTTCAGCTCTGTTTCATGTATTTAATATTTTTTCCTTCTGTAAAGATTGAGAACTAATATTTTAATTATCATAACCTTCACTAAAAGCTCACTTAGCTTACTTTTAAAGCAATCACTAAGGATAACATCTCTGAAGCCTTTTAAAAAGGAATAACAAACAACAAAAGCGATTAGATACAAGGTGAACTTCTGTATTTTTTTTTAAGTAATTATGCTACAACAGATAAAACTGCATTTTCTGCAGTTTTACACCTGCAACTCTACTGGCACAACGCATTACAACATCCCAATGGCTATTCCATGATGCTTCAGCTTGCTTCCTCCCTATGTGTCTATCTTGAGTTCACGCTAACAGCTTTGGGTTATTCAGTCATAACTAGTCTGCTCACACCGAGCTCCACCTGCTGACAAGTCTCTCAAGTGTTGCAGAGCTTGATCACCAAGTCTCAGTTTTGCATACTGCAGCTCCAGGAAAATGCTGCAAAATAAATCTACATGAAGCACTTCTACAGTGAGAACAGTATGTAATTTCAAACACATATTCTTAAAAGTAATGGGTTCACATCTTCATAATTTTTTTTTTAACATGTAAGTGAAAAGGAGAAAACATATTAAAGTGGCACAGATTTTTCACTATACAATTGCTAAACAAAATTAATTACTATTTTGTATTAAAGCACTCCCTGAAGGCTTCCTATTCTGTAACAATTTCCAAGGCAATACTAATGCTGTAAGTTTAAAGCTTTACCATGAAAAGCAAATCATAAAATTGTACATACCTGAGTAAATGTTCAGCTGGCAGTGCAATATTCAAAAATTAATGAGGTATTTATTTCTAATCTGATCATCATACATATAAAAGTTTTGTTGCAGTTGCTCTCTTCATTTTAGTTACCATGGACTACTGCCATGCTTTGTTGATCATAATAACAGCAAAAATATACCTTATGTACCTTAAGACAAATGACACACATCCACTGAACATCCAAACATGCGAGTTAGCTCAAGTAGCTTCCAGTTACTGGTTAAATTTTATAAAGTGACATAATACTTTGGATACTACTGCATTTTTGTCAAAATGTATCTGTTTACAAGGAATAACCAGCTTTTTTTTAGTATCTCCATGCTTTAGGTACAGAAGAAAATGTGAATTATGAATCTCCCATTAACATAGTGAATAGCATAAATGCATAAGTCTAAGGGGTTCAAAACCAAGATTTTAAACTTGTAGTACCGTTAGCATTATAATTATGTCTGTCTTGCATGGATAAGTCAGTAGAAAAGTATAACTGCTAGTAAAAATAAAATGTTTCATTTTTCCATTTAGAATGACAAAACTGTCATTGCAAATGTAATATTTAGAAATAAAAAAAAATACATTTCTGTTTCACTCCATGCTATGATAACCTGATTGAAGAAAGCAGAATCATTTGGCAATCTCCTTTTTGTCCTAAATTGTGTACATGCCTACAAATGTACAGCAAGGATACTTAAAAAAATATATTGACTAAAGCAAACAATATTGAAGACACTTACAGAATACGAAACTTCCTACAGTTAACAGAGGCAAAAAAGAACAAGGGAACTAAGTTAAAACACTCGCATAACATTACACTGTCTATAAAAACATATCTAACAGCATATCAGAATTTCACTTCTTGTTAGTATTCTATTATACAGTTACCTAATGTAAGAGAAGGGAAACAAAACAATTTGCAAACTATTCCACCATGAAATTTGCTCTATTTATATGATATAAATACTTAGGAGATATGAAACAAAATTGCTTTGCATATCCTCTTTTAAATTTTAAATTACAAAATAAAAAAATTACATGCGACTTGAGGACACAAAAATTTGCTTCATATGGATGCTGACAACACAAGCCAACCATGATTTTCTAATTCTCAGGAAAAAAAAATTTGTAAAACAAGTGTTTACAATTAATTTCTGAAGAGGAGTAAATAACCACACTCAAATGTATCAAAGTAACATTTAGATGAATTGCTCTCAGAAAAAGTGGAGAAGCATTAATGAATTTATAGCTGAAGAAACATTCATCCTCTTGAACAATACATACATGAGCAATCAGCAGCAAGAACATTTCATTTCTGATCTTTGACAGCGCTATACTTTTAAGGAGTTTTACTAAAAAAAATCCCATTCTAGAAATCACCAGGATGTTTATTTACAGAAACAACCCATCAGAGTATTATTTTTTCATCTTGAGATACAGTCAAGACTGCCGGGTCAGGGCGATGCCAGACATGAGCACAGACTGGGGGAAAGAAGAACACATCAAGAGCAGTCCTGCAGGGAAGGACTCAGGGGTGCTGGTAGACAAAAAGCTGAACATGAGCTGACACTGTGCACTTGCAGCCCAAAGGGTCAACCACATCCTGGGCTACACCCAAAGCACCATGAGCAGCAGGGCAATGCAGGTGACTCACTCCCTCTACGCTGCCCCTGTGAGATCCCACCTTGAAAACTGCGCCCAAGTTTGGGGTCTTCAACACAAGAAAGAGATGGAACAAGCCCAGAGGAAAGCCACTAAATTCATCACAAGGCTGGAGCACCCCTCCTATGACAACAGGCTGAGAGAGGAGTTCTCAGCCTGGTGAAGGGAAGGAAGATCTGCAGGAAGATCTCACTGAAGCCCTTAAGTACCTAAAGAAAGCTCACAAGAAAGATGGAGGCTGACTCTTCACACTGGCAGATAGTGATATGATAAGGGGAAACAGTCCTAGTTTAAAAGAGGAGAGGTTCCAGCACTTGAGGAGAGTCTTGCTTTGCTGGGAACACAGCTCTGGCATGAGCTGTGAGAGAGGAGACAGCCCCAGTACTGACAGTGACCATCCAACACCACCTTAATCCTCTCTGTTCCACTGCAGGGTGACAGCACTGCTCCTTTCGTGTGCAGAAACAACAGGCGTGACTGCTTCTGGCTCATTGGAGCAACCAGCTGGGGAAGAGGCTGTGTGAGAAAAAAATGCCCCAGAAGTCTGCACTACCTCTCAGCCCTTCTACTGCGTGCTGCAGAAGTGCTGAGCAAATAGCCCAGGTGTAAGGGCTTATCCAACATCACAGGCATGAAATCATTTAACAATCACCTCAAGCCCCTTCTCAGAAAGAAAGACCAATACCAACACCATCAGGCACATTTAGCTCCTGTCTTTTTTCAAGTCTAAAAGCTGGTACAATTCTTTACTGAGGTGCAGGAGCTCCTACAGGTCCTAAGGGAAAAAACAGCATGAACAGCAGTATGTACAGGATCCAGTGCAGGCTGCAGTAGATCATGACTATTTCCTTCTGGGGCAATGTGTGCTGACCCCAAGGCTGCTTCACTACCAATGGCCTGCATGCAAATGCTGAACCTGACTAAGCTGTGGAAATAAAGTTGCCTGCTTTCACAGTTAACCCTGTTTTCAGTCCCATTCATTCTCCTGCACAAGACAAGAACTTCCACATTTGGATCCCACAAAATAAGTGTACATGTCCAAGAGTGGCTTAGCCCTTCTGGCAAGCTTTGCCTTGAAGAAGCAAGGGAAGTGGTACTTCTGCACAATTTATTCTCCAGATGAAACTTAACACATCACACTTCATGACACGTCTTATCTGCAAGGTAGCTTGAATGAACAGCACTATTTTCATACAAGGTGAAGACACTCTGAACTCTCAGAAAACATAGGCCAGATGGAACTCTATATAAACTAAAGCAAGGTACTTAAAGTACTAAATCCATGTTAAAAAATAATGTTAAAATTATCCCTGACATACAAATGTGTCCCTGATTTACTTTCTGAAGTTGCCTTAACAGTAAATTTCACTTACTGGTTTAAAAAATAAAACAAAACCCCACATTATCCTCTATTTCAGCTTACACACATCACTTAGTGTGCTAAATATTTCTGCCTTCTTTAGTACCAACTTCTTGTTCCCATCTTACCTTCTCCCTGGGAAGCTGACCGGACTGCTTCTCATCATCTTAGGCCCCTTTCTAATTGCTCTCATGGTTTTTCTCTGCAACCTTGCATTGGGTTAAAGTGGCAAGATTTTGTAAAGGGGTGCATCCTGCTGTAGTGGAAGGTGCTGAAAGGAACTAGGCAATCTTGGAAGTCCTTTCCAACACAAATCATCCTATGATTCTGTGTTCCCCCTCCCCCTGCCCTCCTGCAGAAACCACTGTGAGTGCCCTGAGCACTGAACCAGCCATCCTGTGCCATCTGCCCTAGGGCACTGCGAGCCCATCAGTGGTTGCGATGGAGGTGATGAGCCCTCACTCCTTGCAGGTGACATTGGAGCTGACACGGTGCTGGCATTGATGGAGCTGCTGTATCTCTGTCCTGTTGGCCCTGGGTAGGCCTGCGCTCAGCACACAGGATTATTTTCTCCCACTCACTGAAACAGAGGTTTATACACCAGAAAGCAGACTTCAATAATCTTAAGCTGAAGAATAAAAGTACCATTCGTAGAACTAGACTCATCATCTCAACTAACCCCATTAGACATTAATCACTAGCAGTACTACAGGATATGATATGAAATAATTAACAAGATAGCCTGCCCCAAAAAGATTCCAAGCCTCCTAATCTTTTGCAATCATTATCCTGATTCTTCTCTCTTTCTTAATCTTTTTGTACTTTTTAAACTCCTTCTAGGTCACGACAAGCTTACAAGCCTTGTAAAATAATATTTTGTACCAGTATAAATGACAACCACCTCGTATAGTGCCTTGTAAATATTAAACAGCAGTGGAAGCAAGAGAATGCTGACAAGCAAGTGTAACTGTAGAATGGGAATCAAACAGTTCCACAAACAGACAGAGGAAGAAAAAAGCTTTCCTCTAGAAACAACCATCTAATTATCATTTCACAGAGCTACTGCCCCACGGGCCAAAAAGAATGTCAGGCTACACCTCAGAAAAAAAAAAATCACATATATCTCCTGCATGTCAAAACTAATGCACAAAGGCAAACACTACTGTTTCACTACTGTTTGTCCCTTTAGTAAACAGGTACTGTTTGCTTGCTTTTTTATGTGGCCTACGAACTCTGCACATAGCAACATACAACTGAGAAAAAGAAGTCACACACAATTTTAACAAAATAAGGTACTTATTTAAACTCTATGAGGTCTCATCAGAACAAAAAAAATCCTTTTAATTATTAAGAGCATGTAAACATTTAAAATGAGTTGAAAATAAACCAATGTTAATTTCTTTTTAATAAGAGAGTAGTTACAGCACATAAAATTAATTTTTCAATTACATAACGTGTGCAGCAATTCCAAGAGCTTTTGCTGTTAATTTTCTAGCTACAACTGTAAATTTATTTCTTCAACACAACCAAGAAAACTAACAATAGCTACTCAGTCACATTTAGTAAATCTATGTAAGGGTTAAGACTTTTCTTTATAAAACAGAGCCATGAAAATCTAAGCATCAAGTGTAGAGAAGATTAATCCAAGTCCCCAGACACAGATTGTTATGAGTTCTGCCTCTTAAAAAGAAAAAATATCACACAACTAAACTTCTTGCCCAAACAACTCTCCGAAAATCCAAAGTGAAGTCCATTCACTTTAAATCACCTCAGTGTGTATCTTAATACTCTGATCCTGCATCTGAAGTACAATGTCAGGGCTACTCAATTCAGTAAAACAGATGTAAAACTTACCATAGAAGTCACTGATCTGGCATCTTCTTCATAATTCACTACGGGTGGTGGCTCTTTCCCATCATTCTCTTGAACCTTTTGTTCCAGTAGTTCTTTTTGGGCTGCAAATTTTGCCTCAGAGCATCTTAGTTGCTGGACTGTTTGCTTAAGTTCTTCAAGCGCTTGTTTTTGGCTCAGCAAGAGTACAATACTGCAAAGAAAAATAACAATTTAAAAATGTACATGATTCAACATAGTTTATTTGCTTCATAAAAGCTGGGGGGAAAAAAAGCATGACGATTCCTCAGTGTAATCATTTATTCAAAGGTGAAGCAATTCAAAAACATTTTCAAAGCAACAAGATAATGCAAGCAAACACTCACTTTCTTCTCTCTATCACAAAAATCATGTTTAATAAATATAAGTGAAACTCCTCTTTTTATCCACTTTTAACTGAATTTATAATCACTGGCTCCCCCTCCCTTAGAGGATAAGTAAATTTTAAATAATGATTTCAAGCAATGAGAAATTCCAATCAGTGTAGTTGTTGCAGTAATAATTTGCAGTATTAAACTCAACTCACATCCAGTATAAATTCATATGGAATCACATAAGAGATATCTGGTTT
The DNA here is from genome assembly GCA_017589585.1 of Phylloscopus whistleri. Lineage (NCBI taxonomy): Eukaryota > Metazoa > Chordata > Aves > Passeriformes > Phylloscopidae > Phylloscopus > Phylloscopus whistleri. The sequence continues at coordinate 597,285 of JADMLD010001013.1, forward strand.
TTTCCTCTGCACCGTAAGTATTTCTGGACTGCGTTATAACTGTTTTATGAAGCTAAATAAATTTATCTTTATGAGCTGAATACCCTCTCTGAATATCGCTCATACTTGTGAATACTCAAGACAGTCATGATAAAATTACCTTGAAGGACACGCACTTAGAGCATCTGCAGGCACCCAGATGACCCTATTATCCCAAAGAATTGTCAAAACCAAAGACTGATAGAAGCTGCCTAAGAGACAGAATCACCCACAGTATAATACAGACACCCTTAAAAGCACTTAACGAGAGCCCAGTGACTACAGGAGATGCAGAGTTCTCACAGTCTCCAAGATCAGATGAAGGATGTAATTGGACCAGAACATGAAGAATGAGGACAATATGAAGAAAAATCACAGTATTGTGTTGCTCTGTATCTTCAGGCTAATCCCTTGAAGACAAGCCCTCCTGCAAGCCCTATCCTTGAAGAAAAAAAGAAAGGCAGAAGTTGTTCATACAGGGATTGATCCTTCAGAAACTGATGCTCAGCCAAATGAGTATTCAAACAGGTTTCAAAGTAACGGGAACCACCTAAATAAAATCCTCTTTGGCAGGAAAACATACAAATCATATCCATATAGGTGAGCATTATATCAAGTCACTAATGAGCAAAACTCCACACCATCAGCAAAATGTTCATTCAAAAGGATAAGTGTGAGGTAGCAGACATGATTCTCAAATCTGAAACTGAGATTTGGCATGAGCTTGCACATATTTAAAAGCATCAGAGAAGCAAATGAACAATAATCCTGAAGTTATCCTAAAGATAACGTGTTTTCATCTGGTGTCCTTTATGAGAGAAAAAGGAAATCACCATGTGAAAATAACAGGCTTCAACCATCTAACAAGGCTTTGGTGAATACACACTGGCTGGAGTGGCATCCCTAAACATAGAATGGTTTCAACTGATCAGAACACAGCAATAACAAGACACCCTGCTAGTGAAAAGTCATTTACAAGCTATCCTCTTTCTGAACTGTGGCAAAATTGATTACAATCTGATTTGATTACCCAAATCCAACTTTCAGTGCTTGCCACTCCAGTCATGCATGAGGGATTAGAATCTATGAAATTATTTGCCTGTGGCCTGCATGAGTGCAAACTTTGAAGTCCTTGTTGCTAGTAATAGCTAGTAGCAACTTCACAGAGTGAGGTCTTGTGTGAAGGATCCCTGCAGATCAGGGCAACATATGAGGAAGTTGTAAAAAGGTGAATTAAGTCAAAACGCAAATATTCAATATGCTATCATGTTGAAAGAGCAGATGATATGCTTGACACATACATATATAAATAAAATACAATTAAAACATTTTCTGTGTTGAAGGTAAAATCATCATTTGAAGATGGAAAGGGATATTAGTGCCAGATAAAAGTACCAAGGCATTGCCATAACGTATGATCTTATGCAGTCACAATTAAACCCAATGCAACAGCTGGACACTGTCCCAGATATCCTGATCACTCTGCACTGCAGCTAGAAGGTGAAAACGGAATTTCTTGGAGGTAGGCATGATGAATGACAAATCAGAACTAAGATTATATCAGGGAAGTCTTCACTGTACAACTAGATACTTAAGCCAGATCCCCTGTCTTTTAATAAGACAAACAGGTACTGGTGCAATTTGAACTGAAATCATCTCCTCAACACCACAAACATCTGTTAAAGGATCAGTCAGAGAAGCCTTCACACAGTAAGAAATACAGGCATGTTCTAAACTAAATTTTTAGGGAGTGATAACTGGTAACAAAACAATACTGAGGGAGAAAAAAAAACTAACAGCACCCCATCAAACTCAACTAGTTCAAATATAGTTTATCCTTTAAGTAACATACAGCAAAGAAGACAGGTTAAGAACCAAAACTGGAAAACACACTGTGAGTGCATGTGAACTTCACCAAAGAAAGGACACGAAATATCTAATCAAAACACTAATAACAGATACATAAATAAAGTTTTGGATGTGAACTAAATACTATAAAACGTTTCATGTCACAAGGTTCTGTCAGCAAAGAGCGTCAAAACTTCTTCAGTGAATGAAGGATTACCTAAAGGCCTTGCATTCCAATTCACTACCAGTATTGTAAATTAATATTTATGACCAAATTAGTAAAATTAGGACTGATTACAACAAGAATCAGAAAAATACCAGTACAGACAAAGGGATTCTTTATCTGTTGTATTGACATCAGTTTAGAAGAGTATGTGAATATTTTTTCTAACCAAAGGCAGAAGATAAACCTGAAGACGTTGCCCAAGAATGATTCTTACAATAATATTATATTTATGGTGTACTGAAACACTCACTAATCTCTGAATTTACTATGCAGTACTGCAGGGTATGACATTTACATTTTTTACATTTACACTTTTGTAAAGGAAATGCAAAGAATAATGAACTTAACCTGACAAGTTGCAAACATATTACTGCATTAGAAAGAGTTTTGCAGATGACTCTGAAAGCCTTTCACAGAATTACACCAACACAAGGAATTCTGTCAAACAGAGAGGCAACTGAACTCACACATCTTCTTAGATCAAGTTGAATTGAATTAATGAAAGGTCCAGCTCTTGAGCCATACCCAACTACGACAATTATATTAAACTTACGGAGCTCAATTCTTCAGTAAATTGGGGTCTGTAGAGGGCAAAGGTGAGATGAAAAACTAACTTATCATTGTTTTTCACATTAACTGCTAAACACAAAAGCAGAACAAGATTAGTGGAGGTTATTTCTTATTTAAGTTTCAAGAATTGGATTACAGACATTTTTCCTCCTCAAATTATTGTATTTTGAAATTTAATTTCAACTTACTCAGACTTCTTTTCACATGTCTTAGATGACTCTTCTATTTTTTTCTCTAGCTCCAAAACAAGTTTCTCCTTGCTCAAAAGGGTTTGCTGCGTCTGCATTAGTTCTTCTATTACTGTTTTTAACCTGTAAAACAGATTTCAGAAACTGAAGCTGTGAATGCATAAAGTGTATATACCTGGGAACTCTGTAATCTTTTTCCTGAAATGTAAAAGAGTATTGTTTTTAGATTTTGTTACTCAATGCCTGATGATAGTGTTTTTCTCTGTGTGTGTGTGGTTAGACCTTCACATTGTTAATCTGTGTTATTAGAGATTCTATATGAGCCTTTGTATGTAACCATACAAAGTTACAGAATGATCTCCCGCCTGCAGGTTCTCCTACCAAGTAAATATTTTTTCCAGAATATGTAATGAGTTCCAAATTAATGCCCTCCTAATATATTGCTACTTTATGAGATGCTTTAAGAAAGACAAAAGCTTTCCAATTCATAAAGCATGTGTCAAATCAGAATCAGTAGCTGGGTTGTATTTACTTCTAGAAATAGCAAAGGTACAAATTAATACTTTCTCTTGTAATAGCAACTGTATCTTTCTTCAAAATTATCCTTTTTAGGTTACAATCTCTGGTAATGGTTAACTCAAAATAATGATAAACTGTACAAAAACACTCAATACTAACAGAGAAGGGATATTACACTTTAAAACCATTACTGACAGTTCATAATTATCCTGGTAAATATTCCAGTAACAAAAAAAAAATCATGAATGTACAACAACATTTGCATTCTGAAAAATGCATGTAAATGTTTTACGTAATGACAACTTCTAAAATGCATATCAATCAAGAAATGCTTAAGCCAGAACAATCTTTTAAAAATAAATATGCATGTATATCTTGTTTTCTTTTTGTGATTTATCTACACATCTTTAACTATCTTACTTTATTTACCCTGTATTTTCAAGCCAAATTTCAACAGAATTACTGAAGTAGAGTGGACACACAAACGAAATATATGTAGTAATTACCATTGCACAGATCTACGGCCCAAAACCATTCCAGACCAGGGAGCAGCATACGCAACTCTCTAATTATCTAGAAGGCACATTACACATGTCCATATATACCAAAATGAATTATTTGATTCTAAACACTGCATCAGTTCTCTCCTCCCAATATAATTTATACAATGTTGATTACATATTATCTGTACTCAGTCATGCATTTCATTCTAGGAGACTAAAATTACTAAAAAAAGCCGTAGAGTGAACAATCAAAATTTATTTCCCAAAAGACAAACCTTCTACAGGTGTTTATTTTGAGATAAGATAAATACTTAAAACATTTCCCTCAAAGCAACATCCTCACAGCTCCACTTTTTATATACATTTTATTAGTTTTAGGCTGTCAAAATCTCTGTGCTGAACTTCTCTATGTTTTCTTGTACCGGGTCTCCAACTTATTACCAAGTAACTTTTTTATTTTAATACCCTGATGAAGTAATTAAAATACCTTAAACGCTTTTTGATCAGCTTTCTAAACAAAATTTTAATCAACATTGCATTTGCTTAACAACTGATTTACAGGAAGCAGATGTTTTATCTAATGATCAAGCATCTATAGTCATGAAATTAAAACCAAATTGATAAGACTTCATCACTAGAAGGAATTAGTATATACATGCAGATACAACATCTTAATTATTTCACCACTTCAAAAATATTAGATTTTATATTTTACATTGCAGCATCAGATTAAGTTGATGTAGTTCTTCCTGAAACTTCTGACATACTTCATGACATTTTTATTTATCTTAGAGAAAAGAAAAAAAAGCTACCACGTATACCAAAATCACTTGCCTCCTTGTACTTAACATTATTCCTTGTTTAAAAAATAACTTTCATTCAAACTGGCTACAGCTGACAACTCTGCACCTTGTATTATCTTGGCTGCAGTTTGCCAAAGGAATTTTCTTGTGGTGTCATATTTGCCTTTTGGATACAACCAGTTTATAAAAGGGTTTCTATGACTTAACAGTTAATCACTGTAACACTTTAAAAATCACATAGCACCCCCACCTGGAAAGCTTCCTTTCATATTTCTTTAGTTATAAGCTCTGTTCTGCTGCAACTATCAATATAAATAAATACTTGATCTTAGAGAACTTGTATTTCAGAAGAATTGGATATTATTATGTTCATTGATCAACCTTTAGCTTATTCTGGTTGCCTCCTTTCAGCTTTTAATGCATGTCACTTCAAAGCATAAACTCTTTTCTGCTACACTTGTCAGAATTTCTCAGTATTATTCACTGACATCTATGAATATTTATCAGGAGACACCATTTCTCATTCCTTAGAAAGGTTAGCTAGTCAATATTGACTTCTAACTACCTCTCTTTATCAAAAATTTACTCATAAATGTAAATTTACCTTAAAATGTAAAAAAACCAGTTTTCTCATCATGTTCCCTTAAAATATATGTTGTTAAAACCGCTAAACAGTTATGTATGCAAAGCTGTCACCTTTCCATTACATACTCAATAAAATAGCTGATTCAACCAAATATTATTAATTATAAATCAATATATGCCTTAGAAAGTTTTAAATATTTGAGAAATAAATCCACCATGTGCACTTATTTTATTTGGTACATACTGAAGGTAGTTCTCCCTCTTGCAGAAACATAAAGTAGCATTTTAAAGCTCCAAGGCCATGATTTTAACACTGAATATCAAAAGTCAAATTTCAGTTGTTTCACCATGTCCAGAGCTGATTTTTCAAAAGTTATCAACTAGGGATAAATGCTGCAGTATACTTCACTTACTTGCAAATTTCTAGTCATACACAGTTGACAGAAATACCTGTGGGTTTTTTTTTTGGCTGCAGTGCCTTTAAGGCAAGACTGTAACAATAACTAAAACACAGTTAACAAGACCTATGAGTAAAGACAGTTACTGAGAACTATAACAAAAAAAATGAAGCATTTTCACCTGCATTAAAAAGCAAAACGACAAACAGAATAATAATAAACAGTTTTTACAGTCCCAGGGGACAGTAAAACTTCATAAATAATCTGCACTGCCTAATATGCTCAAATTAATCCAAATAAGAGGACAGTTTGAAAAGTGACAAAGAATGCTGATCATATAATGTTATTTGAGATAGGAGGAAGGCTCTGAACATGAAGAATAAAAAGGGATTATTGCGGACCTTATGGCACTTTATACTCTATACCTCTATGGCTGTTATTTCAATACATATGGAAATAGGCAAATATATAGTGGGGAAAAATAATTCAAAGTTTTATTTATACAGTGGGGAAAAAATAATTCAAAGCTCTATTAACGTGGAGAACAGAATATGGTTCCAAAGTGACCATTACCACTCAGAAACGAAATCTTGGAGATACAGTAGGTGATTCCCTGAAAACACTGGCTTGATGAGCTCCTGGGGTCAGAAAATCAAATTGAATGCTTCTCTAGGATTTGTTAAAACCAAAACAGAGTAAGAACACAGGAAACCTTGGAAGGCCTCCTTCTGAACTATGTATCTGGATTACCTGTGAAATTCTAGTCATTCATCTCAAAACCAATATAGTAATCTTGAAAACATTAAAATAAAGACAACCAGATGGATAAAGGATGAGTAAGCTTTGTGAAAGGACAGACTAAAGCTAAAAGATCACTCTGATAAAGAGATCACAGAGCAGAAGTTGAATAGAAATTTACATTTTCATAGGCAGAAAGGAATAGATTGTTCCTCTTCTCTTCCAAAACAAAAGCTTAAGAGCCATAAAATTAAAGAAGATAGCAGCAGGTTCACAAAATAGGAAGTTAATTTCTGAATTCCTTGACCAAAAATTCTATGGACAATAGATACTTTTACACGTGGAACCTGACTGAAAAAGATCATGGCAGGAAAGTACTTCTAAGATATTATAAACTATCTCCACAGCCATAAAAACACGTATCTCAAAATATTTCAGAGGTGAAAATTATGGGAGGCTGAGGAAATAGCATAATATGATCATCCTGGGTTTTTTCTCTCCTCTCAAGACTTTTCTCTGTTGTCTAACATAGGAGTGAAGAAAGTTGAGTGTCTCTTTGTTCTGACTTAATATGGTTTAACTGTTATTCTCAGAATCCTCATTCTATACCACAAAGTGAACGCCTTAATTCAGCAATACTTAAAGAGAGCTACCTGATTCCTGTTCCAGAAATAATGCCACACCATAAAATTTCTAACTCAAATTTGCAAAACCATTTCAAGTGGATGAATATAAGATTTGCAACAGAACACAATGAAAATTGTGCTGAAAATGTATATATGTAGGTAAATATATAGACATACATTTATAACACAATTATATATTTCATCAGAAATGTTTATTAGAAAAGCAACATTTAATCTCTTTTTTAGATACGCTGCTGTCTCGTTTCTAAACAGTTGGATACAAAAGGCAAATCAAACAAGAATTTTTCTTTTTAAGCTATGGAAGGCAGAATCTTTCAAAAATTTTAATATTCTATTGAAAAGGGAGGCTCGGTACCTATATATTTCTTGTTACTGTGCTGAAGTACATCAAGATGTACAATATCTACAGTGTTTAGGCAGGAATAATCTCAATATAGTAATGATGCAGAATATATTAAAATGAGAAACATGTTTAAAGGAATTGGGGGGCTTAATTATCATGGGATCCTCTCATAAGATAAAGCTGCTTCATGACTAAGGAGGATGTTTTAATACTTCCTATTAAAAAAAATATTTCAATACTTATGAATAGAATAGATTTACAGAAAGTAATCAAGGTATACAGAAAAAAAAAGAGATTATGATTAACAGCCTTAAAAAGGAATTAATAAAATCCAGAGTTTCTGTTATGTTGGGAAAACACAATGATTAGAGTAACCTGCAGAAGACACTGAAATATGTTTACATTTGAAATACTTCACTCTGATTTTGGTTTTCAGAAAAACCTACAAGAAACAAGGATCATAGTTTAATTAAACAAATGAAATTTTAAAAAAGAGAAAACCAAATGTAAAAATTCCCACAATATATCATTGACATCTTATTTACAACAGTTACACTTTCTAACGGGAAAATACCTCAAATAAGTCAAACATAAACTGAATTACAGTGGACATGGCAGAAAACATCATCAACCCATGAAATTCGGAATTTCCCATTTTTAATGCATGATTAACGGTTGCAATCTCACAAGTGACCATGCAGGACCATTTTATGTCAGAAGTTGAGCCTGATAATATATACATACAGAATAATCTCAGCAGTCGATTTCTTCCCCATAACAAATGATTAAAGGTGAACTTGATAAAAGTAATGAAAATATTTAACTAGGAAATATATTAACAAAACACATAGAGAGGTAGTTCATCATCCTGAATAGCTAAAAGCTCTGTGAAATGCTATACCACAGCTACATCTGTGTTACTAAGTTAATGTATTCTAAAGGTTATACTAATGAAAAACAATCTCCTTTAGAAAACAAAAGCAAACACTTAAAAAGCAACAGAAATTTATTCATGAAAATTTTCTACATGGTGATTTAAACCACTGACCACATAACACAGTATTTCATCAAAATATTTTGCTGTTTTTCCTAGAGTAGTAAATGTGGAAACAGTTTCAGGAAAATGAACCTGAACTGTAATTCAGATTAAATCTACTGTAATTCAAATCTACTGTAACAGTAGATTTGGAGCATTTTATTAACTGGCACAGAGAATAACATACATTAAAAATAGTGGCAAATTTTTTAGGAGACTAAGGAGAAGGATTTTGTTCAAAGAACAGTACAACCAGCATGGGAAAGAATCTGTAGCCTGAAAACACTACACTTAGAAACTAGAACTTAAAAATGGAGACAGAGCCATGCAAGGATCTGAGTGAACATAGATATAACATAGAATAGCACTTGCAAAGGATGAAAGATTTGTAAAGAGACTTACATGACTTGCAAACTTTCTGCTGTTAAATTATTCCACATGATCTCATTGGCTTGAAGGTTTTCATTTTCTTCTAGTAAAGACGTATCAAATTCTATTTCTTGTTCGACAACTTCTGATGACCTAATTTAGTAAATAATTGTTATAATTTCAAAATCAACACATATCTTTGAGTAGATCGTAGACCAAATCACTAGATTTTGAAGTATTTTATTAACTAGATTATAGTTAAAATTATATATGAAATAAAAGGATAGACAGCAACTGGATACATATTCTTTTTCCTGTGAAAAAACCGTAATTCTAAAATCTCATGAGATAATAAAACACACTACAATTCTTCAATCAAATTCACAGCACAATAATGGTTCTCAAAGACTACCAATGTGAACGCGTCACTCTTATCTGCTTCCATCATAAACATGCACGTGATGACCATCAATTCACACACACACAACAACAACAAAAAGATAATGCAAGAAAGGCTTAGAGCTATTTCTTCATACACTAACACAGAGTAATAGTTCCAAAAACAGGAAATACATTTTTGTATTTATATTCCCAAAAAGGGGATATACATTTCTTACTTTTTAGTAAGAACTTTCTTGCATTATCTACATGCTCTGGAGCCTCAACCTGCACTAACTCAGAGTACAAAGGTACCTAGAGTTGACTTCAAACTAGAACAAGTTTAGCCCAGAATGCAAATTGCAACCAAATAAACAGTAAATTGCCTCACATTGAGTCTAGACTGTAATGTGTAGTCTGCTGTCAGTACCAAAGTTATAGCTCTTCTCATGTTACTGGAAATTTGTTCTTCTAGAGCCAGCCAAACAGACTGTTCGGCCAGTTTTCTGGATGTGTAAAGTAGAACAATTTTCAAATTAGGATGAAGTTTTACAAGTAACAATGTAAAAGGAACCAAACAGAAGAAAATTCCTTGAACACTTAAGCAGTGGCAGTTTAATGTAGGGTTTTCCTAAGAAGAAACATGAGATGAAAATGCTTACCTGTGAGTATCTATAAAGTCCTTATATTCAGAGTTAGGGTCTATCTGTTCCACTGAGGTCTGGATGTCTTTATGGACATTCACAATCTCTTCAGTTACAAGACTGGTGATCTCACTATACTCATCCAAGATCCCTTTTCTAGAGAGGAAAAAAAATTCTACAGTATAACATGGCACTGAAGGCATAGATGGCATTGAAGATGCTTCAAATTTTCAATTTGCTGTTTCTACAAACTCTTGTTGCAACTGGCTAAAAAGGGAAAAATATGACAATATATTATTCAAAGAGAAAATGCATCACCTGAAGCCTGTCCTCTACAGGCTTAGGCTGGCTTGAGTCTCTTAAGACCATACTCCTTTTGTTGATTTCAGTGCACCAACACACAGCATAGCTAAACTAAAAACTGGAGAGATTACAAGAAAAGGGAATGTATAGAGTTTAGTGATGATGCTCTTCTTCACAAACGACTTGTCATGCTTGAAAGTTTTCACGTTTCATGACAAAATATATTCTGGCATAAGGCAAAATGATTTACAGAAATGTGTGCATTTCCTTTCAACACTGGTTTTCCACATTGTTTTAACTTTTTTATATATATTATTTGTCATTCAGACAAAAATAGGCATAAATCACAAGTAAGCATATACTTAAAAGAGGAGAGAAAATTAACCAAGAAGTTGCTGTGAGAAAGTATAAGCCACCCAACCTTGTCTTTACCTGCTTCCAAGAGTGGGAAAAACCAAATGAAAAGTGAATGGCAGAGGAAGAGGAGGCCTTGTGACACTACTCTTAATAGCACCCAGTGACACATACTTGGAACACCCTTCTATTCCGCTTTAACTTTTCATTTTCCTTCATAATTATCTTCATAATCGTTTCCTATTTCATTTTCATCTCTGATAAATTTGCTAGCTTGCCAGGATCTGAAGCATGGTGGCTGCTCAAAAAACACTGATTAATTTTGGCTAGCCAAATATGCAGAGAAAAATATAAAAATACATTTTTCCTGGATAAGATCTCAAGTTATGTTTGCTCTGTAAAAAAGAATGGTGTGATAGGGCTTTTTCAATGCATTTGTTCTGAGCAGAAAACAGAGAAGAGAAGGCATTTAATCTTGTCTTTTCTGAGAATATCATGTGTGAAAAGGTTCCAGAAAGTACTTCATGAAGTGTGATGAAAAGATAGCTAAATATCAACTACAGCAATACTACATCTAAGAGAAAGAGAATCTGTATCAATTATGATGACAAAAAGAAGGAAAAAATCATTAACAATATTAATCTATACTTTTTAAGTTTAAAAAACTAATTCACCTGCAAAATTAGGATTATTGAGGAAGTTTTGTTTCACAGAGGTTGTCACGCTAAGCTCTACACCTGAAATTAGTGTCTCTGTATGTGCACCAAAGTTATTATAACAGAAAAATTTTCCAATACATTCAGAACTCACAGAAACATCTATGTAGTGACAGAAGTATTTTTTACAAGTTTTTACTCCAGGTAGAGCAAAGATGAGTGGCTTCAGTAAGTTCTTGTTCCATCATAAATTTCTTCAGTTATCATATCTTGTGATTCTAAAAAAATCACCTTAATTAGGGCACATACATTTAACTGTAGCCTTTTGCTGTAATCTTACATACAAAATTAAAAGGACTGTACAGGGAGTACTACAAATGTTTATTTCAATACCAGTACCTGAACCAAAAAACCTAAAATGATACTGCATAGGAAAGCTAATGATGCCTGCACCACGTAAAGTGTGGAATCCTCAACTCTCCCTCACCTCCTATGCACTGAAATCAAGATGAATACTGTCTTCAGAATAGGCAAGAAAATGAATTAAAGAGGAGTGTTTCACATCTAAATGAAGAACACTTACAAAAAAGGTAACCACCCTTTTTTTTTAAGCTAAGACAAAGAGATATGATGGTGGTTACAAAGCAGAAAGGAGGGCTAAAAGTCCTCAATATCTGTTCTCAGACATCATCACTTTGCACATACTCTGTAATGATGTAAAAATTATATTTTAGCGAAGAGTAGTATTTTTATGCGGAGACTCCCTACAGTGAGACCAAGTTTACATAATCCTGTTAATCATTCCACCCATATCATTAACTATGCATCTGGCTTGGCCCTCCTCCACTTTCAAGACAGTTGGGCGGTTTAAACCAAATTTGTTGCTGGTGGAATTTCATAATAATGACTACCAGAGAGGCAACAAAACTTGCTATAGTCTAAAAGCTGAAGAAAAATCATGAGCTCAAATATAAACACTGCAGTCAATCTGTAAGAATTTGTAAGAAGATGGGGAAGGCTTGTAAGAAGATGTTGGTAGGCTTAAGTAAGCACTCAGAACTACCATCTGCATCATTTGAATAAACTTTCTTCAGCTGTTATCCCCTGATATGTAAGTAATTAATCACAGTTTCTTATTTTCAACTATTTCCATAAATTATAGAATACTACACATAGAAAACTGTACAAGTTAAAAATATGTAAGAATACATCTTACAGGGCTTTAATCATTTCTTCTTGCATCTTCTGTAGTGAATCAAGTAACAGAGGAAGCGTAGTATCATAATATTGGTGCTGATGTAATTGTGCTCCTTTCAGTGCCAACACATACTGGTTATGCAACATATGAAGTTTCATAGTGGCTTTTTCACATCGATCTTTGGCTTTCTCTGTCTCCTTTCCTGAGAGAAAATGAAACAAAAACACACATAGTAATTTACAAGTATACAGGCCTATAGATAACACATCTGGTAGATTTATGAGAGGTTTTCCCCTTTTTCTACAGTAATTCTTAATTTTATCTTCTCTGAGGAAGATAAAATCCAACCACTTTCAGATAATTAGTATGATCAAATGTCTAGGTTTTTTAATTAATAAACTATGTAAGAAAAAGATTTTCTTTGAACAGAGATGTGAGAACTCCTTATCTAAAAGTATATGAAAACCACAAGTATAAAAATAATATAACAATCAACAAGAAATAAACCTAAGACGCTTACTATCTCAAAGCTTTTCTTTTATTTGCAAAATAATTTTTTAAAAGAGAAACAGATGTCCTACTACACTAGAATCACTAAAAATATATTAATTTTTTGTATTCAAGCATTCCTATTGCTACATATAATCCTAATAAAGCAATGATGCGGTCAGTCTACATATGAGCAGCTGAACTCTCACACTGTTAATCCTGTTCAATACAGGCAGCTTCTCTCCTACACCTTAACATTTCCCTATCACATTGATATGCTGATCAGAAGGTTTGGCTTTACAGCCTCAGCTTTGCACCACTGAGACTGCAAGTCCTCAAGTTCAAGCTAATAGGACCAGTTAAGGGTTCTATTGCAGAGCTACAAGGTACTTCATGAGGTCACCTATTCCATTCTTTGCCACAGGAACTGCACAGCTGTGTGGGGTATGTTATCAATACTGTTTCCACCATAAATCGAAAATGCAGCCCCATAACAGCTACTGTGAAGAAAATGAAATCCATTTCACCTATAACCAGAACAGACACATAAGCTTTTAATGACATCCTTGATGTCGTCTTGGTATTTATCAAGTATCTCTTTAATTTTTCAGGACCTAAGACCATTTTAAATTAATCTCATATCTGCAAATATCAAGAGCAGAGTCACAACTACCTGCACATATACTATCTAAAGAAATCTCACTCAGACCACTGCATTTTTTATAAACACAAAATAATTTATTTAAGAAAAAACATGTCTACTACTCAGCACAAAGCAGTTAGGAAAAAAGAAAATGTAAGCATTCATAGCTAAGTGGCAAAACAGCTGCCTGAAAGCAGACCTTGAAGAGCTGTGTCATGTAATGAATACACAAGGCACTGTGAACTCAAAAAAATCAAAACAGAACCACATTAAAGGCACACTAAAAAAAGTTGATGGAAAACCAGTAACAAATCATCTTTCATATACACTGGAGTCAGCAAGCTTGTCAGAAAAAGTAAACAACAGTCACCATATAAAAGGAGCTAGTAGAAGATTTTTTTTCCTTCTATGATCACTAACTCAGACCTTCAGAGATTTCCAGGATGAAGTATTACTTTGTGAAAGAATCAATGAATCTTTTTTTTCTGAGGTGTCAGAAGAAGAGGTTGGTGACAATAAATGAAATGAGAACAAATTATGAAGACTGGATGGTGCTTAGCTTTGAAACATCAAAGGTTCTTGAAAAAGTTTTGGCTGAAATATTATGATTAGTTTACACAGGAAGAAGTAGGCACTCAATGGAGAGTCCCTGAAATATCAGGTGGACTCCAACAGATGATGTGATGAAGATGATGATGATGAAGATGCTGTCTGAAAGTAACCAGTAGGGAAACCAAATGTGAAGAACTGGAAAATAAACTGTCCTGATTTGACACTGGCCAAATGCCAGGCACCCACAAAAGCTGCTTGCCCACCCTCCCCTGCCACAGCTGCACAGAGAGAGAAAAAGTTAATGAAAGCTTCATGAGCTGAGATAAGGACAAGGAGAAAGCACTCAAAGGGCAAAACAGGCTCAGTTTAAAGGTACAAAGTGAATTTATTACTAACAAAATCATGGGAGAATAATGAGAAGTAAAATAAGTCCTTAAAAACACTTCTAAAAAACAGTTTTTAAAACAAGTCTTTAAAAACAGTTCCCCCAGAAATGCTGCAGCATGAATTCCCCCCACGGGCAGACAGTGCCCCCAACACTGCAGCCCGTGGGTCTGTCTTTCCACGGGGTGCACTCCTCCAAGGACAGGCTGCTCCAGCCTGGAAGCAAGGGCCCCCTCTCTCCTCCAGGTCTCCCACTGGATCACAACCTCCTCCAGGCATCCACCAGCTCCAGCGTGGGCACCTCCCCGTGGGCTGTGGGTGGATCTCTGCATTCCCTGTGGATCCCCATGGGCTGCAGGGGCTCAGCTGCTTCACCATGGTCTCACCGTGGCCTGCAGAGGAACCTTGGCTCTGGCACATGGAGCACCTCCTGCCCCTCCTCCTCCACTGACCTTGGTGTCTCCATGTTGTTTCCCTCACATGTTCTCTCTCACCTCCTCCTCTTTGCTGACCAGAAAAAAATGGGGTTTGATTTGTTTTGTTTTGATTTTCTTCTTAAATATCTTATCCCAGAGGCTCTACCAACCTCTCTCATTGGCATAGCCTTGGCCAGCAGCTTGTCCATCTTCAGAGCCATGAGGGATTGGCTCTGCCAGACATAGTGGAAGCTTCTGGCAGCTTCTCACAGAAGCCACCTCTGTGGCCTCTCGCTACGAAAAACCAGGCCATGCAAAACCAGCAGAGAAACCTTGAGAGGTACTGATTAAAACAATGGTAAATTATAGAGTGAATATTTAGAGAGATGCACATGGGTAAAAAGCTAATCCAGTTTAGTAATGTAAATGCACACAGAAATGAGATGTTGGAGTTGGTACAGCAAGATTGACGGAAACGTAAGTTCAGTGTTCAGCAGCTGCTGAACACAATGTTATTTAGCAAAGGAGTAGACTGGGTTGTTATGCTACTGATTAAATCCACTTTAGCGTATGCAATTTACTGACCTCAAGGAGGATATATTTGACAGGCAAAAGGTTTAGAGAAGGGCATTAACCATCCAAAAGGTAGGAAACAAGACAAATACAGAAAGAATGACTACAGTGAAGGGTCCTGAAGCACTAGGAGTCTGAGGAGGAAGGAACACGTAAGAAGAGACACAGTTAACAGACCTGCACAACCTCTTTCAATGCAAAAACCATACAGCATTATATGGAAAGAGTAAAAACAAAGACCTTCTTCAGTGAGCTGCAGCATGCAGCTATGTATTTTTTCGGTAAAAGTCATAAGCAAAAAAAAACCAACTTACATGGTTCAAAAGTGAATGGACAAGTGTACGCAAAAAAAAAAAAAGAAAAATCCTCAAGAGCTACTAAGAACTAGGACAGCACATCTGACTCAGGAACTCCCTAGGTAAAAACTACCATAAAGCTGAAGCACATTTCTATCAGTTCGTACTCTCATATGAGTATGTGAGTGCATATTCATACGAGAATGGCTACCTCACACCACTGTCAGCTACATTTCAAACACAGATTAATAAAAATCACTTTAAAAGGATATTATGTCTTTCATTTAATTGAAAACAATCCAACTGCTGATCTAATTTTGTACATGGTACAAAAGGAAGGTACAGATTTCTTACACTACAATTTATCTGAGTTACTCTGTACAACAAACATAAAACACGTCTCCAGAGCTGTCACCAGAGAAGAATTTTTCATGTAAGTATGAATGAAACAATCCACTTTAAAAATTTCTGTAGAACTGTTTTGGAGAGATTCACAAATCTATCTTAAACTTTAGCCACACATAGCAGGTTTCGTCTTTGGCAAACCGTTTAAACTCATGTTTCATGAGACCACTATTTTTTATTTCACCCCATGAAAAACCTACAGTATTTATTTCTAAATGAAATGTAGACCATTTTTAAGGGGAAAAATAATCCAACACATCAGAATAATATTCAAGAAGTTAAATACCCCCAAACATGCATGTCTGACACCAGCACAACATAATGGGATGGTGTAAAATACCATTTTTGTGGCCTTGGGGACTAAATTCCTCCTGTATATATACATTATTCCTGAGCAGAAAACCTCAACTAATTTCAGAGTAGCATATAGAAGTATTATACAGACTTGTTTCTAAATACAGTAGGCTACAGAGTCAACCTGATCATCTTCAGAGTAAAACATAAATACTGTAACGTCTTTCTGGAGAAGGAAAGGCATGTGGAACATGGCGAAATAGTGGAAGCTGACTGAAGAGAGTTTGAAGGGATGGGAATAGGTCATTTACAGGTCATGTACAGTTACAGGATGAAGACTGAATGAAAAAGGAGAGGACAAAGCTGTTGGAAGCCAAGGCTGAAATGTTTTGCTTGCCAGTCCATTGTGAGACACACTGTCCAGGGAAGCCGGAAGAGTCAGGCAAGGTCGTAGCAGAGGCAAAAATGCTGCATCTCCTGGGTTATTCTGTGTTTGGCTATTCCTACTCAAGCATGCTCTAGATCCAATAACCTAAAATTATCTCCATATGTCATAGTTTAACAGCTACAAGTTGTCTATGCAGGTGTTTAAAATACACTCCTTATCAATTTTCAGCTTATGAAATATCAGCACATGTGAAATCATACCATGTACCATCAGCACAGGCTTGTGACCTGTGAACTGCAACAAACCACCTTCAACAGTTAAACTAAACTGAAAATTTACACTAAAATTATCAAATCCACATAACCAGCAATTTAGTAGTACTGTATCTCTTTCAGAAACCTCATTAACATCTAAACTATCTGATTTTCCCATCTGTTTTAAGGATTAAATACCTTTGCTATACATTATTTCTCAGCAACAATTTGTGTCAACTAATTGTGACACATATCAAATTATCATATTGACTCAACTTTAAAATAGAGCCTTGGATCTATATTTAATTCAGTGAACACAGTTACAGTATTATTTTCATACTGTAATTTATTTTTTAAAGTAGCAAAATGCAGTGAGGCAGCATACACAGTTGTTCTACATGTCAATTAGCACAGAGGAAAACATCCAATTTTCTTTATAATGAATTTCATAAACAGATCTAACTATAATTCTAGTGCCATCAGCTGTTGATGAAACTGTTTCACATTAATAGAAACTGTGTATACAATACATCGCACCATAAACAGTACTGTGAATCTTGCAAAATACAATTATGAAACTTTTACATTTATAAAGAAAAAGCTGGTATTCTTTTTCAATCATTTTGCAGTCTAGTATTTCAATTTCTAATAGAAACTCATCTAAGACTTCACTGCATACAGTACAACACAGCCATCCAGGAAAAGAATGTTTTACTCTATATTCAATTAAAAGGCAGATTTGCTAATCCAAAGTTCTTGCAATCATAATTATTAGACTCTTGAAGCCTAATAATCACCTAGAATGGAAGAAAAAATACTGGATGGCACAATAAACTGAGAAAAATTCCAGCTTATAATGTTCCCTTCATCTTTTATTAAGTCAGCATCAATGTACAGTGCAAATGCCTCAGGGAAGTTGACCTTAAGGAAATAAATATTGCAAATAGAGAAAGTTTTCACACATATTTTGGCTTTAAAACAAATAATTATGCCAATAAATGCAGGCTTTTACCCTCTTACAACTCCTTCCAGCTAGACCTTCAGACATTCTGAAGTGATAACAGTGTTCACAGAAGAGGCAACAGATATCAATATAAAGGCTTAGCTCACAAACGATAAACTAAATGTCTAGATTTATCGCTCCTGGTATTGAAACATGATGTTTGGCTTCAGCACACAGTGAATGCCACCCCATGTGGATATGCCAATGACACAATATTGCACAAGCACAGCTTTTGACAATTAATTTAATTTAGTTTCAAGAGGAGCTAATGACACATCTGATGTCACAATATATGGTTACATCCCTCCAACAGAAACACAGTGAGAAACCTTCAATATGCTAGAACTGTGGAAACAGACAAACAAAATGAAAAACAGGACAAGCTGAGTATCTACACAAGTAACAAGAAGGAAGAAAGTCTTTATACATAAATAGGACTATGGCTAACTACCCACAGAAACTGAGGAATAGAATGTATGCTAGGAACTCCCATAACTGTCTCTTGTATTTCAGGGACTGCAAAAAGCAAATCCATCCAAATTTCTGGGAATAGGTAAGTACAGGGGAAAATAGCAAAGGCAGTGTCATAAGAAATGTGGGCACCAATGACACTGCCAGGGGAAACCTGGACAATACCAAAAGGGAGCTCTGGGGATGTTGTGGTTGGTTTGATTGTTAATGAACTATTCTGTATCCCCGTATCCCTGAATTAATGGTTTGTCCAGAAGGCTGTTTCCACCCCCTGAGCTGTCAGTTTCACCTAACCCAACCCCTTTTTCCTGAATGTTCTATGTCAATCCTTCCCTTGGGCCAACACCTGTCGTAATTCCTCCTTGGAATTTCCCTAAAACACAATGCCCCATAGGCCCATGTGACCTGTTCTTCTCCCACTGTTTTCCCATTGGTTCCTGAAGTATGAAACTCCTCCTTTTTTGCCTCCCACATCCTCTCCCTATTGGTTAGAATTTGATACCTGCCCCTTGGACCTTCCCAGTTTATAAGCTGTTGCAGACTGTATTCTAGGTCTTTCTGTCACTGACCCTTCAGAAGAACAAACCGTTCTGGATTACAAACATTCTCATCTCTCTCTCATTCCTTGTCCTCAACCTGTACCAATCTAAAGACCTTTGTACCGTAGAGCAAGAAGCTCTAAGCCACATCTCTCGTCACCCGCTCAGGAGATGTGTCCCACTCTCGGCTGAGTGCTGTATTGGCTGAGCTAGCTAAAAGATTCCGGCACTGCATCATGGGGGCAGACATGAAAAACACACAGGGCCAGGCTGTGTCTTCCTTAGCCTGCCAGTGAAGGAAGAAGGTGCAAAGAGAGCACTGAAAATACAGGCTGATAAGTAGCTGCAGAACCAGTGTTGCCCATAGGGGTCTGGATTCTACAACCATGGGACCCTTTTTGCAGACCACCATCTGCTTGAAAGATAGGAAGCCCCTTCCTAAGCAGAGTAAAAGTATTTTTGCCAGTAAGATGACTGACCCCATTAGGAGGGCTTTAAACTAGGAACTACACAGGATGGAGAGAGTCACCTACAGTCCTGAGGGAGCAATGAAGGAGACTGCTAAGGAAAGAGCATGGCAAGATGAGAAGGGATCAATCACAAAGAAAACAAAACAGCAGGTGCAGGTGGACAAGACGGTTCCTACAAAGCACCAGTGTGAGGAAAGTCCCACAAATCCTTTCCAGGACCTCAACATGCTGGGATGACATGCCTGTGTATTAACTGCATGCAGTGTGGGGGATAAAGGTGGTGAGTTGCATGTCTGTGTGGAGCTGTAGGGCCAGGATATTGTCAGGAACATGGAGGCAGGACTTCAGCTGTGCAATGGAGAGTTCAGACTCCTGGGGAAAAGCAGTCCCGGAAGTCAAGGAGAGGGAGTTGCCCTTTACATGAGAGAGCAGCTGGAGTGCATGGACCACTGCCTCAGGACGGATAAGGAGTGACAGAGAAGGAGCAACCTTATGGGTTAGGCTTAAGGAGGCAACAAGCAAGGTCCCACAAAAATCTAAGGAGCTTGGCTTCAGAGCTGTTGCAAATTTCTGCATTAAAATCTCACTAAGTATCGCAGTATTTGATTTCAGAAAATTTTTAAATGGAAAAAGAGGGGAGAATCAGAGGTTTTGCCATTTTTCTTTTTTTTTTTTTTTTTGAAGGAAGCAACAATCCTCCCCTGATTAAGTATGCAAATTTTGAGCATATAATAATTTTTAAGACAGAAAAAAACTTATCTTCTTCAGTTTGATTTAGAAACATTTAATTTTGTAAATACCAGCATTAAATTATAAAGCTGTCAATGCATATAGTGATCTACAATGTTTATGACAGAGGTTTTACAGTCATTTTCCAGAACTGCATTTATCTTTCCATCTACACATTTTTTTCAGCATTTTCAACAACAGAGACAATTTCTGATTATTTTGCTGTCTTTACATTTGTTTGTCAATAAAAAAAAAAAACTCCAATACAGTCACTTCCTTATTTATTTCCGCTTCTAAGATACACCTTTTCACACAGTATTACTTAATTGTGCCTGGAAAAGAACACTCCACTACATTATTTGGTTATATTATGGTACTGAACACACTGAACACATTCTTTACACTCATGAATGAGATGGCCATGGCTTTCAAAGAGCTCTTTTTCTAGCAACACATTTTTTTTTAAACAATAAAATATTTTTACATTAGAGAATCATAAAACTTGACTCAGCTGCTCATCAGACTGCAACTGGAAGAAAGACTGCAACATGGTCTTTGTCTCAATTGAATTTTAGTAAGGACTAAGCACTTAAATACCAGCAATAATTTAAAAGCCTACATTTATACATCAAGTCAATATAATTATGTATATTTATGTTAACTGATTGCCAATACTGAAGAGTACATTACATAACGTACAGTGACTTCTTGAGAAAAAAACATTGCACCCTACTTTCGGAGGCAACCTTCTAAATTCTTCAATTCTATTTACTCATAGTTTGTTTAACTTCCCAGGTTTTCATTGTGCAGTAGGAAAGACACAGGTTGTAGTTGTTCTGTAAATGATTACTCTATGTTATCCATTTAGCTCATGTCAGGACCTTCCTGACCCAAATTATCTCCTTAAATTCCATATTTCATACTATAATGCTAGAGACATCTAAATACCATAGATGATTATGAAAATTACTTCCTCATATGGTAGTAATTATTAATCCAAAAAAAAACTCACCAGTGACATGACTTTTGAAGCATTTGGCCTCCCATACTGAGCTCAGCTTCACCTCCCTAAGGCTAGGCTAGGCTAGGATATTCCAGTTGGACCTGCAAGAATCATGAAGTTAAACTGCCTAATCAATTCAGGGCTAGCAAAAAACTAAAGCATGTTTTGGAAGGCATTGTCCAAATGTCTGCTAAACACTGACAGGCTTGAGGCATCAACCACCTCTCTGGGAAGCCTGTTCCAGTGTTCAAACACTCTCTCAATGAAGAAATGTCTCCTAATATCAAATCTGAACATCCCCTGGGCATGGCTGTGAGCCCTTCCCATGTGTCCTGTCACTGGATCACAGAGAGAAGAGATCAGCACCTCACTCTGCACATCTCCTCAATTAATATAGGTTTTACAAGACCAAAATCACAAAGACAGACAGAGAGCTTCACATTTAAGATCTTCACATGTGAAGACAGAATCTTCACATTTAATCTCTAAGGTCTTTTCCCCTTTATGTCTTGCAAGATTGTTACATGAATGTGTTTATTCAATAAATAAAATCACTCCTTTCTCCACTCAACCAGTTTCTGAGAAGAGGTTAAAAAGTTTCTCCCAGTTATTACTTAACAAATTAATGATTGCAAATAATAAATGGTTTTCTAACGGGAAAAAAACCAAAATTATTTGTGTATATTTAAATAGTTCACATTTACAGAATACCACATCTAAACTTCTGAATTAAGAATTAGTTCACTGAAGCTATCAGCCTAATCTTAAGTAAGTAACATAGCACAAAAATAGCAAAAATGAATGCTCTATCTTTTCTATCTTTTGAACTGCTGTCAGATATTGTCAGGGGAAGCTATTAAGCACCTCTAGCCAATTCTCTGTCCTGTGCTTGCTGGTCTGTGAGGAGGGCACATCCTGGGGCTGCATGTCTTTTTTAAGAGGAAACAGTTCGTCCAAGCTGGTCCCACATTCCACAAGAAGTCACCACAATCTCTCTGCACTCCCTGGAGTTTCCTGCTCAAGAAGCTTTATTTTACACAGAAGAAAAAACCCTACCCATCCAAGCAAAAGCAATGGTAGTACATATGTGTTGAAACAGAGTAGAGCATTAATTTTAAATCTATGCAGCCTGCTGACCTCTGTGAGTTAGACAGACCAGTTCAGCCAGTGTTACTTGTTTTGGCTTAACAATATGAGAGTTTCAGTCAAAACTAAGCTTAGAAAACATCCTACCAGGAGATTCCCTCATTGCAGCAACAGCTACAGGCAACACACACCACCAGAAAATGTAGCTGTATAATAACAATTTTAAAGCCATCTCAGAATGAATGCACCACCCACCTAATAAGTATTTTCTGACCATCTGGCTATTACAAAGAATAGTAGGACAATAATTTGATTTACTGAAAGCCTTTTTTAACAGCTCCCTTATTTATCACAGATGTAAGCTTATGCCGCTGTGAAACTTCACTATGTACCACAGAAGTCACATCAATTCTGAAGTATAAAATCACCTGAGTTGCAGGGAAAACATTCTTCCAGCAGAAGCAATGTGGTATAATGTGGCAGGTGTACACTTAATATGTCTAGGCTCCTCTAAATCACAATGTTGTCAGGAACATAAGCCTAGAGAAATCTGGTGCAATATTTTTTATGCTACTGTAGCAGCATAAAATAAAATTATGATATTAAATACTTAGAATCAAAGTATTTTTCCTTTACTATTTATTTCAGATCCACTGTGTCACATAAGAGTGCTGGAACATATTTTCTACATTCAATCAGTAATAGGAATAAGGAATAAGACTATAATAAACACCTGTAATTAATGTATTTACACAAAACCTGTAATTTTTTCTAAGGAGTATCTTGTATTAAAATTCAGTATGAACCTCCCAAAGCTACACTGGCTCTGTTCCAACTTGGAATATTTACTGGTATATCAGCACCTGTTTCACATTTCAACATCTAACATCAAAATTAGCTACAAAAACAGATACTAAATTTTATTAATGCATTTCAACTTTTTTAAAAACCTGTAATGAACTGAGTAGATTATTGTTTCTTTATTTTAATTATAATTGTAACATAGTAACATAAATAATTATTGTTTCTTTATTTTAATTATTGCTTTGTTATTTTATTTCTTATTGTAATCATTGTTTCCTTATTTATATAGCAGTAAATAATGCTTAATTTAAAAATTCAAGGTTGAAAATACTTGAAACCCCCACAGACGCACTGAACTACACCTCATGGAGATGCACAATCCTGCAGAAATAAAAGTAATTATGCAAACAGCAAACTTAAGTGGAAGCAGTTACTGGTCCAACCAAATGAGACTCAAAATCTAATGAAATGTCACACTTGGTACTTACAGTTGTCCTAGTTGTTAGTCTCCATTTTGTATTCTTAATACATTATTCATTAAATTATTTCAGAAGATTTATGACTTCTTTAGTGAAACCATGCTTTTTCCATCTGGCACATGTGTTGATATGTTTTTCTAAAGCAGCAACATCAACATGCCACATTCTAATCACCTTGTTACACAGCATCACTGATTAGCACAGCCCTGTAAACTCACTCGTATACACTGAGACTTCTACTTTGGAGTGCTGTTTTAAGGTGTTTACACTGTTTTTTCTCAATATCACACATCCAGAACATTTCACAGCACTGTCCATTTCATTATAGAAAAATAATATAATAAGCCCTTGTCTCATATTTTGTTCCAAAGATCCCTGCATGCCCTATGACTCCAATGCCCCAGTTCTGCAAAGGAACATGCTCTGCATTCCCAGTACACATACTTTGTGGAGTTTTTTTAACAAAGCTTTCTAATCCAGAGAGACTATTGTATCCAATCTGTCCATAGAGTCCCAAAAACTGAAGTATGCTTCATTAAAGAGGCACTGGACTAGTTCACCCTGCTGACTTCATAATCTCTCAGCCTGTTATCTCTTACCATACATTAAAAAATGGAAGAGTGAATGACTGGGGAAAAAAAGGGCAGAAAACCATCATGCAAATGACTAACATCAACCAGACTGCCTGACACCTGGAGCCTCCATGCCCAAGAAAAACCAACCAGATTGCATTTGTGATTCCCATGGTAATCACTGGTCCAGAAAGGAGCAGTTATGCATGACTTACTGGTGTAAGGGCAAGGAGAAACAAAATACATCAGTCATTTCTGATTGAGCCATCAGAGAGACAGTGGTGACCGCAATAAGGCAGTGCAACCCAGCCCAAGACGGAAGTGGCAGCCAAGGCTCAGTGGTGCAACACAACTGTCCCTCCCACTGCTTCCCTTGGTTCACAAGTGCTAGCAGAGGGTTCTCCAGAACAGCGTCTGGGACACAATCTCAGATACTCTGACCATCCTCCGGATCTGGACAGCACAAAGTCTTCCATAATGAGGCTCCTGCATTTCTTCAGAAATGAGTTCCCTTTTCCCCACTAAAAAAGTATCCAAAAATTCCCACCACATACTTTACCCATTGCCCAAACACTAACAAAAATTGTAACTAACCATTATGATTATTCAGTCCTTAACACTTACTATTCTTTCCAATGGTCCTCCTAGTGTTTTCACCAAAAAATGGAAACTCCTGTAGCCCTGCATTAGAGTGTCATTGATTCAAAGTGACTGCCCACTTCGTTGGTGCAAAGTAGCATACACAGAAATTCAAGTTTAACTGACAATACTCCCTGATTCCAGAACCTTCACTTTCCACTGTACAAACTTTGCCAGCCTTTACCCTTATCAGTTAATATCCTCTACTGTGTGTGCTTAGCCCAGAGCTTAATATCACTTTTAAGAACCAGAAAACTGGGGAGCAATTCTCTTCACAAGCTGAAGAACCAGTTGCACCTCTTTCACTAGCAACTCTAATAAACCTACTCTCTCACCAGAAAGTGGCTTTGCTATTCCAAAACAAAGTAGAAAAAGCCACTACATTTCCAAATCTACTACTCTT